>JAPPVO010000003.1:74711890-75311890 GCA_030407325.1 Camellia japonica | reverse complement strand
TTGTTTGGGATGATCTAAATAAGTCTACTTTTTGACTTTTTATGAAATATGGATTGGGTATGGGTTGGGTTTGAAGTGATGTGATAGAGACGTAATGTGACTTAAATAGAATAGTGACTTTTTGAATTTTTAAAGTTATGACAAATAAGACTTTAATAAATAATGGCACTTACCATATTACATAAGAAATCACAAAACATGAAGAAAAAAAAGTCCGGTAAACTATTTCGGTGATATAAAAAAAAAATTAGGTATTCATTATTTTTTATTTTCTCAACAAGGCCAAAGATAATGAGTTCTATTTTAAAAATGGAACTAGTTCCCCTCCCGTTTATGATCTGAATTGGTGGTATTGTCTGAGCTCGTATAGTTCACCATAAGTCTCATTTCAATGATTAGAATCATTTATTTTGTCGAGTTTCTTGTGCATATCATGCACACAGAAAAAAAAAAAAAATTAAGTTGATTTGACAATCATAACCTATTTAATTTATCACGTTTGCCATTAAAAAAATGGATGGTATATTTTTTAAACACATTTTTCGTTCATTTTTTTTAGAGATAAATGTTATAAATTGAATATGTTATGATTATTGGATTTTCTTAATTTTTTTATGGATGATATACAAAAAGGACCTGACAAAATGAATAGTTCAAATTATCAAAATGAGATCCGTGATAAGCCTCATATGTCCAAACAGTATCCTTCAGTTCAAATCACAAGTCCTTTTAAAATATGTTACTTTAGAAAATATATTTTTGTTTATGTCAATTCAAAGAATATGTGACGGCCTTCTCTCTCTCTCTCTCTCTCTCTCTCTCTCTCTCTCTCTCTAAACTCAAACCATCTCTCTCTAAGCCTCTCTCTCTAAACATTCTATTGGTGTGCCATTGGAGGTAGGGAGGGTTTCGGCCACTGGCTTCATCTCTCCTCCTTCCACATTTTTTTTTAATAATATTAGAAACTTGTTATTCCAACCATTTTCAGTGCTGCCGCCACCAGATCTGCTACCTTCCTGCCTCTATGGATCTATTCTCACCAGATCTGTCACATTTTCTTCAGATTTGCCTTTAAAGCATCTCCAACAATAATAGGCATTTTACCTATCTAAACATTATTATAAAGTATACATTTTATTTTGTTTATCAGCTATTTCATATTTCTACTCCAACCATGTTCTTTATTTTAACTATTCATCCAAATACTATTAGCTTTATAGAATGTCACATCAACAACAAAAGAGAGAGGGAAATAATCTTAATGATTAAATATATTTTGCCCAGCCTTTGAAGGCTAGCTATATGTAGTTAGTGAATGTGAGTTGAGCTAATACCTAATCATATGCCTAGTGTATTAAAGTTGAAAAAAGTGAGTCATATTAGGCGTCTTGACTAACAAGCATAACATGTAGCCACTGGTGTTGGCGTTGCTACTCCCTCTTTCCGATCTTTCGGATCTGAGAATTCAAAATGCGAATTGAAAGACCATATTTCGTAATCACAATTTTTATTTTGTCAAAACAGCCAAAGATATGTTTGGTATGATTTTAAAAAATTAATTTTGTTTGAAAATATAAAAAAAATAAAATTAAAAGCACATATTCTTTTGGGCAAAACTCACTTTACTCCTTTATGGTTTAAGCTTGGAGCACTTTACCCCATATAGTTTAAAAATATGCAGAGATCTCTCATGTAATTTTGGATTAAATTGCAATTCAATCTTTGTTAACAGAATACATGAAATGACCATAATACCCTTTAGACTTTTCTTTTTCATTTGTGTACTTCTCTTTGTTTCTTCCCCTCTCTTTTATTATACGCAAATCTAACTTAAACAACATTTAATTTCTCATCAAAAAACACATTGATTCAATTAAATCAGAAATTAACTTGAAGTGCCTAATTATTTTTAATCTATCTCTAACCTTTATCCTAATTTAAATTTAATTATAATATACATACATGTATAACATATATATAATATGTATAGACGAAGTTTGTACGCTGTAAACATATCAATGAATTATTTTGGAAAAAAAATTAATATATATACATATACAATAACAAAGCAGTTGATGGAGCCTAGTGAAAAAAACCAAAAACCAAAAAACCTTAGATATATGTACATATATATATATATATATATATATGTATATTCACAGTAGGAGAAAGCATCAATGGATTCAATGGAGCCCAGAAAAAAACGTAGAATCATTTGTGCATAATCTGTTGAACAATTATTCTTGAATTCTTCAATTGGTGGTCTTTGGAATTTCAAAACTTCGCAACGATATTGTCTATGTAGAACATAAATTTGGTGTTTCAAGTTGCGTTACTTAGTCGCTTTTCTAAAGATAATGTTTACACCCACCAAAAGTTGTGCAAGGGGTTATAGCAAATTCGTCTCCAGGATACAATGAAGCATGATCTAAGGATTAAGTCTAGACATCTGCAAGGGGTTATAGTAGATCTACTGACATCTACATTGACGACAGTAGATCAAAATACTCTTGACATAATCAAGAAAACCAAGACACTAATAATCAAGTCTGCAGAATTTGATTACCAGTAAAAAAAAGAGTAGAAATTTACTTAAGAAACTTTTGATCGAAAAATCTAAATCAAGAGAGAGAAAGAGAATTGTAGGAATGCTCTAAGGATTTTTGGAATGATTGAAATGGCAGAATTCACTACCTATTTATAGACCTTGATGCACACGATCGAATGGTCATGTCTTTTCGATCACATCTAATCAAATCTGACTTTGGATCGACGATCTATGGTATTACATATATATTTTGAGAAAATATATCATTATAGGAAGTATTACATATATATTATTCTCAGATTTTGTTGGAGTAATTTTTGGAAGAAAAATCATCTAAAAATGTTAAGAACATTAGTTCTTTGAAATTGATTTGGAAAAATCATCTTATGTTGGTAATATTTGTTAAAAAAAAAATCGAAAGTAAATTTAATAGTTGTATGATTTGTATTTACATCATATTATGATAGATAATTTATTTTGAGAAAATATAAAGTTGAAATATTATCTCATCTTTGATTTTTTTGTTTTTTTTACGATATATTTTTGAGAAAAATAAATTGATGTTAATGAATATTGTGTAAATTATTAAGTTGGGATTATAGAGTTGTTTTGAGATTAAAAACTCTAAAAGTGTTGTATTCATGATATGTTATGAAAGGTGACATGTTGATAGATTAAGTTTTGTTCATTTTTGTGAAAACGAAAATATGAAATGAGGACTGTTGAACTCCCAACTTTAAAAAGTGTACTCTTGGACTTATTTCTAGATTTTTGATGTAAATATCATGTTAATTAGTTAATTTTAGAAAAGTTGTGAGTTATTTGTAGAGAATTTGGGAAAATTAACTATTTAAGTAGCTTGCTATGACATATGATTATGTTTGAAGGATAAGAAGGATAAGGCATGTTAAGTTATGTTTGGTATTATTTCTTTTGAAAAAATGTGAATAGAATAAACTTACTAATTTAGTGGATTAAATTAGTTTGGTTAAAAGTTTATATCCTTTATAATTAAAGTGTGTTATTGAGATTATACCATAACTTTTAATATAATAGGATGTAAATGGTAATATTCAATAAGTATGGGATTTGGTGAAAATCATATTAGTTATCTTGGTTGAGGTAGAATAAAATTGATTAAAAGTTTTGCGTGAGTCAAACAATTGGAAAATTAATTATTAGTTTTAACAGTTGGAGCATGCTAATATGTTATTTTTGTACATCAAATTCATAGATGAAATATTTGAATTGTAGATTGAGGGATTGGTTAATTTGGGAGTTGATTACCTATAATCTTGCTATATAATGTATTTTCCGTATATAAATTGCATGTGGGTATTTGAAAGTGAGAAAGCCTCAATTTGTGAATAATCCTAAATGTTAATGTTTTGGGAGTTGTTGGATTATTGAGAAAACATTTTGTTTAGTTTTAAAATTGAGGATTTGATTGGAAAACAGTTATGAAACTTTTGGAATATCGAGTATTGGTTACTCCTTTGAAATGTTGAGTTTAATAGAAAGTTATATAAGTCTTGAAAATTTGCCTTTAAAATGTGGAATATGGATTGTTTCCAAATGTTGGGAATCATGGGAGATTTGAAGTTATGGTTGTATGTTGGATTGTATATCCATGTTGTTATCTTTTAATGAATACATCAAAGATAACTATTTTGGCTATCAGTGAAGAATTATCATGTTTGCATTTAATGAGGAATTTTTTAGAAGGATGAGAAATGACTACAAGAAAATACACTTTTGGCGACTAAATTTTTAGTCGCCAAAAGTAAGGTTTTTAGTCGCCGAAATACTTTCTCGACTAAAAATTTTGGTTGCTGGCTTTGTCACAGGTAGATTGTCGACGAAGGTATTGGTGACTAAAAAAAATTTAGTTGCCAAAAGTCCTACAAAATGGCGACTAATGTTTTAGTAGGCAAAAGTAAAAGGTATTAGCGACAAAATACGTTTAGTCGCTGATGAGGGAAATTGGCGACTAATATATTAGTCGCCCAAAGGATACTATTTTAATTTAACTCACACCTTCAGCTACTAAATCTTTTGTTGCGAAAACTTCAAATATCTACGGCGACCAAATTATTAGTCGCCAATAGTGTTGTTTTAGCTACTAAATGTTTAGTCGCGGAAAGGTTGATTCTTGTTTAGCTACTACACAGGTTAGTCGCCCAAAGTCTTTTTTTTTTTGCTACAAAATGTTTTGTCGTCTATGATATAATTATGCTTTGGTGAGTAAATATTTAGTCGCCAAAAGTGTTTTTCTTTTTTAACTACTAAATAATTAGTCGCCAAAATTGTTTTCAATTCATTTAGGCTACTAAATATTTAGTCGCCAAAAGATTTATTTCTTTTTGGCTACCAATTGTTTTGTTGCCAAAAACATCATTTTATGTTTTTGTTTTGTTTTTTTCATTTTAATACCGCAACCTGGAATAGGTATGCAAACAAATATATATATATATATATATATATATATTATCACCTATTCCATAATGCATATTTCACTGACAACCATCAAACTAAAAAGAACACCTTTTAATGTAAACTTATATACAAACCAACTAAATATATTCCAATTAGAAATATTAACGTCATACATAACAAATACATTACCAAAACAATGTCCTCTATACACAAAATATTTTTACTATACTATGCATTGTAATGACCATTTGGCGTGGTACAAATTACCATGGTAATATGTACCACGACAAAAGGTAATCTATATATACTACCAAAGCAATTAATACAAGTTCCAAAAGTATTATGTACCTTGCCAAAAATTATATGTACGATTCATCCAAATTCCACACAAAAAGTAGAGGACGACAAAAAACTTCCCAAATGTTCAAAACTGTGAATTATCCTCCGTACAAAAAAATGGAAGATCCACATCTCAATGCCAAAAGCCATCTACACAACAAAAATTACACCCATTAGTTCCATTGTAAACAAAAAGTTATAGCCATCTACAAAACACAAATTGCAAGGATGTCAATTGTAATTGAAATTGTATTTAAATATAGTTTGAATTTAGGAAGTAATGGTTAAAATTTTTGAACTGTTGAAACTAGGACACATAAAATGAATTTTAAAAAATGGGGAGTTGGAAACATAAAATGAGATGGAGAGAGTATTATAAAATTTTAATTATCACTTGACAACACTTCTCATTTCAGCTTTCTCCATCATATGTGCACACTCCTTTCACACTCCAACCATACATGGTGCTCACTTGGTCTTATAGAAAATCTAGGATCTAAATCTCCACAATGACAATATGTGAAAATGTGGAAAGGTATGTACTGTGTACAATATTGGACTAGAATAAAACTTAATATACTTCTAAGCACTTGGAAACTCAATGCAAAGGTATATACTGTGTAACATTTACGTTGGCTTATAGAACAAAGTCTACTTAAATGTTTTGGTATTGTCAAAATCTTGGCAATCATGATTAAATGAGACTTCATTTCATACCAAAGCTCATATGATGTTCACGAACACGATTAGTTCGATTCTGGACATGAGTCATTTACACCCCTAAACATCCAATGCGGCGGGTGCCATAAGTATGATTTCTAAGTTGGTAACAACTACAACCACTAGCCACTAACTATCTACGAAGAAAAATAGTGTGCTTTAAATTCATCTCTAATATGGTGAGGTCCACATTTAAAATGAATATGAATCACATATTATTTTTTCTTTTTCTTTTTTTTGAATTCTTGATTTATGACATTATTGTAACATTTAATATGCTTCTAGGCTTTTGGAATTCAATGCAAAGATATATGTATAACATTTATATTGAATGGACTTACATAGAATAGAACATATAGACAGAAGTTTAGTTAAATGCATTGGTGCGGTTTCTCACAATCAAACGATACTCAATGCATAGATATATTATTCGAGAGTTTGCATTCACACCTCAGAAAAGTAATCTGATCAAAGCACATAGTTTAGCTACACCATTTAAATACTAATTTACTCCCTAAATAAATAAGTACTTAACACACAAAATTGGGTGCTACTTTTATCATTTTTTGTCAGTTAATCCACAATTTTAGTTATTCCATTGTTAGACATAGGAAAGTCTCAAACAGGTTACAATTCAGATGGGTTCGGTTGAGTTGAGAGTTTATTCAAGTTTAGTTTAAAGTGTAAAGAAATTTCCCAAGTCAGGCATGAGCCCCAAGTCAAGTTTAGTCTAAAGTGTAAACATATATATATATATATATATATTTTATTCATAAAACTGCATATATAGACATGCTTATAGAACATATATATTTATAAGCTTTATGGCGTTTTTCACGCCAACTCCCAACGTACGCGTGCTAATTACGTTATGTCTGACCCCACAAGTCCTAGTTGACATGAGTAAGCTACTCGTGGCATCCATAGAGTGCTTCGGGGGCTGCTTTGAATTTCTGGCCCCGAAAGGCCTTTTTCGACTAAGTTTATGGCGTTTTTCACGCCAACTCCAAACGTACGGATGCTAATTACGTCCTGTCTGACCCCACAGGTCCTATTTGACATGAGAAAGCTACCTGTGGCATCCATAGAGTGTTCGGGAGCTGCTTTGAATTTCTGGCCCCAAAAGGCCTTTTTTGGCTAAGTTTATGGCGTTTTTCACGCCAACTCCCAACGTACACGTGTTAATTACATCCCGTTTGACCCCACAGATCCTATTTGACACGAGGAAGCGACCTGTGCCATCCATAGAGTGGTTCAGGGGTGGATTTGAATTTCCGGCCCTCAAAGGCCTTTTTCGGCTAAGTTTATGGCGTTTTTCACGCCAACTCCCAACGTACGCGTGCTAATTACATCCCATCTAACCCCCACAGGTTATATTTGACATGAGGAAGCTACCTGTGGCATCCGTAGAGTGGTTTGGGGTCTGTTTCCAATTTCCAGCCCCGAAAGGCCTTTTTCAGCTAAGTTTATGGCATTTTTCATGCCAACTCCCAACGTACGTGTGCTAATTACGTCTTGTCTATCTCTATAGGTCCTATTTGACACGAGGAAGCTACCCGTGCCATCCATAGAGTAGTTCGGGGGCTGATTTGAATTTTCGGCCCCTAAAGGCCTTTTTCGGCTAAGTTTATGGTGTTTTTCACGCCAACTTCCAACGTACGCGTGCTATTTTCATCCTGTTTGTCCCCACAGTTCCTATTTGACACAAGGAAGCTACCCATGCCATCCATAGAGTGGTTCGGGGACTGATTTGAATTTTTTGCTCTCAAAGGCCATTTTTAGCTAAGCTTGTGGCGTTTTTCACGCCAACGCCCAACGTACGTGTGCTAATTATGTACCGTCTATCCCCACAGCTTCTATTTGACATGAGAAAGCTACCTGTGGCATCCGTAGAGTGCTTCGGGGGCTGCTTTGAATTTTTGGCCCTCAAAGGCCTTTTTTCGACTAAGTTTATGGCGTTTTTCATGCCAACTCCCAACGTACACGGGATAATTACATCTCGTTGGTCTCCATAGGTCCTATTTGACACGAGGAAGCTACCCGTGCCATCCCTAGAGTGGTTCGGGGGCTACTTTTAATTTTCAGCCCTCAAACGCCTTTTTCGGCTAAGTTTATGGCATTTTTCACGCCAACTCCCAACGTACGCGTGCTATTTTCATTCCGTCTGTCCCCAATGGTCCTATTTGACATGAGAAAGCTACCCATGTCATCCATTGAGTGGTTCGGGGGCTGATTTGAATTTTTGGCCCTTAAAGGCCTTTTTTAGCTATGTTTTTGGCATTTTTCACGCCAACTCGCAACGTACGCATGCTAATTACGTCCCATCTATCCCCACAACTCCTATTTGAGATGACGAAGCTACCCGGGGCATCCATAGAGTGCTTCAGGGAGTGCTTCGGGGGTTGCTTTCAATTTTCAGCCCTCAAATGCCTTTTTCGGCTAAGTTTATGGCATTTTTTACGCCAACTCCCAACCTACGTGCGCTATTTTTGTCTTGTCTTTCCCCACAGGTCCTATTTGACATGAAGAAGCTACCTGTGGCATCCATAGAGTGGTTCGTGGGCTGCTTTCAATTTCTGGCCTCGAAAGGCCTTTTTCGGCTAAGTTTATGGCGTTTTTCACGCCAACTCCCAACGTATGGGTGCTATTTTCGTCCCGTCTGTCCCCACAAGTCCTATTTGACACGAGGAAGTTACCCGTGCCATCCACAGAGTGGTTCGGGCTGATTTGAATTTTCGGCCCTCAAAGGCCTTTTCCAGCTAAATTTATGGCGTTTTTCACGCCAACTCCCAACGTACGCGTGCTAATTACGTCATGTCTATCCCCACAGGTCCTATTTGACATGAGGAAGCTACCCGTGGCATCTGTAGAGTGCTTCGGTGGCTGATTTGAATTTTCGGCCCTCAAAGGCCTTTTTCGACTAAGTTTATGACTTTTTCACACCAACGGCCAACGTACACGTGCTAATTACATCCCGTCTATCCCCAAAGGTCCTATTTGACATGAGAAAGCTACCTGTGGCATCAATAGAGTGCTTTGGGGGCTGCTTTGAACTTTCGACCCTCAAACACCTTTTTCGGCTAAGTTTATGGCGTTTTTTACGCCAACTCCCAACCTATGCGTGCTATTTACGTCTCATGTATCCCCACAGGTCCTATTTGACATAAGGAAGCTACCCGTGGCATCCATAGAGTGGTTCGGGAGATGCTTTCAATTTCCGGCCCCGAAAGGCCTTTTTCGACTAAGTTTATGGTGTTTTTCAAGCCAACTCCCAACGTACGCGTGCTAATTATGTCCCGTTTCTTCGGACATGTCCTATTTGACATAAGGAAGCTACCTGTGCAATCTATATAGTGGTTTGGGGGTTGCTTTCAATTTTTGGCCCTCAAACACTTTTTTCGGCTAAGTTTATGGCGTTTTTCACGCCAACTCCCAACGTACGCGTGCTATTTTCATCCCATTTGTCCCCACAGGTCCTATTTGACATGAGGAACCTACATGTGCCATCCATAGAGTGGTTCGGGGGATGATTTGAATTTTCGGCCCTCAAAGGCATTTTTCGGCTAAGTTTATGGTGTTTTTCTCGCCAACTCCCAACGTACGCGTATTGATTACGTCCCGTCTGTCCCCACAGGTCCTATTTAACATGAGGAAGCTACCCGTGGAATCTATAGAGTGCTTCGAGGGCTGCTTTCAATTTTCGGCCCTCAAACGCCTTTTTCGGCTAAGTTTATGGCGTTTTTTACGCCAACTCCCAACCTACGCGTGCTATTTACGTCCCGTCTTTCCCCACAGGTCCTATTTGACATGAGAAAGCTACCTGTTGCATCCATAGAGTGGTTTGTGGGCTGCTTTCAATTTCCGACCCCGAAGGCCCTTTTCGGCTAAGTTTATGGTGTTTTTCACGCCAACTCCCAACATACGCGTGCTATTTTCATCCCGTTTATCCCCACAGGTCCTATTTGACACGAGAAAGCTACCCATGCCATCCCTACTGTGGTTTGGGGGCTGCTTTCAATTTTCGACCCTCAAATGCCTTTTTCGGCTAAGTTTATGGCGTTTTGGTGAGACCCTTTTGTTTCGGGGGTTGATGAGACCCTTTTGGTGGCTGAGGTACATTGTAGTAATTGTAACTTCACTATGAACCAATAATGGCTTGCATGCACATTAGACTAGTCTAGTTGTACTAGGTATATTGTAGTAATTGTAAATTCATTCCAAGTTCACTTGGTTTATTCAATTAGTCTTAAATCTCAAATAACATTCAATTGGATGGGGCTCCTAATTTAGTAACTGCCCTCATATTCATAGGCTCATCATTCCCAATTTTGGGATACTTAATATTTCATTGAAATCGTGTGGTTACCTTATGGAAATTAGATTACGGTCCTTTGCGTAATGTATCGAAACACCAGGTCGTCTACTGCAAAGTCTACTCACATTATGCCTTAAAACCTATTCGAAGCACAGAAAAAAAAAAAAAAAAATTTGCATAGCAACTTTAGAAAACACTTCTATGTCAATATGATCCATATTTTTATAGAACTTGCAGTACCTTATCAATAAAATTCTTCTTACCGAATATTAGGATGACAATCTGAACCCTGGAAGAGGGTTGTGAGCCGTGACACCATGTCGTTCAAATGATTGAGTTGTACTTGTTGTGCCTCCCATGCTTTTTTTTTTCTTTTTTGACTTGTTTCATCAGCTCCTCTCTTTCCCTCATAATTTCCTCCCGATCTCTTTGGCGCTCCTCTTTCTCCTTGAGCAACTCCTCGTGATCTCTTTGGCGCTCCTTTTTCTCCTTCAATAGCTCCTCATGATCTCTTTGGTGCTCCTCTTTCTCCTTCAGCAACTCCTCGTGATTTCTTTGAAGCTCCTCACGAAGAACCTCCAGTTTCGCTCTCATTGACTCCATATGTTTATCACATGCTCGTGTCGCACTAGAAGCTGTGGAAGAGGGTTGTGGGCCTATCCCAAATCCATGCAAGTAATTTTTTTTTTCGCCCCGAGCACTTGCCTTGATAGTTCTTCGTGGGTCAATGGCAACCCCGCATTGGTGGCTACCACTTGTAGATTCACCGTATCATCCTGTCATGGCAAAAAAACAATAAAGTATTTGCCAGAAGGAATTTAAAACAACTTTACTAATTGATATGCAACACAATTGGTTTCAACATTCAATACTCACATGTAGCTCACCACATTTGAGGTCAATCCAGTCTCCTGTCTTCTTGGACTTGTGTGATTTCTTATAAAATTCAGGAAAATCTATATCTCCATCCTCATTTTCCTATTAGGTTTGAAAAAATTCCATTGACGAATTGGATAAAGTAATATTCAAAATAAAAAAGAATCAATCATCCATAATATTAGTAAATTAAAAATTTCTCACCATAAGCGACATTGCTATAGGAAATGATCGCGATCCACTTGTATGATTATAGGGGAGCATACCCCTATTTGCTTTACCAGCTTTAGAGCGTTTCTAAAAAAAAAAAAGAATTAGTGAAGAATTTTTACATATTAACGCATAAATTAATTTCAAGAATGGGGTTTCTAATTATTTTGTTACCAAGTGAGATTCATCTTTCCAAGCCACATCAATCAGATATTTCCAGTCCTCCAAGCTTACTCCACTAGGCGGATGACTATAGGGGTCATCAACACCCTTTCCCTCAAGTTCGAGGAACCCGTGCTTTAGATTGTACCTCCAATCCTTGTATAGAAAATATGCCTTTCAATTGAGGATCTGTTGAGCTTGTTCATCATTATCAAAATCATCGCCGATAACAAACTTGTCCTACAAACATAATAAGAGAATTAGTACATCAATTAATTTAAGCAATTACAAATAACATAATAAAGACATTATCGCAAGATGAATCTCATACTAGCACCGCTTGGATGACCGCATCTTTGGTACTTTGATTGATTTTTCTCCATGACTTCACTTTCTGAAGAGGGCACAATCGTCTAATTTGCAATCCCAACTCATTCGTTGCTGGGGTGGCATTCCTTCTTGTGATTGCGTTCAAGACCTGATTGACATAAACATGTAATTTCTCTCATTTTTTCCTAGCTATTTTTTTCTGCACTCCTTTGCCTAATGTAGGCCCTCGTACACAAGTTGACCTTGTTCGCCCTGGTACAAATGGGGAAGCAAGTCACAAATTACAAACATTGCTAATGAAAGTGAAAAAAAATTGGTGCTAGTTGTAGGTCCTGTTACTTTTATTGCTGTCTGTTGTTGCTGCCTGCTACTGTTTGGCTGCGTAAAGTGTTGGTAAATTTTGCTACAACTTGGATTTGGCTGCTATCGATGTAGCTGGGGCAACTGCCTGTTGGCTGCTGCTGCTGTTGTAGCTGATTTGAAGCTTGTTTGTTTTTGTTTTTCTTTGTTATGTAAGTTTCCTTGTTATGTGTAAAGTAACATTTTTTTTTCTTTATTTTTCTTTGTCTTTGTGGGGTTTTCATTGTCTTACTTTATGACTTATGTACCAAAAAAAAAAAAAAAGCCATAAATAATTAAGTTCAATGCTCTTACCCACGCCACCTGGTTGTGTCTCCTCGACCACTGTTTGTGTATCATCTAGTGGCTGCGTCTCATCAGAGAAAGTCAGCAGGGTGCCAATCTCTTGTGGACATGCTTCAAAGGTTGATAATACGTTGACACTTGTTTCTCTCTTACGTCGCCCCGTCTTGATTCCAGGAACCATGGTACCTGCATTAAGTAACAAACATACATGAATAATAAACATCACGTACATCATTTACATACATTTACATAAACCTCACATTCCTTTGACAATATTAACATATAACACAATATGAAAAAAATTATTTTGTTCACTTGTCACAGAATGAAGGAAGAGGTTGAACATTGTACAAATGGAAAGAACAACAAAATGGAAAGAACTACAAAATCCAATATGTTGCATTTTTATTACATTCTGAGAAGCAAAATTAGTTTTCATCTACTAGATAAAAAGATTGAAATCAACTTGCATTATTTCCAAGGGTATATTCCCCAAGTATAGCTTCTAAAATAGCAAAATATAACACCAGTAATGAAAAATCTACATCGATGACATGTAAAGTTGTGAATATATTAGAGTAATGTTACACGTACTTAAATTCTTACGAACAATCTTACTAAAAACATAAATGTCCAAACATCATTGGATGTTTAAATGTCATTATTTTTTTGACAACCAATCACATTTGGACTCTTGTATTTGTAGTAAACTTTTTAGTAAGATTGTTAGTATGTATAGAATTATTCAAAAAGAAAGACCTAACTTCAAGTTTAAAAAAATAAAAAAATAAAAAAATGACACAACGAAAATTAAAGACCAAATCAGGTATGAAATTCATATGCCTCTGTTGAAAGGAAAAAGGATAATGTTTAGTAGAGCCTCTATTGAAAAGAAAAGGGAATGAAATCAAAATCTTATACTTTTAACTGCTGCAATTGCTAGCGGGGATTCAAACAATTGACCCATAAATGAGATATGGCAAAATATAGCTATCATTCCTCAAGGTGTGATTTATTGCACATCACAGGTGTATAATTGATGTGTTCCAACATATGAGGCAGATTACCACAAATAGTCATATAGAATGGTTCTTAAAAGAAAATCTTGCAGCGATTAGCACAGATTAGCATAGATTAGTCACAAATAGTCAGATTAGCACAAATAGTCATAAAAATCTTGTAGCGGCACCCAAAAAAAAAGAAGTCATTATTAATTAAGGAACAAGGAAAAGCATCGATGGAATAGATTTTACACCATATAGAATGGTTATTAAAAGAAAAGAAAGATTGAGGTGGAGGGGTATCATGCAAGCATAAGAATATCTTTCTTCTAACTAAAGTCTTGCAGGCAACTTGCTGTCAAATAGCACATAAAAAGAACAAACCCCCCCCCCACTACACAAGTATTCTTCTGGCCTTCATTACCTTTACTAAAAGGGATTTGTGTTCAATAACATAACATTTAAAATAATAACACTAGTAAATTGCATCTACTTTTGCATTCTAATAACCAACCAAATTATTGAACCATCCACGTCTCCAAGCAATACAACATGTTTTAGTAGATCACTTTCCTCAATAATCACACAACATGTCAAAGTTCAATAATAAATTGCTCGTTAATCATGGCTTTGTTCACTCATACATCTTCATTTCTTTGTTTTCCAATCAGCATCAGTTATTTTTCAACATGAAAAAAAAATGTTTAAAAGGAAAAGGCCATGAGAATCTCCAAGGTCTCTTGTGGCAGTTATGCTTAAAAATACGGGGACCTACACACCAATGGTGTGCCAGAAAAAAATATTACAAAAAAGCGATGAACTTCATAAATATTAATAGTTAAAATCATAAAATTTTTCACTATTTTGTAATAATCTTTCAAAACACCTCATCAATAATAATTTTCCCTTAAAAATAAAACAAACAGATCACATTCCCAACCCAAACAGACCCATCCACCGAAAATTACAGAGTTATAGATTCAACAAATTCAATATATAAATCTAATCTCAATTTAAAACCAGGATTTTTATATCTTCTGGTCTATGCCGCAAGTCTATCTAACAACCTCTACACAGGAAAATTGTGAAAAACATATTTCATGGTGCCATTGACACTTTTAATAATACAATTACATAGTGTGATAGTCACAACAACACATCTCCATTATGTTTGTATTGAGTGTCACCACCTAATGATCCAAGTCAGAGGTCCTTTTTTCAAGAATACAAAGCAAATACAAGTCTCAAACACAACAATTTTCCGTTAATGTTTTATTAATTTGGGATTACAAGTCAAGATGTCTTCTTTTAATTTGTGCTTTCACATTTCTCAAAATGTTTTGTCAATTTGAAAAAAATTAATCATAAGCTAATCATGATTCCCACATATTAAAGGAAAATCTTACAGCGATTAGCATAGATTAGTCACAAATAGTCAGATTAGCATAGATTAGCACAAATAGTCATAAAAATCTTGCAGCGGCACCCAAAAAAAAAAAGAAGTCATTATTAAGGAACAAGGAAAAGCATCAATGGAATAGATTTTACGCCATATAGAATGGTGACTAAAAGAAAAGAAAGATTGAGGTGGAGGGGTATGATGCAAGCATAAGAATATCTTTCTTCTAACTAAAGTCTTGCTGGCAACTTGCTGTCAAATGTGCTTTCTATACATAGACCAAAAACATCAAGAAACATCAGACATGAGGATCAAGCAATGTTCTGGAAAGGGTTAAAAAAAAAGAGAAGAATTTTCCAACATATAGTTGGCGCACTATAAACATAACCAAAAGGAATTTCATATGTAATGATCACTAAGCTGTTTATTTTTAACAATGACCAAAAGGAAAATCTAAATTGAGTATGAATTTGATACTCTGACTTCGGCCAAAGTTTTTAAGCTTAGTCCGAAGATATCAATCCTAGAGGAAATTAATTACAAGGGTATTAAGTTCATAGGATATGAATCTACTTGGGAAATTAGGGTCCGAAGAAGAAGAAGAAGAAACAAGACATAATTGTGCTGTGAAACATTTAAAGCTAATTTACTGAATAACCAAGATTAGGCATGAAATTCAATTAACAGGTTCATCAATTTAAGAGATTGAACATTGCACAAAATTAAGGAATTGTACATAACATTAGACAACATAATACAAGAAGGACAAAAACCGTATTCTTAATTGCCCCCATTACATCAACAAAACAAGCCAGACAAAGAAACAAAGTTCATCATCAATCTACTTAAAGAACACACAAAGTAATTTTGAACTCATACGTTAAAACTCTATGTTCGTATCTGTATCAAAATCACTTTCTATCTCATCTTCTTCTTTGTCATCACTCGCGATTGTTAGTTCATCATCATCATCATCACAAATGAAAGCATCATCCATAACACCCTCGGGTTGTACACGCTTATTGGATTGAGAAACTTCCATTGAAATAATTTTAGGTTCAATGTCATTACGATGCAAAACAACATCATTATCAATAGGCTCAGTTGGTACAACAGTAGTGGTTTCATCTTCTTGTAGCACTTCATCAAATTCTGGCACATCCATCTCTGGCACATCCCTAATTCGTCGATGTTGAAACTTTTCTACGACTCACCAATTCACCCCTAACTTCGTATCATGAACATAGAAAACTTGTTGAACTTGGCTTGGGAACACAAACGCGTCATCTTTATTCCATCGACTTCTTACATCAACAGTTGTCACATGTGGTTCGACACGCAAAGTTCGACTACTACCGGTGTTATACCATTCACATTGGAACAAAACAACCCGATGTCCAAACAAATATGTCAGTTCCCATACTTTACAAAGGTAGCCGTAGAACTTTATCAATTGGCCTTGGTGGTCACCTTCCACTACCAATCCACTATTTTGACATTTACGGCAGTTATCACAGTCGATAGTATGGAATTGGACGCCATTAGAAATGCATCCCGAATATGTGTTCACTAAGGCATTAGGTCCATTGGCTAATGACCACATCTCATCTGTTGCTTTGGATGACTTTTGATTTCACAATTGGTTCATCTACACAACAAAGTATGTCATGTTAATTCCAACTTACAATAATTTAACGTTATTTGCAAACTATACACTAACGAATTTTAGCTTATGCGATCTTTGAACCATTTAGGAAATTCTTTGCATTGTTGTGTTTCAATGTTGCATGAACTTCCATGTTTTTGTTGCAACAGGAGCTTGTGTTCCCTAATTAATACAATGTAATTCATAAGTAAATGGAATAATGAAGACTTTAAAAAATAAAAAACATGTAGAAAATGTATGTTGCATATTTTATGAGGAATCATATTCTAGATATTCGTCCATTTCCAAACTCTTGTGTAGGACAAACCAATGAGCCAATTCGCGATTAGCTACGGACACATCAATTGCCCTTGGAGTTGACCAAAAGGACGAACATTTTGAGTGAAAATCGCCAACCCCGGGCCATTGTCACCCCTATCATAGTTCCTTTCTTCCCGGTTAAGCACCATTTCAACTTCATCCAAATACATTGAACAAAACGTCATACACTCTTTCGATATGCAGCCCTCCGCAATGGAACCTTATGGCCGAGCTTTATTGCCCACAAATCCTTTTAGAAGTCCGAGCATCCTACATGTAAACATCAGCCTGATCGTCAGTATAGTCATATTGAACTATATTTAAATGAAAGAAGTTCTGACTCGTAGTTATACCTCCCAATAGGATACATCCATCGATATTGCACAGGCCCTCCAAGCATAGCCTCGTAAGACAAATGAATTGCCAAGTGGACTATGACATCAAAAAAAGCAGGAGGAAAAATCTTCTCAAACTTACAAAGTATAAGTACGATTTGTTCTTGTAGTTTCTCCAAATCAGTCACCCTCAATGTCTTTGAGCACAACTATTTGAAAAAAGTTCCCAACTCAAACAATGTGGTCCCAATCTCGGTAGGAAGGTATCCTCGCATCCCAATGGGAAGAAGTCGTTGTAGAAGGACATGGCAGTCATGACTCTTGAGGCCAACTAACTTACCACCATTCGTGGTGACACAATTGGATATATTTGCCGCATAGCCATCAGAATACTTAATCGATTTCAAGAAATCAGAAAACCCTTGTCTCTCTACCGGGGACAATGTGTACAATGCCGGAGGCTTCTCGAAAGAGCCATTCGCATGCCTTGTCAAGTGTAAGTCCTTTCGTATTCGCATGTCCTCCAGATCCAAACGTGCTTTGTCTGTGTCCTTGTTCTTGTCATCTATGCTCAATAGTGTCCCAAGCAGATTGTCACATATATTCTTCTCTATGTGCATGACATCAAGGTTATGTCGAAGCTTAAGTGTTTTCCAATAGGGTAGGTTGAACAAAATGCTTCTTTTTGTTTAGTTCGGAGTTGGATTTTCATTCCTTTGTCTTTTTCGGTTGGTTGGATGCTTTCCATACGTCATGTACATCCCCAAATTAGTTTGCTCCAGTATTTGTTCTCCCGATAACTCCACAGGTTTGGACCAATTCTTAATTTCACCATTGAATAGCTTACTTCTTCGCCAATTATGGTTCTCAGGTAAGTACCGCCGAGTACCCATATACCCTATCTTACTTCGTAAACTCTGAGATGATGCATCCATGTTACAATTAGGGTAGGCCAAGTAACCTTTTGTACTCCAACCAAACAAGGAACCATATGCAGTGAAGTCATTGATGGTCTACATGACTACCGCATGCATTGTAAATATTTGGCTATTTGAGGCATCATATGTTTGCACACCATGCTCCCACAGATTAGTTAACTCCTCTACTAATGGTTGTAAGTAAACATCGATGTCTCTTCTAGGTGCGGATCATCTGGGAATAAGCAATCACATCATGACAAATGGATCTTTCATACACTTCCATGGGGGTAGATGGTAAAGCATTAAGATTACGGGCCACATGTTGTACGATGTACTCATATTTCCAAATGGATTGAAACCATCTGTGGCAAGCCCTAGCTTTATATTCTGAGGATCCATAGAGAACGTAGGATGCAGCCTATCAAAGTCCTTCCATGCCTCACCATTAGCTGGATGTCGTAATACTCCATCACCACATGCTTATCTTTGTGCCATCTCATATATGTGGCTATTTTTTTTTTTGACATGTACAATCTCTTCAACCTTGGTGTCAAAGGAAAGTACCTCAATATTTTGTGTGGAATTTTTTTACTTGTCTTGTTGTTCAACTTGTGTCTAGACTCCGTACATGTAGGGCAATTCTCCAATGTGGCGTTGTCCTTCCAAAATAAAGTACAATCATTCTTGCATGCATGAATAGCCTCGCATCCCAAACCCAATTCACGTAAGAACTTTTTCTCTTCATAAAGGGTCTATGGAACAGTTTCATCACACTTTGGTGGAATGTCTTTGAAAACTTGCATAACCATATTGAAAGATTTGTTGCTCCATTTATTGTACACCTTGACTTGAATCATCTTTATTATGAAGGACAAGATGGAGAACTTTTCACACTCTGGATATACTTTGCATTGAGCATCATCAAACAACTTCATGAACTTTAACAAATTGTGCATCTCTGAACTAGTACGTTCTTCGTCGATATGATCATCCATAAGACCACTCATGTAAATCTCTTCTAACATGGTAGGAAGTTCACCCATATTTTCGTGATTGGCTATCATTCCGGCTCTGTTGCTTTCAGTATCATCATTTCGCATAGTAGGATGATCATGAGACATGGGAACATGTTCCCCGTGGTGCACCCAAGTTCGATAAGAACATGCGATTTCTCTTCGAATCAAGTGCAACCGTACAACTTGTCGACTAAATTTTGTGCCATTCAAGCAATCAACACAAGGACAATGGATTTCATCCTGCGGCCCTAAATTCTTCGTAGGAAACTCAATAAATGACTGAACACCTTCTAGATACTCTTTACTTTTCAACCTATCTCTTATCATCATCCAACTCTTGTCCATTATTCGAACCGTACACATTAAGCAAAGATGAACATGGGAATAGATAGCATATGGAAAAATACTCTGTAATGGAAGAGAGCTTAAGTAAGTTTAGGGGTTTGATTATCATTTCTTTTTGAAGTAAACAAAATAGTAATAACCGATCAGGATGTTTTGCCTATTTGTCGATTGCATATAGTAGAATAATTTGACTAGTAACTTGGCATTTATTCATATGCAAATGTCACATACATGAACAATTCTATGTGAAGTTATCTTAGAGGGAGAGAATTCATTGTAACCCTCAGAAAGGGAAATTAAATTTGATATTCAATATATATTGCACTTGAATAGATCTCAGCAAAAACATTTTGTAAACATAAATTTTATGAAAATCAGATGTGTAAAACAAAAGTAATGAAACTTTAAAGTTTTGAAACATTGAAAAAAATAAAGTAATTGCTTTATACATTAATTTGGTTGTTATGCACGAATCACAAAGAACAAAGACCAAAAAAAAAAATAAAATTAGTGTGACTCCCATTGAAGATGCAATTAGCAGATACTTTTTTCCATATGTGAAACTAACACCTCCAAATATTAGTGTATTCAATACTATTTTTATGCATTATTCACAAATAATAGTGTATTCACGACTCTTTTAAGCATTACCCACTAGTTGTAGTGTATTCAATACTCTTTTAGACAAAGTACAAGTTCATGTGAGTATAGTGTAGTAGATAACCATTGGTTATTTGCTGCTTGGATACTTGGGTCTAAAGCTGTGAAAAATATATAATATTTTTTAATTAGTTGATGTTTATGTGTTTTCAAGATAGCTCGAAGATGTTAGCTTGTTGAAAGAGTCTAATTTTGTGCATAATATGTCAATAGACTATGATTTGGGATATTTTTTCTTCTTTTGATTAGAGAAGAGTGCTAATCAAGTTGACAACAATGGTTAAAGACAAGGCTAATTGGACCAATACATTTTATTGTTTTTGTGGTACTTTCAAACAATAACATAATAGAAAATTTTACAAGTAAAACGATATTGATTGGTATTCATTAGATAATTGAACGGCAAGAGATGATAAATGTAATATATTTTATAATTTTTTATTCATCAAAAATATCACAAAAATAATATTATGCGATACTCGGCACTACCTAATAATTTTACCAAGACAAAGGGTTGGAAGCTGCCAAAACACACAATGAGAACTGTGGTCCTCTCATAGTACACCCCAAGTTAATTTCCAACATCTCTCTCTCTCTCTCTCTCTCTCTCTCTCTCTCTCTCAATGGTTGTAACTATGCTGATAATATAAAATAAGTACACTTCATCTATGACACACGTAACAAAGCTGGAAATTTAGAAAGACTTTTATGTATGTAGAAAAAGAGGTGTAATATTTTCCTATGATTAATTGGGGAAGGAAATAAAAGGGACACACAATATAATAAATGAGTTGTGCTATTAAGCAAGTGGGCAGTGGAGGACTCATGAGATGGGCCACCATTGTTGCAGCAAACAGAAAGTTAAGAGAGGTCTGTGGTCTCCTGAGGAAGATGAGAAGCTCATCAGACATATCACCACTCATGGCCATGGCTGTTGGAGTTCTGTTCCTAAACTAGCAGGGTTGTACAATTTCAATTTAAATTCTTTTCTTATTATCTAGCTATATGTATATATACACACACTTCATTGTCCTTCCAAGAATTCTGCTGCCTTCACACCATGCATTAGAAGGAAAATGGGAGGCGGACTAACCCACCATGTTCTTTTCTTTCCCATGGTCAATATCTCATTTTAATTAGTCACCAATGAACAACAAATGTGAGAACCCGAATATACAAATCAAGTAAATAATTAAATAATAATAATATTACAATCTCAAAATATTTTGGTGGTGAATCCTAAAGTGCAAATTAAATATTTGGAAGGTCTTTTAATTAATTTTAAACCTAAAATAAATTTATGGTGAAAGTATTTAATTTAGAGGCAACATTTATTATTTTAAAAAAAATGGAGGGTAAGTTAGTAAGTATATTTTGTTATAGTAATAGTTATATTTTATTTAAATTAATGGGTTAGAAAATAAAATAATATTAAGAGATAATAATTTAGAGCCTTTTGTTTAGATATACAAAGTAACCCTAGGTTGCCTAATACAATATATAACAACCCTAGGGTTCCTAATCTACACTATAGCAGCAGCAAACACAGCAGCCACGGGAGAGAAAAGTTGAGAGAAAAGAAGAAAAAAAAAAGGGGTTGCAAACAAAGAAGGATTTTTGGGTGTGTGGTAGGTCTTTATCTCTCTTCTTCCTTTTGTTTTTGTTCTTTATCCTTACTCTATTATTATTTAGTTCATTGATAGAGAGGTTGTAGGTTTATGTATTTTGTATATATATATATACACTGTTAAGAAATCTGAGGAGCTAAATTTATGTATAAAGAATGGGTATTATTTTTAGTTCAAAAATTCTGCACAGAATCGCAAACTTTAAAAATCAAGAAATCATATCAAACGAGTGAATTTTAAACTGAAATTTTTACAGTAGATCAATTACATATTGAATTGCATATCTGAATTTTTTTTCATAATTTTTGGGATTCGAAAACCATATAATCTGATGCGTTCAAATCTGTCCAGAAAACTGGTTTTATACAGTAAATTCGGGAGTGTTGATCTCTTTGGGTATAAATCCAAAAATTATCAAATCAGTGTCATTAGAACCGGTTACGAGTCTATTTTCTTGAATTTTTTACCTTGCGTTGATTGCTCATGTATACTAAGAGAACCGTCAATTTCTTTAAAGTGCTGCAGAAAACAACCTGTTTGGATATAATAAATTGTAGATAATTATTTTGATAAGAAAATCAAGTGAAACCAATTGGGTTTGGAACTTAGGATATAATAGTTGATATCTGGAGGGTTTTAGAATTTTTCGAACAATGTGGAGTGGGTTTTTAATTTTCAAAGTTAGCGAATAGATTGGAAAAACTCTGTTTTATCTTAAAGTCACTTTTAGTTAAGTTTCGATCGGAACCTATGTTTTGGGTGATTTTAGACCTTGATGAACATGAACTTAGGTAATATTTAAGAGTAACGGTGAGTTGGGTTGAGCCGTGTTAGTGCGCTTTAGTTTGGGGTTACTTAGTTCGTATTCTTTAGTATTTTTAAATTAGTAGTGACGTGTAGTTTTCATATTGGTTCAGGGCACTAGTTGGACTTTCATACTCTATTCGAGGATTATATTATTTCGTTTCCAGGTGAGTAGTTTCATGCTACATATTTTTATAAATGTTCCCCTACCCTGAACTGTTGGAAAATTTAATTGTTGTTTCAGGACTAAACTGTTTTGATAAATTATTGTATTATCAATGGAATCAAATTATTTCTGAAACATGTGTGAACTTGGCATACTGTAAACTATTTGTTTTGGTCTCATGTTTATAATGATGAACTACCATGTTTTGCGAAACTGATGTGTATTGATTATTGGGACCATGTGTGTATTTTGTTCAGGGAAATTATTCCACTGTGTGTGGTGACTCTGGCCACTAGGGAACAGATCCGGGTTGGGCCGTGATGACTCTAGTGCTCAACGATTGTAAGGAAAAGACGTTTAAAAAAAGCTAGGTGACCTTCAATCGGATCGTCTTTGAAAAAAGGCCCAGGTGCCACCCTGAGGATGACTCTTAGTTCGGTATTGGATCCAACGTGACTTATAGCCTTGAGAACTGTGTGGCATATTATTTGTTTTTTTCTTGGTACCCAGAAAATTATTGGAGTTCATGTTATAATCTGTTTTAAGTGGAAAATGTCGTTTATCATGTTCTTGCGAGACATGAGTATTTTAAGTGTTGAACTGTGGAACCTTCTCTTTGAAACAGATTGTATTTACCAAACTGTATGCCAATCTAGTTTCTGTGATATATATCTTATTTTGGAATTGAACCTTGTTTTCAAAACTGTATTTACTATCCATGTTGCTACTCACTGAGCTATCAGCTGACGTAGTTGTTTACCATTTCCAGGTGTTAGAAGGACTTAGAGTGGACTCATGGCATAGCGGGAACTCAATTGCATGGACCTCTAGGGTATTCATTTATTTTAGAGTGTTATGTCAAGTTTGTGCATATTTATATTTATTTTTATTGAAGTTCATTTAGGATTATTTTTGATATGTGGGTTGTTTATATCCATTAGTTTGGATGGTTTTGATTATGGTTGATTTTGCCGTTTATAATTGTGGCATGTCTGGATTGAGTTTTGGTTATTTTTTTTACTGAACTTTTGTATAGTTGCTCAATGTGATTATGGATTTGTGTTTAGGCTTACGTATGCCTTGGGCTGAGTCCCTGTGGGCCACGGCCGGTCATGCCCGGATTTGGGGTGTGACAACAAACAAATAATTTGGTTGTTATGGAAGTGAGGCTAGCATGTTGATTAATTAACAATTGATTAATCAATAGTTAATTAAATAATTAATGAACAGATTTACTTGAAACAGAGGCACATTTGGTCATATAGTGGGCTTTCGAATCTAAGTGTGTTTTAGGATGGATGGGGGGCCACCCCCAATGCCCAAAATCTAACACTGAAGAACTTAACAAATCTAACGCTGAAAAACCTAACACATTTGGTCATATTGTGGGCTTTCAGTTTCACTCTCAATTGACTCTGAAAAACCTAACACTGAAGATTGAAATTTCAACAATCCAAAATCCACAATCTGAAATTTCAACCAAACCCATTCACGAAATCAGAAAAAGTCCTAAAAAACCATTTACGAAATCAACAGAAAATGAAAGAAAACAAATTCATATAAAAACCCTACAGAAAGCATGAGAAGTGGGGAAGGGAGAGGCAGCGAGAAAGAGATAGAAAGAGATAGACCCAGATCGACAGAGAGGGAGAGAGACGAGAGACAAATACCTATAATCAGTGGTGGTGCCGATTTGCAGTGGTCATGGTAACGAGCGCTGGTGGCCAGCGATGGTGATGATCGGCGGTGAGGTTTGGTATCGACTGCTCTCTATGTTGGTGTGTGAGACATAACAGAACTTAAATGTGTTTTTGTGTAAGTGGGATACTGGGTGCCAATATTAATGACTTTCCCTCTAAAAAATTTTCGAAGCTTTAGCGACTAAATGCTTATTTGTCGGCAAATCTCATTAACAGTGACTAACCATTGGTCACCAAACGTAACATTTTTGGCTACTAATGTTTACTTTCGTTGGCAATGTTTAATATACAACGACTAAATTATTTTTGGTCGTAAAAAATTCATCTAAATGTGTCCAATTTTTTGCAACTAAATTTTTTTGTCAGCAAATGACATTATACGGCGACTAAATGAAGATTTAGTAGCGTAAAATGCCAACAAACACCGACTAGAACTATTTTTGGTCGCCAATAAGAATTATATGGTGACCAAAATAATGTAGAAGCTAAAAGATGCAATCAATGTCGACTAAATCAACTTTTAGTCACCCAATATACTATTTTTGGCAACTAAAATTGTTTTGGTTGCCAATTTTAGTCACCAAATGTGCAGTTTGTTATAGTGAATGTTGGAACTTTGAAAGTTTGATATATAGTATGTTATAGATTTGTCTTGAAATGACTAAATTGGAAATGATGTTTAACATATGGAGAATACATGAATGTTGATATTGTTGTATTATCTCTTAGGATTGTATTATGATATTACATTGATAAGAGATATGGAAATTGATCACAATGGAGGATTGTGTGGTGGAAATTGAAAATGGAATAATATAAATGCTTGTACATTTTATATTGTCATTCCATTGAGTCACTACTGAAATTGATTTTGAACCTTGCATTGGAAAGTTATTTCTCTAAAAGATGAATTATTTTGTGAAACAAGACCATTTGATATGTTTTGGGTAAATACGGTGGGAAATCTTGTTAGGGGGTTGTCACGATCCAAACCCACCCCTAAAAGTTTGGATCATTACCGGCCAGTAACTTGATTACCTACTGCCTCAAATGAACATACAAAATAATTACAATAATGGGGCCATAAGCGGAAGCAAACAACAAATGAAGAAGTCCATTGAGTTGTGCCAATATGAGCAAAATTATATAGCTTCCATAATAACACATTCACACATTTACATGTCCATGCAAAAACTTATGTACCATAAGAAATTTCATACGTATAGTTTACATAACCCAAGACCATAAGCAAAAGCAAAACAAATGTCATAGCATGATGTGAGTCAAAAGAAAAAAGCTCTAACTTGGAAGCATGACTCGATAGGTTCGCAAAATAGCTCTTGAAGCTGACCTTAAGGTTGGGCTCCATCATGCTGATCACCTACATGTGCATACATAATATAGAGTGAGCGAAGCTCAATGAATAATAGTAGAGTAAAGAGAATCGAATGAATAATCTTGAATTAACAGAAAGCATATTATGTGAACACCTTACTTTTCCAAATTTCATCCTTCATAACAGTAACCATAATACTTCATAACATTATCCATAGTCACATTTACGGAACAGCCCTGGGCCTAACATATCAAAACGGCCTCGGGCCCAACATATCAAAACGGCCTCGGGCCCATCATATCAAAACGGAATGACCTTAAGTTTTTATTGCACATGTCATATAATGTTCACAAAACTCATTCATTTTGATCAAAACACAATATCATAATAAGTTATCGTACCTGGATCAAAATTATCAATTAACAACATATCTTTACAATATTACTACAATGCGTTTGGTCTTGTGGCGTTACCTCTGGCACACAACCTACACAAAACATGTCACATACACATTCGATAAATCATTTGTTTCAATTCATACACCTTTTTAAAATTTCTCTCTAGTGTTTAATGCAAATCTTCTCTATATGTGAATCACGTGCAAAGCATGTGCCAAAGATGTACTTTAAACGACCCTAAATGTTCATGACTTAAATTAATGTTTCTTACAACAACTTCATATGTTTTTCGTTGAAAATATCATGTTTACTTATTTGAGGTTTAAGGAAATAGCAAAAAGCGAAAGGAAACTAAGTTAGGGTATAGGAAATGGCATGAAACGGTTAAAAGAAAATAAACAACCTTCACTAATTTTAGCATATCTATTTGTGTACTTAGAATTTGGATGTGAGGCCACCACCATTAGAAACTAGACTTCCAGGGATTAAATTTAGGCTCAAGAATCGCTTAAAACGGAGTCCATATGAAAGAGATATGTCTTTTTGAAATTATCAGGCATAAGCTAAAACACGGCTGGCCACACGTGCGACCACTTTGACCGCTCATACAACAACTAGACTGCTCTAGCAGTGGTCTTGGCTGCTCGAGTGGTGGTTTAAGCAGAATGCAAACCTCTATTTTTTTTCATGTTCCGCTTGTGCGGAGCCCGTGGCCTGGGCAAAATCAGACAGTTCAAAAATGGTTCAAAATGTGAGCTTTCAAACCCAAATCAAAGTCAAGATCTCAAGTAATCTTCCTTTAAAACATGAAATACTAACCTTATACAAGTGTAATCACAGCTCAAACACATCAATCTTGCTTAGAGTTCAAAATCAAAGTCTCATCTTTTTATAAATTCATGAATTTCATAGACAAGCTCCATATATATACGAATATGGTGAATCTTTCAACAAATCTTTGGTGTATGAACCATCTAGAGTCTATTTCATGGACTAATCACAAGAATGAACTCAAAACAAACAAAAATGACGAGATTAGGACTCAATTTCTTGCATTTAGTTCTGACTATTACATATCTCAAACCCTAACTTATAATTCTCAATTTCTTCTTGATTTCAAGCAAAATGTGAGATACATAAAAAGATTATCATACCTTAGTTTAAATCTAGGGTTTGCCCCTTGAATCTCTTCCAAATCCTTAGCCTTTCCTCTTCCTCTCTTTCTAACTCACTCTCTAGAGCTCTTAACAAAAAAAGATAAACCCAAAGAGCTAGAGATATATAAATTAGGCTAATTAAAACATTACGAATCGTAATTTTACAAAATTTTACCGTAGGCTCTAAAGATCATGCTGATCACAAATATGAAGTTGGTTTTGGTTTATCGCGCTTTTAAGGCTTTCAATTTTCAGTTCAAGGTTCCAATTGCAATAGATTTTCCTACATTCAAAAGATATAAATCCAAAATCACATAATTCACATACTTAAACTTGCAAATTTACATCAAACACATAAACACATGTATAATTAAGCATAATATGGGTTGGGTTATAACATAGGTGTAGTTTGAGAATTAAGTTGGCCTGAGTGTCCTTGGTGTAAGACCAGAAACACGCGTGTGTGGGCGCCTGTAGACACCCCATTTTTGACCGACCTTAAGACTCATACGTCATCGATTGAGCGCTTGATGATTGTGTATGTTTGTGCTCGTTTTGAGTTTCTGGAGCCTTCGGCCGAGCACCTTGTCTCGGGACCTCTTAACTTTCTCATCTTGGCTTGGTTTTTGGACCATGCCTTGCTGCCTTTGCCTAGAGGGAAACAGAGACCTGTAGGCCACTTTTTGTAGCCATAGACTACCTTTCCCTCTCATAGGCCACTTTTTGTACCCGTAGACTAGTTTTTGGGGCTTCCGGCTGAGTGCCTCGCCTTGCAGACTTTTGTCTTGCTTCCATTTTTGGTTTGTTTTTTTAACCAAACCTTGTTATCCTTTGCCTAGAGAGTGGAACAGGGGTGTAGACCAATTTCTTCCCATGTAGACCATTTTTCTTCCCTGCCAGCCAGTTTTTCTGGTCGGCCAGCTAGAGTGGGTGGTCTGTGGACCACCTAAGGTGGTCGACAGCCTGCCACCACCATCTACTCTCTGTGTAGATCACCTTTCCCCCTTTGCCGACCAGTTGTTCTCCCTATAGACCACCTTTTGTGGTCAGTCGACTAGTGGGAGTGGTCAGTCGACCACTTCAATTGGTCGGCAGCTTTCCTGCATTTTTTGTAGATATTTTTCTTGCCAGCTGTGCCATCTATTGGGCACAGAAGGCATCCTCCATACACGTGTATGGAGGGATTGCACCAAGCTTCTAGCTTGTTCAACAAGCTTGAAGCTTGGAATTCTATATAAGGGAGCCTCCTCCCTCTTGCTTTAGGTTCAGAAAATTTGCTTAGGGCTATACATATCTATCTCTATCTTGATATCTCCCTCTCTCTCTCTCTATATATTTGCACTTGTTTGTGCCTTAAAGTGGTTTTTCTTCACAGTTTTGCTCTAAAGCACCTAGTGAAACACCACAATCTTGTTGCTGAGGTACCTAAGGGTCTTGCTTGGACTCAAGAGCTAGTTTTAGCTCAGAAAAGCTGCTGGAGTTGCTGCCTTGTTCTTGTTCTTCAAGGGTGAGTCTTTATCTTCTTTAAGGCTTTGTTGTAGTTGCTTACTTAGCCATCTTTGCATGCTTCTTTTGGCTTAGCTTTAAACTATAAAAAGTTCTATTTTCAAGTGCTTAAGGTGGTTAGTTGAGACCTCTTTGGTGTTGGGGGTGGTCTACCCCCTTTTGTGCCTTATTTTGCCTTGTTTTGAGCTATCTCTTTAGGCCTTTGAGATCACCTTCTCTTGGCCTTTTAACCACTGAAATCCAATGGATTTTCAGTGGTAGAAAGTGTGTTTTGGGGCCCTAAATAGGAGGGGGTCATCCCCTCTCCTTGTGTCTTGGTTGCTTGTGTTGGTGGCCTCATGTTTGAGCATATTTTTCTAGCATGTGTTGGCTTGTTCTCAGCCTATTTTTTGCATTATTTCAGCATGGCATAACTCTGTTTTGGCTTAGTTTAGGCCACCTTTGCATGCTTTTTACACTTATAGTGTAATCTTGCCATTTAGCCTTGTGTGCTCAATGCTTTGATCCATTAAGCTAGCCTATTTTGGCTCCATCTCAGCATGTTTTTGGTGTTATTTTAGCATGTTATAGCTCTGTCTTAGGTCGTTTTGATTGCTTCTTGCATGCTTCATACCCTTGTAGTGCAATCCTCCCTATAGCCTTAACATGCATCATGCTTTGGACCACCATTTTAGCATGTTTTTGGCTCCACTCCAGCAAGTTTTTACTCATGTTTTGCCATGCTTAAGCTCTGTTTTAAGTGGTTTTGGTCATGCATGCCTTACTTTGTATAGCCATAGTGCAATCTTGCTCACTAGCTTTAAGTTTCAAAGTCTCTATCATGCTTTACTTGAGTTGTTTGCATGCTTTGGCCTCATTTCTACCATGATTTTAGTGTGTGTAGTGTAGTCATACTCTCTTATGCTTCACTCTTTCAATGCTTTTGGAGAGTCATGCTTTATGCCTTGATCATGGCCTAACTTGTATGCATGCATGCCTAAGCTTTTGGGCTACCATCTGAGTGTGTTTTCGGTCTTATTTTGCCATGATACAACTCTGTTTTTTGGTTGGTTAGAGCATCCCTCATTTGCTTCTTACACTTGTAGTGTAATCATGCTTATTGGCCTTGCATGCGTCATGCTTTATGCCTTCCATTCTAGCATGTGTTAGCTCTACTCCATGCATGTTTTGGTATTGTTTTGACCTGTCTTGAGATTGTTTTGAGTCATCTTGGCCCTTTGGGGCTTGCTTGATATGGCTATGGTGCAAGTGCCTTTGCTAGACTTAAGCTTTGAGCCTCTTAATATGCCTCATTTGTGATATGTGCATGATTTGGCATCATTTGGAATGTAATTTCAAAGCATATTTCATTGCCACACTCTCACATTTTCCACTCCTTCAATGTGTTTGAGAGTTGTGTCTTCATGCCTTGTTGTGAGCCAATGTGTATGCATGCTTGTATAAGCTTTTGGGCTCCCTTTTCAGCATGTTTTGGCATGGTTTAGCTCTGTCCAGAGTTGGTTTAAGTCCATTGAGCATTGTATTGCATGCCTCTTGTATGATGTTCTTTACTTGCTTTGATGCTTTAGCCTCCAAACATGCCATTCATGCATTGCTTATATGATGGAACCTCATGAGTGGCACTCTAGCATTGATAGATCGTATGTTGTTTGCATGTTGTTGCATTGCATTGTTGTTTGCATGTTGTTGCATTGCATTGTGTTTGCATGTTGTTGTATTGCATTGTGTTTGGAATGTTGTTGTATTGCATTGAGTTTGGATTAGATGTTAATCCAAACACGAGAAACGAGGGACGTTTCGTACTTGAAGTGATGAAACGTGCCTCATTCGCCCTTGATTGCGTATGATAGGGTGGAGGCCCTTATGTGTCATTTGTGCATTCATTGACATTGCCTTGTGCAAACTTGGCTTCTCGGCCATCGTGCATTGCGATGCTCGGTTGGTGGCCCAAGAGTCGAGTACCACACTCCCTTGAGCTTGAGAAATGATAGGCAAGGTGGTTGTGCACACATATCTTGCAAATACACTGCCATGCCCCTTTTTGTTCTCTGTTGCAGCAAAACTGGAGTTTAGCAGATTTTCTAGTTGGCAGACTAGCAAAGGTGGTCGACCGACCACTTTTTCTAGTCTACAGCAAGTTTTTCTGGTCTACAAATGGTCTATAGCCTCATTTTCTGGTCGGCAGCCCACAAGGAAGTCCCCATGTTGGAGCATAAGCTATTTGGAGGTTTGTGCAGTGTTCTGAGATCAAATCAAATGCAAACAGAGGCAATTCTGGGCATAGCAATGGATTTCCAAGCAAGGCAATCGAGAGCATGCATCCTTTATTGTTCAAGGCAGAGCTGTGGCAGCCTAGTTCACATACCTCACATGCTTAGTTAGTTACCATGATTAGTTAATTTGTTAATTAATTAAAGTATTGTAATAATTAGTTGTAGCTAGTTATTCAATTTGTGTTGTGTAATAATTAGTCTAATTAGATTATTAGATTAGTTAAGTAGCTTAGCTTAGCTTAGCGTAGCTAGCTTGTATTATCTATTCGGACCCTCCGTCAAGAGGGCATATGTTATAATAAGTATGCGTGCTTGTGTGCATGTCTTCCAATCCCATTTCTTTCTCCCTTTCATTTATCAGCTTTCAATGGTTAATTTAGGGCATATCTCAATTAGCATACTTATGATTTGCATGCGTGCATCATTCATTCGTATTGCATGCACCGGGCTTCGCGCATCATACAAACTGCATCGTATTTCAATACACTTTCTTGAATACGTGTTTCAAAGCATGTTATCAAGAGTTGCATTCATATGCCATCTTAGATAGCCGAGCCTATTTTAGTTGCATGTGTTGCATTAGGCATCTTAACATAGCTAGGATCATGCATGATTACTAACTAGCTTCTGTTTTGGCTCGGAGTACACTGTGAGTGTTTACGCTTTAGTATCCTTGCATGTATGTAAGTGACTGCCATGATAGCTTGCTTGCCATGAGGCTAACTGCTTAAGTGTTTAACTGCATGAATGCCTGTGGATGAAAGCTTCATTGCTTAAATTGGAACAATTCATCAAAATGTGCGTTTTAAGCCCACTTGAGAGTGGCAAAACATGTTTTCTAAGCCCACTCGAGGGTGGCAAATCCGCGTCTTAGTCTACTTGCGAGTAGCACTTTCAAACCATTTTCAAAAAACAAACATGAGATGTTTTGTTCCAATTCTTGAGATTGAGTCTATACTTGTATGCTGTGCGCATTACATAGTAAGCTAGCTAATAAACCAGAATAAGAACACATGTGTTTTCAAAAACAACATATCATGTTTAGTAGAGGCCGATCCTTTGATTGGGCGAGTGGGGGTGCTCATTTCAGGACCTTTCCCTCTCGTACCCAAGTTCCTGAGCTGAGGCAACTTTGGTGATGACGGACACATGGCCTTTGGCACGAGTCAAGGTTTCCTAAATTTCCTAAAACAAAATATTTAGGTGGCGATTCTGAAATTCGGCAAAACAGTCCATGTTTGGTGCTTTTTGATTCAAAATTGATTTTTCAAAACCAATTGCCAGATTTGGACTCTTTGGTGATTTATCAGTCTTACATTGCACTTTGTGAGATTAGATTCAGAACCGTGACAGGAGTCCAAACTGTAGTAGCTAGAACCACAATTCGCGCCCTTGCGCACGGAACGAGTTCGGGCGGTCTACAGTTTTTGGCGACTCTGCTGGGGATTTAGAGAACTTGACTCGAACATCATGATATGTTGTTTTATCTACACTTATGTGTTTCTTTGCATTTGCATTTGCATTTGCATTGGTGCGCCTAGGACACCGTGTTTGCCGTCTGCTATTCCTGAACGGTTTGCCGGAGGCTTGCTTTGAGAAGCGTGCCATAAGGCTGACCGGTTACAGGCTCTGCCACGATGGGAACACAAACCTCGGTTGTTACCGAGGCACCCTTTTCGACCATTCGACCTAGTTGCATATCGGAAGCCATAGTGACTATTCCAAACTAGGACAGGTTGCTTACTCGAATGTAGGTTGTTTGAAACCGCTGCGTACCTAGTGAAATCCTAGTTCCTGACGAAATTAGGACAGGGAAACCCTACCTCACCATAGGGGTGTTTTGGCTCTCACTTGCTTGATATGTGCTGTCAGAGTGCGTCTCTATAGGGATGTATGTATCAGTTGCAAGTTTGAGTATCGGCCTAAGGGTATCAGTTTACAGGCAGAATTTTGGGCAGAATTTAGTAGAGAGCACAATCATTCAGCTACGATCATATATGTTTTGGTGAAATCAGGCTGAGGTGCTGTCTGTTTTCTCTTTTGCTAGGTAGTCCTAGAACCATAGCTTCAGAAGGCTCCGATATCCCCCGGGTACACCGGACTTGTGTTGATAGACTTTGTCAGGTCAGAGATTCAGTTCAAGGGCAACCAGTGTTTCCTTCGCCAGTGGTAAGGCAAAGAAGGGCCAGTCAGGCACAGATCATCAGTACAGCAGTTACCAGATCAGCGGTCCTTATCCACCTCACCTGTGCGCAGTTGGGTTGAGATATCTGCTTCTACTTCAGAGAGAGGACACACACCTATTGAGTTTGATCAGCATTTTACAGTCAGCATGGAGGACATGATGCGCCAACTCCAAGAGACCATACAGGCCATACAGCAGGATGCTGCTCGCCAAGCGGAGGTTACTACCCGCCAGACCGAGGTCGTGGCCCAGCAGGCCGAACTCATTGTCCGGCTTCAACAGTAGCAGCAACAAACACAACAGGGAATGGCTTCTGCGTCCTACCTACCTCCAGTAGAAATTCCTACACCAAGGGCTCCGGCCCCTACCGCCAATGCCTAGGAGAATACAGATGTCCTAGTGGATCCCACTCCACCTCAGACTTCCAAAGCGCAGGCCTACCCAATTGAGGCCCCTTTCGAGTTCGAAGTGGATCCAACTGCATTAAAAGTGAGCAAGCTTGAAAAGCTGTTCAAGAAGGCTCAAGGCGTTAATTCCATTCCGGACATAGAGGATGGATACACCGACTTAGCGGTGACGTTGTGTAACAAGCCCGCGAGGGACCTCAACGGGTTACAGTTCGGACTCCCTTTTTTTGTGTTGCGGTTCTAAATCTGAACCAAAGAGTCCAACTCTGGCAAATCGTTTTGAAGAAAACAGATTTTTGAAAAAAGTAGTGCCAAACATGGACTGCTTTGCCAGATTACAGAGTCGTCACCTAAATATTTTTTAATGGGGGAATTTAGGAAACCCTGACTCGGTGCCGAAGGCCACGTGTCCGTCATCACCAAATGTCTTGGCTCGGGAGCTTGGGTACGATTGGGGAAGGTCAGCTATGAGCACCCCCTCTCGCCCGGTCCGAAGACCGGCCTCTACTAACCATGATATCCCTTTTTGAAAACTTTATGCGTTCTTATCCCAATTATTAGCCTAGAATTACTATGTTATGCGCACAGCAAACAAGTATAGACTAGATTGCCTAATTCGGAAATAATCATTGCATATCCGTTTGTTTTGAAAGCGTTTCGGGTTTTGCTACTCGTAAGTAGGCTAAAATATGGATTTCAATGAGTTTTCCAACTCAAGCAATCCAATCTCCACCCACAGGCATTCAAACAGTTTATCACATAAGCAACTAGCCGCATGGTAGATATGCTGTCATGTTAACATTCACACGCATGCGAGATGCTAAAGCATAAATACTTACATAGTACTCCAAGCCAAAACAGAAGCTTATCAGAAATCCATGCATGGACCTAAGCATACTGAAATGTCTAATGCAACACATGCAAAGTTGTAATCTAGGCAGGCTCGGCTATCCTAGACATGGCATGTGAAATGCTACAACTATCACGTATTCAATTTGGAATTGAAAGTGCGATGCAGTTTGTATGATGTACCGAGCCCGGTGCATGTTTAGACAAATGCATGGATGCACGCATGCGTTGCATAAGGTATGCTAATTTCAAATATGCCCTAATCTACCATCGTAAGCAGGTAAATAAAAGGGAAGAAAGAAATGGGGGTTGGAAGACATACACACACCCACGCACACTTATTACAGATTTGCTCTCACACGGAGAGACCGAATAAATATTACAGTCCGAATAATAAATAAATAAATTATTACAAAACTTCTAATTATTTAACAAATAAATGCAAAAAGGAAAGGTGGCCACAGCCGCCCGCCTCGGGATGCGCGAATGATGCATGCTCGAATCCGACTCGCCCGGAAACCCGTATCATGACACTGCTGCCTCTGTTCTTACTGCCCTGTCTCTCCAAAAATTGTCAAAGTCCCAGAACACCTTCCTTGCATGCTGCTATACATCACCGGCTGGATGGAATATCCACCGGCCATCCAAAATAACCACCGGCTGTTCATGAAGTTATCGGCCACCTATATAGTGCCGGTCGGCACTATACACTGTCGGTCGGCACAAAATTCCTGCAGAGGACAGTTTGACAGCAACAGCAGACAGACAGTGCATGACATGGATTTTAGAGCAAATGTAAGCATGGTCAATGCTCCCTATCATGTATGGGACTCAAGGAAGCATGACCCTCGGTTCTTGGGCCATCAACTATGCATCTTGACGCATGATGGCCTAAGAGGCCAAGTTTGCATTTCAATGTCAAATGCAATGCACACAAACATACAAGGTACCCAACCTCCATCATGGTTGATCAAGAGGTGAGACAATGCACAACAATGCACATGCAACCTAAGCATGCAAACTAACACACGAACATGCAATGCAACTACATGGCGCACACAATGTACATAACATAACATGCACAACGCATTGAAACATGGCATACACAATGCAAGATGGACTTACACCAATGTGAGTGGACCTCAGCCACGCTCACATCAGTGGCCAATGGATGAAAATGAAGTGCCTCGAAATGCGTGCACACGGGCACGCAAACCAAGGCAATGGCATTAGGGCATGAAATGACATAGAAAATGATATGCAAACATGCCAATGGATTTTTTTAGCACTCACAAATGATGCAAAACAGTCCCGAAAGATGGGGAAATGATACCAAACGCACGGAATGGTCTCGAAATGCGATATTAAGCACCCGAAATGGCCTACAGCCATACTAAACATGCATAATTGGTACATGACATGCAAAACAGTAGCAAGGCAGCCCCAAAATAGCATTTTTTCAGTACAAAACATGGCGAAACAGTAAGCATAGATAGGACAACAATGGCATGCAAAAATGGGGGCCAAAGAGGGGTATTGAAACAAGTGATGTATGCGATGCTCAAACTGAAAAATTTCCTTCTACAATACTGATGAGGGACCAAAAATATGCACATTTGAGGTTTATGACAACCCTCAAATCAGTATGCAAACTTGCTAAAAATGTCATGCAAGAATGAAGCCAACAAAGGCTAGAACATGAGGTATGCCGTACATTCATCAAACAACCTTGGACCCTTAACAAAACATGACAAGAAGGCCAAAATATGGATATTTCCAGTACTGCTCATGGCCGAAAACAGAAGCTAGATAGGCCTAACAAAACATGCAAATTTACGGTAAATAAGAGAGATTATGAAGCAAGTGCAAGATAGGGGGCCCAAACAGGGTTGAGCCCTTCTTCAATGTTGAAGAGGGGCTCAAAATAGGCCCTCTTACAGTTTACATTTTGCTCGAAAAAAGATCACACATGGGTTAGAAATTTCATGCAAAATAATGGCATACAAGATGGTATTGAAGCAAGTACCAAATGGAGGGCTCAAACAGGGTTAAGCCCTTAAACAAACATGAAATATGGCTCAAAAAAATTACCTTTTCAGTTCTGGTCGGAGCCCAAAACAGTAAGCAAATAGGCCTAAGAGCTAGTGCAAGATTGGGGAATATAAAGCAACTAACTCACCCTTGAAGAACACTTTGAAGAACAGCCACTCCAGCCACCTTCTTCTGATCAAAACCAACCCAAAACTCAAGATCAAGCCCTCCAAGCCCCTCAAGGTCGAAGTATGGTGTAATGGTGTGTGCTTTAGTGCAAAACTAAGGTAAAAGTGCACTTTTAGGGTCCCAAACACACACCAAGGATGAGAGAGAGGGAGATATAGAGAGAGAGGGTGTATATATCAGATGTATAGATATATATGCTCTATTTTTTTGGTTCAAAAGCTCTAACCCTAAGCAATGGAGAAGAGGGGTGCTTATATAGGCCAAGTAATGCTAAGAAACTTAATGGCTAAGCAAAGGAAAAAGGGTCAAGGGGGCCAAGTGGTTCAAAGGGAGGTGCAAGGCTTCTAGAGGAAGCTAATACAGCTGGCCAAGCTTCTCCAAGAAGCTTGGCCAAAGGGTTCAAGCTTCTAGAAGCAAAAGGGGGTCAAAAGGCTCAAAAGGGTGCAAAATAGCCACATATATGCATGGGGGGTCGGGTCTGTGCATCCCAGCTGGCACAGGTGGCATGCACTAGGCTTGGGGGGTGCAAAGGGTGCAAACCGGCCAGAAAAATTGGTCGTCGGCCAAAATAAAGTGCCGGTCGGCACTATTTTCTGCCGGTCGGCACTATTTTCTGCCGGTCGGCTAAATAGAGTGTCGATAGATGATTCCAAGGTCAAAAAATGGCCGGTGGGTATGCAAATTGAAGCCCCGGAAGTTAGCTTTCCAATGGCGCAAACCTTGCATTAAAATTCCTTTTGTGGAAAAAGTTATGCCCTTTTTGGTGAAGCCGCGCAGACTCGATCCAACCGGGATGATGCCCAACTTCAACCAATCATACCTCCCCCCTCAAATCTGGACTTAGGAGATTCTTGAGTGCAAAATGAAGCCCCGGAAGTAAGCTTTCCAATGGTGGTGGCCTGATATTTTAATTCCTCTTGTGCAAAGAGTTACGCCCGTTTCGGTGAAGCTACGCAGACTTTTCTCCTTCCCGGATTCATGCCGAACCACTCCCAAACTAGTTTTCTCCCCTCTTCTCCTCTTTTCTTCAACTTCAAACCCCTAAGTAAGGTGTTTTGAAAGATTTTTCAAAGATTTCATCTCTCTTTCATTCATCTCCCCTTTGTCCTTGCTCGGTTTACCGAAAAGCGCAACATTTACTGAAATGCGAGCGTCGGAACATCGTGGGAATTTTATTTCGAAAATGTTTTGAAAGAGAGGGTTTTAAGGTATAAAAACCATCCAAAATAATTTTGGTCCAAAATGGGGTGTGAAGTTGAGATTTCTCTCTCTCCTTGCTGAAGAAATTGGACCTGTGCCCTGCACACATTTCATCATCGAGCAAACCATCAGTGGTGCCCAAGTCTTAAGGGTGGTCAAAAATGGGGTGTCTACACGTTGCCGGACCGGTTCAAGATGCCACATATAGACCGTTTTGACGGTTCTGGAGATCCTATGGTACATCTGCAGTTGTTTTTGGATATCCTATGGCCAATGGGCCTCTCTAGATTGCAAAAGCTTTCCCTCTTCGGCCGGACCCTGTCAAGTGTTGCAGCTATTTGGTATGCGAAGTTGGAAGATTCTGTCAAGAGGAGTTAGGAGGAGATGGTTGAGGCCTTCGTTGCCTAATATTCATACAACACGCAAATCGAGGTCACGACTCGTGATCTCGAGACAACCAGGCAAGAGCCGAAAGAGGGCTTCTCTGACTTTGTAACCCGTTGGAGGGCCAAAGCTTCTACAATGACCACCAGGCCGGTCGAGAAAGATTAGATAAGGGTGGTTGTGTGCAACCTGCAGCCTAACCTGATGCAGAAAATGATCGTCTTACCCCTCCCCACCTTTGTGGATTTACATGAGATTGGGGTACAGATTGAAGATGCAATGAAACAAGATCTGATTGGTCACGAAAGGGAGTCACCCAAGAAGGGTTATACACGCAGTTCGAATGCGACCACCAGTGGTGATACAGCTGTAAGATCTTCTGAAGTTGGAATGGTCACCACCACCACACCAAAAACAGCCACCCCATTCACCAGTGCGTCCGGAACCAGCTCACAAACAGCCAAATATCCACCCCAAGGCAAGAGGGTTTTTACCCCACTTTATATGCCTTTGTCAAAAGCTTTAGGGGTCTTACTCAGGAAAAGACATCTGAAACCGTTGGAACAACGGCCTCTACCCGATCCTCTCCCTCCAAAGCATGACTCGGCTAAGTACTGTGCCTTCCATCAACAAACCGGTCATGACACTGACAGTTGCTTTTGTCTTCGCCATGATATACAAGATCTGATTAACAACAAGGTCATCGCTGCACCAGTCTTGCAAAGTCTATCGGCACTGGATCAGTGAACTTGGGGGATAATGTGATGTGATCGGGGGATGAACCACCTGCGGATGGTGCTCAGTTTACTCCAGATATGGTGGGATGGCACGCACTGTTTTGAGCATTGGGCAAATTGCTTTTTATTGTGCTTTCTGACTTGGGTATTGGGTCAGTTTTGTCGTGTTGTTTTGAGTCAGTCTTTTTATACTGAGTCAGTTGAGTCTGTCTTGTCATATCGAGTCAGTCTTGTTGTGTCAGAGTCAGGTGTTTTCGAGCATGTTATCTCGGGCATCACTTGCTTGTTTTGTATTTGTCTTTTACACTCTTTGCAGTCCGTTTCTGCCATGGGGCCAGTTGCACCAGAAGATTTGAATGAAACAGCAGTGATTTTCACACTTTTGAGTTTGTTTCTGCCTTGAAGCCAGTTGTGCCAGAAGATTCGAATGAAACGACAGTGCTTTTCATCTACCTTTTCTGTGCCTTGAAATCATTGCATTGACCTAAGTTTTTCAAAACTTTTCTAACACTGTGATGAAAACAAAAATGGAGGAATTCCTCTGGATTTGCAAAAATTTGATCAACTGAGAGAAAGAGAGGCATGCTAAGCCCTTAATGAATGAGATCATGTTTGTTAATGTGAGTACTGGGAAGGATCCTAGCTTGATCCAGATTGGTTCTACATTGTCTTCAGCGCGAGCAATTAGTCGTTTTCTTAAAAGATTTCAAAAAATGTTTTGCGCGATCCTACGAAGACCTGTGTGGAATCGCTCTTGAGATTATGCAGCATAGGATCGCTCTCAGCCTCGAGACTCAACCCCTTTTGCTTTCAAACCTTGAACTTGGATTCAGAATGTTCAACGATCAAATCACAATGTGAGGCTTGTATGGCCAGATTTGAAGCAGCCCATGAACTAGGGGCAATAAGGTCGTATGACATCAAAGGAGGCCTGCCAGGCCAAATTCGAAGCAGCCCTCGAACTAGGAGCAAGAAGGTCAGATATGATCAAAAGAAAGCTTGTAAAGCTGGATGAGAAGCAACCCTTGAACTAGGGGCAAAAAATGTCAGATGTGCTCGAAGAGTCAAAAATTGGGACATTGCTTAAGCTAATGAAGATCAGCAAGAATGCCAAATCCCAAAATGGAGAAAAGAAGAATTTTTTTGTTAAAGGACAATCGAGTTCCTATCCGCAACACTAGGGGCAAATTCAGCCCCCAATTGGATGGACTCCTACATCATCAGTGAACAACAGCCATTTTCCTGGATTCAGATGGCTTTGAGATCTCAAACCGATCAACATGGACTAGTTAAACCTTTTTATCCTTGAGAGGCTCGCTGGGCCAAAAACCCGGAAGGGCGACCTAGGCAAAAGTTAGAGCAAATGAAAAAGAAAAAAAATGCAAAGAAAAGAAAAGATGAGAAAAGAAAAGAAAAGAAGAAATGAAAAGAAAAAAGAAAATGAAGAAAAGAAATGAAAAGAAAAGAAAAACAGAGCTCGCAAGGTTGAAAACCTGGAAGGGCAGCCTTGGCAAAAGTTAAAGCGTAAAAGGAGAGGTTAATACCCGAGTGTACCTTAACCCGGAACTACGTCAGGCTTGATTCCCATCTTTGGGATACGTAGGCAACTTTATTCTGAAGTCCAGCCATAAACACTTCCAAATTGACTATGTCCATGTGATGGTTCTGATCATCTTTGTATTCTCTGTATCCAAGAGTTCGGTTGTGATTGTCACTTTGAGGACTGATTACAGTGCGCTGTGGTGCCATTCTGACAAGGGACAACTTTTCCTCGCCGTGCAGTGCCCTTTAGACAAGGGGCAATTTTCCATTGTTTTGGATCTGAGGTTGTGCATCTCAAGAGTAAATTCTGTGTTGGTCGAGCAGTGGCCATTCACAAAAATAGTTTTTGAGAATTTTTAATGAAGTTGACTAATTTTCTCAAAAATTATCCCATTTTTTCCAAAACTAGATCATTTCTTAGACCCAAAAAAGGAAAATTTTCAGTGCTCACAACCTGACTTGCATGCTTTCAAATCAGAAAATCGAACAAGTATGCTAATCTAACTCTCATATTGATCAAAATTGTTTTAACAGAAAGCTCAAAAACAAAAAATGGTCAAAATGATGAACTAGGGGCACGGTTGAGTCAGGTTTTCTGTCTTCTCCCCCTTTATCAATTCATTCGCCAGAAAAGGCACCACACTTGCCAGAAAAAGGCACAACTGAAGTTAGCAGCAAACGAATGAAAGCTCTCTCGGCATCCAAGCAGCGAGGTATCAAGCCAAGTGCGAAGCACGAAATGGAATGGATCAGGATATTCCACTCCCTCATCTAGACAGGTCTGATCGCATCCATACTGGCCAAGGGTGTCGTCAATCGATGTCAATTGCAGATTTGTTGCGCATCTGGTAGCACCGCAACCCCTTTGTGGGAGAAGCTCACTGTTGTGAGCAGAAGAAAAAAAATCTGGTAGAATAACAGGGGCAAGAGCCCACAACTTCCTATTTATCCATCAATCACCCAGGGGAGAGATAAACAAGAAGAGAGATTGAAGAATAGAGAGATGTACATGGAGAGAGAAGTGAGAAAAGGGCTTTTCAGAAAAATAGAGATTGAGTGCCAGAGTAATGTGAGAATCACAAATGAGAAAGGGTGGGAAACAATACCCGAAGAAACTGGGCTCCCCGTCAACCGATAGGTCTCTCGCCTTTGGAACACATCTGAGTGTTGTGTTGTGTTTTTGTTTGTCTCGATTCTTGTTTTGAGTCGTTGCGAGTGTCAATAGATGTGTTTAGGTTGTTTTACCTTTGTTTTTCATTGTTGAGTCGTTTTTGCTGTGGTCAGTCGTAGACTCAATACCTGGTTAAAGACTCATTCTTAATTTCAATTTCAATTTCAAAAATGAATCGTTTTGTGCTCAGAGTGCTGTGCTGTTCTCCACATATGTGCAAAACAGGATTTGTTCTTTCATAAAACTATAAGGTTCAACCCAGGTCATGTGAGAACAATAAAACCAGGACCTATCTGAAGCTATATGGGTTCCAGACTGCAAAGCAAAAGAAAAGAAGGAAAATCGGAGCATCTTAGTGTGTTTCGACTTTAGTAAATTCCGAGATTGCATTCTGGATGCACCTCATCAGGCCTTGTCAATGCTTCAAAGTATGAGTGTGCCTCTACCTCAAGCTCAAGCCTGCTTCAAGCCAGAATGGCGATCAGAAGTGCTCTCCCTGAGTATCATTCTGCCAGAGGCATCTTGGCTGTGTTTGCAATGAGTTCCTAGGAGACCAACTACGACGGTGGAAACTAGAGTTCGAATGGCTGATGCCTAGAACGTAAAGGTTCAGGATTTCCGAGACTAAAGTCTAGTTTAAATACACAATGGTGTATCCCCGGCTTGAAATCTGTATGGAAGCCCCATAGGTTGAGATAGCGTGTATGCACCTCAATTCTGGATACTGAACCAACCTAGTCTGTCACCCCATTGGAGAATAGGGAAAGTTGTGAATATGGTCAGAAAGAAAAGTGGCATCCAAGGTGTTCTACATGAAAAATACTTGTCAGGATTTCAGAACCTTTATACTGTGAGTTGAAGGAAAGAGTTCGAAGAACGCAAGGTAAGTGTTCAAAGACCACAAGGGGAGATCCCCGTCAGAGTAGAACGGTTCATCGCCACTCACCCCGTGAGGTGCTTTCTAAGGCGCTGTTATGTTTGTTTATTGCATTCCTTAAACATCACGCATCGTATTGCATTGTACCTATCAAGTTTCTTTCTCATTCATGCATGATATTGTATGTACGGTTCATTTAAAGTTGGCGCAACCAGGCGATATTGGATGTGCGGTTTATTCAGAGAAGTTCCGTTTAAAACTGATTATGTTTTGTGTATCTATCACACTTTGTTCACCTTTTGTGTATCTATCACACATGTTCACTTAGTGTATCTATCACACTTCGTTCACGTAGTGTATCTATCACACTTCGTTCACTTTGTGTATCTATCACACTTTGTTCACTTAGTGTATTTATCACACTTTGTTCACTTAGTGTATCTATCACACTTTGCACCTTTTGTGTATCTATCACACATGTTCACTTAGTGTATCTATCACACTTCGTTCACCTTTTGTGTATCTATCACACATGTTCACTTAGTGTATCTATCACACTTTGTTCACTTAGTGTATCTATCACACTTTGCTCATTTTGTGTATCTATCACACATGTACACGTAGTGTACCTATCATACTTCGTTCACTTTGTTCACTTAGTGTATCTATCACACTTTGTTCATTTTGTGTATCTATCACACATGTTCACTTAGTGTATCTATCACACTTTGTTCACTTAGTGTATCTATCACACATGTTCACTTAGTGTATCTATCACACTTCGTTCACCTTTTGTGTATTTATCACACTTTGTTCATTTAGTGTATCTATCACACTTCGTTAACGTAGTGTATCTATCACACTTCGTTCACTTTGTGTATCTATCACACTTCGTTCACTTTGTGTATCTATCACACTTTGTTCACTTCGTGTATCTATCACACTTTGCTCATTTTGTGTATCTATCACACATGTTCACTTAGTGTATCTATCACACTTCGTTCACTTAGTGTATCTATCACACTTCGTTCACCTTTTGTGTATCTATCACACATGTTCACTTAGTGTATTTATCACACTTTGTTCATTTAGTGTATCTATCACACTTCGTTAACGTAGTGTATCTATCACACTTCGTTCACTTTGTGTATCTATCACACTTTGTTCACTTAGTGTATCTATCACACTTTGCTCATTTTGTGTATCTATCACAGATTTTCACTTAGTGTATCTATCACACTTGGTTCATTTAGTGTATCTATCACACTTTGTTCACTTAGTGTATCTATCACAATTTGTTCACTTAGTGTATCTATCACACTTTGCACCTTTTGTATATCTATCACAAACGTTCTGTGATACCCCTGTTCCGTAATATGCTAAATTGGTCCTTAATTTGAATATGATTATGTGTTTAGCATGATTTTATGTGCCATTATATGAATTTATGTGATTTTAAAGTTTTATCTGTTCACCGTAGGCATATCTGTTTAAATAATCTGCTTTGGAAATTAAATTGAGGGCCTTATCGGCCACGAAACCCGAAATCGATTACGCCATTGTGATTGGCATAATTTTTAGAACCTACGGTGAAATTTAATTGAAAAATTGATTCGGGCCAGATTAAGTTGATTTAATTGTTAAATTAGTGCCCAATTACTTTAGTAATATTATATTAAGTTAGTGGGTTTTGTTGGAGAGGCAATACACCCTCATTTGGTGTTTGGAGGATCAAAAATCTGATTTTACACCTTAGTGTGAGAGAGGGTCGGCTCTAGAGAGTGAGAGAACTCAAACTTGAAGTTTGATGATTGTAGCTAGGTGATCTTGAAGGCTAGCTCAAGGACCTACCATAAATTGTAAGGATTAAGCTCCTAGGTGAGTAATCACCCCTTTATTCATGAGTTTGAATTTGTAATTTTGTAAGTTCAAAGTCTATTTGTGATCAAGAGCATAATTTGAGTTTAATTTGTTAAATTGGGAGTTATGTGAACATGTATGTGCATAATTGCTAGAGTTTTGCATATTCATGCATGAATCATGTCTAACAAGAGAATTTGGGCATCAAACATCACATGCATGCATAGTTTTCCTAAGTTCCATGATCATAAGCCTTAATTATACCATTTGAACTTAAATTGGGAGCCAAAACATACATGCATGTTTGATTTTTGAAGGGATGGAGCTTATATGGAATTTGTAATATAGGAGTTTTGTTTATACTTAAGAAATGAGAGTTGTTTGAGAATTAGATGATGATTTTGAATGAATTGACGTAATATTCTTACACTCTCATACAATACGATGTGCTTATATGTTTTTGGGACCAAAATCATGAGTTAAAGCCCTTGAACATCGAAATTGAAGCCCAAGAACAATTCTGGGTTTTCCAGAATTTTGGGCCCGCTCGAGCGGGGAAACCGCCGCTCGAGCGTAAATTTCATGCTCCCAGCACTTTTTGCAGAGTTGGATGTCCGCTCGAGCTGGATATTTAACGCTCGAGCGGGGAGCCTTTATAGACAGGCCTTCTGCTCGAGCGCCAGAGTTCACACTCGAGCGTGATTTTGATGCAACCAGTACTTTTGCAGGCCTTAATGGTCTGCTCGAGCGGGGAAGTTGACGCTCGAGCGGGGACCCTGTTTTCTGAAATTTTGTTTATGTATTATGTGTTCTATTTTTCGTTCCCTTTCACTCCTAAACACTCTTAGGCATACATTGAGTATTGTGATTGAATTAAAGAGATAAGACTAAAGCCTAAAGAGGAAAATGTGAATTTTGAATGGATTGAATTGTTAGTGACCCTTTTATGTTCATAGCATGTGTAGGGTCGAGTTCCAGGGCGAACCCACAAGCCGATCACTGTGAGTAATATCTTAACAAGATATTTGAAATATACTGTTATCCAATTGTTTACTCATATGTAAGTTTTGTAAGTTCATTAATTTGAATGGTGGACAACGATTGATATAAATAATTGGGCCAAAGGCTGATTGATATAAATAACTGGGCCAAAGGCCGATTGATGCGAATGATTGGGCCAAAGGCTGATTGATGTAAATAACTAGGCCAAAGGCCGATTGATATGAATGATTGGGCTGAAGGCCGATGGATACGAATGATTGACATGAATGATTGGGCCGAAGGCCGATGGATACGAATGATTGACACGAATGATTGAGCCGAAGGCCGATGGATACGAATGATTGACATGAATGATTGGGCCGAAGGCTGATGGATACGAATGATTGACATGAATGATTGGGCCGAAGGCCGATGGATACTAATGATGGATATAGATGATTGGGCCAAAGGCCGATGGATATAAATGATTAGGCCGAAGGCTGTTTGTTGTACTGTTTCAATGATTACTTATATATTTTCCTCATTTGATATTATTCACTGGGCATTCGCTCACGCTCATTCATGTACATGTAGGTGAGCCAAGGGACGTCCAGAACCAGCCCCGGTAAACTTGTGAGAAACAGTTTAAGTTTTGAGGAGTCAGCCCCAAACGTCTCACGCACGAGACTGTCTTCGCCTTTTATCTTGTTTATAGTTCTGTTATATTGGCGAATACGTTGGACTACTTTTGTATATGGGACTTGGGTTTGGCGGACTTAAATTTGTATGATCCTGGATGTACAGCGTTTTGTGTTAGTACATATTTTGATGTGAGTTATTAACATATAAATGTTTGGAATGTTATGGTGTGCATTTAAGCACGGCTCTATGGACAAAGTTTTTGAATTGCTTCCGTTTGGCCCCTTTATCTCTGATGAGTTTTGATTTATTTGAATTGAGGCCGTAGGTAATCACGCGATTACTGGCCGGTTATGGCTAGAACCCATAGGGGCGGGTTCGGGTCGTGACAGAGTGGTATCAGAGCACGAGTTAATAACTCACACACTTGTCCAAAAGAGCAATAAGCGTCTAGAAAAGATCTAGGATGCATTCATAAGTATGAATTTGAAAGCACCAAGTATATGCATAACTGTTTTGAGATGAACGACTATGTGCCTTAAGTTATGAATTGCCTGCATCGCAATTTATTTGGATATGTATGCTTTTTGATATATGCATACTTGTAAATCTTTTGTATGAAATGTATTTGCCTGAAATATAATGCAAGTTTAATCAGATGGTGAGAACAAGAGGTGATGAGTTAGAGGAATCCTCTACTGCCAGGATAGACAGAATGGAAAGACTGCTACAGGAAATGGCCGAAGCTTTGAGACAGCAACAGGAGTGGCAACAACAGTGGCAGCAACCACATCCACCACCTCCACCTCCGGCACCTCCTGTGCCAGATAATCAGAACGATGACCGAATCATAGCCCTCACCAAAGAGTTCAAGAAAATGAAACCACCACAGTTCCATGGCGGACTAGATCCTTTGAAAGCTGAAGCTTGGGTCCTCGGCATCGAAAAACTGTTTGAAGTATTCCCGTGTTCAGAAACACAGAAAGTGCTTCTAGCCACCTTCATGCTAGAAGACGAAGCGAGAAGATGGTGGATGTTGATGCGTGAGAGTTACAAGGATGCTGATTGGGCAAAGTTTTTGGAAATCTTTTATGACAAGTACTTCCCGCAGTGTGTCCGGGATAGGAAAGTGGCGGAATTTATGGAACTAAAACAAGACAGTATGACCGTAGCCGAGTACGAGGCCAAGTTCACCGAATTGGCCAGATTTGCGCCACACGTGATTGACACGGATTATAAGAAAGCGCGACATTTTGAAGGTGGGCTCCGAGTTGACATTTTAGAGAGAGTGAATGTCTTGAAGTTGGAGACTTACATTGGGGTATTAGACCGAGCCATAATATCTGAGGCTAATATAGCCAGACAAACTAAACCAACAACTGATTGGAAGGGTAGCAAAAGGCAGGGCTTCTTCTCAAAGAAGAAGTTTTCAAAGAAGCAAAATACGGGCTCCTCGAATACTTCTAATTCTTCCCGAGACACAACCCCGTCGTGTACCACTTGTGGAAATAGGCATCGTGGGGTTTGTTACCGTGTGACAGGTGCTTGTTTTAATTGTGGTAAACAGGGGCATATGGCCAGAGATTGCAAACAGAACCGTGGAAAATTTGCTGCCAGTTCAACGGCATCAGTCCCAAAACTAGGAAATGCTATGGGATCTACTCCCGCCGGAGATACCATGAGGCAGGGAGAGTTTTTGCACTTGTTCCGGGCGATACACGGAATGCCAATGCCGTTGTCTCAGGTACTATTTCAATATGTAATCAGGATGCCTTTGTATTAATTGATTCTGGATCAACACACTCATTTGTGACATATACATTTGCATCTAGACTGAAAAGACCCCTAGAGTTGTTGCCATATTTGTTGTGTGTGTCTGCTCCATCGGGGGAATCTGTGTTATGTGACTATATATATCGGTTTTGTGACATGCATATTGAGGATGCTACCTTATATGTAGATTTATTGCCCTTGAACTTTAGACATTTTGATGTAATTTTGGGCATGGATTGGTTGACTAAGTATTGTGCCACCATAGATTGTGTGACAAAAAGGGTTGTATTTAAACCGCCAGAACAAAAAGAAATTGTGTTTGTGGGTAATGGGGTAGTGCCTCCACCTTATTTGATATCTGCAATGAAAGCATGTAAACTGATCAGGAAAGGGTGCCAGGGTTATCTGTGCTATGTGTTGACCGAACAATCTGTGAATGTTGAATTGAATGATATTCCTATTGTTAGAGAATTTCCAGATGTGTTTCCGAATGAATTACCAGGGGAATTGGTAGACAGGGAGATAGAGTTCACCATTGAAACTGTGCCAGGCACCCAGCCATTTCTGAAACCCCCTACAGAATGGCTACTGCTGAAATGAAGGAATTGAAAGAACAGTTGCAAGACTTGCTTGATAAGGGATTTATCCGACCTAGCATTTCGCCTTGGGGTGCACCAGTGCTGTTTGTGAAAAAGAAGGATGGTACTTTGCGCCTGTGCATCGATTATCGGGAATTGAATAAGGTAACAGTAAAGAACAAATACCCCCTACCCCGGATTGATGATTTATTTGACCAGTTGCAGGGATCACAGGTGTTTTCTAAGATTGATTTGAGATCCGGGTATCATCAGCTGAAAGTTAAGGCAGAGGATGTTGAGAAAACCGCATTCAGAACGAGGTATGGTCATTTTGAGTTTCTTGTTATGCCATTTGGAGTGACTAATGCTCCGGCAGCATTTATGGACTTAATGAATAGAATTTTTAAAACCTACCTTGATGAGTTTGTTGTAGTCTTCATCGATGATATTTTGATATACTCTAAAGATAGACTTGAACATGAACATCACTTGAGGACTGTTTTACAAATACTTCGGGAAAGGAAATTATTTGCTAAGCTAAAGAAATGTGAGTTTTGGTTGGATGAAGTTGTTTTCTTAGGGCATGTGATCAACAAGGAAGGAATTTCAGTGGACCCACAGAAAATAGAGGCAATTGTGAATTGGCCTACACCGACCAATGTAACAGAAGTTCGCAGTTTTATGGGTTTAGCTGGGTACTACATGAGGTTTGTGAAGGATTTTTCAAAAATAGCTGTGCCTCTTACCCAACTGACACGCAAGGGGCGACCATTTGAGTGGAATAGTGAAAGAGAATCAGCCTTTCATGAATTGAAGACAAGATTGACCACGACACCAATCTTGACATAACCTTCAGGTACGGAAAATTTTGTGATTTTCAGTGATGCATCTTATAAGGGTTTGGGTTGTGTGTTAATGCAGAACGAAAAAGTTATTGCCTACGCCTCCCAGCAGTTGAGGCCACATGAGAAGAATTATCCAACGCATGACCTGGAATTGGCCGCAGTGGTTTTTGCTTTGAAAATCTGGCGGCATTATTTGTATGGGGCAAAGTATGAAGTCTACACGGATCATAAGAGCCTGAAATACTTCTTCACGCAAAAAGAGTTGAATATGCATCAGAGCAGATGGCTGGAACTGATAAAAGATTATGACCTAGAAATTCAGTACCACCCCGGGAAAGCTAATACAGTTGCTGATGCCTTGAGCAGAAAATCAACGGGGAGTATGGCTTGTTTGCTTGCTGAACAAAGGGAGATTTTGCAAGACTTTGAGAAGTCTGAAATTGAAGTGGTAATGTGTGAACAGGGCGGATTGGTAGCCGCTATTGTAGCCGAGCCGGCGATCATTGATGAAATTAAACAGAAACAGAAGGAGGATGAGTTTCTCAGGAAAGTGATTGACGAATTCGAGGCAAGCCCGAAAGCAGAATTCAGTATTGAGAATGAAGTGTTGAAATTCCGGAACCGAATATGCGTCCCAGATATCCCGGAACTAAAAAAGAGGGTTTTAGATGAAGCCCACAGGTCCGTATTTGCTATGCATCCGGGTAACAATAAGATGTATCGGGATTTGAAACAAACCTATTGGTGGCCTAAAATGAAGAAGGAAATCGCAGAATATGTGTCCAAGTGCCTTCAGTGTCAGCAAGTTAAGGCTGAACATCAGAAACCAGGCGGTCTACTTCAACCTCTCCCTATTCCTGAATGGAAGTGGGAACATGTGACTATGGATTTCGTTGTTGGCCTACCTCGCACTTCTCGAGGTATGGATTCTGTTTGGGTTGTAGTTGATAGACTAACTAAATCTGCACATTTTCTGCCTGTCAAAACTACATTTACTGCTTATAGATTGGCTACTATTTATGTTGATGAAATTGTTCGTTTACACGGAGTTCCGGTATCTATTGTGTCGGATAGAGACCCGAAATTTGTATCTAGATTGTGGAAAAGTTTGCAGGAAGCCATGGGAACAGAACTAAGGTTCAGTACTGCATTCCACCCACAGACAGACGGGCAGTCAGAACGAACGATACAAACTTTGGAAGATATGCTTCGCATGTGTGCTTTGGATTTTCAGGGGAGTTGGGAAGATTATTTGCCACTTGCGGAATTTGCTTATAATAACAGCTTCCACTCCAGCATCGGTATGGCACCATACGAGGCTTTGTATGGTAGGAGGTGTAGATCACCTATTTGTTGGACAGAGGTCGGGGATAGAGCTTTGCTTGGCCCGAAATTGTGCAAGACACTTCTGAAAAGATCAAAACTATTCGGCAAAGGCTCAAAACAGCTCAAGACCGACAGAAGAATTATGCGGACGTTCGGAGAAGACCTCTTGAGTATGAGGTTGGTGACCATGTGTTCATCCGTGTTTCTCCGATGAAGGGCCAAGTCAGATTCGGGAAAAAGGGCAAGTTGTCGCCCCGTTACATTGGGCCGTTTCAGATTTTGGAGAGGCTTGGTCAAGTTGCCTACAGGGTTGCTTTGCCACCGGGATTCGAGCAAATCCATAATGTGTTTTACGTGTCGATGTTGAGGGGTTACCTCCGAGACCTGTTTCATGTGATCGATTATCACCGGGTTGCTATTGATGAAAATATGGAATATGCTGAATGGCCGGAACGAATTGTAGACAGGCAAGTGAAACAGTTGAGAAGCAAGTCCATCCCAATGGTGAAAGTAGAATGGAAAGAACACTATGGGACGGATGCTACATGGGAAAAAGAGGGAAATGCGACTGAGCTATCCACATTTGTTTCCCGACGAAGGTAAATTAAGTTTGGAGGACCAAACTTCCTAAAGGGGGGAAGACTGTGATACCCCTGTTCCGTAATATGCTAAATTGGTCCTTAATTTGAATATGATTATGTGTTTTGCATGATTTTATGTGCCATTATGTGAATTTATGTGATTTTGAAGTTTTATCTGTTCACCGTAGGCATATCTGTTTAAATAATCTGCTTTGGAAATTAAATTGAGGGCCTTATCGGCCACGAAACCTGAAATCGATTACGCCATTGTGATTGGCATAATTTTTAGAACCTACGGTGAAATTTAATTGAAAAATTGATTCGGGCCAGATTAAGTTGATTTAATTGTTAAATTAGTGCCCAATTACTTTAGTAATATTATATTGAAGTTAGTGGGTTTTGTTGGAGAGGCAATACACCCTCATTTGGTGTTTGGAGGATCAAAAATCTGATTTTACACCTTAGTGTGAGAGAGGGTCGGCTCTAGAGAGGGAGAGAACTCAAACTTGAAGTTTGATCATTGTAGCTAGGTGATCTTGAAGGCTAGCTCAAGGACCTACCATAAATTGTAAGGATTAAGCTCCTAGGTGAGTAATCACCCCTTTATTCATGAGTTTGAATTTGTAATTTTGTAAGTTCAAAGTCTATTTGTGATCAAGAGCATAATTTGAGTTGAATTTGTTAAATTGGGAGTTATGTGAACATGTATGTGCATAAATGCTAGAGTTTTGCATATTCATGCATGAATCATGTTGAACAAGAGAATTTGGGCATCAAACATCACATGCATGCATAGTTTTCCTAAGTTCCATGATCATAAGCCTTAATTGTACCATTTGAACTTAAATTGGGAGCCAAAACATACATGCATGTTTGATTTTTGAAGGGATGGAGCTTATATGGAATTTGTAATATAGGAGTTTTGTTCATACTTAAGAAATGAGAGTTGTTTGAGAATTAGATGATGATTTTGAACGAATTGATGTAATATTCTTACACTCTCATATAATATGATGTGCTTATATGTTTTTGGGACCAAAATCATGAGTTGAAGCCCTTGAACATCGAAATTGAAGCCCAAGAACAATTCTGGGTTTTCTAGAATTTCGGTGCCCGCTCGAGCGGGGAAACCGCCGCTCGAGCGTAAATTTCATGCTCCCAGCACTTTTTGCAGAGTTGGATGTCTGCTTGAGCTGGATATTTAACGCTCGAGCGGGGAGCCTTTATAGACAGGCCTTCCGCTCGAGCGGCAGAGTTCACGCTCGAGCGTGATTTTGATGCAACCAGTACTTTTGCAGGCCTTAAGGGTCCGCTCGAGCGGGGACCCTGTTTTCTGAAATTTTGTTTATGTATTATGTGTTCTATTTTTTGTTCCCTTTCACTCCTAAACACTCTTAGGCATACATTGAGTATTGTAATTGAATTAAAGAGATAAGAATAAAGCCTAAAGAGGAAAATGTGAATTTTGAACGGATTGAATTGTTAGTGACCCTTTTATGTTCATGGCATGTGTAGGGTCGAGTTCCAGGGCGAACCCACAAGCCGATCACTGTGAGTAATATCTTAACAAGATATTTGAAATATACTGTTGTCCAATTGTTTACTCATATGTAAGTTTTGTAAGTTCATTAATTTGAATGGTGGACAACGATTGATATAAATAATTGGGCCAAAGGTCGATTGATATAAATAACTGGGCTAAAGGCCGATTGATGCGAATGATTGGGCCAAAGGCCGATTGATGTAAATAATTGGGCCAAAGGCCGATTGATATGAATGATTGGGCCGAAGGCCGATGGATACGAATGATTGACATGAATGATTGGGCCAAAGGCCGATGGATACGAATGATTGACATGAATGATTGGGCCGAAGGCCGATGGATATGAATGATGGACATGGATGATTGGGCCGAAGGCCGATGGATACTAATGATGGATATTGATGATTGGGCCAAAGGCCGATGGATATAAATGATTGGGCCGAAGGTCGTTTGTTGTATTGTTTCAATGATTACTTATATATTTTCCTCATTTGATATTATTCACTGGGCATTCGCTCACGCTCATTCATGTACATGTAGGTGAGCCAAGGGACGTCCAGAACCAGCCCCGGTGAACTTGTGAGAAACAGTTTAAGTTTTGAGGAGTCAGCTCCAAACGTCTCACGCACGAGACTGTCTTCGCCTTTTATCTTGTTTATAGTTCTGTTATATTGGTGAATACGTTGGACTACTTTTGTATATGAGACTTGGGTTTGGCTGACTTAAATTTGTATGATCCTGGATGTACAGCGTTTTGTGTTAGTACATATTTTGATGTGAGTTATTAACATATAAATGTTTGGAATGTTATGGTGTGCATTTAAGCACGGCTCTATGGACAAAGTTTTTGAATTGTTTCCGTTTGGCCCCTTTATCTCTGATGAGTTTTGATTTATTTGAATTGAGGCCGTAGGTAATCACGCAATTACTAGCCGGTTATGGCTAGAACCCATAGGGGCGGGTTCGGGTCGTGACACGTTCACTTAGTGTATCTATCACACTTCGTTCAGGTTTTGTGTATCTATCACACATGTTCACTTAGTGTATCTATCACACTTTGTTCATTTAGTGTATCTATCACACTTCGTTCACGTAGTGTATCTATCACACTTCGTTCACTTTGTGTATCTATCACACTTTGTTCACTTAGTGTATCTATCACACTTTGCTCATTTTGTGTATCTATCACACATGTTCACTTAGTGTATCTATCACACTTTGTTCACTTAGTGTATCTATCACACTTTGTTCACTTAGTGTATCTATCACACTTTGTTCACTTAGTGTATCTATCACACTTTGTTCATTTAGTGTATCTATCACACTTTGTTCACTTAGTGTATCTATCACACTTTGTTCACTTAGTGTATCTATCACACTTTGCACCTTTTGTGTATCTATCACACATGTTCACTTAGTGTATCTATCACACTTCGTTCACCTTTTGTGTATCTATCACACATGTTCACTTAGTGTATCTATCACACTTTGTTCACTTAGTGTATCTATCACACTTTGCTCATTTTGTGTATCTATCACACATGTTCACTTAGTGTATCTTTCACACTTTGTTCATTTAGTGTATCTATCACACTTTGTTCACTTAGTGTATCTATCACACTTTGTTCACTTAGTGTATCTATCACACACGTTCACTTAGTGTATTTATCACACTTCGTTCATCTTTTGTGTATCTATCACACATGTTCACTTAGTGTATCTATCACACTTTGTTCATTTAGTGTATCTATCACACTTCGTTCACGTAGTGTATCTATCACACTTCGTTCACTTTGTATGTCTATCACACTTTGTTCACTTAGTGTATCTATCACACTTTGCTCATTTTGTGTATCTATCACACATGTTCACTTAGTGTATCTATCACACTTTGTTCACTTAGTGTATCTATCACACTTCGTTCACCTTTTGTGTATGTATCACACTTTGTTCCCTTTTGTGTATCTATCACACATGTTCACTTAGTGTATCTATCACACTTCGTTCACTTTGTGTATCTATCACACTTTGCTCACTTTGTGTATCTATCATACTTCGTTCACCTTTGTGTATCTATCACAGATGTTCACTTAGTGTATCTATCACACTTCGTTCCCTTTTGTGTATCGATCACACGTTCGCTTTGGCTATCTATCACACATGCTCACTTTGTGCATCTATCACACGTTCACTTTGTGTATCTGTCACACGTTCGCTTTATGTATCTATCACACTTTGCTCACTTTGTGTATCTATCACACGTTCACTTTGTGTATCTATCACACACGCTCACTTCACGTCAGAATCTTGCTTGAGACTTCGGGTGTTCCTGGCGATTGCTTTGGGCCTTCCCCGCGAGAAGCACAGTGAATATTGCATAATTTTCTTACATCCTCTCTGTTGGCATGTGTGAGACTGTTGTATCTTATTCGCTTGCTTAAAATGTTGCATTTACCATGCCTAGCACCTGCATTCAAATGTTTCATTACAGCTTTCTTTGCATGATCATCAGTTATGTTCTGCATTGTGCATGTCTTTCGCGTCTTGCCCCTGTCTGTGGGCACATCTCTTTGTTATCTTGCTTGTTTGTTTAAGTCTTCGGCCTTGTCAAAAATGGATCGTCTCTGGGCTTTGACATTCACTCCCGTCATTTCATGTCTTTCGAGTTCTGTCAAAGAGGGGCAACTGTAGACACCCCATTTTTGACCGACCTTAAGACTCAGACATCATCGATTGGGCACTTGATGATTGTGCATGTTTGTGCTCGTTTTTAGTTTCCAAAGCCTTCGGCCGAGTGCCTTATCTCGGGACCTTTTAACTTTCTCCTCTTGGCCTGGTTTTTGGACTATGCCTTGCTGCCTTTGCCCAGAGGGAAACAGAAGCCTATAGGCCACTTTTTGTACCCGTAGACTAGTTTTTGGGGCTTCCAGCTGAGTGCCTCGCCTTGCGGACTTTTGTCTTGCTTCTATTTTTGGTTTGTTTTTGAACCAAACCTTGTTATCCTTTGCCTGGAGAGTGGAACAGGGGTGTAGGCCAGTTTCTCTCCTTGTAGACCATTTTTTTTCCCTACCAGCTAGTTTTTCTGGTCAGCCAGGTAGGGTGGGTGGTCTGTGGACCACCTAAGGTGGTCGGTAGCCTGCCACCACCTTCTACTCTCTGTGTAGACCACCTTTCCCTCCTTGCCGACCAGTTGTTCTCCCTGTAGACCACCTTTTTTGGTCGGTCGACTAGTGGGAGTGGTCGGTCGACCACTTCAATTGGTCGGCAGCTTTCCTGCATTTTCTGCAGATATTTTTCTTGCCAGCTGTGCCAGCTGTAGGGCACAGAAGGCATCCTCCATACACATGTATAGAGGGATTGCACCAAGCTTCTAGCTTGTTCAACAAGCTTGAAGCTTGGAATTCTATATAAGGGAGCCTCCTCCCTCTTGCTTTAGGTTCAGAAAATTTGCTTAGGGCTATACATATCTATCTCTATCTTGATATCTCCCTCTCTCTCTATATTTGCACTTGTTTGTGCCTTAAAGTGGTTTTTCTTCACAGTTTTGCACTAAAGCACCTAGTGAAACACCACAATCTTGTTGTTGAGGTACTTGAGGGTCTTGCTTGGACTCAAGAGCTGGTTTTAGCTCAGAAAAGCTGCTGGAGTTTCTGCATTGTTCTTGTTCTTCAAGGGTGAGTCATTATCCTCTTTAAGGCTTTGTTGTAGTTGCTTACTTAGCCATCTTTGCATGCTTATTTTGGCTTACCTTTCAACTATAAAAAGTTATATTTTCAAGTGCTTAAGGGGGTTGCTTGAGACCTCTTTGGTGTTGGGGGTGGTCTACCCCCTTTTGTGCCTTATTTTGCCTTGTTTTGAGCTATCTCTTTAGGCCTTTGAGATCACCTTCTCTTGGCCTTTTAAACACTGAAATCTAGTGGATTTTCAATGGTAGAAAGTGTGTTTTGAAGCCCCAAATAGGAGGGGGTCATCCCCTCTCCTTGTGTCTTGGTTGCTTGTGTTGGTGGCCTCATGTTTGAGCATATTTTTCTAGCATGTGTTGGCTTGTTCTCAGCCTATTTTTTGCATTATTTCAGCATGGCATAACTCTATTTTGGCTTAGTTTAGGCCACCTTTGCATGCTTTTTACACTTATAGTGTAATCTTGCCATTTAGCCTTGTGTGCTCAATGCTTTGATCCATTAAGCTAGCCTATTTTGGTTCCATCTTAGCATGTTTTTGGTGTTATTTTAGCATGTTATAGCTCTGTCTTGGGTCGGTTTGATTGCTTCTTGCATGCTTCATACCCTTGTAGTGCAATCCTCCCTATAGCCTGAACATGCATCATGCTTTGGACCACCATTTTAGCATGTTTTTGGCTCCACTCTAGCAAGTTTTTACTCATGTTTTTCCATGCTTAAGCTCTGTTTTAAGTGGTTTTGGTCATGTATGCCTTGCTTTGTATAGCCATAGTGCAATCTTGCTCACTAGCTTTAAGTTTCAAAGTCTCTAGCATGCTTTACTTGAGTTGTTTGCATGCTTTGGCCTCATTTCTACCATGATTTTAGTGTGTGTAGTGTAGTCATACTCTCTCATGCTTCACTCTTTCAATGCTTTTGGAGAGTCATGCTTTATGCCTTGATCATGGCCTAACTTGTATGCATGCATGCCTAAGCTTTTGGGCTACCATCTGAGTGTGTTTTCGGTCTTATTTTGCCATGATACAACTCTGTTTTTGGTTGGTTAGAGCATCCCTCATTTGCTTCTTACACTTGTAGTGTAATCATGCTCATTGGCCTTGCATGCGTCATGCTTTATGCCTTCCATTCTAGCATGTGTTAGCTCTACTCCATGCATGTTTTGGTATTGTTTTGACCTGCCTTGAGACTGTTTTGAGTCATCTTGGCCCTTTGGGGCTTGCTTGATATGGCTATGGTGCAAGTGCCTTTGCTAGACTTAAGCTTTGAGCCTCTTAGCATGCCTCATTTGTGATATGTGCATGATTTGGCATCATTTGGAATGTAATTTCAAAGCATATGTCATTGCCACACTCTTACATTTTCCACTCCTTCAATGTGTTTGAGAGTTGTGTCTTCATGCCTTGTTGTGAGCCAATGTGTATGCATGCTTGTATAAGCTTTTGGGCTCCCTTTTCAGCATGTTTTGGCATGGTTTAGCTCTGTCCAGAGTTGGTTTAAGTCCATTGAGCATTGTATTGCATGCCTCTTGTATGATGCTCTTTACTTTCTTTGATGCTTTAGCCTCCAAACATGCCATGCATGCATTACTTATATGATGGAACCTCATGAGTGTCACTCTAGCATTGATAGATCGCATGTTGTTTGCATGTTGTTTGCATGTTGTTGCGTTGCATTGTGTTTGGAATGTTGTTGTATTGCATTGCGTTTGGATCGGATGTTAATCCAAACACGAGAAACGAGGGACGTTTCATACTTGAACTGATGAAACGTGCCTCATTTCTCGGTCACTGACGCCCTTGATTGTGTATGATAGGGTGGAGGCCTTTATGTGTCATTTGTGCATTCATTGACATTGACTTGTGCAAACTTGGCTTCTCGGCCATCGTGCATTGCGATGCTCGGTTGGTGGCCCGAGAGTCGAGTACCACACTCCCTTGAGCTTGAGAAATGATAGGGAGGGTGGTTGTGCACACATATCTTGCAAATACACTGATATGCCCCTTCTTGTTCTCTGTTGCAGCAAAACTGGAGTTTAGCAGATTTTCTAGTTGGCAGACCAGTAAAGGTGGTCGACCGACCACTTTTTCTGGTCTACAACAAGTTTTTCTGGTCTACAAGTGTTCTATAGCCTCCTTTTCTAGTCGGCAGCCCACCAGGAAGTCCCCATGTCGGAGCAGAAGCTATCTGGAGGTTTGTGCAGTGTTCTGAGATCAAATCAAATGCAAACAGAGGCAATTTTGGGCATAGCAATGGATTTCCGAGCAAGGCAATCGAGAGCATGCATCCTTCATTGTTCAAGGCAGAGCTATGGCATCCTAGTTCACATACCTCACATGCGTAGTTAGTTACCATGATTAGTTAATTTGTTAATTAATTAAAGTATTGTAATAATTAGTTGTAGCTAGTTATTCAATTTGTGTTGTGTAATAATTAGTCTAATTAGATTATTAGATTAGTTAAGTAGCTTAGCTTAGCGTAGCTAGCTTGTATTATCTATTCGGACCCTCCGTCGAGAGGGCATATGTTGTAATAAGTGTACGTGCGTGTGTGCATGTCTTCCAACCCCATTTCTTTCTCTCTTTTACTTATCAGCTTTCGATGGTTAGTTTAGGGCATATCTCAATTAGCATACTTATGATTTGCATGCGTGTATCATTCATTCGTATTGCATGCACCGGGCTCAGCGCATCATACAAATTGCATCGTATTTCAATACGCTTTCTTGAATACGTGTTTCAAAGTATGTTATCAAGAGTTGCATTCATATGCCATCTTAGATAGCCGAGCCTATTTTAGTTGCATTTTTGCATGTGTTGTGTTAGGCATCTTAACATAGCTAGGATCATGCATGATTACTAACTAGCTTCTGTTTTAGCTCGGAGTACATTGTGAGTGTTTACGCTTTAGTATCCTTGCATGTATGTAAGTGACTACCATGATAGCTTGCTTGCCATGAGGCTAACTACTTAAGTGTTTAACTACATGAATGCCTATGGATGAAGGCTTTATTGCTTAAATTGGAACAATTCATCAAAATGTGCATTTTAAGCCCACTTGAGAGTGGCAAAACATGTTTTCTAAGCCGACTCGAGGGTGGCAAATCCACGTCTTAGCTTATTTGCGAGTAGCACTTTCAAACCATTTTTGAAAAACAAACATGAGATGTTTTGTTCCAATTCTTGCGATTGAGTCTATACGTGTATGCTGTGCGCATCACATAGTAAGCTAGCTAATAAACCGGAATAAGAACACATGTGATTTCAAAAACAACATATCATGTTTAGTAGAGGCCGATCCTTTGATCGGGCGAGCGGGGGTGCTCATTTCAGGACCTTCCTCTCTCGTACCCAAGTTCCCGAACCGAGGCAACTTTGGTGATGACGAACACGTGGCCTTTGGCACGAGTTAGGGTTTCCTAAATTTCCCAAAACAAAATATTTAGATGGCAACTCTGAAATCTAGCAAAGCAGTCCATGTTTGACGCTTTTTGATTCAAAATTGATTTTTCAAAACCAATTGCCGGATTTGGACTCTTTGGTGATTTATCAGTCTTACATTGCACTTTGTGAGATTAGATTCAGAACCATGACAGGAGTCCGAACTGTAGTAGCTAGAACCACAATTCGCGCCCTCGCGCGCGGAGTGAGTTCGGGCGGTCTACACTACCTAAGCCCTTCAGTTAGAAGTCGGTAAGGTAGGATTTGGTAGAGCCTGATAAGCCTACTTGTAGACACTAGCCCTAGGGATTTGCTTGGGTTATATTTACCACCTTTGAAATTTTATTGAAATTACTGGATTAATGTGTTTTAAATTGACATTGCGCACAAGATTCTCAAAAAATGAGAAAAATATTTTGAGTATGGCATGTCATATGCATTCATCTCATAAGACTGTATAAAATGCATTTGATGCTTTGTTGGATGTCATTATGAATTCTTTAACTATTTGATTTAACTGGCAATTGGGTAATTGAATAGATTGAAAAGGATGTCCTGTTGTCATTGAAGCATGTTTATTCATTTAAGTTAAATAGTTCTGGTTAATTAAATAAATTGGATTTAAGGGATTAGATAATAAAATCATAAGGTTATCGCACAATATGATTTTGTATATATGTATGGTAACATTGTATCACTGTACCCGCATGTCTTTTAACGTTATAATATGAGATTGTTTGGTGAGCTAGTGGTTTGCTCACTCCCTACATGTACACGTGTACAGGGAATGCTTTCAGACTTGAGGATCAAACAACAAGTTTACCTTGACATTGTAATAAAGTGGTGATGAGTCACAGTGTATTTTATTTGTTTCCTTGGTTGAGTACTGTACTTTGTAAAGGGCAACACCCTCTTATTTATTGTAAGCCTTTGGGGATTTTGTTTGTAAAAGAATAAGGTATATTCAATGAAAATACACAGAGAGTGGGGTTCATGGCTTTTATCAATGGTATTTCTTGTATTGACTTGTGAAGAGTAAAGAAAATGTTTAATGAAAAATGATTTTGATAATTAATTGAATAATAATGGGTTTTCTTTCAAAAACCTCATGCTTAGGTTAATTAGTTTCTGCCTAATTAATTTTTGAAAAATCAAGATGTTACAACTTGGTATCAGAGCTAACCGAGTTTAAATACCTTGGTTCGTGAGAAATGGTTTTGACCACAATTGGGTTTTACCTTGAGATTGTGAGTGACGTTTACAGTCTATGTAATAACATGCTTATGTGTTAAGATGTTATATGTCTATGAAATAACATGCTTGTTAGTTTTTCATTGAAGAGGGTTATCACTAATAAGGTAAGGTGTCTCAGTGTTCTAAGGGGTCGTCTTGGCAAACATTTCTATTATGCTTAAGGGATTAGATACTCTTTTGTTACTTTGGGTTATCGATGTGGATAGAAGAATCACTTAATGATTTATACTAGTAAATGTTCTTATAATCAATTGTTGTGCGAATGTAATGTTTTGGTTCGTTACTGGTGTGACTTGTTGAGGCTTATGTGGTAGTCAAAATTTTATTGATGCATTGGTAAGTACTTGAGTGAGTTTGTAGATAATTGTAAAATGCATTTCATTACTTAAGTTTAATTTCGAGGACAAAATTTCTTGAAGAAGGGTAGGTTGTAATGACCAATTTTTCTTTTTTTTTAAAAGTCAGTGCTTAAATTAATTGAACAATATTTGGATTGGACTGTTGTGTAAAATTTTGTATGAAAATGTTTCGATTTTATATATATATATTTTGTTCTCTATCTCAGAAAATTGTGAAATTTTTATATGTTGTTCCCATATGAGTCTAGTATGTTGTGTTAAAATTTCAAAATAAAGGACAAGTATTTATTTTCTGAAAATTCATGGATTGAAGGGCGTTTAGTTTAGTTTATAGCAAAATTTGATATTGAGTTTTGGATGTTTAGACCATGACTTGAGATAAAGTTTGTTGGGCCTACTTTGATATATAATTGGGTGATGTTTGGCTTATGAGTGAGAATTTAATTCAAAACCCATTACTTAAAATCAATTTAATTTGAGTTTGTTTATTACTCATGTTAGACTGTTTGGTCCTTTTAATTGTGGGATTGGTAATAATCACCTTGAGAGTTATTATTATTTATTATATAGGATTATAATAAGGGGTACTTACGTGTAGGTTCTAATAAGTGGACTTATTGTCTAATAGGTCCTATGAGAAAAATTTGTCATAAAAAAGTCACTAATTGTAAGTTTTAGCGACAATTTATAAAAATCATGACAAAAAAAAGTCATTAATTGTCAATTTTTAGCAACGTATGTAAAAAATTATCACAAAAAAATTATTTTTAGCAATACTTTTAACAAGATTTATTTTCAATAGGACTTGATGAGAATTAAATCTAATTATTAAGACCTATTGGTAGTTTACCCTTATAATAAATATTTGAAGTTGAATTTATAGTGTACTATACGGTGCAAAATTATATATTTTTGCGGTGAACAAAAGATTGTATTTTGTATTGTATAAAAATATTATATTTTGCGGTGAGGTAAAATTATAGCATTTTATAATTTATGTTATAAAATTTTAAGATATTGATATAAATTTTAAATAATACAATTGTTAAAGTGGGTGACAATCCACATAGGGTTGTCCTCCCCCGAGTCCGGATCATTGGCCGCAATACCCTACGGCCCTCCCTGCGACGCTTCAAAACGACGTTGTTTTCAATGAATTATTTTTTTCTCTTCTTTCTTATTCAGCACCTTTTCATATTTGAGCCCTAGCGAGACAAACAAAGCGGCAGTGAAGTCGAAAGAGGGAGATGACGAGAAGAGTAAAGCGGTGGATCGGCGAGAGGAGAACGGCATCGAGCGAGTCTGACGGGTCACCTATTGATGTGTGAGATCTTCGCCGGAGGAAGATTGGCAGAGAATCTCGGTGGTGAGCTCGATCGGCCATTGTTGACGTGTGAGATCGAATTGAAATTGTGATCTAGAAAATATAAAGAGATTTGAAGAGTTAATGCCTTGTTCCATTAATATTTTTTTCCTTCTCTCTAGATTTCTATGTTTCTCTCTCTTCCTATACATGTAGTACATATCTATAACCATGGATTTGTGTTTTTTTTTTTTTTGGTGATTTTGTGAGGTGGGTTTATGAAATTTTGGACATTTAAAGTGTTAAAATTGAAATTGTAAACACGAAGAAAAACACATTTCCAAATCTCACTTTGCCATTGAAGTTGTTCAGTGAGAGGTTCATGATTTTGATACCAAAAAGAGGAGGGAAATTAGATGGGGGGAAAAAAAATTAGTTATGAGCAGTCATGGAGGGACTTGGCTGTGGTGCGACAGAACTGGATGCCAGCAAAGGAAGGTAGGGAAGGGATGTCGGTGCCGGCAGCACTGTTTTTCTTTTCCATTTTCCTTTTTTTGGTTTGAATGTTCAATGGAGGTTGAGAACAATACCACAAAACAAATTGCAGGCAAGTTTGCAGGGAGAGAAAATGAGATGTTGGAGAGAAGATGTGTGGGGAAGGTGGGCAAAAGTCAAATTTTTTGGGGGGGGGAGGGGGGGATTAATAATCACACTGAACAAAATGACGTCGTTTTGGCGAGCACAGCAGGAAGGGCTGTAGGGAAATGCAGCCGATGATTCGGACTCGTCCTCCCCCATCCCCCCTTTGCTTACTTGCTACTCTTTTCTTCTTCTACTTTTTGCTTTTTCTTTATATTAAAAACAAAGAAATTTTTTTTTTGCAAAAAAAAAAAAAAAAAAAAAAAAACAAACAAACAAACAAAAAGCCAAACGGCCAAGGGCGCAAAAAGTCTCATCTTCCGAAATGTCCAAGTCAATATGAAGTTGGCATAGTCAAAATAAGAATGCAACTTGCATAATTAAAAAAGTGTGACACCAATATCATACTATAGATAATAATTAGAGTATTACTATTCAGGTTTAACAATTGGATTCACTTTTTAAATCTAATTATGTGTCATTTTATTAAAATATTTAAGTCAAATATTTCTCTAAAAAATAGGTCTACAAAATAGACTTATATATCATTTTGCTAATAAAAATATTGATATGTGCTTGATCATCACCATTGTTGGAAACTTGAACTCCAACCTACAACTTCAGTTTTGCGACTCTTCATCTTCAACTTTTTATTTATCTTGTGCAAGAGGCTCTACAAAACATCGCAGTGCGACAATGAAAATGCAAGCAAATAAAACAAGCTATGTGTGACCATTGAACCCGAAAAGACTCCATGCTTTGTTCAAAGTGGCACCGAGAAGAAAACACAGAATCCCAAAATCGGTGTAAGGTTGAATGACACATAGCACGCAGTGCCAGTAAAACGCAAGAAAGAGGAAAAACAACATGCAAGCAATGGTATTCTCAGAGACATAGTGGATCACAATGTTTCTGAATAACATCACCGTACCTCCAACCATTTTCCCGAGGCGTTCGTAGCCATGACAAAGATTCTTAGTTCTTTTTTGTATTTTGGACGCCAAGTATACGACCGTGACGTTGCTAGCTATAAGCAAGAAGATTAAGAAGAATTGAGGATGACTAGGTTGTGGTATTCTAATTTTGCGGAGAAATGCATCAAGTAAACTGTCATCCACCATAGATAAGAGGTGAAATAGGCGGCGATGAACCAGAACGTAGTACTCGGCTAAACAGGACGCAACATTGGATTGGACTGGACTGGCTTGGCTTGGAGGAGGAACATAAGAGCTAGGGTTGGGTTTTAGGATGAAGAAGGTCCTTCTAATACTTGATCCCAAATTCCAATTTATATGTATTGTATACCTTTATATATTTTATTTTTTTCAAGTGTGAATTCGAAGTGTGAATTGAAAGAAGACATTGACTTTATTTATTTATCATCAATTTTATTTTATTACTTTATTTAGTAGGTGTGTGGAAATGCTTATCTTTTGAATTTTTTTTGAAAAAATAAAAACTATTTTGATAAAAAATAAATATCAAAAATATTTTTTTAAAAGTTTTAAGATTATTTTTTTTTATCAAAAAGATAAAACTATATAAAAATCATAAGGGGTTTGATTTTTTTTTCATTTTTTATCAAATTGATTTTTAATTTTTTAGAAATTTTCTAAAACAAGTTTTTGAAAATCAAACCAAACATGTCCACTTTAGTAATATTTTTTCAAAATTATGTTAAACATTTTCAACTTTCTAGTCCGTTTTATATAGACAATTCTAAAAAATAAATGAAATAAAAAAAATCCAAAATATATATAGCCCAAAAGAGAGGGGGGGGGGGATTATTCTTAAAAAATAATTAAAGACATAAGTTTTTCAATGTATCTGTAAAATCTTTCTTAAAAATGCACTAAACTTTTTTTCTTTTTTTCAAATTATCATTGAGTGGTAATTTTTCGATATTGAAATGAAAAATTAGTGAAACATCTATTTCTAACTTTAAGTTTTAAGAGAGGTCCACATGTTTTTTCTTATTAGCTAAGGTCCCTTAATAATATTATTAGAAAAATTCTAATTCGTCAGAAATTTTTTTTAGAGAAATTGAAATTTTTTCTCCATAAAGAGCTCTGAAAATATTGAGGAATTCCAAATATTATGAAAACGTCATTTATCTTATAAAAATCTAATATCAAAACCTTAGACTAAAAATCCCTATTTAAATAGGAATGCAAGTTGCATAATTAAAAAAGTGTGACAATTCACACAATAACATTTTTATATAATAATAATAGTAGTGGAACAGAGATAATGATACAGATATTAGTCATTTTTTTTATGTTCTTAATCATCTTCACCATTGTTGACTTTGCCTCTTGGGTCTTCAGCTTCCTCCACTCTGCAACTTTGCTTTCGACTCTTCATCTTCACCATCATCTGTTGCAAGAGGCTCTATCGAAAAGCGCAGTGTGGCGATGAAAATGCAAGCAAACAAAACAAGCCATGTATAACCCTTGAACCTGAAAAGACTCCAAGACTTGTTCAAAGAGGCACCGAGAAGGAAACCCAGAATCCCAAAATCGGTGTAAGGTTGGATGACACATAGCACGCAGTGCCAGTGAAAGGCAAGCAACAAGAAGACCAACATGCAAGCAACGGAATTCTCAGTGACATAGTGGACCAGAATGTTTCCGAATAACATGACCGCACCTCCAACGATTTTGTCGAGGCGTTCGTAGCCATGAAATAGATTAGTAGGTTCCTTTTCTATTTTGGCCCCCAAGTATATGACCATGACGTTGCTGGCAAAGAACGAGAAGACTAAGAACAAGTTGAAGACGACGTCGACTAGGATATCTCCCTTTCTTTTTTTGAAGATATCCATCTGGTAAGCTGTAATCCACCATAGATAAGAGGTGCAAAAGCCGATGAAGAACCAGATCATCGCACTCGGCCAAACAGGACGTATCATTGGACTGGAGTCGGCTGGAATGGACTGGAGGAGGAAAATACGAGCAAGGGTTGGGTTTTAGGACCAAGATAGTCCTTAATTATTACGGATCCGGATGTATCCTTCTATATATTTTATTAAACGGGGTAATTATTTAATGGAATAATTATTTAGTAATTTCAGAATATGAATATATAATATTTTATAGGGAGACTTATTTATAAGTCCTTTTTCATAATCTTATGCTAGGTTAAGTCCTGTGTAATTTCTTATAGAGTCTCAAGTCCTATTTTCATAAGAATGTATTCCACAAGATCCTAATCTTTTTACCCCCCATTTTCACACCTTCCCTCTCTCGCTCTCTCTCACTCCCAACCACCGAATTGATATCAATCTTGTGCTGCTTCGCAAGCTTCTTCGCGAACGGTGTCACCACAATCTTCCTCGGGGCGACGGAGGTAGCCGGACGAACGACGTAAGAAAGCCGACTTTGCTGAAATTTTAACATACTAGTACTAATAAAGTAACAATAAAATAAAATAAAATAGAAAAGCCACATCTTCGAGCTTATCGATTTGAGACAAGAAAAGTGTTATTGCTATTGGTCGTTGTCATCAGACTCAAATTCTCCATTTTTTTAAGCTTTATTTTATGTTTATAGGATTCCTTTTAGTTTTATAACAACTGGTTTGGTGAGTTGGTTCAGCTATATGTATGTATGTATGTTGGTTGATCCGACGATATTCTTCACATATATTATTGATAATTTTTTAAATTTTACAATTAATAATATAAAATAAAAATATATTAAGATTATATATCTATTTCAAAACAAACGGATTAAAAAAATAAAAACTTATTAAGTTTGCGAAACGTAACGTGACACATTACGTTACGTTTATGTAAATGTCACATTACGTTTATATAGGTGTCACGTTACGTTACGTTTATGTAGGTGTCACATTAAGTTCATATTGGTGTCACGTTACGTTTATATAGATGTCATGTTACGTTACGTTTACGTAGATATGTCACGTTACGTTTATATAGGTGTCACGTTACGTTACGTTTATGTAGATATGTCACGTTACGTTTATATAGGTGTCACGTTACGTTACGTTTATGTAGATATGTCACGTTACGTTTATATAGGTGTCACGTTACGTTTATATAGGTGTCACGTTACGTTTATGTAGGTGTCACGTTACGTTACGTTTATATCAATTTCCTATATATGGTTTTATTACTTATTTATGATATTAACAACTAATATTGAGCGTAAATGTGTCAACAAACTTCTCACAGGACTTATGGGAACATAAGTTTTTTAGTAGGACCATATGTAACATAAGTCTCCCTAATAGGACTTCTAAATAATTTTCCCTATTTTATAATATTAGAATTGGTAGAGGAAGTGGTTAGATGAGATATTGTGTTGGGTGATTAGGAAATATGAAGAAACATATTTAATAATAATTGATTAGGGAGTACAGATACGTACTATTCCGAAAATATTTAATAATTTCTCTTATTAAACACCACCCTAAGCCTGACACTATTTAATAAATAATGACACTTACCATATTACATAAGAAATCACTAAACATGAAGAAAAAAAAGTCCGGTAAACTATTTTGGTGATATATATAAAAACATATATATATATAGGTATTCACTATTTTTTATTTTCTCAACAAGACCAAAAGATAATGAGTTCTACTTTAAAAATGGAACTAGGTCCCCTCCCGTTTATAATTTGAATTGGTGATATTGTCTAAGCTTGTGTAGTTCACCATAAGTCTCATTTCAATGATTAGAATCGTTCATTTTATCGAGTTCTTTGTGTATATCATGTACAAAAAAAATTAAGTCGATTTGATAAGTATAACCTATTTAATTTATCACGTTTTCCATTAAAAAAATGGATGGTCTATTTTTGATACACACTTTTTGTTCATTTTTTTGGAGATAAATGTTATAAATTGAATAGGTTATAATTATTGAATCGACTTAATTTTTTTTTTTTTTTTCTGGATGATACACATAAAGGACCTGACAAAATGAATAGTTCAAATTATCAAAATCAGATCTATGATAAACCTCATATGTTTGAATAGTATCCTCCAGTTCAGATCATAAGTCCCTTTAAAATATGTTACTTTAGAAAATATATTTTTGTTTATGTCAATTCAAAGAATATGTGACGGCCCTCTCTCTCTCTCTCTCTCTCTCTCTCTCTCTCTCTCTCTCTCTCTTTAAACTTAGAGCATCTCTCTCTAAGCCTCCCTCTCTAAAACTTCTATTGGGTGTGCCGTTGGGGGTGGGGAGGGTTCCTGCCACTGACCTCCTCTCTTTCCTTCCACTTTTTTTTTTTCTTCTTTGTCTTCTTGCTTAATAATATTAGAAACTTGGCATTCCAACCATTTTTAGCGCCACTACAACCACACTGCCACCAGATCTGCTACCTTCATGCCTCTATCGATCCACCCACACCAGATCTGTCACATTTCCTTCAGATCTGCCTTTAGAGCATCTCCAACGGTAATAGGCATTTTACCTATCTAAACATTATTATAAAGTATACATTTTATTTTACTTATCAACTGTTTCATATTTCTACTCTAACTATACTCTTTTTTTTAGCTATTCATCTAAATACTATTGACTTTATAGAATGTCATAACAAAGGATAGAGAGAAATAATCTTAACGATTAAATACATTTTACCTAACATTTGCAGGCTAGCTACATGTAACTAGTGAATACGAGTTGGGTTAATGCCCAACCATATGCCTAGTATATTAGAGTCGAAAAAAGTGAGTCATATTAGTCATTTTGACTAACAAACATTATATGCCTAGTGGGTTGGAAATACTCTTAGCCACTAGTGTTGGCATCACATCCCCCTCTTTTCGATCTTCTGGATCTAAGAATTCAAAATGTGAATTGAAAGATGACATTTCGTAGTCACTATTTTCATTTTGTCAAAACAGCCAAAGATATGTTTGGTATGATTTTAAAAAAATTAAAAATTAATTTTTTTATAAAAAAAATTAAAAGTACTTATTATTTTGGGCAAAAATGACTTTACTCCTTTGTGGTTTAGGCTTGGAACACTTTACCCCATATAGTTTTAAAATAGGCAAAGAGAATACTTGAAATGACCGTAATACCCTTCAGACTTTTCTTTTTCATCTGTGTACTTCTCTTTGTTTCTTCCCCTCTCCTTTATTATACAAAAATCTAACTTAAACAACATTTAATTTCTCATCAAAAAAACATTGATTCAATTAAATCAGAAATTAACCTTAAGTGCCTAATTATTTTTAATCTATCTCTAACCTTTATCCTAATTTAAATTTAATTATAATATACATACATGTATAATGTATATATAATATGTATATTCAAAGTATGTACACTGTAAACATATCAATGAATTATTTTGAAAAAAAAAACTAATATATATATACATATACAGTAACAAAGTAGTTGATGGAGCCTAGTGAAAAAAACCAAAAGACAAAAAACCTTAGATATATATACATGTACATACATATGTATATTTACAATAAGAGAAAGCATCAATGGATTCAATGGAGCCCAGAAAAAACATAGAATCATTTGGGAAAAATCTGTTGAACAATTAGTCTTGAATTCTTCAATTGGTGGTTTTCAAATTGTCAAAACTTGGCGACGATATTGTCTATGTAGAACAGAAATTTGATGTTTCAAGTTGCGTTACTTAGTCGCTTTCATAAATACAATATTTGCACCCACCAAAAGGTGTGCAAAGAGTTATAGCAAATTCGCCTCTAGGATACAATGAAGCCTAATCTAAGGATTAAATCTACTGGCATCTGCATTGACGACAGTAGATCAAAATACTCTTAACAAATCAAGAAAATCAAGACACTGATAATCAAGTCTGTAGAATTTGATTACTAGTAAGAAAAGTAGAAACTTGATTAAGAAATTCTTGATCGAAAAATTTAAATCAAGAGGGAGAAAGAGAATTGTAGGAATGCTCTGAATTCACTGCGTATTCATAAACCTTGATGCACCTGATTGAATGGTCATGTCTTTTGATCACATCTGATTAGATCTAACTGTTGGATAGACGATTTATGGTGCAAATCAATCTCACACCAAATAGATGCCTTGACTGATCACATTTGATCATGATCGGGTGTCATCTCAATTGTACGACCGTGCGTACCTCTAATCAATGGCTATGATCAAACTACTTCAAATCAGACACGTAACTGTTTGATCGGTTGGTTGACTCATCGCCAACGGACGCCACATCACTACCACGTGGAGTTGACTGTATTCCATGTCACCCATTCCACGTTAGATCTACATCATCGCTCTAACTTGTCCAATACAAATAGAAAAGTGCCCTCATGGCGCTTTGCACTGATGCGTCCATACTAAGTGCAAAGTGCGTCATCAAACGCCACACAACCCACTGCTTACGCCCCGCACGCCCGCGGGAGTGTGCAGATGGTGCGAAACACCATCCTTGCAGTGTGAGTGCATACATACTAGCATCCATTCCATAATTTCATATTCAAAGGAATATTCCATGTAGCACTTTATTAAGTGCTCCATGTTTTTCTCTCTTTCCAATGTGGGACAAAGTCTCCAAACTTCTTTCAAGCTTTCCAAAGAAAAACAAGGAATGTTTTGAAAACACCCAAAAACTAAATCATAAATTTTGAAAATCATTTTGAAGATTCGCCGACATTCCCCCACCATTTTCAAAATACCAAATGATGATTCTTGGTGCACTTGGTAGCTTTATGCATAGGCGAAGATATCTTACGATTTGAATCATTTACTAAGTGAAAACACTTCAAAGTTAGTCAAAATGATATAGAAAACTTGTCTGAGAGTACCCCTGTAATTTACAGTACTTTAACAACCCAGTTGTAAGCTTATTAAGAGTTTGCTAACTCATCCTCTTTTTTTTACATTACAGGTACCAAGAACTTCAATCTTGGGATGAAAATAAAATAAAACTAAGTGCTTGTAATCATGATATATGGTGTACTTGGGCTTATTGAACTCAAGACTTGATGTTTCTTCAAGTATTGAGTCAAGTTTCCACCAGGAGTGATTATGTTAAATGGGCTTAAAACCATCCCTTTTGATGTTTTCCATACCAAATTCCTTGCAAGTCCCTTTGTTAAGGATCAACAAAGTTTTTACTTGACTTTACATAACTAATGGTAATCACACCTTCTGTGATTAACTGTCTAATACAGCTATGTCTCAGTCCTATATGCCTGGACTTTCCATTATAAACATGGCTATAAGCTAGTGATAGAGTTGATTGCAAAGATATTGGTGGCATAGGTTTTGACTATATCTTAATAGCTAATACGAGATTCCTTAGCCACTCTGTCTTTTTGCTACAATAAGCCAATACTACAAACTTAGACATCATGGTTGAGTATGTTATGCATATTTGCTTTTTTGAATCCCAAGAGATAGCTCCTCCTTGAAGAGTAAAAATCTAACCACTCGTGGACGAGTGATCTTCACAGTCAGTTATCCAACTAGTATTTGTGAATCCTTTCAGCACTACTAGATAGACATTATAGACTATTTCATATTCTATTGTTTTCCTCAAGTACCTAAGTACTCTGTTAAACTGGGATTACTAGTATATCTACTAAGTTTTCCCATTGTAAATGCAATATTAGGTCTAGTGCAAGTAATGGCATACATCAAGCTATCTATCACTCTTGAGTATTCTAGCTAATCAACAGTTCTTCCAATATTAGGATACAATTTCAAATTTAAATCAAAATGTGTAGACATGGTACAATTATATTGATTAAATTTCTTAAGAATTTTCTCAATATAGTGCGACTGGGTAAGAATCAAATTATTGTCTTCTTGTTTGATCTTAATACTCATAATTACATTAGCTAAGCCGATGTCTTTTATACTAAAGCTAGACAACAAGAAACTTTTAGTACTTTCAATGATCATTGCCAGAACAAAAAATAAGCATGTCATTTACATACAGGCATATGATTACACCTCTATTACAAGTAAACTTACCGTACACACACTTATTAGATTCATGTGTCCTAAAACCATTTGACACTATTACTTTATCAAATTTCTCATGCCACTGCTTTGGAGCTTGTTTCAGTCCATATAGTGACTTAACGAGTTTACACACTTTGTATTCTTAACCTTGTACAACAAATCCTTTTGGTTGTTACATGTAGATTTCTTCATCTAACTCTCCATTTAGGAAAGTGGTGTTAACATCCATTTGATGGATTTCAAACTTGTAGATTGAGGTTAAGGCAATCAATACTCGAATGGTGGCGAAACTGGCCGCCGGAGCATATGTATCAAAATAATTGATATCTCCTTTTGAGTAAAGCCCTTAGTAACTAATCTTGTTTTAAACTTGTCAATTGTGCCATCAACTTTCGTTTTCCTTTTGAAAATCCATTAACAGCCAATAGGTTTGGATCTAGGTGGCAAATCAATAAATATTCAAGTATTGTTACCCATGATAGAATCCATCTCATCATTTATTGCTTCTTTCCAAAAAACAACATCTTGAGACGTTATAACCTCCTCAAAAGTTAATGGATTTGAATCCATGTTCAAAGAAATCATTGTTTGCTTATAATAAGATTTCCTAGTTCCTTCTACAAGGTAAACAATGAAGTCAGGGCCAAATGACTTCTTAATCCTAGCTCTCTTACTCCTCCTTAGCTTAACATACTCATTAGGTTCATTAGGCTCAATGGGTTCATTTTGTTCACTTTCCTTTATAGACATCAAAGGAGTTGATTCATTTCCTTCATTAGAATCCAACCTAGGAATAGTTGTGAAATGATTCTCATAAAATATCGTATCATGTGATTCCATGATTGTATGTGTTTCTACTGAACCATTGGGCTCTACTACCAGAAACCTATATGCTTTGCTATGTATAGCATAACCAAGGAATATGCATTCAGTTCCTTTTTCACCTAATTTCTTCTTTTTAGGTTCAGGCAATCTGACTATTACTCTACAGACCCAAGTTTTCAAGTAACCTAAATTAGGTTTCTTATTTTTCCAAAGTTCATAAGGAGTAACATTTCTCTCATTGAGAGGAATTGTATTGTGTATGTGACAGGAAGTGAACAAGGCTTCACCCCAAAACCCATAACTTAAATTGGAGTAAGAAAGCATAGTACTAATCATTTCTGTTAATGTCCTATCTTTTCTTTCAGCTTCTCCATTTTGTTGTGGTGTATAGGGTGCAGACTTCTCATGAATAATACCAAAATTTTCACAATATTCTGAAAAATGGTATTCACCGCATCTATTAGACCTAGGTCTCTTTATTTTGACATTACATTGATTTTCTACTTGTGTCTTAAAAATCTTGAATTTATCAAGCACCTCATTTTTTGAATGCAAAAGATAGATATGACAGTACTTAGAAAAATCATCATAAAATATTTCTTACCACCTCTAGTGGGGGGTACTATGCATGTCACATACATCACTATGCACAAATTCAAACAGAGATGTGGTTCTATCTACTTTACGAAATGGAATGTGAGTAATTTTAGATTACACACAAAATTTGCATTTTTCAAACACATCAATGTCATACTTAGGAATTAAATCTAAGTTAACCATATCATGCATCTTCATAGTATTAACATGACCTAAACAAGCATGCCATAAAACAAGAGAATTAACAATATAAGCAGAAACAAATGTATTGTTGATAACATTAAGTTTGAACATTCCCTGATACATATAGCCTTTCATAACAAAAATCTCACCCTTAGACATGACAAATTTGTTCGACTCAAATACTAACTTGAAACCATGCTTATTAAACAGGCTTTCAGATACAGGGTTTTTCCTGACATCAGGTACATGATAAACATCATTAAGACTTAAGAATTTTTTAGATGTGAACTTTAGATCCATCATCCCTTTGCCTTTGATAGCAGCAGTTGAAAAGTTGCCCATGTAGAGAACTGTTGCATCACTATCTTTGTTCATAAGTAATGAAAAGGCTTTTGTCATTTTAGACGGTGCCTCATTGCAGTCAATCCACCAGTCACCAACATGTTCGAGCATGTTCACCTCAAATACAACAGCCATGAACTTGTTCTTGGCATTTGATGCTTCTGGCTTCTTCTTGTATGACTAACATTCATTTTTGAAGTGCCCTGGCTTGCCATAGTGCTAGCAAACGCCTTTCGGCTTCTTAGCATCTTTCTTAAGTTAGGGGTCCCATTGACTCTTCATTTTGTTAAAACCTCATGCCATTATCCACTATGTGGATTTCGGAAGTCTAAGCCAATTGGTTATCTTTACTTTCAAGAAGCCTTGACTCTTCCTCATCTCAGAGGTGTTGAGTCAATTCCTCTAAAGTAAGATCTTCCTTTTTGTGTTTTAGAGTTTCTTAAAATCCTTCCAAGAAAATGGCAGTTTCTCTATTATAGATGAAACTACAATAGATTCATCCATCTTTATATTCTTTTGTTGAAACTAACTCAGAATATGTTGGTTCTTATGGAATTGTTCTATAATGGGTTTTGTATCAATCATAGTAAAACACATAAAATCACTAATAAGAAATTTCTTACTAGTGGCATCCTCGGTGAGGTATTTTGATTGCAATATGTCCCAGAGTTGTTTTGCTGTTTCTAGATGTTGATACACATCGAACAGAAAGTCTGACAGTGCATTCAGAATGTGTCATCGACAAATGTAGTCATCATTCTTCCATTTGGTTTTGGTGCGAATTTGCTCCACCGTCTCATCTTTTTGCTCCGCCGAATAAGGGGTAGTCAGCATGTATACCACTTGAGAGTGGTGAACAGAAAATGCATCGGTGTCGGAAATTTCTTCCATCAAATCGGTCAAGCTTCATGAAATCTTGAGTCATTTTTTGAATAGACATCACCACATCCAAATATTGTATTATTGGAACAATTAGTCTTGAATTCTTTAATTGGTGGTCTTCGGGTCTTCAAAACTTGGCGATGATCTTGTCTATGTATAACGTAAATTTGGTGCTTCAAGTTGCGTTATTTAGTCACTTTCCTAAAGACAATATTTGCACCCACCAAAAGGTGTGCAGGGGGTTACAGCAAATTCGTTTATAGGATACAATGAAGCTTGATCTAAGGATCAAGTCTACTGGTGTCTGCACTGACGACAGTAGATCAGAATAGGCTTGATATAATCAAGAAAACCAAGACACTGATAGTTAAGTTTGCAGAATTTGATTACAGTAAGAAAAACATAAACTTGTTTAAGAAATTCTTGATCGAAAACTCTAAATCAAAAGGGAGAGAGCGAATTGTAGGAATGCTCTAAGGATTTTTGGAATGATTGAAATGGCATAATTCACTGCGTATTTATAGACCTTGATGCACTTGATCAAATGGTCATGTCTTTTAATTGCATCTGATCATATCTAATTGTTAGATCAACAATCTATGGTGCAGATCAATCTCACACTGAATAGATGCATTGACTAATCACACCTCATCACGATTGTGTGCCATCTTAACCATACGACCGCGTGTACCTCCAATCAACAGATATGATCAAACGGATTCAGATCGGATATACAACCGTTTGATCGGTTAGTTGACTCATTACCAACGGTGTCTTTTGAACACATTTAATCATATCTGACTATTGGATTGATGATCTATGGTCCAGATCAATCTCATATCAAATAGATGTCTTGATTGATCATACCTGATCATGATAGGGTTCTATCTCAACCGTACAACCGCGAGTACCTCAAATCAACAGCTATGATCAAATAACTTCAGATCGAACATGCAACCGTTCGATTGGTTGGTTGACTCATCGCCAACGGACGCCATATCACTGCCACGCGGAGCTGACCACGTCACCCATGCCATGTTAGATCCATGCCATCATTCTAACCTATCTGATGCAAGTAGAAAAGCGTCCTCATGGTGCCTTGCACCGATGCGTCCGTACTAAGTGCAAAGTGTGCCATCAAACGCCACATAACCCACTGCCTACGCCCTGCGCGCGTGCGTGTGCGTGTGCGTGTGCAAATGGTACGAAGCACCATCCTTGCGGTGTGAGTGCATGCACACTAGCATCCATTCCACAGTTCCATATTCAAAGGAATATTCCATGTAGCTCTTTATTAAGTGCTCCATGTTTTCCTCTCTTTCCAATGTGGGACCAAGTCCCCAAGCTTATTTCAAGCTTTCCAAAAAAAAAAAAAACAAGGAATGTTTTGAAAACACCCAAAAACTAAATCATAAACTGTGGAAACCATTTTGAAAATTCCCCAACATAATCAAACTTATAGCATTGTAGAATTATTTGGCCTAAATTATTTATTGAAATCTTGCATCTTGATAAGAGGAAAAGTGGTGACAGTAGCAATGGTCGAGTATGGGAGACGGGGCAATGGTGACGATCAGGCATGGGAGAGAAGGCGACAGTAAATGTTGGGGATGGGAAAAAAGGCTGCGGCGATGGTCGGGGATGGCAGAGAAGATGACAGTGACGAGGATAAGAGAGAAGGCAATGACAATGGTTTGGGAAAGAAGGAAAATGGGTAGCTAGTTAGCGTGAGGGAATGGGATGCCTAGATAAAGTTTTAGGTTTACAGGAAGAGAGGTGTGGATGATGAAGGTGAGGGAACGAAGGTCATTTTAAATTTTAATTTCATATTAATTATAAATAAATAAAAAAAAACAAGCCCACTCTCAAAATTCGCAAGTCTACCAAACTTTTCGTTAATTTGGAGAGAAATTATAACAATTACAATTTAGTTTAAAATCACAGGAGAGGTCTTTGCCTATTTCTAAACTATAAAGGGGTAAAGTCTTTTGAGCCTAAATCACAAGGGATAAACTGAAATTTGTCCTATTATTTTTATATAGTTTGATCTTTCTCAAGTGCTAAATATATTTTTGTCAAATTATTTTTTATGTTTTCAAAAAAAAATTCCAGAAAATGATTTCAAAAACTCGAGCCCAATCTATTTTTAAAAATTTATTTCTTATGACTTTATTTACTTTTTTTTGGGCAAAAATAATACATTTGGATTTATTTTTTAATTATTTTATCACTTTTAGATACAAGTGAGTCTCATCTCATCTCATCTCATGTGTATTTATTAGTGGGAGGTGGATTCTCTTGGGCCCATAATCTGCATTGGAGACTATTGTCATCATAGGTTTTGTTTCAATGATTCGAACCGTTCATTTTATCCAGAATTTCGTATATTTCATCTAAAAAAAATTAGGTCACTTAAATAATTTATCAGATGTGCCTTCAAAAAAATAGACGACAAGCATGTTTTTAAAAATAAACCATCTATTTTTTTTTTTTTGATGACAAATGTGATAAAGTGAATAAATTATAATTATCAAATCAACTTACGTAGACTTCCCTCAAATTTAAAAATTATTTGATTATCCTAAAATAAATAAATAAATAACTACTTAGTGGTAAAATATGCCAGCTAACGCTCATTGACAAAAACTACGCATTTACAAATAAAATAAAGAAGGTAAAGTGAAGGAAACTTCTTAACACCCTCGCCACAAGAGCAAGCTGCATTTACTTCGTTTACCAAGACTTTGCATTTACTAAATAAATAAACAAAATTAATTGATTCAATCATGTCAAAGACGATTGGCACAGTCAATCTTAACTAATAATCTTATTTTATTTTTATTTTTTTTCTAATGAGCAATGACGTGTTTAGTTTGAATTCTACAATCTAATTATAAGAGGTTAGACCATATCCAACATCTACTTAAATCTTTTATCGAATTGAAATTGGATAAAAAAAAGTTTAAAAAGTGAGTTTCAACCCTATCATTAAAGTGATCAAATAGAGAGAAACATATATTTTATCAAATGGAGGGAGATTTGATTGTTCATCAAATTAAAATTGTTAACATTGGGCCGGACATTTTTTCGGATGTCCACCTAGGAACAATTTTGACAATTTTCTTGTTCATGTCTGGGGATTTAAAAAAATCTGATGAAAATTTTAGTTCATCATTGAAGTGAAAGATATCAAATCCAAATTTTATTCAAATTTAATGAAATTTTTTATTCAATGTTGGAGATGTTCTTACACAACGCAAAATGTCAATCAAATTTTCCTTGGATTTTGAAATGCATTTTACATATAGGGAAAATTATACCAATAATCGCTGTCAATTTTTTTTAAAAAAAAAATTATAAATATTAATTATTAAAATTATGAACTTTTCCAGTGTAATAAATTTTAAAAAATCACCCTGAAGGGTGATTTTTACTTTTACATATCATTTAACATGGAAACAGTCCAAAAGTACTTCCGTCTTGGATCTTCAACTTCCACCCTGCAACTTACAATAACTCTAGGCGTCTTGAAAAAATTTCACCAAAAAATTTGTCTTGCAACTGTGCTAGATGACCGGCTGTTCTATCAGTGAGCTGTCGGAAGACGAGTGCACCTGGCTTTGAGACGACAACAAGCTCACATGGCTTTGTGACGATGAGGGTACACGCCTTTGTGCCGGTATGAACACACAGTTCGGTGTCAAATTTCGTGAAATATTAAAGGGAGTAAGTCCTAACAAGTGACCTTATTATCTGTATCTAGTTTTTCGTACTTCTCGGAGAGGTTTAGTCTCCTCGGGTACAATTCCCTACAGTTTGGACTCCCATAATTTTGAATCCGGTTTTACAACTGCAATGTGAAATAGAAAAATGAATGAGAATCCAGATCTAGCAAATCATAAAAAAATCCATTAATCACAAAAGATGTCAAAAATAAACTGTATTACCGGATTTCAGAGTCGCCACTTAATATTTTTGGAAAAATTAGAAAACTCATGATTCTTGCCAAATGCCACTTGTTCGTCACAACTAAAGTGTCTCGGTTCTGGAACTTAGGTATGAGAGGGGAAAGTCATGAATTGAGCACCCCACTCACCCGATTAAAGATCGGTTTCTACTAAGTCATGATGTGAATCTTATAAGTATTATATGCTCATATTTTGATTTATTAATAATGCTAACATTATTATATGAAGTAAACAAGTATAAACTATGTCACTTACTTTCAAATGTTTTGATCTTATTCGGTTTTGAAAGAGTTTTGAATATGTATAACTCAAAAGAAAAATGAGCTCATACATACAACAATCATTACAACATATAAGACTTTTGACGACCAATTATTTTGGTCCCTAAAACCATTATTTTGGTCTCTAAATAGTTTTTGTGACAAAATTAAATTCGTCACTAAAAAAGTCACTAAAAGTGGGTCCAGAAAAGTCATTAGTGACAAATTTTTGAAAATGTCTCTAAAAATGACAATTAGCAACCAATTTTATATTGCCACAAAATGTTGGTAGAATAGTTTATGGGAAGAGAGAACGTATGTTTTTTTTTTTTTTTTTTTTTTAAATACAGAATCCAAGATCTGTTTATATAGGAGAGTTAGGAGACCCATAAGATATATATATTATCCCAAATAATATCTATCCCATATCTATAATATTTGATCAATAATTATCATATATCATATTGACAATTATCCCATATCAAGATTATCCCATATCTTGATATATATATATATATATATATATATGTAATCTATTACTGATATTTGGATCTCTCCTAATTGGGTTATACCACCATGGGCAACCCAATTGAGTCTGGGTTCTAAACCCAACCCAATTTCCAACATCTCCCACTCGAACATGCGCTAGCATGACACTGCGCCTTTTATATCTCAATCTGCCCAATAAACGCAATCATCATTAGCCAATGGACCGTGCGACCGCTGAGGATACCTGCATGTGGGAGCTCTACACTAGAAAGTCGTCACGAGCCAGTATAGAGGCATCAACCCAAAGATAGTATCTCATATGCCCTAGATCCATCTAGTTACACTGAGTCAAGCATCTCTAATCCCTCAATGAGCAAGCTTTACTCCTCCAATCATGCTATGTATTCACACCCAATCCGCGTCCCATATAGAGCAATGTGAGTTGTCGACGGTGAACATAGAGCAGAGGTGTAATTCTAGACAATCTTCCTTTCGCTCTCATGTCACTTAGTTTGAAGTCAATTGCTTTCCTGGACATGTTCCTCAAAGTCGAATCATACATGACCATGGGCAACATACCAAAGTAGCTAACATTGACTTCTTACTTTTGACATAGTCTGAAAGTTGCTAAGGGTATAGTATAAATGTCAAAATTTAAAGCATATTTTTAACGTATTTAGACTCACACGATGAGGAAAAATTGGAATCCTCTCTCTCACCTCACTAATTGGTCGCCAAGCACATGTAGTATGAATACATGCTACGGTGGAGTTATTCTTCTAAAGAGTGATGTCATTCTCAAAACACCGTACAGATCTTAGTTCAGTCACTAACTAGCGCACATGTCGCTTTTCAAGCGCCTAACTCGAGTTCTTTATTCAGCTGCTATACAGGCGCTAAAATGAGATCTCGCATCTGGCCATCATCTATAGGCACATCATGGAAAGTACAAATTTCTATCCATGGTCGGTCAAATAGCATGACCTCATCTTGGTAAACCAAGGCAACTTTAGCTGTGGATGATCTAAGTTAGAAGCAACTCCCACTATGATCTAACAACCATATGTCTCATTTTTGCTCGCTCCATCGAGCGCTAAAAGCGATTGCTCGTCTGAGTGAGCCAATCTTGCCTATTAACATCAATCAACAAATCTGTATGTGCTCTTTCACAAGTCATATCCAAACATAGAAAAATGAATAGAACAAGTATAAATACTGATTGCATAAATAATATCCCAAACATTGCAAAGTACATAAGTAAATCATCCAATTCAAAAAAAAAAAAAAAAAAAAAAAAAACACATAAGCATCACTACCATCTATGTAAACCTAAAGGGGTTTACATGAGTACAATAAGCATCTCTCGAAATGGGTTTGGTCAGTGGGTCCGCAACGATGCGACTAGTAGAAATGTGTTTTAAGACAACTTGCTTCTGCGCCATTATTTCTCTGATGAAGTTAAACTTTATGTCTATATGTTTGGTTCTTCCATGATACTTAGGATCTTTGGCATAGACAAGTGCAGCCATGCTGTCACAATGAATAGTGATAGGATCTGAGGCTTCTAAGACTACTCCCAAATGCTGTAAGAACCTTCGTAACCAAACAGCCTCCTGTACGGCAGCTGAGCATGCCACAAACTCTGCCTCTATGGTAGATAGGGAAATACATGATTGCTTCTTACTGCTCCAGGTAATGGCTCCACCACCGAGCATGAAAGCATATCCAGATGTGGACTTCTGCTCATCTATATCATCGTCCCAATCAGCATCACTGTAGCCAACTAGGCGTAAATCCGTACTCTGGTAGCAAAGCATATAATCTGCAGTCCCTTTGAGGTAACGCAATATCCTCTTGACTGTATTCCAATGAGCAGGTCCTGGATCGGACTGGTAATGACTTACCAATCCCACTACATAACATATATCTGGCCGAGTACACATCATAGCATACATCAAGCTTCCAACTACATTAACATAGGGTACTTGGGCCATCCTTTCTTTTTCTTCTGGAGTCTTAGGTCTCATATTAAGGCTTAGGCTCTCACCTTTAGCTAAAGAAGTGTCAATAGGTTTGCAGCTTTGCATCTGGAATTGCTCTAAGATATTCTTAATGTAAGTCTCTTGAGACAAACCGAGAAGTCTCTTAGAGCGATGTCTCAGGATCTTAACCCTGATGTCTCAGGATCTTAACCCCGAGTACATAGCTAGCTTCACCCATGTCCTTCATCTCGAAGGTTGAAAACAACCACCCTTTGGTGGCGCCAATCATCTCCTTATCATTTCCAGCCAATAGTATATCATCAACATATAATGACAAAATCAAAAAACTATCCTTGGATTGTTTAACATACACACAGTGGTCTTCATCGATCATTGTAAACCCATCGGTAATAATTGCTCGATGAAATCTCATATACCACTGTCTAGATGATTGCTTTAAACCATAAATAGATCTTTGAAGCTTGCAAACTTTGTGCTCCATTCCAGCTGCTATAAAGCCCTCTGGCTGATCCATATAGATTTCTTTATCCAGTTCTCCATTGAGAAATTCAGTTTTAACATCCATCTGATATAGCTCAAGGTCTAACCGAGCTACTATTGCCAGAATAAGGCGAATAGAGGCAAACCTTACTACTGGAGAAAAAGTTTCCTCATAGTCTACACTCTCTAATTGGGTGTAACCTTTCACCACTAGACGAGCTTTATGCCTTTCTAGGGAACCATCTACCTTACGTTTGATCTTGAGAACCCATTTGTTCCCAATGGTCTTGCGCCCAGGTGGCAGATCAACCAAGCCCCAAACATGGTTCTTTCTCATAGACTCCATCTCATCAAGCATCGCAACTTTCTACTCATTACTCGTAGGAGATGCTAAAGCCTTTTTTACTATTTTTGGCTCAGCAATGTCACATGGAGCAATTATAAATGCTTTCCTCTCAATCTCAAAACGACGACGAGGGATGGAGCCATGCTCACTTCTACGACGTTGAGGCTCTTGAGAATCCACATTTGCTGGACCTGGTCCATCAATGTTGCTCCCACTATCCCTAGGAGCTTGAGGGATTTCCTCATTCTCAACTAAGCTACATGGTGCGCCATGTTGTGGTTCCTCCATCTCATAGAGATCTACATCTCTACTAACCTCACCTCTCCTAGGAAAATCTCCTTCTAGAAAATCCACATCACGCGACTCAATTTCAGTCACACTCCCGTCCGGCTGCTCTCCAATGAACACATAGCCCTTAGAATGCTCACAATAGCGAATGAAGATACACTTCTTTCCTCTACGGCCAAACTTCCCATACTTATGAGAAGTGTTGTGTATGAAAGCTACTGAACCCCATGGCCGCAATTTGTCCAAATTTGGCTTTTCGCCAGTCCATAATTCATAAGGGGTGGAAGGTACTGATTTAGAAGGCACACAATTAAAGATGTAGGCTGCAATTAGCAAAACATCTCCCCAATAGGAAATGGGAAGATTGGCTTGCGCCATCATCGACCTAACCATATCCAGCAGTGTTCAATTCCTTCTCTCCGCTACACCATTTTGTTGCGGAGTGCCAGGAACTGTCAACTGTCTAATTATTCCTTTCTCTTCAAAAATCTTTTTGAATAGCTCAGATAGATATTTGCGGCCTCGGTCTGTCTTTAAAGCCTTAATGCTTTTGTTTAATTGATTCTCGACTTCTAAAACATAACGTCGAAAGCAATCCAATGCTTCTGACTTATGAGAGATCAAATAGACATAACCAAAACGCGTACAATCATCTATAAATGTGATAAAGTAAGGAGCTCCATTTCTTTCCTTAACATTCATTGGTCCGCATATGTCAGAGTGAATTAGTTGTCATGTAGAATATATCTGCCAAGTTTCATAAAAATCCAATGGTCGAATTTTGAGAAAAATGGAGATTCATATTTAATTTTTCGTAACGTTTACTGCATGCTGGTTTTACATGCTTTGTTTTTATGTTATGAAAATTGCATATTTGGAATCTTTGTTTCAATAGCTTCGAAATGATATATTATAGGCCTGATTCTGACTCACGGTTGATGAGAAAAAGCAAACCCTAATTTGGGTTCGTTTTATGTTTTTGGTGGCTTAAGGAAGAAGATGAAATGCAGAGTTTCTGCACTTCCACTCTAAGTAGAGAGAGTGTGATACACCTTATTTTTGTATTTGTTAAATGTTTTTTTTTTTTTTGAGACCGCCATTGATTTTATTTTGAAAAATGGAGTCCAGAAGTACCAAAATTAGACCATAAAACACCCCGAAAGGCGGCGCGTGAACCTCACGCGCCATCTGACGCCGCCTGCGCCGGCACTCGCTGCCACGTGCTATCACGCGCTGTCACGCGCTTCCCACGCACCAGGCGTGCTTCACACAAGCGCGTCGTCCGCGCTTTACACGCACGCACCTTGCACCCTGCACACGCGCACCGCGCCGAGCCACGCCATTTTCCGCGTCGGCTTGGCTAGTTTGGTGGCTGGGTGTAAGGCTCTGTTTCCTTCTTTTTTTTTTTTAAATTCAGAATTACTCTAAATGGTCATAAGTAATTCGTTATAGCTTTGTTTTACGCGTGGTTGGTACTGTTAGACTCAGAATTATATTTTTTATTTACTGTAAAATTTTCAAAATTTTATGAAAAAAAATATATATTTTTCCTGAAATCATAATTCATTATTTCTACTTTAAAATGCTTCTAAGGTTGTATGACTAAGTTTCTGAGGCTGAAATTTTTATAGTAGACTACTGTAATGGTTTACTATTTACTGGTATAATTGTTTCATTTTCTCAGATTCTAGAATATTTATTTATGATTTTATGTGTATTTATTAATTATTTAAAATTCCAGAAAATTCCAGAAAATACCAAAAAATTCCAAAAAAAATTCAGAAGTGATATACTTTCTGTTATGGCATAATCTGAATATTAAATACAGCATATTGTTATTTTTTGCCTAGAGTTTCTAATATGCTGTAATTAGAATAGCATGATTAATTGTTTTTTATTTAAATTCCATTATTAAATGTAACAGAGCATGAGTTGATTGTGAATCTACATTAAGATACTATTGTATGGAATTAGAATATTTTATCATGCTATTAGACATGCCATAGTCAGAGGGAGGTTGTTCGGTTGAGAGAAATCTATGTAGATTTACTCCCGAAAACTAATATTTTGCGCATAAATTAAATTAAATTTTAGATAATTGTCACCTGTGGTGCAAGAGATGATTACGAGCATAGCGAATTTTCGATCTTGCGACTTGTGTAATATTGTCACTATTTAATTTAGATTTTTCCAACAAAATTATATTATACTAATCAAATTAATCCCAATGCGAATTTCTCTCTAAATTGATTTAGCTTATGGAAGTTAATTTGGTTGACCTAGACTTAGTAGAAATGTTCAAAAGTGAATAATGTAATCATATTCTTCAGATGAGCAAAAGTCTTGGAGACTTTAGGTCAGACCTTAATTGAGCCAAAGTAAGGAAACATGACTAAAAGTCGCCATGGTTTTATTGCCTTGTTTGGCACAATAAAAACTGATGTGTGCACTATGATTAGCGACACGCTACGTAGTTTTGATTGGTGAGTTTTGGAGTTGTGAAATTAGTAAGCCCTCAATAGATCTGTATATGACCTTGACTATTGAGTTGTGCGGATTGACTTTGTAATTTGACTTGTAATGATGTTGCATCATTGGATGAAGTAGCATTCAAGAGTCACGTCATCCAAGAAATGCGAGCTTAAATGAGTTAGTCATTAAATGTAAGACGAGTAGCCAGTATGAGCAGTGTTTTGCTCTCTACCCAACTATTGGGAATGGATGGAGCAAAATTTCACGCACTATAATAGTGTGCATTGAAATATCACTTGAAGTTAAAAGATTAGCGCTTAGTAGCAGCAAAATCTATTAACACTAAGTAAAAAGATTAGCGCCAAGTGGCTGCAAAATCTATTAGCATTGCCAACTTGTCTAAGTCTGGACACTTACTGTTTCCAAAGTTAAGTGTGAGACATGAGGAGGTGCTTCTTTGTATGATTCCTTAGCTAGGCTAACGTTTTTGAATAACGTTTACCACTAAGTGCAAACGTCACAACATAGTAATGAAAAAGTCAAGGCCGACAAGGTTGTTATGACTCTAAGAATTTGACGCATCGCTTGTGAGAGCATTGTGTTGAATTAGACTCTTTAGCCTAATTCACGCTTAAGTTACTTCAGGAGATGTTATAGATTGATAGCTTATTCTCTCCTTCTTGTGGATAGTAGAATTAATTGCAAGTAACTATGAAGTGAGAAATAGAGATGGCAAGAGGAGTATCGTCATCTTTCAACTAGATGCAGTAAAGTGTATGGAGAATAAAATTAACTTGAAGGTGTAGGGGATTAGCACTTATTAGTTAAATTTGAGACTTAGGTGCACTTGATATCTCCATGACATCCTTTTATGATCTAGTGAACATGAATTAATCATGAGTCATTACCTAGTTGGGCCTAAACCTTTAAACTTGTCTTCGAGAACTCACACATTAGAATGATTGGAATTAGTTTATGACATTGGACATAAACTGATGGTTTGTTATACTTAATCACATTAATGAGAAAATGACATGGATGGTTTGAGTAGGCCCTCTCAGGCCCACTCGCTTGTGATATCCTGTTCTCATATGAATGTGTAACTTTGTTCGCAATGGTTGTGCACAAGTAAGTAGGAAAGCTATAAAAGGGCATTTGTATTGGCGCATTTAGTCCACTATGATATTTGCGACTGGATATGTGTAAGGGTATGATAGCTAAGCCTCAATCTCGACACATTTATAGATTACGATACACATCTAAGTCAAGACTATTTGATCTCCCATAAGTCAAAAGTTTTGAGATAATTTTTGACATTGCACATATGAGGTTGAGATCAATCAGATAACAGCTTTCGTGCTTTTTGTTTTAACCAAGGTGGCGAGTATCTATTTGAGTTATTTTTAGAAAGCTCTGTGAAGAGAAATTGATGCTTGGAAAATTGATTATTCCTAGTACTCAACAACACAATGATGTAGTAGAGATAAGGAATTAAGTATTGTTAATGTTAGGTGGATGATGGCGCAAAATGTTTCCTAATTGGGAATTCCACTAGTTTGTTGCCTATATCCCTAACTAAGTGCCCTCCATATCAGATTTTACACTCTATTTGAGTAATGGGTTAGCGGAGAGCTATCTATGGGCGATCTGTAACCGTTAAGCAGCTTATCTTTATTTTACTTCTCATAAGGTAGCGAAGTTAAGACTTAGGGTTCTATAGCGCATTATTGTATGCTGTCATGTAAACCCTCCGAGTCATGTGCATATAGGTAAGCAGCTTTGTGGTAGTGTAATTAAGTCACGTAAAGTTTTCTTAGTAAAGGTGATGTGAATAGAGCTTTGGAACTCTATAAGATAGAGAATTCTAAGTATAACGTTTTATGTAGCCTAGTTGAGAATGGAAAGAAATTTCCAATATCCTAGGGACAGTGGGAGCGATGTGCCTAGTAATGGATTAATCCATTAGAGAAGAATACTCTACATTCTTAGTTGCCTGGTAGCGATGTGAAATTTTCCACATCATCACTGGGTGATTGAGAGGGAAACATTCATGATTGCTCCGCAAGATGATAAAGAGCCTAGGATAATGCCAAGGCTCTAGTCCCCTGTTTTTAGAAAGTGGATCAATTTTGCACAGTTTAAGGCAAAGTCTTTAAGGATTAACTATTTCTATAATTTGGTTGACTTTCCATTATGACGCGAAATTGTTCTAAAGTTATGCGCAATTTGGATAGTCATTGTTGAGGCATAAGGCTTGCTAGATACCAAAAAGTCGCACCATTGAGGAAGGTGTAGACCATGAGAAGACTTCCTCTTGGGGAGTGAGGTTATTTCGACTTAGGCTATGATTGACATAAGTTTGGAACATTAATTTATGGACATTGTGACCCAACTTCTCGTTGGAGAATTGGATAAGTAGATCCGTAGGGATTTACCTTCTGCTTTTATGGTGAAAAGTTAGGAGCGCAAAAAGGTTGCTAGTTCCAATAAATCTTTTACAGCCTAAAACAGTTATCCAAATAGTGGTTCTTAGATTTCGTCGAGCCATAATAGGCCAACGATGATCGATGAAGACCACTGAGGCATGATCAATGGTCCAAAAGAAGTTTTTCCTTACTTAGTCATTATGAGCTAGGAATTTATAAGGTTGTCACCACCTAGGGTGGGCAGTCCTCTATTTTAGTTATGATGGACATGGGTGATATAATTTATATGCTCGGATGCACGATCCTTAGGGATTGTTTTGGGAGAATTCCCGGTTTGTCTTTGATGACTTACATAAGGAATATCTTTGATGACTTACATAAGGAATATCCTAGAATGATTCTAGATGCAAAATTGCAAACCTATTGACTTACCTATCAGTAAAAGCTAGAGCCTTAGCTATTGAGTGAATCCTCGGATTGTCTTTGGAAGAAACAGATGACCTATATTCCTTGATCTTTTTTTGTTGTGAGTATTCGGCATGATAAATGTTTTCTTTGGTAAATGGTCAATTGAGTAGTTTAGACATTGACCTTACTCATTAGACTGTGGATAGAATGCCCCTTGTAAGATTCAATACGCTAGTTGGGCGCATCTTGAATCAACGCAGATTGGTCACCAAAATATCTTTACAGAGGTAATTGCACAAGAGGTATTGATCTTGAACCACTTCATGTGAGGCGCAAATGGTGGATTCCGTTGTATATGCTTATCGCAAGAGGTGCTGATAAGGCTTATGCTTGGAATCTAGAATTGCGCAGACTATAGTCGTGTTTTTTTTTTTAAATCGATCACTTATTTGTTGTGAGATGATGGGATGTTGACACTATCATGGTTTGTGTCATAATGATTAGCAGATGATGATGTCAGCAGGCAAGATTGGCTCACTCACACGAGCAATCGCTCTTGGCGCTTGGGAGCGAGCAAGGATGAGACTAGTGGTTTATTTTTATTTAAAGCCAAGAGAGGCTTAAATTATCCACTATGTATGTCGCCTTGGTTACAACCAAGATGAGGTCGTGTTAAGGACCAAACATGGATGTTAGTACCCACTTTTCATGTTGTGCTTGTTATGATTAGCCAGATGCGAGATCTTATTTGGTGCCTGTAAGGCGAGCAAATAGAGAATTCGGGTTAGGCGCTAGAAAGCGACTAGACTAAGATCTGTACGATGTATCGAGTATGACGTCACTCTTTTGGGAAGAGTTACTCCACCGTAACATGTATTCATACTATATATGCTTGGTGACTGAGTAATGAGGTGAGAGAATGGATCCATGTTTCTTTACCATATGAGTCTTACGTGTCATTATTGATATGACTTTCATTTATGTACCCTTTTGTGACTTTTGACTATGTCATAAGGTAAGGGGTTGATGTTCTGCTACTTTGGTATGTTGCTTGTGGTCATGTATGATTCGGCCTTAAAGGACATCACTGGGAAAGCGGTCAATCCTAAACTAAATGGCATGAGGGCAAAGGGAAGATCATCTAGTATTACACTACTGTTGTATATTCATTATCGGCAACTCACATCGCTCTATATGAAAAACGGATTGAGTGTGAATATATTGCAAGAATTAAGAGGGTCAAACATGCTCTTTTTGAGGTATTAGAGATTTTTTTGGACCGGTGTAATTAGATGGGTCTGGGGTATATGAGACACTATTTCTATTCTTTTTGGGTTGATGTCTCTATGCTGGCTCATTTTGAGTTTCTAGTATAGAGCACCCACATGCAGGTGTTTCTCAGCGGTCGCACGGTTCATTGGCTAGTATGTGATTGTTTACTATTTGAGGAGATTGAGATAAAGATGTGGCAGTGTCATGCCAGCTCATGTGCGAGTGGGAGATGTTGGAAATTGGGCTGGGTATTGGACCCGAAATTGGGCGCCCATGTGGCATGACTCATGACCAATTAAATTATCCATTTAAGTTTGAATTTGAATTAGAATTATTTGGATAACCCACAATCAATATCTATATCTACCATATCTTATCAAGAGATATGGATAGATGGATAGATAGATATAGATGGTTATATATTTGATTCTATACATCTGAATGATATAAAATATCATATACGTTATGTGTTTTTACCCATAACATTTTTCCCATACTCTCTCTCTCTCTAACCATATGAAAAACGATCAAGCCTTTGCACTGTGATTAGTGTGGGTGATACTCATACTGTAGTATTACTCCATTGCTGGGAGTTCATAGTTCGTGGTTGTCAAGCACGTGATTTATCCACAAGGTTCTTCATTTCGGATTCTTTTACACAAGGTATGGTTTGAATCCTTTTATCCGCTGCGTTTGATATATCTTAAAGATGTTATATTAGAAAGATTGCATTTCTCTACAGTTTTAGAAGGTAGAAATATTGGCGACTCAGTTATCCGTGAGATAGACAAAATGATAGACGATAGTTACCTCATAGTTTGGTATGAAAATGGGATAGACGTCAGACCATATCGGAGGGTGCTTGGGCCATTGTTAGACCACGGGTGTTTTGTCCATCCGTAGGAGTAGAAACAGAGCTCTCAACCTGTAAAATACACAAAAGACATTGATCTATTAAGAGGTTATAGTAAACACAACGATCATGTAATAACCCTCATTCTTGTCTTAGTCACGTTTATGTGCATTTGCATGATTTTGTCTTGTTAAGCTTGCATTTGTAGACTTTGACTTGATTTGCCTAAGTGTTGCTTGCATGCTTTGTTCCTTGCTTAGTGTTGTCTCAAGCCTAGGTTATACCTTTGAGCTTTTACACCTAGGCCATTGCACGCCAACACCTAGGACCATCTTGGAACCACCTTGGTTGACATTCCCCGTCACCTAGGCATATTGGCCGAGATGTGCATCATCTAGGCCGAGATCTGTATCATCTAGGCCGAGATGTTATTATCTAGGCGTCCAAGATCTTTGATCCATGCACCTAATGATCTTGTTCTGGGATTGGTATGACCTAGATCGAGGTGTGGCACATCTAGGCCAAGGTGTGGCACAGCTAGGTCAAGTGTTATCCTTCCTGGCCGAGATCATTGAGACCTTACTTGCCGAAGCCTATGTCTTAATCCGAGATCCTTGCCTTGTCAGAACGTCCTTGCCACCTTACTTGTTATACACACTTTGTCATACTCTTGTCTTGTCACTCTGACACCTTTTTGAGGAGATCCAACCAGACGTTGCCACGTGTTCTAGCAGAGGGTTAAGTCAGCCGACAGTAGAGAAAACATATCATTTGCTATATCTTTGCCCTAGAAGAGAGAGAAGCCCTAGGGAAGGGGAAGAAGGAGTTCTTAGAGAGAGAACTAGATTTCCAAGCTTGATCTTCACACCTTCAACCGTTAGATTCGTGTTTTGAGGTTAGAATCTTGATCTACTCTTGTTGTTTTTTATGTTGATCTAATCACATTGCATGATCTAGCATGATTCATGAGCCATGTATTGATTTAAAGTTTGGTTTTAGAAAGAGAAAATGAAGTTCTTGTGTTCTTCAAGAAAAGCCTTGTTTTGATCTGAAAGTTTGTAACAAGTTCCATGTTTTTGTGTTTGTTTTCATGAAATCTTCAAGTACGGATACCCAGGTCCATGTTTTTGAACTCATCTCATGAAATCTCAGATTTTGGAATAAAAGTTATGATTTTAGCATTCATATTCTTCATGTTCTTCATGTTTATGTTCTTCATGTTCTTCAAGAGGAAACCCAGATTTCCAAACTTCATTTGCCTAGGTAGTCACTGAGACCACTCTTGCCTAGATCTCACACCTAGGCCAAGTATCGTATCTCACATTGGCCTACCTTGCATGATCACTTGCATTTTAGCATGTCTTGCATGCACGCCTAGGTCTAGGAGACCACACCTCGGCCAAAAGGTGTGGGACCTCGGCCAAGACTTCCTGAGTCCACCCAGCTAGGCCATTTTGGCCTAGATCATCTCTGTGCATCCATTCCAGGACCTGGTTGGTACCCAACATGTTTTCCCTAGAAGAAAAAACAGTGTTTTAACTCCCAGCGCATGTTCTGCTTTGTCTTGACTTGGTTTTGGAAAGAAATGCCGGAATCATTTTCATTTATGTAAAGCTTGTTTTGAGAGTGCATTGCACAACCATCTTTGAGCATTCTTTCTTGTCTTCTGGAAATGCATTTAGTGGATTTTGCCATGAATTTGTAGGTCTTGGATCCTTGCCTTAATCCCTACACCCGAAGAGCTAAGTGAGTGGTATTTTTAATAAAGCTATGTTATAATGTTTTAATAAAGCTTTGCTTTGTTTGTTTTGGAAAAGTATTTGATCAAGTATGAATAATTATCCTCTAATTTCTATATCAAGTAATATCTTGTTTTGATGACATTCTTGGAAAGTCCTTAGTGCTAGGGGACTATAATGCAACTAGTACCCTTGTTTGAGATATCTCCCTTGCCACTGACGGTCTTGTACGGGTGGGTTTGTCTAATCGATTCCGGGTCGATTATTCCCTTGTTTTGTCAGGAATGTTATCCTTTGTATTATGTTGATGCTAGTAAGCATCCCTTAAATCTTTGAAAGACTTTGATAGATGAACTTGGTTCATCCCTTGATTTTGTACAAGCTATGATATGTATTGTTTTGATAAAGATCTCGAATATCATTCATTCAAACCTTTATTACTTATATCATTCACTGAGTATCCAAGCTCACCCTCCCTTTTATAAATATGTAGGTGGCGAGCAAGAAGGCGATGACGCCTAAGATGTTATATGCAATATGTTTTGATTCATGTTTTGTATCATCTTGAAGATTATACTTCTTAGCTTTGGTTCAATTCTTTTGTATATTTCAGCTTGAGAAGCCTTTTGGTCAAGATGTAAGATGTATTTTATTTTATGATTGTACTCAAGTTGTAAAACCATGTTAAGATGTATGTCATTTTCATTTGATCTATGCACAACTCTTATGGACTACTTAGATTTAAATTTATTGCTTCCGCACATGTAAGCCCCATATGTACACTCTGACTGTGTGTGACTTTGTAAGTTGGCCTTTGGTAATCCCGGATTACTGGCCATCATGGCACCATTCTACTAGGGGCAGAATGGGGTCGTGATAGATCACGACCTATGTGATTACAAAAATTCAAAAACAAGAAAGAATTCAAACCAGCCACACATTTGAAAAAGGGCTTAATTTAATATAATGAGTTAAAAATCAATTTTGTTAACTTAACATTAAAACTAATTTTTGGCAATAGTTTTTTTTTTTTCTCTCTATCTTTTTGTCCATCATTTTGTCTAGAAATCTCAATTAAATGACCTCTTAACTTGCTTTATAGAAAAATTTACACAATAAGAACTTGATGAAGCACATTCATTCTTCCATCACCCACCATCATCACAAAAGTCAACTTATAATCAGTAATTACCTAAATTAAGCTTATAAGAGCATCTTCAACAGTTCACCAAAGATTTCATCAAATATGAATAAAAATATGACAAATTCCTCTATTTGATATTAGACACTCCAACAGTGACTACTATAGCTTTCATCAAACCACAGGACGTCCGGGGGGTTGACTAGCGGTCAACCGGCAAGAGCAAAATTAATTAATTAATTAAATTTTTTATTATTATTTTTTTTTCCTTCATTTCTATTTCCTCAATTCAAACAAGAATTCTTCAGAGCTAACATTTATTGAAACAATTTCATTTTCATTTTGTAAGGGTAAACTACTCTTCTCTCTTTCTCAACTAAATCAGAGCTACCATTTTTTAAAACAATTTCATTTTTATTTTCATTTTCTTGCACAGAGAGACAAACCCAAGAAAGCCCGCGATGATTTTCTCTATCAAATCTCTCTCATTTCTTCTTCTTCTTCTGCCAATCTTCCTTGTCTCATCTTCCACCACCTATTCATTCTCTCATGGAGCTTTTCAGAACCTTTACCTTCAAACCCTTCACATTCTAGGTAAATCTATTTCTAATAAGAACAAATGATAGGCAGGGATTTAGCAAAAGTTTAAATTTTTTTCATTTATTTTTCCCGTTGTGTTTCAAATCATAAAATGTTCTTGCTTCTTCCACAAAGAAAGAGACTGAATAGTTAGTGTTTTGATAGAGTGATGATGAGCAAGAAGGAGATGAAGCTATCATACTTTTTTGCTTCAGGTGGTCGACCGGGGGGTTGACCTCTCAGTGTAAAATTTTCACAAAATTTTTCTTAAGGTGGTCATCCAGGAGGACATCCGGTAGGACGTCCAGCCGATCGTCCGGTGGTCCACACTCAACGACTATACACAGTAAATTGCTGAAAGGTGTAAGACATCTCCAGTTTCGTGAAATTTTTGGGGCGTTATCAATTTGATATTGTTTTGTTAAAGCCGTTGAAACACAAAAAGTACCTTTTTTCACCAAATTTGAATTTGATGATAGATTTGGTGAACGGTTGGAGATGGTCTAATCTAACCTGCCGTATTATGCTTTCTTCAAGTTACAATGGGGACATTTTATAATTGTGTTAGTATCCACTATATTTGGGCAAAATTATAACCTTCTTCTACTTCAAAATAAAGTATAGAACAAACATATTTATTTCATAAAAGAAAGGTGAAGGCATAAACCTTGTACAACCAAAGCACCTAAGCCTATATACCTACAAGAATATACAAATCTCCCATAAAATCAATAATCGAAGAGAAACAAAATGGAGCACCCTCACATCCAACAAAACAAGAAACAAATATAATTCCGTTTAAACAATGAATAGGGTGTTAACAGTTACTCTCAAGAGACAGAAAAATTTTAACCTTGAAATTTCAATGGCTGTGTAGTATGTAATATGCAAAGGCATTGCTACATATAATAGCACAGTGACTACTACAACACACATGACAGGAGAATGTAAGGAGAAAACTTACCTTCACGATATAGAGCCCATTCATGCTTGCGCAAATGATGTGGAGCATCATGTACCACCACCTGCTTATATAGGAATAGTTAGAAACCCCCCAACCCCCCCCCCCCCCCCCCCCCCCCTTCGATGAACAAAATAGCTAATGTTAACAGCTAAATATCAAGAACCCCAGCTCCTCTTTTCACCAACAAAACAAACAAATTCAATAAAATCCATTACTCTAATTTAGGGTCAAACCCATAACAAAATACCATTTTGATAGAATATAAAACTCATTAGTAGTAAGAATACCATTAATTCAGTAAAAAACAGCCCACCAATAATACATAGAACTATTTTAGATTATACACTTAAAGTTTATAATTACTGAAATTTTAAGAAACTTAGGTAAATACCTCATCAATTTGGAAGATGGTTGCAGTGCGTGTAATTTGATCGGCCAACTGAAAAGAAACAAATGAAAATGAAGTCAATATAAACACATATACATATTACTTCTCTAAGTCACATATTGGAATTATAAAAGCAAAAGAGAAGAGTTCCTAACAGTACCACAACAAAACAAATAGACTAATACTTCAACAACAAGTGCTAATTCAATAGCAATTTTCAAACCATCTAGCAACAAGAAAATTTAGAATTAAAAAATTTCCCAAAATAGCAAGAGTCCCACCATCTCTTAAACATAAATCCTCTGTTGTAGATCATATATGATTGTTAGCACAAGTACATGCTAGAATTTAGAAATTTCTAAATCATCAAATCCAAAATAATGACCCATTTGAACCAGTAAATATAGCTTGAATCTCTGTAAGTGTGTTCGTTTACGGGTGTGGGTGCACATGTGCACAATTGCACAATTACAATTGCAACATGTGCACAATTGCACAATTACAATTGCAACATGTGCATTAGCTTGATGACCGAACCATAAGTAATCTGCCAGTATCAAATAACCCCAGACAAACTAAGACTGATGAATATCATATATCTCCAAATATATATCATCAAGTCATACATACCATCACCAATCCTTAGACAAACCTATATGAAACTTAAACCTGACTTATCCTAATTTACTAGATTTTTACCCAAATTAAGAGAGACTCAAAATTTTCAAGGCCATATTTTGTAGCTCTCAAATTTGGTTTTGTTATGACCCAAATTGGTGAAACTTATGAGTTATTGTGGTTCAAATTTAATTATGTGATAATGCCATTTTAAAGTGTATAGATGCACTTTAATAAAGTTTTCTTTCTAAAAATATAGGGTCATTCTATACACACCTAAAGGCTTATAACTAAATCATTTTTAATTATAACTAATAACAATAATAATAAATTATAATCAATATCACAATAAGTCATAACTAACAACAAAAAAATCATAATTAAATACCACAAATATCATAATCGGTGCAAATGTTACATACTTCAAAAGGCCACTATTATAGAATTTCCAAAAAACAATAACAGTGCCTGACTTGAGGGGGGCCATTTTTAAGGCTGTCTCAATTTCTTTATTTTAAATATAGTCTATATATATTAAATGTTTGGAGAATTGGATGTTAGATGCTGCCTTTAATCACCAAGTAAACATCTAGTTTAAAAAATGCCCCAAATAATCTAATTGATTTTTCATCCATAATACTAAACTAGTAATTCACTTGGCAGATCTAAACTCACACTGCAAAGTAAATCAAACAAAAATATTTCTAGTAGGCCAGTAGATACTCTCAACCATGCTTGAATTGTGTACACATCGAATAACAATCCCATAGCTTCTTCAGTGTTGAAAAGAAGAAACACAAAAATAAAATGACAAGAAAGTTTAGTTAGATAGCTAAAATCGCTAAAATTTCTAGTTGTTTCAATATTGAGAGAGAGAGAGAGAGAGAGAGAGAGAGAGAGAGAGAGGGAGGGAGAGACAGAGAAAGAGCTCTTTTAATGCTCATTGAAATTACTGATGAAATAACATAACTAATCAACATATACCAATCACTGTTGTCATACCAAAAGTAGAACAAGTCCATATACATAAATGTATGATAGAAGAAGAATTATAATTAACTACACCAAGAAAAAGATTATAATGAATAAGCAAAAAGTTTATATTAAATGTAATTATTCCAAAACCCCAACTAAAATACCATGAGAGAAGAAAAGCATGGTAATTAAATGAAGTATGGGTCATTGAATTAACACAAAAAACAATATTTAGAAAGAATACAATTAGATGAAGAAAAAAAAAAAGAGGAAATTAAGCTGTAAAAATTCATGGCAGATCAAAACAAGAGAACCATACCACTATAACTGCATTGTATTCAACTACCAAGGCTCCAAATTACAATACACTAAACAGGAAATTTTAAAGCCAAGCACTTTAAAATTAAATTAAATAAAAAACAATGCAATGCAATGCAATGAACATAAGCTATTGAATACATGCAATCTCATAATTCAATGTAATTCAACATACTCTGCTACTTCAATTTTTTATTTTTTATTTTTTATTTTTTTGTGTTCTCATCTACTTATCCTCTGTAGCTGCTTTAAAGGCATATGACATGCAATCTCGTACTCACCTGTAAAAGACAGCCTCACACAATTCCATAATTGATTTTTCTTTTTCTTTTCCATAATTGGTTTCTAAATCAATGAAAATCAATTATGAAATAATCAGAAATTTAAAATCAAAAAAAGAAAATGATAGTGTAACACCTAAAAACTCACTGAAACAACAAATTAACAGCATACGAAATACAGTATTGATCGAACTATGCGAGAAAACAATTCTTCATCTCCAACACACATTAGATTAGATATACATATATATACACACACAAGTTTAATCTATGTAAAGAATTCTTCAATTCCAACACGCATTAAGATATATATACACACAAAAAAAAGTTCAATCTATGAAATAACAAGAAATTGAAAGTTCGAATTGGAGCTCTTACAAGTCTATTACGGAGATCAATTACGATAAGAAATTGAAAGTTCGAATTGGAGCTCTTACAGATCGATTACGGACTATGTTACACGGACTCTTCAAAATAGATCAAATACCCGTGTCGGACACCCGACACTCGGACAAGGATATGGGATATGTGTCGGATACTTTTCAACGGATACTTCTTATATAATTGTATATAACACAATTATCATATGTGCATATTATTGTTTAATTACTATAAATGTCATTTTGACACTGTAAGTTACATATAGTACCATTTTATCTCACATATTAGATTAAAAATATAAAAATATGATATTTTTTTTGCCGAGTCCGCGTACCCTTAAATTTAAGATTTAATGAGTCCGACCTCCAGATACATACCCGCACCCGACACCCATACCCGAGTCCATGTAACATAGATTACGGAGAGAGAGTGAGAAAGAGAGACACACACACACACACACCAAAATTTGAAGAAGATTAAGCTCCCAATATGCCTTGGAGCTCCCGACTTTAGGGCTAAAGATTGAGCAAACCCGTTGAAGAGAGAATAAGCAAGTTTGGACTGAAGTGAGTCCCGACTTTTTAATAGGGGTGGGCGCGGGTCGGTTGCGACTACGGAACCTCCAATCCGCCATCCGTCCGCCAGATTGGCGGATTGGAGAAAATCAATCCGCATCCATCCGCCAATCCAGCGGATGTGGATTAGCGGATTGGCGGTTTGGCGGATGGATGCGAATCGGTTTGGCGGTTTCAAATTTTATAAATTTTCAACATAATTCAACTTGTGCACTTCCTCAAAAAAAAAAAAGAAGAAAGTATTACAGTCAATAACTTAAAAAAATATCACCATCACTGCATACCTCATCCAAAGCAAGAAAGTTTGAAATTTTAGAATATCACAATCACTGCATGCCTCATCCACATACTACAATCACAGCATGCCTCATCCGCATAAAGTATTACAATCTGTGATTCTTAAAATATAATAACAATTCAAACTACCAAAACTATGAACATAGCAGTAGTAGAGATTGTATGTCTCTGTATTGTTACATCTATATTTGTTTTTGAAAACAAAAACCAACCAGCATATATCATATTTTCTATTTATTATTTTTAGAGATAGATTTAAAAACCAAAAAATATAGATAAATAATATGTTTATTTTTTTCAATTCAAAAAAGATATTCAAGTTGAAAACTTTTTTTCAACAGAATATTTAAACTCTTTTTTAATTAAAAACACAAACAGAATATTTAAACAAACTAAAAACACAAATTCTTATAAATTACTAAGGGTGCTCGCGGTTTGGCAGTTCGGTTGCGGCCAAAGGAATCTCAAATCCGCCATCTGTCTGCCAGATTGGCGGATTGGAGAAAATCAATCCGTAACCGTCCTCTCGTCATCACACATCCGTCCAAAATGCAGCGAATCGGTTCGGTTCGGTCGATTTGGTAGATCGGTATATCTACTGCTCACCCCTACTTTTTAATTGTTAAAATGATATTCAAAATGTTTTAATTGATAATGGTGAAAATATTTGATCCTAAAGGTCTTAATAATATATTAGCAACCAAATTTATTGGTCTAATAAAATTATATAAATATTAAGTGAGAATATTAATAGTCATTTTTACAATCTTATAAGTAAATTATCATATGTTTAAATTTGTCCCTAAAAAATTATTTTTAGCAACCAAATTTAATTAGTCTCTAAGTATTAGTCTCTAAAAGACTAATTTCTTGTAGTGAATCGAAGTCGTTCCAACTTAGGCGAAATAGCCTCCATCCACAGGCATTTATAGAGTTATTTCAAGTAAGCAAGTAGCCTCATGGTAGTATACTCGACATAATAACACAAACACACATATGATATGCTAAAGCAAAAAATACTCACCAAGTACTTATCTGCAGCAAGCTAAAGAAAAGAAGATAGTTAGAAAAATGCATGATCCTAAAAATGCACATTACTAATGCAACATATACAAAATGCAACTACTAGATTCAGCTATTAACATGACATCACATAATCAAGTAGGAAACGATAACAACATCAAGTATGATGAGTCGAACCTTAATGCATGCAAAAAATGGATGCAAAGCATGGAAATTATAAAGGAAAACATGATGCTTTATACAACTATGGTAAGCGTAAATAAAAGGAAGGAAGAAATGGAGGCTGGAAGACATACATCAAGTATTACAAATTTGCCCTCTTTACAAGAGGGTTCGAATGGCCTAGTTAACTAATTATTACATCCCTAAATGAATTAACTAATTATTACATATACAAATTGCAGTTACAAACAACAGCTAATCTAAAGGAGCTGAATAAAGGGTGGGAAACTACGCGCATGCAAACGAGAACATCTTTCGGAAACCGCTCTGCTTGTCGTCAGAAATTGTTCTGTTTGTAGCCAGAAAACAATTCTATTTTAACCTCGAGATCTGCTCTGCTTGGCTAAATAAACACACTGGCCGTACAAATGAGTTGGTCGGCTGTACATCTAATTTGGTTGGCCGTACACTTGACTGGTCGGCTGTACAATCATGTTAGAAAACTTGTTGCAATAGAACTGGAATAGAGCAAACAGAGGGTTTCTAAAGGATGTTCGTTCTTCTTACTCCCTCCTATGATATTCAAAGAAGAAATAGGTTTGCTTCACAAATCATCAAGCATCCCAAGGGTATTACATGATGATTAATGAAGCAATAAGATGAAAGATCTAATGAGTACGAAACTAAAACTAGAAAATCATTCAAAGAAGTGGTTGGATCCTACTACATTTCATAGTGAATAAGAGTAAATGAGTACTCAAATTTAGAGAGAATAGGTTAAAGAAAACCATCTTTGACAAAGAAGCTTGTAAACAAGAGGTTACATTATTGAAGAAAGAAATTAGAGACTCCTCTTCCTACTCATGCAACATGGATTGACATCCATATCCATACTTCAAAATGGAACTAGACGAGAGTTTCTAATACTTTCGATGAAAGAGCTCTTATTTGGCTGCAAAGCAAAACTAAGCAAACATATGAAAATTATAAAAAGTTGTTGCACACTCATCTTCCTACTCATAGAATAATGATGAGACATCCATATCCAAGCTTCAAAATGGAACTAGAAGAGAGTTTACAACACTTTAAAGAAGACAAGAGAGAAAATCAAAATCAAGCTACCTACTAAAACTTAAACACACAGCTCATCAAAGTTGTTAACAACTCCTCTTCCCACTTATGGAATAAGGATGAGATATCTATTTTCATGTTTTAAAATGGTTGAGAAGAGAGTTTTTCAACACCTTTGACACGGAAGATATCACCTAGTTTCAAGGTAAACAACAACATCATGGAAGTCATGCATCGGGGAGGACGAGGACCCTTTTATAAGTCCATATTCAGTTCATATCACACAAAAACAGTGCTGAAAGTTAACTAAAAGAAGTGAAGAATGAGAGCAAAAATGAAAGAGAACAAAGGGGTTACAACTAGTGAACAAGCCTATGGAAGGGTGGCTAGACTTTCTACTTTTAACAAAGCTCAATCACATTTTTAAGCCTAAAATAATTCTGAAAATCAGTATATAACAAGAAATGAAGAGCAAAAGAGTAAAAGAGAAGTTGATGAAAGGAGTTCAAAGGTTAACCTCTTGGAAAGAGGAAGAGCTTCTTAGTTGACAAACTTCAATTCAAACACCCTCAAGTATCTGAAATATGGTTTAAAACTTTGGCAAAAAACTTCAAGTTTGAACTCCAATGGTGTATCTGTGGGGATATATTTTCTGAGTACCAACACGTGGCCGAGGTGACATCGAAGTGTCAGCCGAGATGTCACGTGTCCTGGTCTAGATACCAGGATGATCTCGGCAAGGCCGAGGTTATCTGCGAGAATACAGGAATACGGGATAAACGGATAAGGGACAGGAGTCCTAGAATGAAGAAAGACTACAAGATGGATACAGGTAATACTCTCAGGGAGTCTATCCTTATCTCTTGAAGAGTCCAAGGTAAATCCGGAATTAGAGTCCATGGAAGTGAGACTTCTAGTGGGACGGGGATGGAGTAAAACTATAAAAGAAGGGCACCCCCGGCGGGTCTAAGGTACGCAATTTTAAGCCTTGAGCAGTAATTTAAGCACTTGAATTATCTTTAAGAGATACTGACTTGTTCGTCGGAGTGCCCCCGGGTGGAAGAACCACCGCCGGAGCCTTTTTCTTCTGTGCAGGATAACAGGGTGCCATCTGTTCTGCCTGTGTTCTACAGCTGAATTACTAAGGAGGGCAGTGTGATCGGAAAATCACTCACACAATTTGGCGCCGTCTGTGGGAACGAAAGAAGAGTAGATGGCCAGTAACACGCAGAAGGAAAAGATTGGGGACAACACTCCTGCTGGGAGTGGAAGACCCGTCGACCCTAACGCTGAAAGAGGAGACCACAACGAAGAAACTCGTGATCAGAATCACGCAGAGAAAGGCGTCGGCCAAGATGGCGACACATCAAAGAAAGCGGACCAGGGCAGATACTATAACGAAGACAACCTCCAGGTCTGGAAAGACAGATGTCTGAGGAGGGATGAAGAAGTAAAGGAGATGGCGAACAAGTTGGCAGACCTTCAATCGGTCGTCAACTTCATGATGCAAAATAATGTCATGCAGCCGCCATACCCGCTACAGGACACGCCAATGCCAGCAGCAAACGCCCAGAAGAAGGGGCAGAAAGAAATCCCCGAAGCCCCTCAGCACACGAGGAGTGGAAGGCACTCTCACCGACCTTCCAGGGAAGTCGGCCGAGAAGAGCCGAGAAGAGAAGAGTCCCGAAGGACACATCACGCGAAGGAGGCAGACCCCAAAGAACATCGTCATGTTCAGGGGCAGGTATTGTGTTTCGATGCATCCAACGGGGAAGGGTCGAAAAGGAGCCACCATGAGGCCGGGAGTAGTGCGCCGAAAAGGCTGAAGTCCAAAGATAGCCGGGCTGCAGGGAGAAGTAAAGAAGACTTGAGAGATTACCTCAAGAGGAAGCGAGAAAATGCCGAAGTCGAAGTAACCTCCCCGGATAAACCGAGGACACCATTCTCGGTGGAATTGGACAAATTCGCCGCGCCGAAAAGATTCAGTATGCCGAGGTTCCAAATATATGATGGTAAGTCAGACCCTAACTTCCATGTTGGATTATTTTTGAATTCAATGGCATTATATAGTGGGAACGAGCCGTTGCTCTGCAAAGTGTTCCCTTCATCCTTCGGGGAGATTGCATCAGATTGGTTCCACAAATTACCAAAGGGGAGTGTGAAGACTTGGGAAGGCCTGGCCGAGATGTTTGTGGCCAGGTTCATAACAAACAAACTGCAGCCATTGAGGGTGGATGCATTGATGGCTTTAAAGATCGGCAAAGATGAAAGCCTTAGGGCCTATGCAAAAAGGTACTACGAAGTGTTCAATCGAATACCTGAATGCAACCAGGAGGTGGCGGTCGTGTCTTTCAAGAACGGCCTGAAGGATGACTGTCCACTGCGGAAGTCTTTGGCAAAGACACTGCCAAAGAGCATGGAAGAGCTCATGGCGAGAATCGAGAAGTATGCCAGAGCCGAGGAAGATACATCGGGGAATAAGGAGACAAAGCCAGAAAAAGGCAACGGCTCGCCGAAGCGAGGCCGAGGTAACAATGGACCCAACAAACAAGAGACAGATTTGAGGGCTAAGCAGGCAGTGACAACGGTGTTCCGAATTCCGGTCCACAAAGTCCTTGACCAAATTCGAAATCAGCCCTACTTCAGAACGCCAGCAAGGGCACCAGGAGAATTTATGGGCAGAAACCTTGGTAGGCGTTGTGCTTACCACAATGAGGAGGGGCACCCAACTCAGGGTTGCAGAGCCCTTAAAGCACATTTAGAAGATCTTGTAAGGCAAGGCCATCTGAGAGACCTTGTGGATGAGGCCAAAACAAGGGAAGAACAGGCACGATTGCCTCAAGCACCAGCAGCCCCGCCTCCCCCAGCGCAGCAACCACAGGCAGGCGGACCTCGGGTGGTTAATGTGATCCACTCAAAGGTGAACGAAAACGACATACGGGGGGAGACACAGAGGGTAAAACACCTACAGCACGTCAACCAGGTCGGATTGAAAAGACCTCGGCCTGAAGAGTGCCAAGGACCAATGATAGCCTTCACAGAAGCCGACCTAGATATGGTCCAGCACCCGCACAATGATGCCTTGGTAGTATCCCTCCAGGTTGGGGAGTGCCAAGTGAAACGCATCTTGATTGATCAAGGCAGCTCCTGCGACATCATGTATGTCAGATGTTACAAGGAACTAGGCCTTCACCCTGATGACATGGAGCAGTCAAACGGCCCGATGGTCGGCTTCAATGGAACGCCGACATGGCCATTGGGCGCAACAAGCTTGGAGATACAGGCCGGCACGAAAAAGATCAAGACAGAATTCATTGTGATTGACACGCCCTCGCCTTACAACATTATCTTAGGGAGGCCGTGGTTGCATGCAATGGGGGCAGTTCCCTCAACATTGCATCAACTGCTACGATTCCCAACAGAACATGGGATTGAGGAAGTAAGAGGAGATCAGTTGCAGGCAAAAAATTGCTCCATGGCAGCAATGAAATTAACCTGCAGCATTCAGGAACCAGAGAAGGCAGAAGTTGAAGAAGAGGACATGAAGGTCCTAGACGATGTCGGCAAGGAGCCGGCCGAGAAAAGTGAAGAAGCACTGAAGAAAATCCTCGTCCAGGAGGGCGATGAGGAACGCTTCTTTCTTCTCGGCACAGGATTAGCCGAAGAAGAGGAAAGAGAGCTGGAAGCCTTTTTGAGAAAAAATATTGAAGTGTTCGCCTGGACACCTTATGAAATGCCTGGCATTGACCCCGAGGTCACATGTCACAGACTCAACGTTGATAGGTCGGCCAAACCTGTAATACAACGGGCCAGAAGACCGACGTTGATGCACGTCGAAGCAGTGGAGGAGGAAGTAGACAGACTTCTGGAGGCCAGGGCCATCAGAGAAGCCAATTACCCGACATGGCTGTCAAACACCGTGGTAGTGAAGAAGAAGAATGGCAAGTGGAGGGTCTGCGTAGATTTTACAAACTTGAACAAAGCTTGTCCCAAAGACAGCTTTCCTCTACCAAAGATCGACCAGTTGGTGGACGCCACATCTGGACATGGAAGGATGAGCTTCTTGGATGCTTATAGGGGGTATCACCAGATAGCCATGTACCCCCCGGATGAGGAGAAGACAGCGTTTATCACCCCAAAAGGACTGTATTGTTACAGAGTTATGCCTTTTGGGTTGAAAAACGCAGGAGCAACTTACCAAAGGCTGGTAACCAAGATGTTCAAACACTTGATTGGCCGAACAGTAGAAGTCTACATCGATGACATGGTCGTGAAGACCAAGGAACCAAAGGATCATCTTGCTGACCTAAGAGAGGTCTTTGACATACTCAAAACATATCGGCTCCGACTCAACGCATCGAAGTGCGCGTTTGGAGTCGGATCCGGTAAGTTCTTGGGATACTTAGTGACTAGAAGGGGCATTGAAGCCAGCCCAGATCAGATCAAGGCCATCCTGGAATTACAGAGTCCGACATCGGCGAAACAGGTTCAGATGCTTACTGGAAGGGCCGCAGCCCTAAACAGGTTCATAAGCCGAAGTTCGGACAAATGTAAACCTTTTTTCAATCTGGTGAAAAAGGCCACGGATTTTCTATGGACTGAGGAATGTGAGGCCGCTTTGGCCGACCTAAAGAAATATCTTACCACGGCTCCAGTCCTCTCAACACCTGAACCTGGGGAGGAACTGTTTTTATACTTAGCAGTTTCGGAGCACGCAGTAAGTGCTGTGATAATCCGAGAAGAGAAGGGAGAGCAGAAGGCTGTTTACTATGTCAGTAAAACCTTGGCTGATGCAGAAACAAGGTATCTACCACTGGAGAAATTAATGCTGGCCTTGGTAATGGCTTCAAAGAAGCTAAACCATTACTTTCAGGCTCACAAGATTGTGGTACTAACAGAGCACCCATTGAAATCCTTGTTGCAACAAGGAGATTTAACTGGGAGAATAGCAAGATGGGCCGTAACTTTGGGCCAATATGACCTGGAGTTCAGGCCGAGAACAGCAATTAAGGGCCAAGTCTTGGCCGACTTCGTGGCCGAGTTCTCGCCAGAATACATCGAACATCGGGCTCCGTTGAGCCGAGATAAAGGATGTCCAAACAAGGAAGGAGAAGCCCAGCCAAAGGCTAAAGAACCAAGGAAGGAAAAACTCAGACCCTGCAGCATTTACATCGGCGACTCCTTTCAACTTTTTGTTGATGGGAGCTCAAACCGGCAGGGGCAGGGGCAGGAGTAGTGTTGATATCCCCCGACGGAGAGATATTGGAGCAGTCCATTCGACTGGGGTTCAAAGCCTCGAACAATGAGGCGGAATATGAAGCATTGATTGCTGGACTGAAGCTGGCAGTAGCAGCAGAAGCAGATGAGGTAATAGTTTTTTGTGATTCACAACTTATAGTGAATCAAACTACAGGAGAGTTTGCAGCCCGAGATGAAAGGATGTCGGCATACGCAAAAGAAGTCATCAGGCTGGCAGCCTTGTTTGAAAACTGCCGACTTCTTCAAGTTAGCCGAGATGATAACAGCCACGCCGACGCGTTGGCCAATTTAGCAAGTTCAATGCAAACCGGAAAGACGAGGACAATAATGATCGATTACCTATCGGGCCCGAGCATAGAGCCACCGAACACAATGCAAGAGGCATTATGTGTGGACATGGGACCAAGCTGGATGGATGCAATTGTTGCATTCCTGAAAGAGGGAAAGCTGCCAGAAGAACGAAAGGAGGCACACAAGGTCAGATTGAAGTCGGCAAGATTCAGTCTGACAGCAGAAGGACATCTCTACAGAAGATCCTTCACTGGACCTCTTTTAAGGTGTGTACACCCTCTTCAGGTTGAAGACTTTTTATATGAAATTCATGAAGGAGTTTGTGGAAGCCACGCAGGGGGCAGATCATTAGCTCACAGGGCCATTACCCAGGGGTATTGGTGGCCCTATATGCAAAAAGATTCAGAGGCCTATGTGAAGAAGTGTGAACAATGCCAGAGGTTTGCACCTTTGATACATCAGCCAGCTGCTGACCTGAACCCGGTTTCCAGCCCTTGGCCATTTGCCCAATGGGGCATGGATCTCGTTGGACAATTGCCCCAAGCAACTGGGCAGCGGAAGTACCTACTGGTAGCAACAGACTACTTCACAAAGTGGATAGAAGCAGAGCCTCTTGCCAAAATCCGAGATGTGGATGTGAAGAACTTCATCTGGAGAAACATCATCACCAGATTTGGGATTCCAAGAGCAATAGTTGCTGACAACGGAACACAGTTTGACAGCAAACTCATCAAGAATTTTTGTGCAAAGTTCAAGATAAAGAATTACTTTTCAACACCAAGTTTTCCCCAAAGTAATGGGCAAGCAGAAGCATCCAACAAAGTAATTCTGGATGGGATAAAGAAGAGGCTGCAGGCAGCAAAAGGAAAGTGGGTAGACGAATTGCCCAATGTGCTCTGGGCATATCGCACTACGCCGAGAAGATCAACAGGGGAATCCCCCTTTGCCATGGCTTATGGCACAGAAGCAGTCATTCCATTGGAGATCGGCATCCCAGGAATCAGAACCCAGGGAGTTGAGAACGGGACTAATGATGTGCTCTTAGCCCGAGATCTGGATCTACTAGAAGAAAGAAGAGAGAAAGCTGCAATCCAGCTTGCAGCATACCAGCAACAGCTTGCCAAAGCTTACAACAAGAAGGTCAATCCAAGGGATTTTCAAGTCAACGACCTAGTCTTGAGAAAAGTCGTCGGCAATAAGAAGGATCCCAGAGAGGGCAAGCTTGGCCCAAACTGGGAAGGTCCCTACAGAATTACTTCGGTGTTAGGAAATGGGGCATATCGGCTCGAAGATAGTGAAGGCAAAGCATTGCCTAGACCATGGAACACTTGTAATTTAAAGTTTTTCTATCATTAGATGTCTGTTTGATTTTTTGCCGATATGATCAATAAAATCTTAGCAGAATTTTCCAGAACTTATGAAACTATGCATAATGTTGTTTTTTGAATAATGAGAACCCAAGTGGAACTTAGGTTCACATTGGGGGCAGAGAGAAGACAGTAAAGCTTAGCCGAGTTAAGCCAAGATTATGTTTAACCGTGGTTAATCTGAGATAAAGCTTAACCGAAGTTAAACTGAGATAAATTCCTTACCTTTACTTGTTGAAATTTGTAGCAATTTACAAGTTAAAGTTAAGCTGAGATAAATTCCTTACCTTTACTTGTTGAAATTTGTAGCAATTTACAAGTTAAAGTTAAGCTGAGATAAATTCCTTATCTTTACTTGTTGAAATTTGTAGCAATTTACAAGTTAAAGTTAAGCCGATATAATTGTTTATCTTCACTTGTTGAAATTTGTAGCAATTTACAGGATGAAGTTAAATTAAGTTTGTTGATTCAGACCCTTGTCAAAACTTGAGAAAAGTTTACCAGTTAAAATTGTATATGCTTTATACTTGTTGAAATTTATGGAAAATTTACAGGTTCTTGCCGAGATAAATCTTCGGGTAAACATACCCGAGGTATTTTTCCCCAAGGAGATTGTACAAAGGAGGAGAGACTAGCAAAATATTCTAAGTATAGAATTATACAGAAGCAGTCATAAAGAATACAAAAGTACAAACACTCAGCAGAAGAAAATTGTATCTAGCATTAGAATGGAAAAAGGCACATCGGCCATATACAGAGTTTACATTGTTCTGAAAACGAAAACGTACAAGAAGTACAAAAGACAGAAAAAGAAAAAGCATCAAAACTATGATTCTGCAGGAGCAATCTGGGTCTGGACTTCAGACGATTCTTGGGGAACTACCTCGGTAGATTCTTGCGAAACTACTTCGGCAGCCTTTTCTGCAGCCACTTCGGCGTCAATCTCAGCAAGCGTCTTATCTAGACTCTTCTCAGCCAGAAGAAGGTCGGATGATAAATGCCCCGGATCAGCTTCCTTGGGCACCTCCTCAAGCTCCTCATCTTGGGTTAAGTCCAGGACTTGATCAGCCTGAGGAGGAGACTTGGTCTCATTGGCATCCTTGGGCTTCCTTACTAGCGCATTATCATCATCCTTATCCTCCTCCTCGGCTTCAGGCTCGGATTCATCCTCGTCTTCAGTTTGACTTGGAGGTGGAGGAGGAGGGAATGGCAGAGGAATAGCATCAGCTTTGCGCAATGGCGAGTCATCTGGGACGTTAAGCTTCTTAGCAAGAGACATCCAACCAAGGGAGAAGCCCCTGTTGCATGCCTGCCTGACTTGAAGCTTGTAGTCCTCAGCAACATCGGCCATGCCTTGAGCATAGGCCTTGTCATCAGCCTCTTCGATTTCGGCCTTTTTCGTGGCCAGGGCTTCTTGAAGCTCCTTCTCGGCCTGGGCCCTCCTATCCTCAGCTTCCTTCAACTGGGCCTGAAGAACTTTGTTTATAGCCTCAGCAGCGCCGACCTTCTCCTCGGCAGAAGATTGGGCTTTTGTAGCAGCCTCGGCTTGGTCTTCCAATTTCTTCATTTTTGCTTCAAGACCTTTATTGGACTTTTTAAGGCTTTGTACCTCCCTCTTAGCCTCGGCAAGCCTCTCCCGGTTTTCAAACGACTGAATAGAAAAGGAGTGGGCATGCTGGATGGCCTGAAAAAAAAAAAAAAAAAAAAAAAAAAAAACAGTGTTAGAAAATATTCTAAGTAAGAAACAGAAAAGAAATAAAAGTTCCAAGTAGGAACATTTACCTGAACAGAATGTTGAAGCATGAGACAGTAGTTCTCATACTCACTGATCTCGGCGTTCCGATTAAGATCACCCGGGAGTAAGAGGGCAGTGCTGAGTGCAACGCCGATATTAATATCCTCGGCGCTGTCACTCTCAAAGACTGGCTTGTCCTCCAGAGTAATTTTTGGCTCCCAGGGGACCAAGGGCTTTTTTGACTTAGAAGTTGTGCCAGAGGACAACCTCGGCTTCTTTGATTTTGAAGAGGAGGATGGCTGTGCTTCAGCAGATCTTTTTAAGGGAACAGAAGCAGTCTCCTGGCTCCCAGCCAACTGTGAAATTGGCACTGTGTCTTCAGTCTCAATTTGAGCGGCTGTGGCCTTTGGCTGAGCTTTCTGGGTTCTTTTTGGTTTTGGTGGGGGCATGGTGTGCGTCGGCTGAGCATCGACGTCGGTAGGAAGGTCGGCCAGAAGATCTTGAGCCACGGGCTTTCGGCGAACCATCTCAGCAGTTTTGACTAGTCGTCGCCGACGTTTTCGTTCAGGAATAGGGATCAAGTAAGGTGCCGAAGTGGATGGCAAATCTGCTGGGTCAGACGTTGATCCTTGGTCAGCTCGTGATGTGGACGCAGTCTGGGTTGTAACAGAAGATGGAGAGAGGCTTTTCTTCTTCCGTTTGGGGACGTCGGGCAAAACGGACTTATACGTCGGGATAAAGTTCAGCACCAGTGGAGCCTTTCGTTTGTCAATTGGCAGATCAAGTAACTTCTTCAAATCCTTGCCCAGAAAATAGGATTGGCGAAAGTTCTTTGGTGGTTTGCGAACATCTGCAAGAAGAACAAGAAGTCAAAAACAGACAAAGTTCTGAAGACTTAAAAAGTAACAAGAAAGTGATTGACAGTGGGCTCTTACCCTTGCCCTCTTTAACAGTTCGAGGAAGAGGGAATAAATGGGCATCTTCATCTGGGGCAAACTCCCAATTTCCAGAGGCAATAAGGTAGTCGTCTCCAGCCCCCTTGTTGGAGTCTGGGAGGTCGGCTATAATTTTGAATTCGGTGGACCTCGGCTTGAGGTAATAAACAAAGCCTTTTTCTTTTAAGTCCAGGGCGCACATGGTATAACAAAATTGGATATCGGCAAGGGTAATCCTAACATTCTCCTGCCTAGCCAGGACTATGATACCATTAATCACTCTATAGGAGTTGATGGTAAGTTGCATGGGGTTCAATTTGTAATAGTGAAGAACTTCACGGAAGAGGGGATCGAGTGGAAGTCGGAGTCCACATTCCACAAAAGCTACAACAGGGAAAGGCATCGTATGGTCTGTAGGCATGATGGAATCGTCATCCCCAGCTAGCCTAAGGTAAACATCATCCGGAATGGAGAACTCTTGCCTAAAATATTCAAGCTTGGTTGGGGTATTTACCCTACGTCTCCACATACCCATGACTTCGGTATGAATGTACTTAACTACACAAAGAGGGTACTTTTCAAGGGTTATTGGGACCTCGGCTTAAACCTAGGTATATATTGGTAAGGAGTATTTCAGTTTTTCCTACGAATTGAAGGTCCTACAGACAAATCCCAAACCTAAATCTACGAAGAACGAGTATGAAGGGCAAAAATCTGGAAAACAGAAAAGCAAGAGCGAAGTTTCAGAATCAAGAACAGAGGTAGGGCTATCAAAAGCATAAAGAATACATGGAGTATACGGTCAAGAACAGTGACAAGAGTGCAAGAAAGTGGTGAACAGTGTATGGGCAGAAATCAAATTCACTTGAAAACTTTCAGATATATGACTCACAAGATTTGAAAGAAAAATGGGAGCAAATAATATCAACGGAAATGAAAGCGAAGGGGACAGTAGCTTACCAGAGAAATAGAGCCGGAATGAATTTCGCCGAAGTCTGACGGCAGTTACAGATGTGACGAAATGATGACAGCTTCACGAGAGAGGAGAAGGAGAGACAGTCACAGAGCTTGGAGCTTGAAGCAATGGCGGTTTCGAAGAAGAAAGTTTAGAGAGAGAGAAAGCAAGGAAATCAAATGCGAAAGTGAAGAGCCAAAAGAGAGAGGCAAAAGTTTTGTCAAAATTTGAAACGGCGGCAAAACAGAAGCATTTAATGCGCCTGGGGTAACGCGGACGTCAGACGGCGCAGACAGATGAAAGACGGCCTGCGAGCGCGTCACAGGCACGAGCCAATGGAAACGGAACACGTAGGTGAACTGGTTAAAAAGTGACGCATGACAGCTCATACGCGTGAAAGAGTTCACTGGAATTCTTGTTCTCCGAAGAGAGCATGTCGGGCTAAAAGTAAATGATCTCGGCTGGGAAGTTCTTGAGCCGATGTTCAACAAGAGTACCAATGTAGGTTCCATCACCTCAGAATGCCGAGGTAATAGAACCTAGGGGGCAGTTGTGGGGATATATTTTCTGAGTACCAACACGTGGCCGAGTGACACCGAAGTGTCAGCCGAGATGTCACGTGTCCTGGTCTAGATACCAGGATGATCTCGGCAAGGCCGAGGTTATCTGCGAGAATACAGGAATACGGGATAAACGGATAAGGGACAGGAGTCCTAGAATGAAGAAAGACTACAAGATGGATACAGGTAATACTCTCAAGGAGTCTATCCTTATCTCTTGAAGAGTCCAAGGTAAATCCGGAATTAGAGTCCATGGAAGTGAGACTTCTAGTGGGACGGGGATGGAGTAAAACTATAAAAGAAGGGCACCCCCGGCGGGTCTAAGGTACGCAATTTTAAGCCTTGAGCAGTATTTTAAGCACTTGAATTATCTTTAATAGATACTGACTTGTTCGTCGGAGTGCCCCCGGGTGGAAGAACCACCGCCGGAGCCTTTTTCTTCTGTGCAGGATAACAGGGTGTCATTTGTTCTGCCTGTGTTCTACAGCTGAATTACTAAGGAGGGCAGTGTGATCGGAAAATCACTCACACAGTATCTATAGTGTATCTATAGTCAAGAGAGTTTGAAGATCAAGAGAAAAGCTTTGAAGTTCAAGTGTAGTTCTAAGCTCTAAACAATCTCCTAAGCCTTTTGAAAAATTTTCTAATCCTAAATTTTGAAGGGAGATTGTCTATTTATAGAATTTCAGCCCTTTTTTGTCTGAAATATCTTCAAAAATGGACAGATGGCCAAATCCTGTGCAAGGGAGCAGCCTATGCTGCAAATACAAAATCTGTCGCTATACATGGGCGGCCGACCAAATGATTATACGGCTAGCCAAATTAATTGGCCTGCCGTTCTTTGTGTGGTCAGGTTAGAAAATAGGGTTTTGATCAAAATGGGATGCAAGGTTTGGGTTTGGAGCTCGAATCTAAATTCCTTTGTTGAAGATTCAAAAGATTGCATAGCGTAACGTTTCATCATCGGGTGTTCGGAATGAAGCGTCTAAGTCTTAAGGACGATCAAAATGGGGTGTTTACATTGTCCAATAGCTCCTATGATAATTAATGGTATTTTTCATCAAACACTATTAAAAAAAAATGTTGCTAATTGTTAATTTTCAACAACAATTTAAAAATTGTCACAAAAAGTCACTAATTATAAGTTTTAGCGACAGTTTAAAAAAAAATTCACAAAAAAATGTTACTAATTTTTAACTTTTAGTAACAGTTTGAAAATTTTGTTGCATAAAAATGTCACTAATTGTAAGTTTTAGCGAGAATTTATAAAAATTATGACAAAAAAAAAGTCACTAATTATTAATTTTTAAGGGGATATGCAAGAAATTATTTTTAGCGATAATTTTACTAAAATTTATTTTTAATAAAACTTAATAAAAATTAAATCCAACTATTAGTACCTACTAATACTTAAACCGAAATAAATATTAATGATGGGGGATGTTTGGCATCACCTACAAAAGTTAAAAAGTCAAAAAGTCACTAAAAAAAAAAGTTCATACTGTTCACCTTATTTTGGCGGGAAATCTGTCGGATCAAAAAAAAAAAAGAAGAAAACAGTGCAGCCACAAATTCCCATAAAAAAAAACGTGGCACAATGTAAGGCACTAATTTCCATAAAAAAAAAATTGAAATGCATGGAAAGTCAGTGCAATGTTACGGATTGTGTCAGGAAGGGTGATTTGGTAATTTTAATATTTGCTACAATATTTTATTACACATTTTTTTCGTAAAAAGTCAAATTTTTGTTTTCAAATATACATTTTTTTTTCTACTTTTTAATAAAAAAAATAAAATATATATTTATATAGATTATCTCAAATTACCCATAGTATAACTGTGCTACTAATGTTCAAACTGACAATTTCTCTAGGAGGCAGCACCAGCTCTAGCCACTGCTATCTGGGGATGATAATGCAAGCACGTAAAACAAGCCACGTCTAGTAAATTCGAAGTCTAAAAACCGGTTCAAAGAGACACGAAAAGGCAAGAAACAAGAATGTCAACATGCAAATAATTCAACCAGCTGGTTTTAGTTTTATGAAAATATTTTAAGAAAATTTTATTTTTTTATTTTGATATATATATATATATACTAGCGTATGCCCGTGCCTGAAGGCACGGTGCAATTAATGGTGACATTAAAATATAAATCAAAATTAGAGAGTGATGTATTCAAATTTTTTATTTTGTTTGGTTTTGTTTGTTTTTTTTTCTCTTTTCAAAGAGTAAGTAATGAATTCACGGAAAAGAGAAAAATCCCTAAATGAAGACATGAAACTTAAATGAAACACCAATTTATTAGTAACCCAAATAAATTTCAGGAACCCCCAAAATTAGGAACATCCATGACTCTCAAAATGATGTAGACCAATCATATATATATATATATATATATTTTCTTTCCTTCCTAGACCAATCACAGGTGAGTGAGAGTTATAAAGTTGTATTTTTTTAAGAATATGTAACATTTTTGATATTTTTAATAAAAAAAAAATCTTCCCAAGATAAATTGCACTTCTCCCAAATTGAAACACTTCCTATCAAAACACAGAATATACATATGTGTGTGTACAGGTAAGTTGAACTTGTGTTTTGTGCAAATGAATAAAAATTAAGAGAGGATGTTATACGAAATGGTTCATTTAGGGTTCATTAACATACCCTGACCCTGCTTACATTTAGGGGTGTGCATAAAAATCATCCTCTCATCATTCCGCGCCAACTCAAACCAATTTGAGCAGTTTGAGAAGACGCAAGCAAGTTGAGCTGATCGAATTAGTTGACTTGCAATTTAAAATTTGTTGACCTACCTACAAAACCAATCCAATGACCCTTGAGCTTAGGAGTGACAAAGGAAAACTCCAAAAGAAGCATTAGCCACTTGGTTAGCCATCAAAAAAGCTTTGTGCACAACTAGAGCCTCCGATTGGAAAACTGAAGTAGCTGAGACATGTTCGTTGATAACATTAATCCAAGATTCAAACACAGCCTTAGAGTGGTGACATCCACTGTCCATGGTTTAAAATAGCCTTTGAAAGTAGCACTGCCAGTTTGAATAAAGATCTGTCATGTTCTTTCTCTATGGGAAAGGGAGAATGTTATACATGGTCTAAGTCTTTGGTGAGAATTAGAAAAATTCTCCTAACAGTAACATCTATTAACTTCAAAAGCAAACTTGACAACATTGCACTGTACTAGTTAATTCATATTTCAATCATCTGTCAAATGTATACATACATATTGTGTGATTTCAAAAAAATTCCATTTGGAAATACATATTCTCAAGCAACTGATTGAAGACAGACGAAAGGAGAAATTGAAAAAAAAAAAAAAAGATAGTCAACTTTATACAACAATTATGATAGCAAAAACTTCCAATTATGAACTGGCAACATGTGACTTCAGATGCCAGATGCATTACATTCTTCAAGCAGTTGAAGGATGTTATGTTCAGGAGCACTGATAGATGGTAGAATCATGCGGTTAGATGGGCGCTGTGGTTTGGGTCCCACAGACTCAGATTCCATGGGGGTCCCCTCCTGCATAACTGGCAAATCGGCCCTCCTCTGCACCCCTGTTCCTGCAGATACTCGCTCCTTCCATATTCGTCCGTCCTGACATTTGAGAAAATTAACAATAGGATTTCAAACACAGTAGGTTTTATCTGAGGAGGATTCACATGGACATTTTTTCTTCTATCACCTTCAAGATTGTTAAATATTTAACGATTCGGCATGTTAAATATTAAAAATTAAAAAAAAACAAATTTAAATACAATAATATTCTAAAACAATAGAGGGATAAAGACCCATTACACAGAGAGAGAGAGAGAGAGAGAAAAAAAAAAAAAAAACCTAAAAGCTAACTTCCCAAACACCCCTATTGTCAAAGACAGTCAACAACTCTGTTCAACAAATCTGACTTATCTTTGAATTTCATTAAATTGAAACCTCCATTACAGATACGACATAAAAACCCAATAACCCAAAACAGGAAATCAAAACAAAGATGCAAAAACACCAAAAAAACATATATACATGAATACCCTAAATACATATATAAATGTTTTTTGAATTTTGGGTTTATGTCTGCGGAGAACCCAAGATTAAAGGCCCAAAACTTTGAGCCTTTTTTTTTTTCTTACCTTTTAAAATTGACTTTGTACTAATCAAAAACTGCATAGAGCAACACTGAAATAGAAGAATAATTTACTTTGGGTTTGACGATCTCTTCACAGTAAGTCTCAAATGGCGATCTCTTCAAATTTTAAATTTTGCGGTTTATAAATCATCACGTGATTTTAAATTTTAATGTGTTAGTTGTTTTAGAGTTTAAAATCTAAATTTATAATTTCTGTAGAACACCACCTCATCATACCCTATAAGCATAGAATAACTTCTCACCTCTACAATTTGAGAGTGGTTTTGCTTTGTCATCAATATTTTCTTAGCACACAAACTTGACAACCACAAACCCAACAAAATCAGAGACCAAAAAACAAAAGTATAACATTAGCAAGTCCCATCAAAATCAGAGACCAAAAAACAAAAAACCCATTATATCAGCATAACTGATAAAAAAAAAACCCATACATATATATATCTATTGATATAGAAAAAATCCCCCTAATGCAATGATGAAAATAAGAAAGAAAACCAAATAAACAGATTCTAACTACATTAATTACAAATTACATACTCCCTCCGTCCCAAAATATTAGTCCCTTATTCCATTTTTCATTGTCCCAAAATATTAGTCCCTCTTCAAAAATCAAGTACAAAAATAATATAAATTTCCTATTTTGCCCTTCTTTTAAATTAATAAACAATATAAAAAGTACAATTATGACATTGATATTCCCAAAAAATGTACTATCCAAAGGATAATTTTGGAAAATCAACTTTTTTCAAAAGCAATAATTGTACTACCAAAAAAAGTTGGATTCCCCAAAAGGGACTATTATTTTGGGACGGAGGGAGTATTTGCATTTCCCACGTTTAAAAAAAAAATTAAACCCCCAGATCTACTGATAAAAAATTAACAGATCCAAACTATAATTATTTGTGTAATTAACCCTAAAAAATCAAAATACCTTCGGCAGAATAAGAAAGAAAACCAAATAAACAGATTCTAACTACATTAATTACAAATTACATATTTGCATTTCCCACGTTAAAAAAAAAAATATTTAAACCCCTAGATCTACTGATAAAAAATTAACAGATCCAAAAAAGCACCAAATTAAACCCTAGCATTGTGAAATAGCTCAATTTTCATCAGAGGAAGCAAATAAAACAGAGTAGAGGTGACTTCAAATTGAAACCTCAAGAGTAAATGTTATATAAACATCAAACCTTCAAGTGGGAATAAACTGGAATGCAATAAACCGATCTACGAAATTAGAAATCAAGAAATTTATTGAAATTAATTAAAAGAAGTAATAAACTGATCTACGAAAGGAGAGCGAAGACTCACTGTCATTAGGGTAAAACCAAAATCAAAGAGAGAAGGGGAGACGTAGAAATCAAACTTAGCGAGTGCAGAAATCAAACCTAGCGAGTGCGAGTTCGAAGGGAGCACATTCAGAGCATTTTCGATCCGGATACAAAACCAGTTGCAGTCTTGCAGAAACCCACTTTGCACTTAAATCATTAAAATCAAACCATTACAGAGAGAGAGAGAGAGAGAGAGAGAGAGAGAGAGAGAGGCGAGAGAGAGATATTTACATACCTGTGTTGGAGAGCTCAGATCATTTGATAGATTGCAAATTGTTACAGAGCTTGAGAGAGTTAAAGAGGGAATGGGGTGGGTGAGAAGGGAGAGGGATAAGGATAGAAGGGAGGGGAGACGTGGGCAAGCGGGAAGGTGAGAAGACGTGGGTAAGTAGAAAGCTCAGTGTTTAGGCGGGAAGTAAGTGCAGTTATATATTGATATATATTTAAGGGGTCATCTCAGCCATCTATTTAAATAGACAAACGAATCCTAACCATTGAAATGTCCTAGTAGGACAGTTGTGTCTAACATATTTTCAAAATCCGTTCTGCTTTATTATATAGATATATATTGTTTTTATTGAATTTTTTTAATATTTGAAATAAATTTTTTTAAATTTGTAGACACACTTAATATAAATATACTTAAAAAATATAATTTTTATAATTTTTCTTTAAAAATTCACTAAATACCAAAAATATAATATAAAAAAAAAGAAAATTCAATATATTTTTCATATTTTTGTATAATTATTAATTTTTAAAAATATTTTTTCACAAGTATTTATTTTTTAAATATATCTAAGTAATGTGTATCTAAAAAAGTAAAAAATTTGTTTAAAATTTTAAAAATATTACTATAAAAAATTAAGGTTTTAGAGACCAAAATTTAGGGACAAAATTATTTTTTAGGGACCAAATAATTTTGTTGTGAGAAGTGTCGTTATTATATTTTTAGCAATAAAATTTAGACATTAGTGATGAATTATTATTCTTTTGAGACCAAAATTTTTGTCTAAAACAAATAAGCCACTTTGAGACCAAATTATTTTGTTTCTAAAAATCTATTTATTAGTGACATTTTCAAAATTTTGTCGCTAAATATGCCTTGTTTTTGACTTTTCGGAATGACTTTTTAGCGACTATCCTTATGACGATGAAAATTGGTCCCTAAATGTCTTTTGTAACAAAATTTTTACTTTTGTAGACCAAAACATTTGATTTCTAAAACTCTTATATGTTATAATGTATTCACTAAAAATAAAAATAAAAAAGAAAAATAAAAAACTCAACTTTTAAAAAATTTAATTCAGAAAATAAAAACCAAAGGCACTGATTGATTTCTTGGAGTTGTATACCAGAATTTTTGGGAAGTCAGTGTTTTATTTAAAAAAATTATTTTATAAAAAAAATCTACTTCTCAAACAATAAATCTCTAATAAGTGTGAATCTCTTTTTTATGAGATCTCTTATTATTTGTTTATTTTTTTATGGGATTAAACTATATTAAATGAAATATTAATAATATAAATAGATATTTTTTAAAAACTTTTGATAACTTAATGGGTCCCATGGCCCATCAACTCCAATGTGGAGTCACCCAACTTAGAGAATTTTTTTAGGAATAATTACACCTAGTGGAAGTTAGGAAATACAATTATGTATTTATGAAAAAAATTATAATTTTAATTATTAATATTTATAAAATTTTTGTAATTATTTTGTTCAAAATATTTTTTTCTAAATTTTAGTAGCATTACTACATGTACAAAAATTTTATGCATAAAATATATCAAAATTTTCACATAAAAGTGAGTCCCACGTGTTCAAATTTTATTTGTTCATTTTTGTCATTTACTTTGTTCCCTGGTGTTGGTGACAGCTAAAAGAAATCAAACATTAAAGAAGCAAAAATGTTAGAGATGCAAAGTAATTTATCAAAAAAATTATCAAACACACGATCTATATCCATGTGGACCGATACATATGTGAGTGTTTGATATGTTTTTAATAAATTATTTGATAAGTCTAGTATTGCTCATAAACGAATTTATTGGCCTATACTTGTGAGAAATTATTCAATGTTAATGTTCATGAAGTAAGTCTAGGTACTTAAAGAATCAATTCCCTAGATTGTATTATCCATCCTTGGAAAGAGACTCATCTCTGAACATGCAGCTGAACAAAAGAAGTCAGAGCAGATGAGACTTCACTTTCAAAAGGCCATTGCTGGCTTGGGAAGAGGAAGAACTACAGAGATTAGAAGGAGTGCTTGGAGATGGCCCTGCTCTAAGGCAGGACTCAAGTGACAGAATTAGATGGATGGCAGACCCCTCAGGTATCTTTAAAGTAAAATCTGCATTCAAATGGGTTGAACTAATTAATGGCCCTGATTTGCTTATACCAGACTTGATTTGGAACAATCCCTCTCCACCTAAAGCTCAATTATTTTCATGGTTAGCTTGGAAAGGTAAGTTAAAAACATCTGAGTTTCTGCATAAAATTGGTGTGTTAAATGATGAGGTGAGATTGGAGTGTGTTTTCTGCCAGTCTGAGATTGAATCCTCTAACCATGGTATGTTACATTGTCCTTTTGCTTGGAAAGTCTGGTCTAACATACTAAATTGGTTTGGACCTTGCTCAGTTGACAATTTGTTGCATTGGTTGGAAATTCAGAAAAATGAAAAAGCAAATATGTAGGGCAATTCCCATGGCTACCTTATGGCCCTTGCGGATGTACAGAAATGAATGTCTGTTCAATGAGGTGCAGCCAAATTGTAGAGAATTGTGTGAGCTTATAAAGATTAGGGTGGCTCTTTGGTTAAAAGCTCACTCTATCGGGAGGTTTTACTGTGTTAATGAGTTTTTGGGTCAGCTGCAACAGATCAGAAGCTGCATTGGTCATTGAAGACAAGTAGATTGCTGGTTTTTTGCTGTTGGACTGGGAGTGGAGCACTGTTGCTGGTTTGATTGTTGTGCAGGCCTGTTGCTTTGTTTTGTTTTTGCTTTCTTGCTCCGTTGTTTGTTTGTTCCCAACTTAGGAGGTTTGTGCTAGCATATGATTATGTTGTTTGGCGTCAATCTAGTTTGGATTGGGTGGTTATACTATGATGTTCTGTGTATTTCATCCACTTTATTGATGCAATTTTCATATGTATGTATGCAGTGGCGGAGGGAGTGAAGGCCGTGCCCCCTCTCCTGAATTTTGAGATTTTTTTTTTTTTGAAAACATAAAGAAAATATTTTAAATAAAAAAAATTACAAAAATATTATTAGAGTGAAATGTCAATAACATTTTAAAAATTATGAGAACAATAATGGTTGTTTTAGTTGAACGTGAAAAAACTACTATAAACCATATTATCTATGAAATTTTTTAAATGTAACGATAATGTCATTAGAAGTATAAATAATCTCACTATAAAGATACAAAATTTATTGGATTGTTAGTTACATTTGACATGTGAGATTCACTCTCTATGTGTTTATATACTATTAGTTGGTGATATGACATATCAATAATGACGTGGTATCACCATTATATTAAATTTTTCACTACAACATTTTTTTAGTTTAATGACATTTGAAAGTGCCACAAAACTATTCTTTTAATGACATTTTTTAGTCTTTTGGCATTTTGAACAAGTGTCATTTATACCCGTGCCACGGTGGATACTTGCAAGTACCACTACATCATCATGGCTAAAAACTTTCAATGACATTTTGATGTCATGATAGATACTATTTGTGACACTATTAAGCGCCATTAAAAAAAGAGTTTGTGGCACCTTGGTGACACTTGTAAGTGTCATTACACCATCATGGCTCAAAACTTGCAGTGACACGTTAATGTCATGATAGACATTATTCGTGACACTATCAAGTGCCATTAAAGAAGACTTGCAATCTAAAAAATGCCACGATATGAATTTTTAATGACGCTTGTTATGCCACAATTGATATTTATAACTTCATAAATGCCACTAAATTCAATTCATTTGTGCCATTAAATGTATATAATTGCCATTAGAACTTATTTTAGTGACACTTTGCAAACCTACTATCACTACTACAAAATGCCACTTATATGCTCTTTTCATTGACACTTTTAAAAGTTACAACTAAGCATGTGGTAATGCCCGTAAAAATTGAATCGATTTTATAAATAATTGAATATTAATTGTCACATCCCATATTAATTTGACATCCATTCATCTTGTAATATTTTCATAATAATAAATAAATATTACCACCATAGGATCATCACATCAAAAACAAAAACAAAAAAAATTCAAACCACAATCTATTATTTATTATTGAAATATAAATTTATTTATATTGCAATAAAAATCTCTTGCCAAAATTATAAAATATTCTACCACACTAACAAAGTTAAAGCAAAAAAAATTTTAAAAAAAATTATTCCAACCATAAGTTCTGAAAAGTCATAGTGATATCCATCTTTCGGAGAGACAAATTATCAAAATAAAATCAGTTCCCAAATTCTCACTTGTATAAATATTCTCGGCTATCATTCATAACTTGCGAAATCTGCATCCAAAAGATAAACATAATTGGTTCACCACACTACAACAAATTATATAAAAGTAACAACCGTAAGTCTTTAGACCATATCAAACAATAGCTTCAAAAATCAATAACAACCAAAGGCACCAATCAACAACAATCAAAACAATGTCCATTATCAATATCAGGATCCCCTAACCTCAACGATGTAAATCAAATATAATTGTAAAAAATGACAATCAACTAATTACTTTGAAGCAATATTTTGAGAGAATCAGAAAGAGCCCATGCGGTAATAAATGATGGGGAGATGTCTTGTTGAAGCATCACAAGAAAATAAAAATAAATTTTTTTAAAAAAGCACAAGATTCGTCATGTCATAATTTTGACTATATAGCACATTTTGTCTAGATTTAAACAATGGAATTTAGGTCCGCAATATTCATTCCTTGGTTAATTGTAAGACAAGTTTTGCATGCTATTCTAAAATTAAGCTAGAAGTAATGTGATATATATGATTAACTCCTAGTGGGTACCTAAGTAAGAAAGGTATCTTGTATCGATGACAAGGACCATACTTGATGTCAAACTGCCATGTCAAGAGGACTGGAAGTTGTTGTAACCTAATCAAATTTGAACTAATTAATTTTATAAACACACACACACACACACATAGATATATGTATGTATATATGTGTAGGAAAACATTAATAACTTACAAATTTTATTAAAAAAATTACCTGGTTAGATGTGTTTGTCAAGTTATTTGGAGCATGCTCAACATGGGAACCTTTGGACATTAGCTCCAAATTTTCAGCTTCCATAGCATAAATCTGTGGCACCTGGTTCCACAAAGACCACAAGCCTGCCAACAACAAAGCTTTCAGGCTTTTTTCTCCAGGTTCTTGAATTTGTAACCAGACCACCACTATATCAATCCACTAAGAGATCCTGGCATCACCCACTTAATTCGCCACCAATCCATAACTTAGACCACATTCTTATAATGGCTACCAAATTATTAACTTAGAACTTTCTAAAGCAATTTTCATTATTACTAAGGGGCAAGGTTCTGAAAAGCGGTTGCGGTCGCCGTAACGGTGGCGGGGATGCGGTTGCGGTTGCGGGGTGTAAAGGCCGTAACGTAACGGTTGCGGTAATCGGAATCGTGAATTTTTTTATTTTTCGCACAATTTAAAAAAAACTTACCGATACACATATATTTTTTTCCATAATTATATTTATTGGGTTTTAAAATAAATATTGATCATTTTTTGTAAATTTTTAAATATGATCCAATATATTTTATATTTTTAAATCACTATAAACTGAGTTTTTTATATTTTATTTTAATAATTAATGACTTTACATATCCTAAATCCATATTATGCTCGTGGCAACAAAAAAAAAATTATTGGACTTAGATGTGTAAAATTATTTTTTTTAATTATTATACTTGTAGAAGCATATGCAACTTTTAATTTGAATAGTTTTAAAAAATAAATTATACATGTTAATGTAATCATATAAAAATTTAAAAATAAATTATAAAGAAATTTTTTTTGTTTGGGTTTGGATCACTTGAATATTCATTCTCTTTTCGAATAACTAGTAAATAAAAATAAAATAAACTAATCAAAAAAAATTGACATGTATAAAAAATGTATTAATATATAATTACAGGTGTTATGTTTTCTAGATATTTTACAAAAAAAATCAATCACTAAACAATGACAAAAGTAAAAGAATAAATAATAGCCTAAATATATATATATATATAAATAGATAATAACCACACTTATTATTATTATTATTATTATTATTATTATTATTATTATTATTATTATTATTATTATTTTCAAACAATATATAGATAGACGCATACAAACAGAATGGTTGAGTGATAGCAGCTGAATAAAATAATATAGGTCTTCCAGCTTTAATAAATCAATAATATGTTCATCATCTTCTCTCTTTTCTCTCTCTATTTCTTACTCCTCCATCTTCCCTTTTCATCTTTCCTCTTCTCTCTCTATCCATCTTCCCCCATTTTCAGTTTTTTTTTTTTTTTGAAAGAAGCAGTTCGGAACCGTTACATAACGATGCATAACAGGCCGTTACGGTCGTTACAACACCGTTACGACCGCTACGACAGCCGCTACGGCCGACACATCTGTGAATCTCAATCACACTGCAAAAGCGGCCGTAACGGGTGGCGATAACTATCAAAACCGTTACGTAACGGCGTTACGTAACGGTTGCGGCCGCTTTTTAAACCCTTGCTAAGGGGGCTTCAAAGATGAGCTTTGTTCAAATGCAATAAACAGGGCTTGTAGTTATAGCTCAAAACAAAATATTTAAACAAAACAAATATCATGAAACACTATGAATTAATGTTCATGGCGGCTCAATCTCAGTAGCCCCTGCTACAACAAAGCACTTTTAAACAACAAATAGGAAGAAACAATACAAGAGGATTGAAACAATAAATAACTATTACCAATCACACAAATAAAATTATATTATATTATAAATCGGGTAGGAAAGAGAAAATCAGCAAATGAGATTACACAGATTAAACACCATTAAAAATAAAAATAAAAAAGTCACCTTGGCAACTTATAAAGAAAGTGTTTGTGCATATTTGTGTGTGTGTGTGTGTGTGTGTGAGAGAGAGAGAGAGAGAGAGCCCTGACATTACATTCAACAACTCGGTGGCTGCCACTTGTACATTCACCATTTCATCCTGTCATTACAAAAAAAAACAAAAAATGTGGTTCAACAAAAATAAGTCATAAAATATCAATTTTGTCCTAACAATTTTTCTTGCTCTACCCTCTCTCTTCTACTTTCCATCACAACCACTTTTCTCATCCTCTTCATCTCTCTCACACTTCAACCATTCCACCAACACATGAACCCTTAATATTTTTATTTCCAGCTGTTAAAACTCTTGAACAGTTTGAAAAAAAAAAAGATTTTTCCACAAAACAAAACCTCTTGTAGTGTTCTATATATATAGAGAGTTATATATAATAGAAAACAAGAGAAGTATTTATCCATTAAATACAAATTTATATAAGCATGGGATTCAAAATTCCCCATATAGACAAATTTATATACCCTAGGAAAGTACTGCCAAACATTTTACTCATGATAAACAGAATCAAAATAAACCAAAAACAGAAAGACAGAGACCAGATGTAATAGAGCAACTAAGAAAATGAGTCGGTTTTGATAAGAGAGGCAGAACATATCTGATATAGTGATTGTACAAAGTAAGGCAATAGATTAAGCTTGTGGCGAGTAGTAGCTCCAAAATCTTGTTCCACTTCTCTTTATGGAGCCGAAACACATGAAAGCCTACATGTGAAACAAAGTGAGTAAATGTATAAAAATTCTCCATAACTGAATGACAGTTAAACTAATAATATCATGCTATAATTTAAAATTTCAACCAGCATACAAAACTAAGGAATAAGGGAAAAACACAAAATAAATAAATAATTTAAAAAAAAAAGAAAAATAAATAAATCCAAATTCCAGAACGACACAGTTTTATTGAGATCAAACCAATACATATGCAAAGAGCCAATCAATCATCAATGGTGGCAAAGCTATCTAACCTAGCTAGGAGGATAACCAGAGATTTATAATTGTAGCATTTTGTTGAATGATCTTAAAGAAAACTCATTCACATAAACAAATTAACATGCACTTCAAATGAAAAGAAAATCTCAAAATGTTATTCAAGCCCATAAATCAAAAGCCATAAATCATTCTGGAGTCTATCTCAGGACTGTGAGAAAAATGGAAAAACAAAAAACACATGGGAGAGAGTGGTGGAGAAAGAAACACAGAGCGTGCATGAAAGGGGAAATATGATACCAAGAAAGTAGGATGTGTGTTTTTTAAAATGAGTTGCTTACAAAATTATACCTCGAAAATTACCCCAAGAGTGAGGTAGCATTTTTTGTCTTCAATAATGCTACATATGCAGAAAAATTACCCACAATTACACTGGAAATTATATGTCAGTTGACTATATTAATTGTATATAATTTGATGTTTACACAGATCATTTTCATTGGAAATTCACAATGGGCACCACCAATGGGTCAAGATTTACACCAGCTACTACCAGCCTACCATGACAGTGAAATGGGAAACTAGAGTGAATCTGGGAAAATGGGGAAATCTTGAATCTCGCTAAAAAAAACCCCCAATAAATTAAACGTTCCTTCAATCATTGGTTCATTGATTTCACATAAATCAAAACCCTACACCACAAAAAAGCAAACCCTAGATCTAGAGTGAAATGGGGAAATAGAAAAAGGGAGACAGACAGAAAAACAGAGACCGAGAGGGAGAAAGATAGGGAAAGGAAGAGAAAAACCTCAATGTTGAAGCGATGTGATGCGATGCGAGACGAGCGAGCGGCGGTAGCGATGTGCGACTGTGGAAGATCGACGGTGAGCGATGGTGGAAGATCGATGATGATCCGTGAAAGAGAGAGGGAGAGCATGAGTCTCTGGTCTTGTTTTTGCTTGGATGTAGAGACTAATATAAACAAATATTAAAAAAAATAATAAAATAAAACATTAGTGAATTGCCTCCATATTTTTGAAAAAGTTTCCACCAAAAAAATTGATATCATTGCTGACCAATATCAATTTTCGTCGCCTATTATATCACTTTTGGCCACAAAAGGTATTTTAGTCACTGAAAATAAATATTTACCGACCAATTTTTTGTTCACCAAAGATAAAAAGTAAAATTAATGTTTTTTATTTAGTGAATAAATTAATTTTATAGGCAAATATTACTATACAGCGACTAAAAGTATTTTGGTCGCCGAAAATAAATAGTTGCCGACCAAACCTTTGGTCGCTAAAGCTTAATAGCAAACAGTATGCTAGTTATACTAAATTTATTTTAGTAGGCAAAAACTGGTATACCACAACTAAAACAAACTTTAGTAGCCTAAAACATAAACTAACGCCGACCAAAAAAAAATTTAGTCGCCTATTGTGGCATATTTAGCGACTAAATTATTTTTTAGTCACCAATTAATAATATACCGTGACCAAAAAAAATTAGTAGCTAAAACCTGAAACAATGCCGACCAATTTAATTTTTAGTCGCCTATTGTACAGCTTTTGGTGACTAAATTCCTTTTATGTCATTTTAGTCTTTGTAATTTCAATTGAATCGATTTAACCTTGAATTTTTTATTTTGTCTCAAATGAGTCCAATTGATAGCATTTTTTTTTTTTAATTACAAATGTAACCTATAATCATTTTAGGACTTAACCTTAACAAAATACTTGGTCAATTCAATGACTTAACCTTAACCAATCCAATGAAAATTTTCTATGAAAGACCATAAAGATGTTATTAATTCGACTAAATTAACGTAAAATCTAAAATTAAGTGTCAAAATTGAATCAATTAAAACTATATGGAACAACAAAATGTAAGTATTATTGATGTAATTTACTCAACAATTATAAGCAATTGAAATAAATTGAGATAAATTCGTAAATTCAGAGTCAAAATCGAGTTAATTGAAACTACAGGGATTAAAATTCAAGAAACTTTATCATTGTACAGGAGAACAATTTGAAATTTAATTTTTCCTATTAAATCATATAAAGTCGTTGATCAATTTTGTACATGTGGCAAATACAGTTAAAAAAATGTTATATTGAGTTTAATTTATTTGTTTTTATTTATTTTGTGCATTTTAAAATTTTTGAAAATATATTGCCATTTTTTGTTTTTTCAAAAAATGTCATTCGATAGCTTAGAAAGTTTTTAGTTTAGTGGCATTTCTCAAAATACTAAAATATATTTGTTTAAGACACTTTTTACCTAATGCCATAAAAAGTAACTTGCACCTATCTAGTTTAGTGACATGTTTTATAAAATGCCATTGCTACTAAAGTTTAGTGGCATCTGTTGATAAGTGTCACTAAAACAATTTCTTGTATCATTCTTTTATAAAATGCCATAAAATTGATGCGACATTTCTTTATTGAAATGCAACTAGTACCTTATATGTTTGTAGTTCTGTGGTATTTTTCTAAAATGGGTCATCAAATATTATTTTTGTGACATTTTCTAAAAACATGCCACTATACCACTAGTGTAGTGCCACTAAAGTGTGTTTTTGTTGTAGTGTTGTGACACTTGTTTATTGAAATGTCACTAGAGCTTTTTATGTTTGTCGTTTTGTGACATTTTTTAAAAACGAGCCACTAAATATTATTTTTATGACATTTTCTAAAAAGATGTCACTAGTATAGTGTCACTAAAGTGTGTTTTTGTTGTAGTGTTTAATCAAATTTTGTATAAAAAAAAATTTATCATTATATAATTTATTTTAAGACTTATATCCATATTTTTTTTATTGTCCATAATATACTAGTTACAAATAAACTTACTTGTTTTCATTTTTCAAAAACCACTTTTCAAAAAATTTTACTTTCTTATTTTTTCGTGTTTTTTTTGTTTTTACTGAATTTTTTAAATATTTTAATCAATGTTTTTACTTTTTAGACACCTCTAACATAAATACACTTAAAAAGTAAAAAAAAATTGTAAAAAAAAATATTTTAAAAATTCATTAAATACCAAAATACAAACTACAAAAAAAAAAAAAAAAAAAAAAAAAAAAAAACAAGAATTCTGTACATTTTTTATATTTTTATGTATTTATTAATTTTTTTAAATATTTTTTCACAAATTTTTTACTTTTTAAATACATCTAAGTAAGGTGTATCTAAAAAAGTAAAAAAAAAGTTTAAAATTTTAAAATATTCACTAAAAATAAAAAAACACGAAACCAAAAAACTCAGTTTTCAAAAAATTTAATTTAGAAAACTCAAACCAAACACACTGATTATTTTTTTTATATCTCTTGAAATCAATCGTAAAAACTTGCATGAAATATTTTTGTAAAAATTTTTAGGGGGATGCACCAATAAATCCCAAATTAATAACTTATGCACTGTTTAGTCCTAAAAGTTTTCTTATAGACTGAAAGGTCCCATTACAATGTTAATAACATCAGATACAATGTTAATAACATCAGAGTCATGTTACAAACATTAGATTTCAAACATCTAATGTTCATCAAATTTCAATAATGTTTGAAAATATAGGATGAAAAACATCTAATGTTCATCAGATTTCAATAAATTTTGAAATTATAGAATGAAACATCAGATCATTTACATCATTTACATCATGCTGATGTAAAAATGGGACTAAATGGAGCATAAGAAAACTTTTAGGACTAAATGGTTCAACGTTTCAAAAACTAGGACTTATGGATAAATTTTCCAAATTTTTAATATTGTAATTAATAAGTGTCCCCTCTAATTTAAATTTTTGGTTCCGCCACTATATGTATGCCTTTTCCCTCAATAAATTATCAACAATACTATATCTCTCTAATTTATTACTCCTAAATGATTCCTAATAATGTGATATTGAAGTAAGACCCTACATAATAAAATGTTTAACAAATTAAAATTTAAAACACATCATTAATAATTTTTAAAAGTGATAAATTAAATGTCTCAATTATTTTTCATCGAGTATTACTTTGGGTAAACTACCAATAGATCCTACTTTGGAGACTTATTACCCAATAGGTCCTACTTTGGAGACTTATTACCCATTAAGTCCTATTGATAAATTTATTAAGTGATAAAGATAAATTTATCAGTCTTTTATTTTTATGAATAAATTTATAGTGATAAATTTATCAGTCTCTTTGTTTTTATGAATAAATTTTTAGTGATAAATTTATCACTCTCTTATTTTTATAGTGTTAAATTTATTAGTTAGGACCTGTAGGTAAATAAGTCTAGTTAATAGGACTAATTGGTAAGTACCCCTATTACTTTCTTTTGCCGATCAAAACAGAAAGTCTAGTTAGGCAATGCAAGTCTCCTCCGAAAAGTCCTAGTCAATGAAGTTAGCATACTTAAATAGGAATATAACTTGCATAATTAAAAGTGTGACAATTTACACTACTAACATTTTTATATAATAATAATAATAGTACAGATAATAATACAGATATTAGTCATTTTTTCATCTTCTTGATCATCACCATCATTGACTTTACCTCTTGGGTCTTCAGCTTCCTCCACTCTGCAACTTCGCTTTCGACTCTTGATCTCCATCTTCGTCTTGTGCAACAAGCTCTACCAAATAGCGCAATGCGACAATGAAAATACAAGCTGAGAGGGTAATTTATGTGGAAATTGGGCCGAGCTAGGTGATGGGCCGTTCTATGGGCTACAGTGAGAAGGACTGAGTAAAAGGGTCTGATAGTTAGCCCGGTCCCAGAGAGCCTTGCAGTTAGCCCGGTCCCAGAGAAGATTGCAGTTAGCTCAGTCACCACGGTCGGCACGGTGACAGTTAGCTCGGTCAAACCATCTTGAGCCGAGGCATTGTTGGCTTCTGCTTAGGACCTTGCTTTTAGATAGCTCGGTCCAAGCTCATTGAGGATAGCACGGTTTCAGACAATCCAGTTGGAATATGTCAACCGAGGTACACGCGCAGTGAAAGGAAGAACCAAGCTAGTTGGAGCTCGGTCTAGTCTGCGGCTTTAGCGTGGCCATGTTATCTCGGTCGTATTGACATCCAACCATGGTAAAACCATCTCACTTGGTTTAAGCAGTGAGGGGGGTGTTGAAGGATAAGCATTATCTTTCAGGAATGTGATTCCTATGAGGACTCTACATGGAGGAGGAGTCCTACTAGGATTGTGCCACACGGAACCTATAAAAGCTCATAACATCACCTATGGAGAGGTAACACAACTTTGATTCTCGAATACACAGAGCCTTTGTCTATTTGTCCATTTTGCTGACTTAGGCATCGGAGAGGTATCCGGCACACACCCGCCGGCTAGCTCACGTTTGTGTTTTCAGGGAGTAAAGCGACGACGTTTGGAGGAACGCAGACTTGATCAACAGGATTATACGAGAAGGTTTATTCCTTCCCCGTACAATTGGCGCTGTCTGTGGGAATCACAGAAAGAACAAAACCTCTTAATCAAGTTTTCCTCGCTAAATTGGAAGTAATGGCGCACAATGAAGATTTGCCGCAGTCTGCCATCGACGGACAAACCCCAGAGGGGGGCGGGAGGCGTGAAGGTTTACCTCCTGTCCTTCCCATGGCGGAGTTAGAGCCCCAACGACAGAACCCCCGGAGGGATGCAAGGGGGAGGCGAAACAACAGCCCCCGTCGCTCTCGCTCACAAAGTCCTGAAAGGCAGAGGCGAAGAATCGACCCTCAAGCTCTGGAGGATCGCGTAAAAGAGCAGGATGAACTAATAAGGAAGATGGCGGCGGACATGGAGGCCATGAAGCGCCAGATCAAAGGAAAAGGGGTGGCGACAAGAGAGGGGCGCAAAGGCAACACGCCCCCTCACCACTCGGAGGATCGTGGCAGGCATACCACACCGTCACAAGCAGAGAGTAGAAGCCTCAGAACAGGCGATACTCAATCCAAGACTTCCAGGACTCGTTACTCCAGGTCTGAGAGAACGAGAACTGAGAGGTCATACACTGAGGGAAGCACCTATCGGCCCTCGCGCACACACCAGACATCATCCAGGTAGACAGAGTTGCCTAGATCGTCTGACTTACGAACTGTGCTAGAAGAAAGGGCACGATGGAAAGAGGATACCAGGGCGCGCGACCCGCGCAGAGCCTCAGCCCTTCAGCGGTTGGCTCCTCGGACGCATGGAAGCGTCGAGGTAGGAATGCCAATAGCGCGCCCTGCTTACGAACCGACAGACAAAGCCTTAGCAAGACTGCAGACCTCGCCGTTCGTTCCGACAATTGAGAACACGCGCCTACCTTCCGGCTTCCTTCAACCCAAATTTACCATGTATGAGGGGAAGACAGACCCCTACTCGCACTTAAGCCACTTTCGCCAGGTCATGGCAGTTTACCGACGAAACGAGGCTTTAATGTGCATCATATTCCCATCAAGCCTTGGCGACCTAGGTTCAACCTAGTTCGAAAGGCTACCAAAAGGCAGCATAGCCTCCTGGGCACAATTGGCAGAGGCGTTCGTGACAAGGTTCAGAACGAACACCAAGACCCCAGTGGAGATCGATCAGCTACTTTCCATTGACATGGACGACAAGGAAACATTGAGATCCTACAACAGTCGCTATTGGGAGACGTTTAACTAGATAGGGGACTGCCCCACCAATCTCGCCATCGCACAATACAAAAGAGGACTTCCAATCGGAAACAGGTTGAGGGATTCAATTACTATGACGCCACCCCTCACGATGGAAGCCTTGATGGAGAGAGTGCACCAACATATTCGGGTGGAGGAAGATAGCGCCCGTGCTAAAGCAAAATCTGGTGCAACAGCAACACCAGATAAGAAGACTACAGCAAAAGTCAACACGGTAGAACGTCCAAACAAGAATGGACGAGGCAGGCGAGACAACGAAGAGGACCGAGATAAAAGATGGTTGAGAGTTTGCACTGCCATTACCATGGTATTGAAGAAACCAATCTACCGAATTCTCAGTGAGATACGTGATGAACCTTTCGTCAGATGGCCAGCTAAGTTGGGAGAAGCACAAAAGGACTACGACGAAAGATCCAGGTGCACCTTCCATAAGGAAAAGGGGCACCGCATTGAAAATTGCACGCCATTAAGGCAACACTTGGAGGAGTTAGTGGCAGCTGGGCATCTGGACAAGTACATAGAAGGAGGGACACAACCAGCCCCCCAGAACCACGACCACCCAAACGGTATGTCGATCGACGCCCCACCTCAAGGAGTGATTAACGTAATACATGGGGTATTCGAACCTGAGCGGGTATGCGAGCTCAGGGGAACGATCAAGAAGGCTGAGCACTTGAGGGAGGTATTAAGTGCACAACCTACCATTAAAAATGGGAGAACAAAGGCCACGAACGTCATGTCTTTTTCGGACAAAGACTTGGCAAGGATATATTGCCCTCACAATGATGCACTGGTCGTCACTCTCCGCGTCAAGGATTACGACATCAAGCGATACGACATCAAGCGAATTTTGATTGACCAAGGGAGCTCATGTGAGATAATGTATTACGAAACCTTCAAACAATTGAAACTGAAGGACAAGGACTTGGCACCAACCGTATCTCCCCTGATCGGATTCAACTCAATGCCAGAGTGACCAGTTGGCAAGATAATCCTCCCAGTCAGAGCAGGAAGCATGACGAAATAAGTGGAATTCTGGGTATTGAAAGTCCCTTCCACTTATAACATCATCTTAGGAAGAACATGGCTGCATGCCATGCGATCAGTAGCATCAACCTACCATCAAGTAATGCGGTTCCCCAATGAAGCCAGAGTAATTGAAGAGGTCTACGGAGACCAAATTATGTCCAAGCAATGCTTCGTCACAGTAAATGGCAGCTGAGCTGCCAAGGGGTTTGTACAGATGGTGGAAGAACTAGAGAGCAATGAATTGTTCGCGAATGTTGGCAAAGCCGCTGAACAGAAGGCAGTGGAAGACTTGGTACAGGTAAGAATAGATGAAAAGAACCCGAATAAGTTCTTTTTACTTGGCTCATCTATGTCCAGCACTGAGAGAATATAGGTCATGGAATTCTTGACCTCTAACATCGAAGAATTCTTGACCTCTAACATCGAAGTGTTTGCCTGGACGCCGTATGATATGCCTGGCATTGACCCAAGCTTCATCTGTCACCAATTGAACGTCCACCCAACCGCCAGACCAATCATTCAGCGCACTCGCAGATCGGCACTCCACCACGCCGAGATAGTGGCGGAAGAAGTAGGAAACCTGCTGGAGGCAGGAGCTATCAGAGAGGTGCACTACCCCAGATGGATCTCCAATACAGTGGTGGTGCCAAAGAAGAATGGAAAATGGCGTGTCTGCGTAGACTACAAAACAGTCAACAAAGCATGCCCAAAGGACAGCTTCCCCCTACCCGGATAGACCAACTGGTAGACCTAACGGCGGGGCACAACCGACTTAGCTTTCTTGATGCGTACAGAGGCTACCATCAGATCGCTATGTATGAACCAGACCAGGAGGTCACATCTTTTACAACGCCAAGAGGACTATACTGCTACAAGGTCATGCCCTTTGGCCTAAAGAACGCAGGGGCAACATTCCAACGGATGGTCACCAAGATGTTTGAACCATTGTTAGGCAGAACAATGGAGGCTTACATCGACGACATGGTGGTCAAGAGCAAGGATGAGAATGACCATCTCAAGGACCTAGGTGAGATGTTTCAGATCTTGAAGAAACACAAGCTGCGCCTTAATGCATCCAAATGTACGTTTGGTGTAGGATCTAGCAAATTCCTGGGCTTCTTGGTGACCAACTGAGGTATTGAGGCAGACCCCTCTCAGATCAAACCAATTCAGGATCTGGAGAGGCCCAACTCAGTAAAAGAAGTGCAGCATCTTACTGGCATGACAGCTGCACTCAACCGATTCATAAGTCGGTCGTCAGATAGATGTTGACCATTTTTTCAAGCATTAAAAGCCAAGTTCGAGTGGGACGAAGAATGCGACCGCACTCTAGAAAGCTTGAAAGAATATATGTCTTCTCCACCCCTGTTTGTAACCCCAATACCTGGAGAAGAACTCTTTCTGTACTTGGCAGTTTCACAGCACGCAATTAGTGCAGTGTTGGTCCGAGCGGAAGAAATCCAACATCTACCCATCTTTTATGTCAGCAAGGCATTACTAGACGCAGAAACAAGGTACTTACCACTGGAAAAACTGGCCCTAGCCTTGATGATGGCCTCAAAGAAGTAGTCGCATTACTTTCACGCCCACACCATAGTCGTCCTCACAGCCTTTCCATTAAAAGCTTTGTTTGAGAGGGCAAACTTTTCTGGGCGAATCCTAAAGTGGGCAGTAGAGTTGGGACAGTTTGACATCAAGTTCCAACCCAGAACCGCGGTAAAAGCCCAAGCCTTGGCAGACTTTGTCGCAGAATTCACCCCAGGAAGTCATCATATCTGCCCAGTCGACCTGACTGATACAACCGAACTAGGGTTGGAAGTTGACGCCGGAATAGCGCAACCCCTGGTGCAGGATACCCAGTCAGACCCTAAGGCAGACCAGAGTAAAGTAAGGGAGGAAGAAGCAAACCATGCTACACCAAGCCAAGACTCACCAACAAATAAAGACTTGGTACAATCAGATAGCGAGGGGCAAACAGCAAGCATGGACCTTGAAGAAAACACCAGCAACACTCTTGATCCCAAGGCATCATCTGATCCCTCCACTTGCTGGAAACTGTTCGTTGGAGAGATGTGGAAGCTCTTCGTGGATGGAGCGTCCAACAGGCACGGTGCAGGACTAGGCATAGTCCTCATCTCACCAGATGGCCTAGTGGTGGAGCAAGCAGTCAACCTTGGCTTCCCAGCATCAAACAACGAAGCGGAATATGAAGCGCTTCTGCAGGCTTAAAATCAGCATCCTACATGAAGGCCACCGAGCTAATGGTTTACAGTGACTCACAGCTGGTGGTAAACCAAATTTCAGGTGACTACGAGGCAAAGGATGACAGGATGGCTAAGTACCAAGAGTTAGTCAGAAAAGAGATCAAGAAATTTGAAGTAGTGCGGATAGAGCAGATCAGGCAGGAAGAAAACAGTAGAGCGGACGAACTAGCAGGCTTTGCTTCAATGGCAGATACCTCCATCCCTCATCCATTGCTGATTAACTACCTACCAAGACCAAGCATTGAAGAACCCGAAGTAGAAGAGGTATGTTGTGTCGAACTAGGCCCTTCGTGGATGGATCCCATCATACTGTTCCTAAAAGACGGCGTCTTACCGAAGGAAAAGAAAGAGGCCAACAAAATAAGAGCAAAATCACAGCGCTTTTGGCTCTCCCCATCAATGGCATTGTACAAGAAATCATTCACAGGACCTTACCTAAAGTGTGTCCACCCCAGCAAAGTGGAAGCATTCTTGTTCGAAATACACGAAGGCGTATGCGAAAGCCATCAAGGAGGAAGATCATTGGCCTACAGAGCAATTTCGCAAGGATATTGGTGGCCATACATGCAAGCGGATTCAGAGAAGTATGTCAAGAAGTGCGAGAAATGTCAGAAGTTCGCACACCAAATACATCAGCCAGCCAGAGAACTCCTACCATTGACAAGCCCATGGCCCTTTGCAATGTAGGGCTTGGATATAGTAGGACCACTTCCAACGACACCCGACAACAGAAAGTTCTTCCTTGCAGCAACAGACTACTTCACAAAGTGGGTGGAGGCAGAAGCATTGGCATCAATCAAGGAGAAGGATGTGAAAAAATTCGTCTGGCAGAATATCATCACTTGGTTCGGCATACCAAAAGCTCTAATATTGGACAACGGTACTCAGTTCGATGGCAGAATCTTTAGAGGCTTTTGTGCAGAATACAAGATAGAATTCTACAACTCTACACCGGCATACCCCCAAGCAAATGGCCAAGCAGAAGCATCAAACAAAGTGGTCTTGGATGGATTGAAAAAAAGATTAGAGAAAGCAAAAGGCAAGTGGGCTGAGGAGCTTTCCCACGTTTTATGGGCTTACCGTACCACACCTCGGCGGTCTACTGGCGAAACACCCTTTTCCTTGGCCTATGGCATGGAAGCAGTAATCCCACTGGAAGTTGGCCTCCCCACAATTAGAAGTGAAAATTTTGATCCAGACTTAAATGGAGAAGCCATAGCATTGGAGCTCGATCTTGCGGAAGAAAGAAGAGAAAGAACACTGGTTCACATTGCCTCGTACCAGCAAGAGTTGTCCAGAAAGTATAACAAAACAGTACATCCAAGACAATTCAAAATCGGAGATTGGGTACTGCGCAAAGTGATGGGAAACACCTTGGTACCCGGAGATGGCAAGTTAGGGCCTAATTGGGAAGGACCTTACAAGGTGGTTGGATTAGTAGGAAAAGGGGCATACCACTTGGAAGATGAAGACAGCAAAGCCATTCCTAGGCCATGGAACACTGCCAATCTCAAACTATTTTATTTTTAGCTTTTCTTTCAAGTATTTGTAATTTTTCCTTTCTCAATAAAACAAATATTTTCTTTTCAGTATAGTTGTTTCTTTCTGTAAAAGATTGTTTTAGTGAGTTAGGCGCACTGGAAGCATAGTTGGCCAGAATAACCAACTTTGCACTCTCTTCAGCTAAGATTAGGATCAGTGCTGAAGAAGTTGGCTGGAAAAACCAACACCTCTTCTAAGCCTAGGATAAGGATCCAGGCTGCAGGACGTTTGGTCGGAATAACCAAACACTTTACTCTGGGTTGGCAGAAATAACCAACTCAGAGGTTGGCTGGAATAACGAACACCTCTCCTAAGCCCAGGATAAGGATCCAGGCTGCAGGACGTTTGGTCGGAATAACCAAACACTTTACTCTGGGTTGGCAGAAATAACCAACTTAGAGGTTGGCTGGATTAACCAACACCTCTCCTAAGCCCAGGATAAGGATCCAGGCTGTAGGACGTTTGGCAAGAATAACCAAACACTACACTCTAGGTTGGCAGAAATAACCAACTTAGAGGTTGGCTGGAAAAACCAACACTTATTGTTCTTCAGCCAAGATAAGGATCTAGGCTAAAGAGGTTGGCTGGAAAAACCAACACTTGTTGTTCTTCAGCCGAGATAAGGATCTAGCCTGAAGAGGTTGGCTGGAAAAACAAACACTTAGTGTTCTTCAGCTGAGATAAGGATCTAGGCTGAAGAGGTTGGCTGGAAAAACCAACACTTAGTGTTCTTCAGCCGAGATAAGGATCTAGGCTGAAGAGGTTGGCTGGAAAAACCGACACTTAGTGCTCCTCAGCCGAGATAAGAATCAAGGCTGAAGAGGTTGGCTGGAAAAACCAACACTTAGTGCTCCTCAGCCGAGATAAGAATCAAGGCTGAAGAGTGGTTGGCTGGAAAAACCAACACTTAGTACTCTTCAACCGAGATAAAGATCAAGGCTGAAGAGTGGTTGGCTGGAAAAACCAACGCTTATTATTCTTTAGCAGAGATAAGGATCAAGGCTAAAGAGGTTGGCAGGTATGGCCAGTCAGATTGTAAATTTATGACCAGGATAAGATATCTCGGACCAAGAATATTATACTTCATTCAGATTACAGTTAGAAGGTTACATGCATGGCAGTTAACCGAAATAACAGTTGGAACAAAAGATATTTCATTGATCATACAAAGTCAAAGTACAAAAGGGGGGACTTCAGCCCGGTTACAGTCTCTCTTTCCAAAAGGCAAAAAAGAAGAAAAGTACATAGTTAAGCAAACAGGTCATCTAAGTCAGCATCTAAAACCACCAGTCTTCGCCCAGAGGTAGCTCGGTCATGGCAACCACACTCTGGTTAAGCTCGGTTGGAAGCACAACATCGGACACAGCTGGCAAAGGTGGGATGGAGACCTCTGGAGTTGGGGAGGTAGACTGGCGACCGGATTGAGTGTTGTCTTCTGGAGCTTCATCTTCATCCTCCTCCTCCAGAAATTGTTGCTGAATGGTAGCAGCATACTTTGCCAGTGAGCTCAGTATGAAATATGGAGGAGGATTGAAGACCTCGGTCTCAGGTCCATGACCGAGCTACGCCACAGCCCCCCTCCACCCGCATTTAAAGAACATGTCCTTCGCAGCTTCACACTGCTTGATGTACAGGGCTTCGCCTTCTTTAAAATCACGGTTCTCCGCATCCTCCAACTTCTTCTCAAGCTTTGTTATTTCGGCATTCTTTTTTCCTTCAAGCTTGGCCAACTCGTGCAGATATTTATCTTTTATCACGGCCGCAGCCTTTTGCTTGTCTGCTTCAGCCGAGCTAACAAGACCGGTCAGACGACCATTCTCGGTTTGTAGCTCGGCTATCTGCTTCCTGGCCTGTTCTAGCTCGACGGTTTTTTCGATTACCTCAGCCATTGCCTGCCTTGTTATTTTGCGAAGTTCCAATACACGCTTGTGAGCGATGTGGTTCTTCTGCATAGCCTGCAAAAAAAAATGGAAAGAGACTTATAGTAAAACCGAGCAGAAAGTTGTGCAAATTAGAAAGATAAGCAAAGGAGGTTACTTACCAGCACTATTGACTTTGTAGCTGAGCGAATGGCCTTCAGCTCGGTGAGATGGTTGTGGTGCTCCATGTCGGCTGGAAGGCAAACGCTCTTGGCCAGATTGAATGCCATTAGGTGGTCTTTTTTAGCGACCACTGAATCAGTATCCCGTATAGCACGGTTCTGAAAAGTGATCTTTGGAGCCCACTTGGAAGAGCTAGCTCGGTCAGAGCACTCCGGTTGTGGGCTCGGTGGAGGGCTTGGCGGAAGGATGGTATCTTCTTCATCAATAAGGCGTGGCTCGGTTGTGGAAGTCCGAGCACGCTTGTTTGGACGAGATGATGAGGGTTGATGGGATGGAAGGGCCACCACGGTCTCCTGAGTCTGACCGGCTGGTGGTACCTCGGGCTGGTTTGTTTCGGTCAGGAGGGCCCTTACAGCTCGTTTCTTGGCCATCTCTTGCTCAGCGGTTAGAGGGATCAAATTGATTTGGGGCAAGGTTGGGTCCGGTTCAGGAGACGCTTCCAACAAAAAGTCAGTTACCTTGGCCTTTCGTCTGCCGCTGTAACGATAGATCGACTCAAAATTCAGTAGTTCGGTCCAACTTCTGTTTGGGTATCACAGCGCGGCACATAGTACATTCAAGTCGGGGTAACTGTATTGGGACTTGAGAAAGTCCAAATCTGCATGAAGGAAGACGACAGAACGGTTTAAGATAAGAAAATCGAAGTAAAGAAAAGCATGGAATCAAACCGAGGTAATCCTACTAGCTACACCCTTGTTCCAGTTTATTCTGTCACCAGGGATCTAGTCTTGTTGGTCCTCAAAGTTCCCAGATACCCAGAAGAAATCGTCATCATTCACATCTTTATCCGGGGTATTTTTTATTATCTTTTCACGACGGCGCCTTATTCTGAGATAGTAAACCCAGCCATCTTCAGCCGACCCTATGGAGTATTGGTGGAAGAGCTCGGCTAGACCGAGATTAAGGCCAGCCCGACGGTTTAGCTCGGCTATGCCGTTTATTATACGATAAGAATTGGTGGAAAGTTGGGTAGGGCAGAGGTTTGTTTGTCTAGGGAATTTACAAAGAAGGGGTTGTACGGGGAATCTTAGGCCGGTTTCTACAATAGAAAGAAGGGTAAAGGGAACAAAGCCAGGGTTCCTCCAGGGTGTGGTATCTAGTTCGGCTAAAGTGAGGTGGACGTCATCAAGGATATGGAAGTCCCTTCGGAACTCGGCCATAGCACCTGGGGTGTTTACCAAAAATCTATATTTACCCATGAAGTTTTAAATTATGTATAAATTAACGGAGTATTAGCTCGGTCGTGTAACGACGCTGAGTAGCTCGGTTGAGCGCTCAAAGGAGTGCCTGGGCAACCTAGTCAGAGTCTGCAAAGTGAAAAAGAAAGGTGTTAAGCACAGACCGTGGGACCGTGCTATAAGAAACATAGGCAAAATAAATGAAGTCCTAGCTCGGCTACGCGGGATGCTATCCAGTCTTAGCTCGGTTTAAGCAAGGGGCTTTTAGCCTGGTGGAGCCTTTTGGGGCAGCATTCTTAGTTCGGTTTGAACTAAGGGAGCTGGTTTAGCCCCAAAATTTAGCTCGGTCAGTGGTTGAGGCTTTCTAGCATGGTATTGCGCAAACCTAGTACGGTTCGATAACTCGGTTAAAAGAAACAGAAGGTCACTAACTTATGGAAACTATAAGTACGGCGTGAAGTTTTAGTCCGGTTGATTAGGTGTGGCTAAGCTTGCACCTAATACAAACAGTATCCTAGTTCAGTTGGGGTGTGATTTTGGATCAAATATAGTGTTTCTCAGATTATTCGTGAAATACAAGTGGCTCTATTACATGGTTTTTTCCCAGAAAAATGGAAGCAAACATGGGATGTATTTTGAAAAACATATGAATAACTAAAGTATGTATTGCAAAAATAGTGCGAAACAAATGAAAAGGAAACAGATTCGAACTACTTACCAGCTCAAGATGGAGGAACTGAAGAAGGGAGCGATGGCAGCAAGAATGCAAGTTTTGCAGGCACTGTGTTTGAGAAAAGTGAAAACTCAGAGAAGAGGGTGAGAAGAAGGTGAATAGTACGAGTAAATGATTCAAAAAGTAGGGTTTTGGTGAAAAGCTCAAGTTTTGGGCGGGACTGTTCAAATATCACGAGGTACGAGGGCGGCGTGACAGCTACACTGGGCCAATAAGGGTGTGCCACGTGTCCTTGGAATAAGAAGCGGTTCAGTTACAAAGATTGAAGAGACGTTTTTTGACCGGGCATATTAAAGTAGCCCGGTGTGAGTTTAGCTTGGTTGGAAGGCTGAAGTTTCTAGATCGGTTGGAAGGCTAAGGTTTTTTAGCTTGGTTGACAAGCTAAAGCTTTTAGCTCGGTTGGTGACAGGTAATCCCTATCATGCTGCGCAGATAGAATTAAGGGGCAATTAAGAGAGTAATTTATGTGGAAATTGGGCCGAGCTAGGTGATGGGCCGTTCTATGGGCTACAGTGAGAAGGACTGAGTAAAAGGGCCTGATAGTTAGCCCGGTCCTAGAGAAGATTGCAGTTAGCTCGGTCACCACGGTTGGCACGGTGACAGTTAGCTCGGTCAAACCATCTTGAGCCGAGGCATTGTTGGCTTCTGCTTAGGACCTTGCTTTTAGATAGCTCGGTCCAAGCTCATTGAGGATAGCACGGTTTCAGACAACCCAGTTGGAATATGTCAACCGAGGTACACGCGCAGTGAAAGGAAGAACCAAGCTAGTTGGAGCTCGGTCTAGTCTGCGGCTTTAGCGTGGCCATGTTATCTCGGTCGTATTGACATCTAACCATGGTAAAACCATCTCACTTGGTTTAAGCAGTGTGGGGGGTGTTGAAGGATAAGCATTATCTTTCAGGAATGTGATTCCTAGGAGGACTCTACATGGAGGAGTAAGAGTCCTACTAGGATTGTGTCACACGGAACCTATAAAAGCTCATAACATCACCTATGGAGAGGTAACACAACTTTGATTCTTGAATACACAGAGCTTTTGTCTATTTGTCCATTTTGTTGACTTAGGCATCGGAGAGGTATCCGGCACACACCCGCTGGCTAGTTCACGTTTGTGTTTTCAGGGAGTAAAGCGACGACGTTTGGAGGAACGCAGACTTGATCAACAGGATTATACGAAAAGGTTTATTCCTTTCCCGTACACAAGCAAACAAAACAAGCCATGTGTAACCCTTGAACCGGAAAAGACTCCACGCCTTGTTCAAAGAGGCACCGAGAAGGAAACCCAGAACCCCAAAATCGGTGCAAGGTTGGATGTAACATAGCACGCAGTGGCAGTAAAAGGCGAGCAACAAGAAGACCAACATGCAAGCAACGGAATTCTCAGTGACATAGTAGATGAGAATGTTTCCGAATAAGATGACCGCACCTCCAACGATTTTACCGAGACGTTCGTAGCCATGAAAAAGATTATCAGCATTTTCTTTTGATTCTTCTAGCTTGGCCCTGATGTATAGGACTAGGACGTTGCTGGCTATGAAGGAGAAGAATAAGAACAAGTAGAAGACGACGCCGACCAGGATCTCGTCTTTTCTTGTTTTGAAGATATCCATCTTGTATGCTGTCATACACCATAGTATGGAAGTGTGATAGCCGACGACGATCCAGATCCCCAGACCCGGCCAAACAAGACGCAACATTGGACTGGACTTGGAGGAACAAAATATGAGCTAGGTAGGGTTGGGTTTTAGGACGAAGAAGATGGACCTTTTATTACGGATTTGGATGAATTCCTCTATAAACCAGAAGAATTTATCTCACGGGAAGAGTCTATTCACTTACTCTGTAGCGTTAAATTTTTACTATCAGAGTCTATGAAGGGGTGCTTTTATAGGAGATTTTTGTACGAGTGAATCATTTTACATATTTTATTTTTGGAGATTGTTTCCCTAAGATACTGTTTGGGCATGTGGGGGCTTTTCACGAGTTTTATTTCGATGATTTAAATCGTTTATTTTGTCAAATATATTGTGTATTTTATTCACAAACAAAATTAAGTACATCTAATAATTATAATGTATTCACTTTATCACATTTGTCATCAAAAACAATTATACAAATTAATTTTTTTTAAATAAAATACATAAAATACTTGATAAAAATAATTTAAATTATCAAAATAATACCTATGTGTTTTCCAATCCAGATTATGAGGGAATCCTCTTCATATAAAATATTACTTTAATTTTGTTTCTCTATGTTAATTCAAAAAAGACATTTGACGTCTCACTATTTCTTTTATTTTGTCAACTACTTCTATTTTTAAAAGGGCAAATTGTAAATATATGAAATAATCACAAAATAATGGTTCTACAAATATAATTTTTATTTTTGGTATAATTCTGATACACAGAAAAAAGTTGTACCAAGTACATGAATAAATTTACACCATACACACAAAAGAATTGCGTCATCATGAAAATGTAATTTTTTTGTCACTATTCCACTAAAATATAATTTTTTTCATTTTAAAATATGGTTTTAATTTTTTTTATATGAATTAAAGTGGGATTTGATTGACTTTTTTTTTTTTTTTTAATTTACTCACTATTTTTTATTGTCAGAACAGCCAAAGATAATGACTTCTATTTTTAATTTTTTTTTTATGACTTTATTTACTTATTTTATTAAAAAAATATTACAGTAAATTTTATTTTTTTACCTTATTTTTTTGAGAAAATAACTTGTTAGTGGGGTAAGGGGAAAAAAATTACCAAAATGTGATAAATATTAATAATTAAAATCATAAACTTTTTATTAATGTTTAATAATTTTTTAAGATTACCACTGGTAATTTCTCCTAATTTTTTACTCCTAATATAATTGAGTGTATCTCGTTTCATGTATTTTTATTAATGTAAGTGTGACTTAGAGAGAAAATATGTATAGTATTCACTTTGTCTTTTCGTGTATCTCGTTTCTTTTTTATTTTTTCAGCACTTCTAAAGAGACTGACTTCTATTTTTTGAATTAAAATTTTAAGGTAAATTACACTAATATGCCTTGGAGATTAAAAAAATATATTAAATCTTACAGTAATTATCTTTTCTTATATTTTAGTAAGGTTAAATGATCAAAGTTAATGTAAATGATACGAAAATACAAAAATAAATAACGTAAAATATACATTTTTATGTAAATGAGATTATATCATATTTTTATCCATATAACTAACAAATTATTGATAAAAATGGGATTAAAGTTATATGAATTAACATGTCAAAGAAGTTGAATGCAATTATGTCAAAACTTTGAGACTTACTGTATTTTTTCTAAACTCTAAAGGAAGTCAGTGTAATTTACCTAAAATATTATTATCAGTTCTATTTTCAAAACTTCCATGATTTGGATAAACTATTTATTTTGTCGGGCCTTTTGTATATATCATGCACACAAAAATCAAATCAATCCAATAATCATAGTTTATTTAGTTTATTACATTTGTTTTTTTAAAAAATGGCCAACAAATGTGTTTTTAAAAATAAGGGTAAACTACTAATAAATCCTAATAGTTTGACTTAATTCTCATCAAATCGTAATAAAATTATTGCTAATATAATTTTTTGTGATGATTTTTTGCATATGTCGCTAAAAATTGACAATTAGTTACTTTTTGTCATGATTTTTATAAATTATCGCTAAAACTTACAATTAGTAACTTTTTTTTGTAACAAAATTTTCAAACTGTAATTGAAAATTGAAAATTAGTGACTCTTTTGTGATATTTTTTTTAAAAAAATTGTCGCTAAAACTTATAATTAGAAATATTTTTTATGACAATTTTGAAACTGTCACTGAAAATTAACAATTAGTGACATTTCTTTAATATTGTTTGATGAAAAATGCCATTAATTATTATAGGACCTATTAAATAATAAATCCACCTACTATAACCTAAACATAAGTCCCCCTAAAAATAAACCATTCATATTTTTAATAACAAATGCGATAAATTAAATAAGTTACGGTTATTAGATTGATCTATATAATATGTGAGATTCTTTCAAGTTTAAATCGGAACATGAGAGAACTTGAGGGGTCTTTGAAACCCACCACAAGTCTCATTTTAATTATCCAAACTATTCATTTTTGTGGGGCCCTTCATTAGGTCGATCAGATAATTGTAATATTTTTTATTTTATCGTGTTTATCTCCACAAAAATGAATGGTTCATTTTCAAAAACATACTTATTATCTATTTTTTCAGAGACAAATATTATAAAATAAGAAAGTTACGGTTATCGAATTGATTTTTTTTTTCATGAATGATATACACCAAGAACCTTACAAAATAAACAGTTTGAATCATTAAAACGTGAGATAGCCTCGTAAACTCCTCAAATGTTCTCAAATTCAAATTTAAACTTGAGAAAAGCTTTCATCCCCGCAATGTATATCATAGAATCAAACCTATACTATCCATAAATAGATTAGATTTTACCAATTTATTAATGAGGTCTCACTTCTAAATTTTTTTATCCATCTTGGTTTGGCAAGTGAGGTTTCAAGTCCAAAAAAAATAATAATAATAAAATAAAAAGTTTTAAAAAATTATTACATCATTCTTTTTATTTTTTTTTTATATATTTTTATAAAAAGTCAATTAAAAAAATTAATTTCCAAATTGTATTTGGGGTTGGTGATGGCGAAGCAAAACCATAGGCCAGTTGTATTTGATACAATTGATATCGGTTGCAGAAGAAAGGCAACTTCGAGAACAATCCTGTTGAAAATAAGCTTGATAGGTGATAATGGTAGGTGGCCAACCACCCACCATTGTTGAAGCCTCCATTGTTGAAGGCTGCAAGCTTTCACACTATCATTTTATGTTTTTTATTCTGTCTAGGCTATCTATAAATAGCCATTGTATTTTGAGAGTTAAATGTGTGGGAGAAAAGAAGAAGAGAGTGCTCTGTGTTTGTTGTTCAGAATTTATTTTTTGAGTGAAATAAATATCAGTTTGGTTCAGTTTTTAAGCCTCTCATTGTGAATCACCAACAGTGGTTTGCACCCCACTCCCACCAACAGTGGTATCAGAGCCCGAAGGTAGCTCGAATTTGCAGAAATTCTACAAAACTGTCAAGAACAGAGTGTTCTGCAAAAATTGTCCAGAAATCAAAGTGATCGAAATCTATTTTTGATCACATCAGATTGAAGCTCTCAGTGAGACGATCACACTGAAAAAAAGAACGTCGAAAACCGATCCTTACAGAGCCCACACGCGCTCCCACGCGCTTCCGACGCCGTTCTCACGCGCCCCCACTCGCTCACGCGCTTCCACGTGCCTTCAGACGAAGAAGACGAGTCATTCTACTCGCGACACGCGCGCGCACCAAGGCTGACGTCATCCGCTGACGTCACTCCGAGCCAAGTCATCCAAGCTGAGCCGTTGACCGAGCCGGCGTTGACCTGAGCCGTTTGACCGAGCCGAGCCGCTGTTGACTGAGCCGCACGGAGGAATAATCCAGTGTACCGCGGCTAAGTTGCATCCGCAGATCTGAGCCGTTCAACTTGTTTTGGCTTGATCTCAGCCATTCGGAGTCTGTTTCGGGTGATCCAATAGTGCTTTCCAACTATTTGGAATATTCCAGACACATCTGTATGGTCAGAATTTGCAAATTCCATTCTGAAAATTTACAGATTTTTAAAGACAACCATGGCCAACACAAACAACTTCTTTCAGCCCCAGTTTCCAAAACTCAGCAAGGAGAACTATGAAAATTGGAGTATTCAAATGCAAGTTCTACTAGCCTCACAAGATTTGTGGGAGTTAGTAGATCGAGGATATGACGAGCCAGCTACTCTCGCAGATGAAGGAAATTTAAATGATGCTCAAAAGACGGCGTTAAAAGATTCAAGGAGGAGAGATAAAAAGGCCTTGTATCTACTCTATCAAGGCATTGATGAATCAAGTTTTGAGAAGATTTCAGCAATGACAACCTCTAAAGAGGCATGGAGTATTCTTCGAAATTCACACCGTGGAATTGAGAAGACGATCAGAGTTTGACTACAGGTGTTACGTGGCGAATTCAAGATGTTGCACATGAATGAGAATGAGTCAATTTCTGAGTACTTTAACAGAACATTGACCATTGTTAATCAGATGAGAAGATATGGAGAGAATGTGGAATCTCTTCAAGTGATAGAGAAGATTCTCCGATCACTCAGTTCCAAGTTCGAGCACGTGGTTGTAGCAATAGAAGAGTCCAAAGATCTCAGTGCCATGAACACCGATGAGTTGATGGGCACAATTGAGATTCATGAACAAAGGATCAACAAGAAGACTTCCTCAAGTTCTCTAGAGCAAGCTCTTCAATCAAAGCTGTCTTTCAGAGATGACAGAAATGAGCAAGGGGGACATCACAAAGAAGCCGAGGAAGAGGTCGTGGTTACAATAACCAAAATTCTGGTTTTCGAGGAAGAGAGGTCCAGCCAGAGGAGAAGAAGTCAACCACACTTTGCTCCAAGAGGAAGAGCAAGCGGTAGAGGAGGTGGTTACAACAACCGACCAGGTTTTGACAAAAGTAATGTTCAGTGTTACCAGTGCCACAAGTTCGGGCATTACAGCAATGAATGCCGAAGTAGAGCAACAACAGAAGCCGGCGAGCAAGCAAATTTTGCCGAGCAGGAAACAAACAAAGTTGGACCTACAGTCCTGTTTGTTCACCATGGAGACACTGAAAACCAAAACAATGTTTGGTATCTAGATTCGGGAGCCAGTAATCACATGTGTGGTAAAAGAGAGCTGTTCATTGAGCTTGACGAGACTGTACAAGCACAAGTCTCATTTGGTGATTCTTCAAAGACTCCAGTGAAAGGAAGAGGTAATATTCTGATCAAGCTCAAAAATGGAGATCATGATTACATCTCCAATGTTTATTATGTTCCTGCCATGAAGAACAACATTTTGAGTATGGGACAACTCCTAGAGAAAGGATACGACATCAGCATGAAAGATTGTCATCTTACCATCAAAGACAATCCTGGTAATTTGATCGCTCGGGTGAGAATGTCCAAGAATCGGATGTTTGCATTGAACATCCAACATGATGCTGCGAAGTGTTTAAATGCCATCATCAAAGACAAAGACTGGCTATGGCATTTGAGGTTTGGACATCTCAACTTTGGAAGCTTGAAGCTGTTGTCAAGCAAGAATATGGTGAAAGGGCTCCCTCATATTGCTCATACTAATGAAGTCTGTGAAAGCTGCATTCTTGGCAAGCATCACAGAACTAGCTTTGCCAAAGAAGTGAAGTGGAGAGCAACAAAGCCGCTGGAGCTAGTGCACACTGATGTGTGTGGTCCATTGAAGCCAATGTCAAATGGACAGAATAGATATTTTCTCACCTTCATTGATGATTATAGCCGGAAGACATGGGTGTACTTTCTTAAAAGAAAGTCGGAGGTGTTCAGCATCTTCAAAGAATTCAAAGCTTTTGTAGAAAAGCAAAGCGGCTACTACATCAAGACATTGCGATCAGATCAAGGTGGAGAATATACATCAGATGCTTTTGAGAAGTATTGCAAAGAGCAGGGAATCAAGCATCAAACAACACCATCCTATACGCCACAGCTGAATGGTGTTGCTGAAAGAAGAATCGCACAATCTTAGATATGGCAAGAAGCATGTTGAAAGGAAAGGGACTGCCCAAGCAATTTTGGGCTGAAGCCGTATCATGTGCTGTGTATCTACTAAATAGATGCCCAACCAGGAGTCTTCATTCTATGACTCCAGAAGAAGCTTGGAGTTCACATAAGCCAAGTGTCAATCATCTCAGAATATTTGGGTGTGTTGCATACACCAAGATTCCAGAAGCAAGAAGAACCAAGCTCGATGATAAGGGAGAAAAATGTATCCTTGTCGGATATGGAGATAGAACAATGGGATACAAGTTGTATAATCCCATTACCAAAAAGGTGATCATGAGTCGAGATGTGATATTTGAAGAAGAAGAAGCTTGGAACTGGAATCAAGATGAAGTTGTCAAAGATGCAGAACTCATTCTTGAAGATGAAACATCAAAAGCTCCTGTTGAAATCACAAGAGAAGTTCAAGATGAGCCACAAACTCCTCCACATAGAATTCCTGCACCTAGATCGCCAGTTTCTCACAGAAGTGCTGCATCATCATCATCATCAGCATCAGCATCATCAGATGATAGTTTTTTCAAACAACCAAGACCAATGAGAAATTTGCAGGAAATATATGAAGCTACAGAAGAAGCAGATCTGAATTTGTTCTGCCTACTCGCAGATAGTGATCCACTTACCTTCTCAGAAGCCATCCAGGAAGATAAATGGAAGAAAGCAATGGATGAAGAAATTCATGCCATTGAGAAAAATGACACATGGAAGCTTACCAGTCTACCAGAGGGGCACAAACCCATTGGAGTGAAATGGGTATACAAGACAAAGAGGAATGCACAAGGCGAAGTGCAACGCTACAAGGCAAGGTTAGTAGCAAAAGGTTACAAGCAGAGAGCTGGAATTGACTATGGAGAGGTGTTTGCTCCAGTTGCCCGATTGGAGACTATCAGGCTAATGATTTCTTTGGCTGCCCAGCACAAGTGGCAGATTTATCAACTTGATGTGAAATCTGCATTTCTTAATGGTTTCCTTGAAGAAGAAATCTATATTGAACAACCTTCGGGGTATGTTCAGAATAGGCATGAAGACAAAGTGTACAAATTGAAGAAAGCACTTTATGGATTGAAGCAAGCTCCGCGTGCATGGAATACTAGAATTGATCAGTATTTTCATGACAATGGTTTTGAAAAATGTCCATATGAGCACGCACTATATTTGAAGAAGGAAGCTGATGGAAGCATGTTGCTTGCTTGTCTTTATGTTGATGATCTAATCTTCACCGGAAACAATCCAGCCATGTTCAAAGACTTTAAAAGAAGCATGGTCCAAGAATTTGAAATGACAGATATTGGATTGATGGCTCATTTTCTCGGCATTGAAGTGGCACAAAGAAAAGATGGAATTTTTATTTCCCAAAGTGGTTATGCCAAGGAAATTCTCAAGAGATATGGAATGGAAAATTGCAATCCAGTGAACACTCCTGTAGACAGTGGAGTGGAGCTCAGAAAAGGTACGAAGACAGGTGATGTGGATCCAACTTATTTCAAGAGCCTAGTTGGAAGTCTTCGCTATCTTACTTGTACCAGGCCAGACATACTCTATGGAGTAGGACTGATTAGCAGATATATGGAAACACCGGATCAGTCACACCTTTATGCAGCAAAGAGGATTCTTCGCTACATCAAAGGTACAGTCGATGATGGTTTATTCAATAAACCAACTGATAATTTCAGTCTTGTTGGCTACTCAGATAGCGACTGGGGACGTGACTTGGATGAACGGAAAAGTACTACGGGGTTTACTTTCTTTATGGGAGATACAGCCTTCACATGGTCATCCAAGAAGCAAGCCATTGTGACATTATCGACTTGCGAAGCTGAGTATGTTGCAGCTAACTCAGCTGTGTGTCATGCAATATGGTTACGGAACATGCTGAAGCATTTGGGATTTCCACAAGAAAAACCCACTGAGATCTATGTTGATAATCGCTCAGCAATTGCATTGGCAAAGAACCCAGTTTATCATGAAAGAAGTAAGCATATTGACACCCGCTATCATTTCATCCGAGAGCATGTAAAAAATAAAGAGGTGGAATTATTGCCTTGCAAATCCCAAGATCAGCTTGCAGATATTTTCACGAAGCCGTTGAAAAATGATCTGTTCAACAGAATGAAAATAATGCTTGGGATGAAGCAGCATGGAGAATCAAGCTTAATGGGGGATGTTGAAAATAAGCTTGGTAGGTGATAATGGTAGGTGGCCAACCACCCACCATTGTTGAAGCCTCCATTGTTGAAGGCTGCAAGCTTTCACACTATCATTTTATGTTTTTTATTCTGTCTAGGCTATCTATAAATAGCCATTGTATTTTGAGAGTTAAATGTGTGGGAGAAAAGAAGAAGAGAGTGCTCTGTGTTTGTTGTTCAAAATTTATTTTTGAGTGAAATAAATATCAGTTTGGTTCAGTTTTTAAGCCTCTCATTGTGAATCACCAACAGTGGTTTGCACCCCACTCCCACCAACAAATCCGACCCAGCAGCAGGTCCGAAACATCCAAGCTACGACTCTCTCTCTCTCTCTCGTGTTGTTGATGATATAATAATGGAAAATTTTAATATGTATTTTTAATTATGTTATTATTTTAGTTATGATTATTTTTTATTATAAAATTATTTTAATTATAATTCTTGAATTTTTTTTGTTTAGTTATGGGTTAAAAATATAAAATTATGTATTTTTTTTAATTATAAGGTCCCATAGCCCATATTATGGCTTCGTTTGACAATAAATTAACTTTCTGATTTTTTAATTATTTTAGCTTAGATTAAAAAGTTTCATTTTTTTTTTCAAATTTTTATAAAAAAAATAATTCTAATTTAAATATGATATTTTATTTTATTAATTTTTTTAAAAAATGTTATAGATTCTAAATAATTTACCAAACTTTACATAGGTGTGAAATTCACACAAATCCACATATGTATGAGTTTCACATGTTAAAGGCTTATCATAACATGTTGTAACAGCCACTGACTTGGTCAAATCAGAGATCTCATTCAAACTTGTTATCCTTTAGATTTAGGAATCAGTTGTTATCTCATTATTGTATTATTATCCCTTAGTTTTAGGAATTAGTTGTTATCTCATTCTTGTATTTAACTATTGTGAATGTTAATAGAAGATACACTTTTGAGCATTTCTCTGTTATGTTATCAAAGCTATAACCGATCAGTTGATCCTTAATACAATCATTGACTCCCTCTCACCAACCATTATTCCATTCATAGCTCAAGCCAAAACCTCTAGACAAGCCTAGACCATCCTCGCCAATACCTATGCCAAACCCTCTCGTGGCTGCATTGAACAAGTCAAAAATCAACTCAAAAATACCATCAAAGGTTCCCTTACCATCACTGAATTTATGCAAACAGTCAAAACTAGAGCAGATGATCTTGCTCTTCTTGGAGCCCCAATTGATGAAGAAGAAATCGTCGATAAAATTCTCAATGGCCTCAGTGATGACTACAAAGAATTAGTCCATGCTGTCCAAGCATGCGATAACTCCATTACCTTTGAAGAACTCCATGAAAAACTTCTAAACTTCAAAGTCTCTCTTCAATCAAACATACCTGAGCAACACCAATTTCCAGCCACTGCCAATCTCACATCCAAATTCAGCAAACATTGGCGCCCCTTCAATCCTCAACACAATACCACCACCAATTGGCGTACACCACACCTGTCACGACCCAAACCCGCCCCTATGGGTTTAGCACCGTAACCGGCCAGTAATCCGAGATTACCGAAGGCCTGCTTAATAGTAATACAGTAATACAGAGTACAGGGGCTGGCGGAAGCCAAAACAGTAAATAAAAGATGTCCAATGAGCTGTGACAGTCTGTATGCAAAAAGACTTTTCATACATATACACATAAACAATACATATACATCCATATACAGTCATCCAGGATAGGGACCTAATCCCTATTAGAACAGTACAGTACAACATTATTCAGTCTATACAGTATTCCAAAAACAGATGCAAAAATGGGGAAATCTAAAACATCCCCAAAAGCCCTGGCTTGAAGGACTTGGAACCTCGCAGTGAGGCACAGTGGTTGGCTTGACCAAAAAGGAGTTAACCCGACGCTCCTAGCAACGGTCCGGTGCCTGTACACCTACATATATATATGAGCAGTGAGCTAAGGCCCAGTGAATAACATAATGTGTAAAGAGGTTAAGAATGAATGTCCTTACGGTAACGAAAACAGTTCATTGAATCAGTATATCAGTCATTCAGTCATAACAGTCATATGTGGTACATCCATTAGTAGAACAGTACAGTAAACAGTAGGTCTTTAAGACCGAACAGTCAATGATGGCCATCGTAACAGTAAACAGAAGTTCCAAGATAGGAACTGACAGAGATCTCTGTAACAGTAGCAGTAACAGTAACAGTAGTTGCTAAGGATGCCACAATATAGTTCAGAATAGAGGACATACATTCATACAGTTAACAGTAAACAATTCAGAAAACAGTTCAGTTGATCATTCAGAAAATATTCATTTTCGAACATATCTTTACAACATTGTTACTCACAGAGTTCTGGGCTACAGATAAGCTAGAGCGTCTCCAGATGCCAACCCTACACAGTTACAGGATGAACACACACTAAGTTACACATTCGGGAATCAAAGACTTAATCCCTAATTGACTCGGTGTGGTTCCACATCGATATCCTCATTAAGATGCTTTAAACTAGGCCTAAGAATGCCTAGAATGAAATGAGGATGCAAAGATGTACTTTAAAAACATTTTCAGAATTTTCAGAAAAACAGGGTCCCGCTCGAGCGTGGATTTCCCCGCTTGAGCGGACATGCAGACAAAGGTTCCCCGCTCGAGCGGACTGCAAAATATGGCAAAAGTACTGGATGTGTGAAAATCACGCTCGATGGGCGCTCGACACCCGCTCGAGCGTGTGACACAAGTCCCCGCTCGAGCGTCCATTCTTCCGCTCGAGCGGACTGTAAAACAATGCAAAGTGCTGGGAGCACGCATTTCACGCTCGAGCGCCACTTTCCCCGCTCGAGCGTGAGTCCAAATTCTGGAAATTCCAGATTTGAACCTCAAGCTCAAAACCAAGTTTTAATGCATCAATTCGATCCTTTTGGGCTAATTTTCTAGAAAACACTTCAAAACTCATAATATAACATGTTTCAAAGCTCAATTTGTAAAATCAAAGCCCAAAGGTAGTTCAATTAAACACGATTTCAAACCAAAGTTCAAGAACATACTTCCAATGTGACATGCATGGATTTTAAACAACTCAAGCTTCAAATACATGCTCAAATGAGCCAATTTCTCCATAAACAAGATGAATTCATGGTCCAATGCAAAAATATGAACATGCATGTGGAATTCCATGGACAAAAGTCCTCAAAATTCAAGAATGGAAACATGCATGCATGATTTATGCTATAATTCAACACATTAAGCTAATTTGACTCCAATCTTCAATATAACAAGAATCAAGCAAGAACTAACTGAAGGACAAGTTTAAGAAGGTGGATTTTCTACCTTAGACCTTGATTATCAAGTGTAGGAAGCTCAATTTGCCAAATTCTCTTCAAAACTACTAAGTTTCCAAGCAATGCAAGATGAAGACAAGTTTCTCCTAGCTCCCTCTCTCTCTAGTCGGTTGAGTCTAAGGAAATGGCTGAGGAAATGTTTTGCCTAAGTGTATTCAAGCCTCAATATGTGTAAGGAAGTGGGCCACTAAGTGGCAAAGTTGCAAATAAGGCCAACTCTTGTAATTTATCAACATTTGATCTAATTTAATCATACCAAATCACATTTCAATTAAATATGTCATAAAATCACATAAATTATGATTAACACATATCACTAATCAATTTCAGATTTGGCTGCCGATAAGGCCTTCAATTTGCAGTTTAAAACATAAAACATGAACAGATAGCTTAACAGTGGAACAGATAGAGATGCATTTAAACAGATACAGACAATTAGTCAGTTCCAGATTTCAGTCAGTCAGTCAATTAACATGTTTAGTCTCAGTTTAGCAGTAATCAGTGGTTAATCAGTAAGCAGTGGTGAGGGTTGTCACGGTCTCCCCTCCTTATAAAGAGTTTGGTCCTCCAAACTCGAATTACCTTCATTCTGGAAGAAAACAGGATTCAGTGGAAACAGTTCAGGATATCTCTTCGGCATATCATCTTCCCTTTCCCAAGTGGCATAGACGCCACCATGGTTTTTCCAATCAACTTTCACTAACGGAATCTCTTTGTTTCTCAACTTTTTGATCCGTCTGTTTACAATCTGAATAGGCTGTTCCTCGTAAGTGTAGTCATCACTCAGCACTACACAAGTAGGCTCAATCACATGGAAAGGATCCCGGAGGTAATCCCAAAACGTAGAAATGTGGAAGACGTTATGCATATGCTCCATTTCAGGAGGAAGCGCTACTTGATACGCCACCGGATTGATTTTCTCAATAATCTCATACGGTCCGACATATCTCGGCGCTAGCTTACCCTTGACTCCCGAGTCTGGCCTTTCATTGGTGTCACTTTCACAAAAATGTGATCACCTACTTCATACTCTCTGTCTCGCCTTCTGACATCCGCATAACTTTTCTGTCGGCTCTGTGCGGTTTTCAGTCTCTGTTGGATCAGTTTCACTTTCTCGGTAGTTTCATAGACAATCTCGGGCCCAAGCAAAGGCCCATCTCCAACTTCTGCCCAGCAAATCGGAGATCTACATTTTCTGCCATACAAAGCCTCGAAAGGCGCCATACCGATGCTTGAATGAAAGCTGTTGTTGTAAGCAAATTCGGCTAAAGGCAAATCGCTTTCCCAATTTCCTTGGAAATCAAGAACACACATTCTCAGTAAATCCTCCAGAGTCTGGATGGTTCTTTCTGACTGGCCATCTGTCTGAGGATGGAAGGCACTACTCAGTCTCAGTTCAGTTCCCAACGCCGTCTGTAGACTTTGCCAGAATCTCGATGTAAACTTTGAGTCCCTATTAGAAACAATGGACACAGGCACTCCATGCAATCTCACAATTTCATCAATATAGAGTATAGCCAATTTGTCCGCATTATAAATTGTTTTGACAGGTAAGAAATGAGCAGATTTAGTCAATCTATCAACAATAACCCAAATTGAATCCATACCTTTATTGGAGCGAGGTAAACCAACAATAAAATCCATGGTAATATGTTCCCATTTCCACTCCAGTATCGGTAAGGGTTGCAATAAACCTGCGGGTCGTTGATGTTCGGCTTTAACTTGTTGGCAGTGAAGACATTTTGACACAAAATCAGCAATTTCTTTCTTCATTCCCGACCACTAGAAATTCAATTTCAAGTCTTGATACATTTTCGTATTTCTTGGATGGATAGACAGTTTCGAATTGTGGCCCTCTTGCAGAACTCTTCTTTTCAGTTCAGAATCACTCGGTACACACAATCTTCCCTGGAATTTCAACACATTATTCTCAAATTTGAAATCCGGCCTCGGTTTGGATTCCCGTTCTTCGATGATCTTCTTCAAGAAGTCATCCTGTTGCTATTTCTCTTTAATCTCTTCAATCAGTGCTGGTTGAGCATAAATAGCAGCTAATGTTCCACCTTGTTCACGCAAAACAATCTCAAATATCAAGTCTTTCAAGGTCACATAGCAACTCTTTCTGTCCAGTGAGTAAACAGGCTAAGTTTCCAATCGACTTCCGACTCAAAGCATTGGCAACGATGTTAGCTTTCCCTAGATGGTACAAAATTTGTAGATCGTAATCTTTTATCAGTTCTAGCCACCTTCGCTGCCTTGTTCAATTCTTTCTGTGTGAAGAAGTATTTCAAACTCTTGTGGTCGGTATACACTTCACACGTCGCCCCATAAAGGTAGTGACGCCAAATTTTCAGTGCAAACACTACTGCAGCAAGTTCTAAATCATGGGTCAGGTAGTTCTTTTCATGCGGTCTCAGTTGTCGGGAAGCATAGGCAATAACTCTCCCATTCTGCATTAAAACACATCCCAAACCCTTATGAGAAGCGTCACTAAAAATGGTAAAGCCATCCGTACCTGAAGGTAGGGTAAGAATCGGTGCAGTCACAAGTCGAGTTTTCAACTCTTGGAAGGCTAATTCCCTTTGGTCAGTCCAGTCAAATGATATCCCCTTCTGAGTCAACTGTGTCAGTGGTAAGGCAATTTTGAATAAGTCTTTGACAAATCTTCTGTAATACCCGGCTAACCCTAAAAAGCTTTGGACTTCTGTAACATTTGTTGGTCTAGGCCAATTTACCACGGCTTCAACTTTCTGTGGGTCAATTGAAATGCCATCTCTACTAATAACATGTCCCAAAAACATAACATGATCAAGCCAAAATTCACATTTACTCAATTTTGCGTACAGTTTCTGTTCTCTTAGGGTCTGTAAGGCAAGTCTTAGATGATGTTCATGTTCTTCTCTACTTTTAGAATAAATCAGAATGTCGTCTATAAATACAACAATAAAGTCATCGATGAATGGTTTAAAAATTTTGTTCATAAGGTCCATAAATGCAGCAGGTGCATTGGTAACTCCGAAAGGCATAACTAGGAATTCGTAATGTCCATACCTCGTTCAAAAAGCAGTTTTGTCAATGTCCTCTGGTTTAACTTTCAGCTGATGATATCCGGATCTGAGATCAATCTTAGAGAACACTTGAGCATCCTGTAACTGATCAAATAAGTCGTCAATACGCAGCAATGGATATTTATTTTTCACAGTTACCTTGTTCAGTTCACGGTAGTCAATACAAAGTCTCAGTGAGCCGTCTTTTTTTTTTACAAACAAGACAGGTGCGCCCCATGGCGAAGTACTGGGCCTGATGAACTTCTTATCTAACAATTCTTGCAGTTGCACTTTCAATTCTTTCAGTTCAGTCGGAGTCATTCGGTAAGGAGCTTTAGATACTGGCTATGTACCTGGAATCACATCAACGGTGAACTCAATCTCCCTATCAATCAAATCCCCTGGTAGATTATCTGGAAAAATATCTAGGAATTCTCTGACTATAGGAATACTGTTCACATTAGCGTTAACATCAGTAGATACAGTCAATACAGAACACAGATACCCTTTACACCCTTTTTTAATCAGTTTAAAAGCTTTCATGGATGAAATCAGATATGGGGGAGGTACTACTCCAACTCCATTAAACACGAATTCAGGCAATCCAGGTGGACGAAAAACAACTTGTTTTGTTACACAGTCTATGGTGGCATGATATTTTGTTAACCAGTCCATTCCCAATATTACATCAAAATGATCAATATTCAGAGGCAGTAAATCAATATACAAATGAACATCCGCAACAATAATCTCACATGCAAGGTACATATAAGCACAAGTCATAGATCCTCCAACAGGTGAAGATACAGCTAACAGATAGTTCATGGGTTCCAATGGTCTATTCAATTTTCGCGAAAAAGCATGCGATACATATGAATGTGTAGACCCCGAATCAATCAGAATATATGCATTTTGAGTACAAATTGAGAGAATACCTGACACAACGGTCTCGGTATTCTGCACATCTCCCGATACCAGTGCGAACACTCGGCCCTGCCTCATAGGCTCTTTTCCAGTCACTTTAGGGTTGGGTTTTGGTGGGGCAGTTGATGCTGCTGCGCTTGGTGCAGCTTTACTATTGCCCTGAGGAGTGGAAGGGCAATCTTTGACCGTGTGGCCCACCTTGCCACACCTGTAACAAGCACCTGAAAGTTTATAACAAACCCCTTTGTGTTTCTTACTACATTCAGAACAGGGCGGTATGGAACCACTTCCCTGACTAGAGCTGGTGGTTGACCCTGAGTTTTGCTTTTTGTTCAGTGGGTTGTTTCTGCCTTTCTTGAATTTAAAACCCCGTTTCTTACCACGCCATTCAGACACTGGTGTTTCCGTCTGTTTCAATGCCTCGATATTTGACTCGGCCATTATTGCTCGGTCGAGAACATCCACGTATTTCAGTAATTTCAAAACATTTATCCTGTCAAGAATTTCCACATTAAGGCCACCTTCAAACTTCCTGGCCTTTTTGTAATCTGTATCAACCATGTGTGGTGCATAACGGGCAAGTTTGGTAAACTTTGATTCATACTCAGCCACGGACATGGTACCTTGTTTCAGTTGTTCAAATTCAGTCACCTTTCTGTCCCTGACACACTGTGGGAAGTATTTCTCAAAGAAGGCTCCCTTAAACTGAGCCCAAGTCGTAACGGTGTCGATGTCACGGACTAGCGTCCACCACCTTCTAGCTTCTTCCTGTAAGTTGAAGGTAGCCAGTAATACTTTATGTGCTTCAGAGCACGAAAACACTTCAAATAACTTTTCTGTTTCAAGAACCCATGCTTCAGCCTTTAAGGGTTCAAGGCCTCCCTGAAAGGATGGCGGTTTCATCTTGCTAAATTTCTGTGTTAGAGCAATGATGTCATCATTCACATTCTGTTCCGGTTGTACCAGAGGAGGTGGGGGCTGTTGGGGCTGTTGGTTTTGTTGTTGCTGTTGCCATAAGGCTTCAGTCAGTAGTTCAACAGTTCTTTCTAATCTCGCCATTCTGGCGTCAGACGATTCAGTTTCATCGACAGTTCTTGCATTATCCATTTCACTATATGCAACAAAGCAATAATAATAAACATAGGAAGTTGCATACTTTAAACATATTACCACATTAGCACATATAATCATGTCATGGTCACACACACTTTTCATGCTCATGTAATGCCCTATTACTTTTCTAGGACATCCTATAGCTCACTTGGACACGTGTGTGCGGTATAACTCGTGGTTTAATAACCTGGCTCTGATACCACTCTGTCACGACCCAAACCCGCCCCTATGGGTTTAGCACCGTAACCGGCCAGTAATCCGAGATTACCGAAGGCCTGCTTAACAGTAATACAGTAATACAGAGTACAGGGGCTGGCGGAAGCCAAAACAGTAAATAAAAGATGTCCAATGAGCTGTGACAGTCTGTATGCAAAAAGACTTTTCATACATATACACATAAACAGTACATATACATCCATATACAGTCATCCAGGACAGGGACCTAATCCTTATTAGAACAGTACAGTACAACATTATTCAGTCTATACAGTATTCCAAAAACAGATGCAAAAAAGGGGAAATCTAAAACATCCCCAGAAGCCCTGGCTTGAAGGACTTGGAACCTCGCAGTGAGGCACAGTGGTTGGCTTGACCAAAAAGGAGTTAACCCGACGCTCCTAGCAATGGTCCGGTGCCTGTAAACCTACATATATATATGAGCAGTGAGCTAAACCCCAGTGAATAACATAATGTGTAAAGAGGTTAAAAATGAATGTCCTTACGGGAACGAAAACAGTTCATTGAATCAGTATATCAGTCATTTAGTCATAACAGTCATATGTGGTACATCCATTAGCAAAACAGTACAGTAAACAGTAGGTCTTAAAGACCGAACAGTCAATAATGGCCATCGTAACAGTAAACAGAAGTTCTAAGATAGGAACTGACAGAGATCTCTGTAACAGTAGCAGTAACAGTAACAGTAGTTGCTAAGGATGCCACAATATAGTTCAGAATAAGGAACATACTTTCATACAGTTAACAGTAAACAATTCAGAAAACAGTTCAGTTGATCATTCAGAAAATATTCATTTTCGAACATATCTTTACAACATTGTTACTCACAGAGTTCTGGGCTACAGATAAGCTAGAGCGTCTCCGGATGCCAACCCTACACAGTTACAAGATGAACACACACTAAGTTACACATTCGGGAATCAAAGACTTAATCCCTAATTGACTCGGTGTGGTTCTACATCGATATCCTCATTAAGATGCTTTAAACTAGGCCTAAGAATGCCTAGAATGAAATGAGGATGCAAAGATGTACTTTAAAAACATTTTCAGAATTTTCAGAAAAACAAGGTCCCGCTCGAGCGTGGATTTCCCCGCTCGAGCGGACATGCAGACAAAGGTTCCCCGCTCGAGCATAACTTTCCCCGCTCGAGCGGACTGCAAAATATGGCAAAAGTACTGGATGTGTGAAAATCACGCTCGATGGGCGCTCGACACCCGCTCGAGCGTGTGACACAAGTCCCTGCTCGAGCGTCCATTCTTCCGCTCGAGTAGACTGTAAAACAATGCAAAGTGCTAGGAGCACACATTTCACGCTCGAGCGCTACTTTCCCCGCTCGAGCATGAGTCCAAATTCTGGAAATTCCATATTTGAACCTCAAGCTCAAAACCAAGTTTTAATGCATCAAATTCGATCCTTTTGGGCTAATTTTCTGGAAAACACTTCAAAACTCATAATATAACATGTTTCAAAGCTCAATTTGTAAAATCAAAGCCCAAAGGTAGTTCAATTAAACACGATTTCAAACCAAAGTTCAAGAACATACTTCCAATGTGACATGCATGGATTTTAAACAACTCAAGCTTCAAATACATGCTCAAATAAGCCAATTTCTCCATAAACAAGATGAATTCATGGTCCAATGCAAAAATATGAACATGCATGTGGAATTCCATGGACAAAAGTCCTCAAAACTCAAGAATGGAAACATGCATGCATGATTTATGCTATAATTCAACACATTAAGCTAATTTGACTCCAATCTTCAATATAACAAGAATCAAGCAAGAACTAACTCAAGGACAAGTTTAAGAAGGTGGATTTTCTACCTTAGACCTTGATTATCAAGTGTAGGAAGCTCAATTTGCCAAATTCTCTTCAAAACTACTAAGTTTCCAAGCAATGCAAGATGAAGACAAGTTTCTCCTAGCTCCCTCTCTCTCTAGTCGGTTGAGTCTAAGGAAATGGCTGAGGAAATGTTTTGCCTAAGTGTATTCAAGCCTCAATATGTGTAAGGAAGTGGGCCACTAAGTGGCAAAGTTGCAAATAAGGCCAACTTTTGTAATTTATTAACATTTGATCTAATTTAATCATACCAAATCACATTTCAATTAAATATGCCATAAAATCACATAAATTATGACTAACACATATCACTAATCAATTTCAGATTCGGCCACCGATAAGGCCTTCAATTTGCAGTTTAAAACATAAAACATGAACAGATAGTTTAACAGTCGAACAGATATAGATGCACTTAAACAGATACAGACAATTAGTCAGTTCCAGATTTCAGTCAGTCAGTCAATTAACATGTTTAGTCTCAGTTTAGCAGTAATCAGTGGTTAATCAGTAAGCAGTGGTGAGGGTTGTCACAATACCCTTCTGCGCAACGTCAACCTACTGCTACCAATGCAGGTTCCTCCACCCCACAAGGCCCTCAATCTCCTTCCAGACCATATCTTGGTCACTGTCAGATCTGTAGACTCCAAGACCACACAACCAAGCAGTGCCCTTCCTTTCGGCTAGTCCCCGTCCAGATGTCTCCCATATCCCACACATCTCTTACCACCACTCCATGGAAACCACATGTCCATCTTTCCACAAATCCTTTCACCAATCCATCATGGCTCCTGGATAGCGGTGCATCTCACCATGTCACTTCTAACCTCACTAACCTCTCGCTACATACTCTTTACATAGGCATTGATGATATCATGTTTGGCGATGGCTCCAATCTTTCCATCACTCACACCGGTTCCACCTCTCTACATACTCCTCAGAATACATTTACATTAGATAATGTTCTCTATGTACCCTCTATGCAGAAGAATCTAATTTTTATATCTCAGTTTTGCAGCTCTAACAAAGTTTCCATAGAGTTCTTACCAAATTCTTTTCTTGTGAAGGAACTTCGCACAGGGACAACGCTGCTGAGAGGACACACTAAAGATGGTGTTTATGAGTGGCCAACATCCTTTCCATTGATTTCTTTTTCCACAATAAAGACCACCTCCTTCGACTGGCATCATAGACTAGGACATCTTGTTTTTCCAATTCTCAAACACATTGTTTTTAGCAATAATTTAGGATTATCTTCTTCATTATCTCATGATTTTTCTTGTAATGCTTGTCTCTGCAATAAAAGCCACAAATTGTCCTTTTCCAGCTCTACAATTGTCTCTACACAACCCCTCGACATCATATTTTCAGATGTTTGGACCTCTCCAATTTTATCAACCAATGGCTTTAAATACTATGTCATCTTCATTGATCATTTCACTAAATACATCTGGTTTTATCCAATTAAACACAAATCCGAAGTCAAGAAAGTTTTTATCAGATTCAAAGCTATTATAGAAAATCACTTCCATTCATCCATTAAAACTCTATACTCTGACAATGGTGGTGAGTACATCGCTCTAGCTAATTTCCTCTCCACCTCTGGTATCTCACATCTAACCACTCCACCGCATACACCTGAACACAACGAATACTCTGAGAGAAGGCATCTCCATATCGTTGAAACATGCCTTGCTTTACTCTCTCATGCTTCCTTACCCCTTTCCTACTCGCCTTATGCCTTTGCCACATCCGTAAATCTCATAAACCGAATGCCCACACCCACCTTAAATCTCTTCTCCCCTTTCCAAAAAATATTTCAAACTCCACCCAATTACTCTAAATTAAAAATCTTTGGCTGCCTCTGCTATCCTTGGCTCAGACCTTACACATCACACAAGCTAGAGTCACAGTCCAAGCCTTGTGTTTTCCTTGGCTACTCTCTCACTCAAAGTGCTACTACTGTCTAGATCCATCAAACTCCACAATCTATGTCTCTAGGCATATCAAATTCGTTGAGTCTCACTTTTCATATGCCTCACTGTCTAGTATGTCCCCCACTCCTGCATCCAGCCCCATTACCACCTGGATACCTCCACTTATTTGGGTTGTGTCATCTAATCCCCAACCGCCAATCACACTGCCATTTGAAGTTGTTGTCCCTCAGCACCTCGACGCTTCCACATCATCTGCCGTGCCAATTTTATCCTCCAATCCATCACCAGCTGCCCAAACCGACACCATTAACCTGCCATCATCATCCATTCCTAACCAATCCATAACCAACCCAACCTCCCCACAACCTGAACCAACTGCACCTAATCTCATTCCAACTCACTCTATGACCACGTGAGCCAAGAACCACATTCATAAGCCCATCCAGAAACTGAATCTTAATACCCAACTCACAAAATTCAATGAACTTGAACCAACCTCAGTGACTAAAGCACTTACTGATCCTAAATGGCGTCAGGCTATGTCTGCTGCGTATGATGCTTTAGTTCGCAATGGCACATGGGGCCTTGTACCACCTACTTCCTAATAGAATATAGTGGGTTGTAAATGGATTTTTCGTATTAAACGTAACTCTGATGGCTCTATTGACAGGTTCAAGGCACTTTTGGTAGCAAAGGGTTTTTATCAACGCCCAGGGGTTGATTATCTAGACACTTTCAGTCCCGTTGTCAAACCAACAATAGTACGGGTTGTTCTTAGCCTTGTTGTTTCTCAGGGTTGGCCATTACGACAACTTGATGTAAACAATGCATTTCTTCAAGGACACCTCTTCGAAACTGTTTTCATGCAACAACCACCCGGCTTTGTTGATCAAGATCATCCATCCTATGTCTATAGCTTTCGAAAGGCAATCTATGGTCTCAAACAAGCACCTCGGGCCTGGTATCATGAACTTCACACTTTTCTTCTTCAGTCAAGCTTAAAAAATTCTCATGCTGACACTTCTCTGTTTATTCTCACTCCTGCTGGTCATATTATTTACCTTCTTGTTTATGTGGATGATTTAATCATCACTGGTGACAATACTCAGCTAGTTGACTCTTTTGTTGCTGCTCTTGCTCATCGATTTTCAATCAAAGATCTCAGTCCGTTAACCTATTTCTTGGGTGTGGAAGTAGGACCAAATCAACATGGCATCTTGTCTTCTCAACGGCGATACATCTTGGATATATTGGCTCGAACTAAGATGACTGACGCCAAACCTGTGCTCACTCCCATTTCGACAAGCCCACCTTTAATTTTAAAATCGGGTACCCCCTTAACTGATCCCATAGAATACTGAGCAATTGTTGGTAGCCTCCAATTTCTTCTGATTACAAGGCTTGACTTTGCCTTTGTGTTAACAAGCTCTCTCAGTATATGCACACACCAATGAATGCCCACTGGACTTTTGTTAAACGTCTACTACGGTATCTCTGTGGAACTATTAATGAAGGCCTACAACTACATTGCCAGTCCCCATTACAACTTCATGCTTTTTCCGATCATGTTCATCGTGACTTCCCACAAGATTTACAAGCCTTTTCCGATGCAGACTGGACAGGAGACAAGGATGATTATTCTTTAACTAGTGCCTATGTCATATACCTTGGTCGCAATCCTGTCTCCTGGAGCTCTAAGAAGCAGCACACTGTTGCTCGCTCTTCCACTGAAGCTGAATACAGGTCAGTGGCTCATGTAGCAGCAGAACTCAACTGGCTCTGCTATCTTCTCATTGATCTTGGCATACAACTCCCTTGCTGTCCAGTTATATACTGTGACAATGTTGGTGCCACTCAGCTTTGTTCCAATCTCGTGTTTCACTCCATAATGAAACATGTTGCAATTGATTTTCATTTCATTCGGGATCAAGTCCAAAATGGTGTTCTTCGTGTTGCTGATGCGTCTTCTACAAACTAACTTGCTGATGCACTCACCAAACCTCTTCCACGTGCTCATTTTCTTGAACTCAAATCCAAGATTGGACTTCTCTCTCGAGCTCCATCTTGAGGGGGCATATTAGAGGTTTGTCATAACATGTTGTAACCGCCGCTGACTTGGTCAAATTAGAGATTTCATTAAAACTTGTTGTCCTTTAGTTTTAGGAATCAGTTGTTATCTCATTATTGTATAATTATCCCTTAGTTTTAGGAATTAGTTATAATCTCATTCTTATATTTAATTATTGTGAATGTTAATAGAAGATACACTTTTGAGCATTCCTCGGTTACCGCACCCATATTAAAAATTTGATAAAAAATTTAATAAATTATTTAAAATCTAGCATCACTCAATTTTTTAACCTATTTTATATTATTATTACTTTTTTTTTAGCTCCATGGCAAACGAAGTTGTATGTGGTGATTTGCTCAAGCGAGTCACTACAGTCATAGCAACAAGGGAGCTCTGTGATGTGATCGGAGCATCGTGGATTCCTCGCCCGCTCCGGTCGAGATCTTCTCTTTCGATCCCAATTCCATTTCTTTCTCTTATCAACCCTTGCTATTCATTCCTTCCCTCTCCCTCTCTAAATTTATCTGATTTTTTGAATCCTGGACTATATTGCCACCATTTACAGGCAAAGTATGTGTTTGAAGAAGGAGACCCTGTAAGCCTAGCTGTCCATCCAAATGGAGACGACATAGTTGTCACACCCCAAATCCGGGCATGACCGGCCGTGGCCCACAGGGACTTAGCCCAAGGCACACGTAAGCCTAAACATGAACCCAAAACCATAAAGAATAATTGTGATGATAACCCAGGAATAAATAAATCAACACTCCATCCAGTGACATACCACAATGTATGCACAAAACTCGATAAGCAACCTAAAACAAATAAATGTATGCCCTAGAGGTCCATGCAATCGAGTCCCCGCTATGCCATGAGTCCACTCTAAATCCTTCTAACACCTGGAAGTGATAAAAATTAAGTCAGCTGATAGCTCAGTGAGTAGCAACATGGATAGTAATACAGTTTTGAAAACAGGGTTCAATTCCAAAATAAAATATATATCACATAAACTAGTTTGGCATACAGTTTGGTAAATATAACTGTTTCAAAAAGAAGGTTCCATAGTTCAACACTTTAAATACTCATGTCTCGCAAGAACATGTTAAATGACAAATACTATTTGTTTCAAAAAGAAGGTTCCACAGTTCAATACTTTAAATACTCATGTCTCGCAAGAACATGTTAAATGACATTAAAATACTCATGTCTCGCAAGAACATGTTAAATGACATTAAAATACTCATGTCTCACAAGAACATGTTAAAAGACATTTTCCACAGATTATAACATGAACACCAATAATTTTCTGGGTACCAATAAAAACAAATAATCTGCCACACATTTCTCAGGCTATAAGCCCCGTTGGATCCAATATCGAACTAGGAGTCATCCTCAGGGTGGCACCTGGGCCTTTTCTCAAAGTCGATCCGATTGAAGGTCACCTAGTTATTTTTAAAGGTCTTTTCCTTACAATCGTTGAGCACTAGAGTCATCACGGCCCAACCCGGATCTGTTCCCTAGTGGCCAGAGTCACCACACATAGTGGAATAATTTCCCTGGACTAAATACACACATGGTCCCAATATTCAATACACATCAGTTTCGCAAAACATGGTAGTTCATCATTATAAACATGAGACCAAAATAATAGTTTACAGTATGCCAAGTTCACACATGTTTCAGAAATAATTTGATTCATTTGATAATATAATAATTATCAAAACAGTTTAATCATGAAACAACAATTTAATTTTCCAACAGTTTAGGGTAGGGGAACATTTATAAAATATGTAGCATGAAACTACTCACCTGGAAATGAAATAATATAATCCTCGAATAGAGTATGAAAGTCCAACTAGTGCCCTGAACCAATATGAAAACTATACGTCACTACTAATTTAAGAATACTAAAGAATACGAACTAAGTAACCCCAAACTAAAACGCACTAATACGGCTCAACCCAACTCACCGTTACTCTTAAATATTACCTAAGTTCATGATCTTCAAGGTCTAAAATCACCCAAGACATGGGTTCCAGTCAAAACTTAATTAATTGTGACTTTAAGATAAAACAGAATTTCAAACAAGCCTTCCCAACATATTCGCTAACTTTGAAAATTACAAAACTCACTCCACGCTATTCAAAAAAAAAAATCCAATAACCTAAAGATATGATCTAATATATCCTAAGTTTCAAACCCAATTGGTTTCACTTGATTTGCTTATCGAAATAATTATCCACAATTTATTATATCCAAACAGATTGTTTTCTGCAGCACTTTAAAGAAATTGACGGTTCTCTTAATATACACAAGCAATCAATGCAAGGCCAAAAACGTACGAAACTAGACTCGTAATCGGTTCTAATGACACTAATTTGATAATTTTTGGATTTATACCCAAAGAGAACAACACTTCCAAAGTTACTGTTTCAGACTGGTTTGCTGGACAGATTTGAATACTTCAATTTATATGGATTTTGACTCCCAAAAATTATGAAGAAAATTCAGATATACTATTCAGTATGTAATTAATCTACGGTAAACATTTCAGATCAAAATGCCTCCATTTGATATGATTCCTCAAAATTTAAAGTTCATGCTTTTAGGATCAAGAATTTCCATCCACCTTGGCAACCCAACACTTCCCAGCAACCCATTTACACAAGAAAATCCATTAATAAATACTAATACCTCTCTCTTAAACTCCTTCACAGCATAACCAAACCACCAATTAAATATAAAGAAGTAATAAAGCACACACATGTATTACCTCCAGATTAGGTGACAAGTTCAACCCAAATGCCACTACCATGTTCTTGTCCTTCTTGTATGAGGTCCAAGCTTGCTCTCACCAACTCTTCACTATCAAATGGCTGGCCCCACCTTGAGTCAAAACCAGCAGCAAAACTATGTGCTGATTGTAACAAAACCGTGGCTATCCTCTCTCCCATGTGATACCACCCAAACAGGAAGAGGAAGAGGCTTATTAGTACACCTGACACGTATGGTGAATGCCTAACAGGAAGAGGCTTATTAGTCATCCTGTAAGTCGCAGTTATTCCCTTCAACTGTTTCAAGTCCTCAACAGACTTCTTAACTTCTGCTTCTATTATTGAATTCATCACTATAGGTATAAGATCCTTCAGAGATTTTGCACCCTGTAAAATGCTTTGCTCTACAAGCTCAAGTACTTCAGTGGTGCATGAACTTAGAAGCCCAATTACTTGACGCAAGAAATCACCGCAAATCTCTGCTACCAGACAATTTAAATCATGAATTATCTGCATTACCAGCTTTGCGAGCAGCCAATCCAAATGACAACCAATTGGAGTACCGAGGAAGAAGCTTAAATGGCGAAACAGCGCTGCTGCAATTGATCCAGATTTGGGAAACTGCCATCCGGACCAAAGAGCTATCGGCAAATACACATCAACCAGAAGCACAACCCTCACTTCCCCACAATTACCAGCCACAACTCTTACCATCCTCCCAATTACCTTCAAGCACTTGTGCATCACCAACGCATGAATCTGATGAACCACGCTCACACTCCCGTGGACAAGCCCAATTCTCCTCCACTTCTTCCTCAATACCACACTCTCTCGTACTTGATAACAGAGAAGAGTTGGATCGAAAACGCGAGAAGTCCGATGAGGACGGGGATGAGTAATGAAAGAACATTTCCTAATGCGTAACGTAGACTCGATGCTTTGGCTTCGGCGATCTCTAAAGCAGCCATTGATGGCAAACGAAGCTCTGAAATGTGAGAGAGAGAGATATCAACCGAGACAGAGGTGGAGATAGCATATAATTATCATTATTTTATTTTATTCATTCTTTCCCTTGGGTTCTCATGCCTTTTTGCCGAATCTGGCACAGCATGGGCCCTCCACCCATTTCTCTTTCTTTGTTTTAATTATTTCTCCTCCACCTCGAAGATGCTCTTTGTCCCTCCACCGAATAGTCATCATCATATTCCACCTCCTCTATTTCTTTTATCATTGTGTGCTTCCCTTTTGTATCAAGAAGCATCTTCCCTCCTATTAAAATTAGTTGACAGCTCCATACTGAAGAAAAACAGAGATATTTTCATTTATTAATAGCTCACTATCTCAATTACAATTTACTCAAGATAGTATCTATATATAGAGGTCTAATACAGAGTATTCTAGAATCTCTAACAGTCTAACAGAATTTGTATATTACAAGTTAGTTACAACTGTCACACGTGGCTGCATAACTGTGGCTCTGCTTTTGTAACTATTGCTGAAGAGTGCTGTGGCTCTGCTTTTGTAACTGTGGCTGAAGGATGGCTTGTGGCTGCTTTTGTAACTGTGGCTGAAGGATGGCTTGTGGCTGAAGTGTGAATGGAGCTGAAGGAGTATGGGTGTGCTTCTGCAACTGTGGCTGTATTGGCTTAGGTGGCAGTTGGCTTAGTAGTCTCAACATTCCCCTGCAAGCTAATGGGCTGCTCAAAGACCATGAGCTTGTCCTTGAGGTACTGGAATCTTGAAACAGACAAGGGCTTGGTAAACAAATCAGCTAGTTGATCAACAGTAGGAATGTATTGGACAACAAACTGCTTAGCCAAAATTTTATCTCGCACAAAATGACAATCAATTTCGATATGCTTCGAGCGAGAATGAAATACGGGATTGGAAGCCAAAGCCATGGCAGACAGGTTATCACACCAAAGCACAGGTGTGGTTGGAGAAGAGATACCCATTTCAGTGAGCAACATTATAATCCAACTAAGTTCAGCAGCAGTATGTGCTAAAGCACGATACTCTGCCTCAGTTGATGAGCGGGACACAGTGGCCTGTTTCTTGGCAGACCAAGACACTAGATTATCGCCCAAAAACACACAATAACCTGAGATAGATTTTCGATCATGAATATCACCAGCCCAATTGGCATCTGAAAAGCCATGAAGAGCAAAAGAACTGGGAGTATAGTGCAACCCATGAGGGAGAGTACCCTGCACAAATCTTAGAATCCTTTTAACTGCCGCAAAGTGACCCACTGTAGGAGCATGCATGTGCTGACAAGCTTGATTAACAGCCAAAGAGAGATCAGGTCGGGTGATTGTAAGATATTGTAAGGCTCCAACAAGACTCCTATAAAGAGCAGGGTTATCAAATGGAAGAGAAGCATTTGGAGGAGTGCTGGGCTTGACAGATATAGGAGAGGAACAAGGTTTACAAGCAGAAAGACCTGCTTTCAAGAGGATGTCCTTGGCATATTTTTGTTGAGACAGAAAATATCCTGTATTGGTAGACTGAACAGAGATGCCAAGAAAATAGGAAATATCCCCTAATTCCTTCATAGAAAAGGCATTATGCATATGAGTGATAAGTTGCTGAATATGGACAGAATTATTTCCAGTAAGCAAGATGTCATCAACATAGATGAGTAAGTAAGTAATGGAGGTAGAAGTTCTTTGAATGAAGAGGGAGGAATCACATTTACTATTTACAAAACCTTGGGAAAGTAAGAAGGTAGAAAAGGTTGAATACCATGCCCGGGGAGCTTGTTTGAGCCCATATAATGCTTTGTGAAGTTTGCAAACATGAGAAGGGAAGGAAGTATCTACAAACCCTGGAGGTTGAAGCATAAAGACTTCTTCATCAAGGATGCCATGAAGGAAGGCATTGGAAATATCCAACTGCTTAAGAGACCAATTATGATGAAGAGCAAGGCAAAGCAAAATTCGAATAGTAGGTTGCTTAGCAACGGGGCTAAAGGTTTCATGAAAATCCAGCCCTTCTTGTTGTAAGTACCCTTTGGCTACTAAACGAGCTTTATACCGGGCAATAGATCCATCGGAGTTTCTTTTCACCTTGAAGACCCATTTACACCCAATAGCATTTTTAGTTGGTGGAAGAGACACTAAGGACCAAGTGTTTTGTTTTTGCAAGGCATGAAACTCTTCAAGCATAGCCTTATGCCAAATGGGTGAAAGTAAGGCTTCCTTGTAGGAAGGGGGTTCTAAATCTGAAAACAGAGTTGGAGCTGTGGCTAAACAAAGAGGTGATGCAACAGATTTGGAGCGAGTGGTCATAGGATGGGTATTAGAGGAAGTCAAAGGTAAAGGAGGTAGTTGGATGGCAATGGATTGAATAGGAATGGGAGATGGTGTCTGAGTATGGACATGCTGGTGCTGTGACTGAGATGAATGCTGATGCTGGATCTGAGGATGTGGATGCAGGGACTGAGTATGCACATGCTGAATTTGTGCAGATGGCTGAGTCTGTGCATGCTGAATTTGTGCAGATTGCTGAGTCTGTGCATGTTGCTGGTTCTGTTTCGGTGCCTGCGGAATTTGGGCAAGTTGCTGGAACTGAGTATGATGTTGCTGGGACTGAGTATGAACATGCTGAAGTTGTGCAGAGTGCTGACTTTGTTGCTGGGACTGAGTATGGATATGCTGAATTTGGGCAGATTGCTGATTTTGTGCATGCTGAAGTTGTGCAGATTGCTGATTTTGGGCAGATTGCTGATGTTGCAGGGACTGACTATGGACATGCTGAATTGGTGCAGATGGCTGATTTTGTGCAGATTGCTGATTGTGGGCTTGCAGATTGTTGGCTGGAAACTGAGATGAATGTGGCTGAGTCTGTGAATCAGAGTGGGACTGATGTAACTGAGAAGTAGACTGTGGAATATGAACCTCGGGCTGTACTGGAGGAATATGAGAAGAAGAATGTGATGGTGAGGATGAAGGCCAGAAAAAAGAGTGTAACTGAGGAAGAGAAGGAGCAGGTGAAGAGGAGGAAGCAAAGGAAAAATATGCTCATGAAAGACAACATGTCGAGAAAGATAAACTTTGCCGGATTTAGGATCAAGACACCGGTAGCCCTTAGCAAAAGGATGGTAGCCAAGAAAGACACAGGCCATAGATTTGGGTTGAAGTTTAGTAGACTGATACGGTTTGAGCCAAGGAAAGCATTGGCAGCCAAAAGTTTTAAAATAGGAAAAATCTGGTATGGATTTAAAAAGAACTTCAAAAGGGGACTTGTGAGTAAGCTTGGAGGAAGGAAGTCTGTTAATAAGGAAAGTAGCAATAGCTATGGCATCAAACCAATAGTGCAAAGGAACAGAAGAATGATGGAGAAGAGCTGTAGCAGTCTCAGTGATATGGCGGTGCTTCCTCTCAGCAATACCATTCTGAGAGGGAGTATAGGGACAAGAATGCTGATGAATAATTCCATGAGTAGTCAAATATGTTTGCATTTTGGATGTAAAATATTCGGAACCTCCATCAGTTCGTAAAATATGTAAAGTAGTGGCAAACTGATTTTCAACATAAGCCTTAAACTCCATGAATTTAGAACAAACTTCACTCTTATAAGCCAAAGGATAAAGCCAAGTAAATCGACTAAAATCATCAACAAACAGAACAAAATACTTGTAACCAGAACTAGAAGAAAATGGACCCCAAACATCACTATGGATGAGGGACAGTGGTGCATTTACAGTGGAATTGGACAGCTGAAAAGGTAGCTTATGACTCTTAGCTATACAACAGTCAGTACAATCAAATGTAGTAGACTGATGACCAGACTTAGAAACAGACAAGTAAGGCATGAGATGATGCAACTTTATTACAGATGGATGGCCTAATCTATTATGCCAAACCGAAGTAGAAACAGGTACAGTAGCATGAGAAGAACTGAGATGAGCATGCAACATAGGTGGTGAGATGGCAACAGCAGAAAGTGATGGATTAAAATGGTATAGGCCATTGATATTAGCACCTTGATGAAGAACTTTCTTCGAAACCTTGTCCTGAACCACAAATGTAGAATCATCAAAGGTAATGGAACAGTTATTATCTTTGGCTAATTTGTGAACAGAAACAAGATTAGAGGAGATAGAAGGAGTATGTAAAACATTTTTCAGTCGGAAAGAGAAATGAGGTGTAGGAAGTAAGCCATTACCAGTGTGATGAATGGGAACTGTATTACCATCACCGACTGTTATTTGATCAGATCCGTGGTAAGGATGAGAAGAAGTAAGATTATTCAAATCAGGTGTGATATGCTCAGTAGCTGCAGAGTCGAGATACCAAGGGGCTGAAGCAGAAGAAGCTGGATGAGAGGAAGCAACAAAGGCCTGGGAATTGTTCTGTGGAGAAGTGGTAGACTGAAATTGTGGATCCATTCTATACCAACAATCCAAAGCAGCATGACCATGTCCTCCACAAATTTGACAGATCAGAGAAGAAGCAGATCGACCTCGGCCTCGAAATGAACCACGGCTAACATGATTCTTAGGATGACTAGAAGAATAGGAAGAACCAGAGAAATACTGATTCTGTGAATGATGATTTGGAGATCCAGTGGAGCCATATGAACGACCTCCTCGTCCTCCTCTAGAGTATCTTCCTCGAGATCTAGAACCTCGATAGGTATAATTCAAAGAACCTCGAACAGAAGAGAAGGCCACAGTAGGTTCAGTATGATCTTTGTGATGTTTAGACTCAACATGTATAGCTTCAGAGATAAGTAGAGAATTCAGTTCATCAACTGAAATGGATTCGGAACGAGCGCGAATCGTCGTCTTAAATGCATCATATTCTTCAGGAAGTCCATTCAAAATCAAAAGTACGAGATCTTCATCATCAATGAATGCAGAGGCAAGAGCTAATTGACTCACTAACTCTTTGATTTTTGTGAGATATGCCTCCATCGAATCAGTTTTCTTGGTAACACTGTTGAGTTTGTTCTTGAGCTGATGCACATGAGATCGAGAAAGTGCAGTAAACCTCTTGTGCAAAGCACTCCAAACCTCAGAACAACTATGAAGATGAAGAACAGTGGAATAAAGTGCAGGTGATAAAGTTGCAGTGAGGCAACTAAGAAGATGTGCATCTACAAGTTTCCATTGAGAATAGGCAGGATTATCCACCTCTGAGCCAGAATCATCTTTGATTGTAACAGATGGACAAGGTGAAGTACCATTAACAATGCCAAGTAAATCAGTAGCTTTCAAAATATTCTGAGTTTGATTCTTCCAAATCAGAAAATTTGAGGCATCAAGCTTGACAGTGATAAATGAAGACAGATTGGAAATGAGAAGTGAAAGATTAGAAGGAATCGAAGATGAAGACATTGAATTAATCTGAAACAAGAAGATGAATCAAGATTGAACACAGATGAGGATCAACTCGCAAGAGATTGACGCTCTGATACCATGAAGAAAAACAGAGATATTTTCATTTATTAATAGCTCACTATCTCAATTACAATTTACTCAAGATAGTATCTATATATAGAGGTCTAATACAGAGTATTCTAGAATCTCTAACAGTCTAACAGAATTTGTATATTACAAGTTAGTTACAACTGTCACACGTGGCTGCATAACTGTGGCTCTGCTTTTGTAACTATTGCTGAAGAGTGCTGTGGCTCTGCTTTTGTAACTGTGGCTGAAGGATGGCTTGTGGCTGCTTTTGTAACTGTGGCTGAAGGATGGCTTGTGGCTGAAGTGTGAATGGAGCTGAAGGAGTATGGGTGTGCTTCTGCAACTGTGGCTGTATTGGCTTAGGTGGCAGTTGGCTTAGTAGTCTCAACACATACACTAGTGCCCTCATTATTAATCGCCAACGAGTATATATATATATATATTTTTGAGTCATTACAATAGTTCTCTCTCTCTCTCTTTCTCTCTCTCCACCAGCGACTGCAAGTAATTTTCCATTTCATTCTCTAATCTTTCGTTTTCTTTTTTCTCCTTTTTTCTCTAATTGTGAATTTTGGTATGATTTCACGAGTATAATTGTGCATTTGCAGAAATTGCGATAGTTTAGTTTAGTTTAGTTTTTTTTATTTTTTATTTTATTTATTTAATGCATTTGAACAATTGTTTTCCTGTAACTAGCAATTTTTAAGGGAAACTACATGGGGAAAGAGAAAAAAAATACCAACACATGGAGGGCACCCCCACGGACAGACACACTTGCACCCATGTGTTGTAATTTTTTTCTCCTTCTCCTGCATGTAATTCCCCTAATTTTTATGCTTTCCCGTGTTAAAAAGGTGAGTAAAGGTTTTATTTGATATGAAGTACTTCAATGGACAAACTCAGATTAAAACATAAATTGGAGTAAAAGCTTCAGCAATGGCAGAGTCGTAAATTTGAAAGCTACAAAAGGTCTTGAAAAATTTGAGTAAACATTTGAGTCTCTCTTGATTTGGGTAAAAAAAATGGGGGTATAACAACTCATTTTGATATGATAAGATACAATAAGACTGACTCTATGTCTGGCCTATATCATTCGTTTTCTTTAATTTTATGCCTAAGTTGTCTCAAATTAAGTTCTATATTCATACAGATACTTATTTGCTGAAAGATTGGTAAGCTAGTTGTGTAAGTTTGGAAGATTAGATCATTTCAACATGTAAATAACATTTAATAATGTACTTGTTTTTACATGCAGATTTTGAGTTATATGGCCAGACAGCAAGTACCGAGTTGTTAGCCAAAGAACATTCTCTTCAAGGTGTTGGTCCTCCACCACAAAAAACAAAAAAAGGTGTTGGTCCTCAGAAATGCTTTAGCTTTTAGTGTTGATGGTTCTAGATTTGCCACTGGTGGGCCGGTGAGTGCCTGTCTTGCAATATTTTCTTACGACCAATTGCTGCTTGTATTTTGGCACTACCCTTGCATTTTCTATCGGCTTTGTTTGGTTGGAGAATTTAGAAAGGGATGAAAAATGTGAGTGAAATGTGAATAAAATAAACCTACATTTCATCCAGTGTCACACACCTTTTCCTTTTTCCTTTCTAAATCCCTTCTCAAATTCCTCAATCAATACAGCGTAAATATATGACATAATCTCATTTTGTAATGAAGCTACCGCGTATATAAGAGTGAACATTAAACCATTTTTATTGTGCTGTGACCATCGAGCACTTATTTGTTATGCTTACTCTCAAACTAAGATACTTCAATAATTCTCTCTCTCTCTCTCTCTCTCTCTCTCATGTGTGAGAATTGCATTTTGAGTTATATGTTAAATTTGAATTCCTTGCAAAAGAAATGAAGTCAAAATAAAGTGTATTAATTGGATAACTTGCTGTATGCTGGATCTTGTTATGTTAACTCGTTTATTTTTTGAATGGCAATGCTTCCATGCTTACATTCTGATTTCGCAATTTTCTAATCACTTAATCAGGGGATGTCATATGCTTAGTGACTTGAGGATATACACATATTACATCATATCATTATGGTGATTTCATTCTTCCTCAGGATTGATATGGAAGAACACAATGAAGAAGATTCTGTGTCGATTGTGAAGTCCGTTGTTAAGAAAGAAAATATTGAAGTTGAGGCAAGAGAGTTAACTGCCACACCTCTTAAAAGATATGTAACAATGGTTGTAGATAATGGATGTGCTAATAAGTGGATATGCAATTATGGGTGCAAATCAGAGCCCTATACGGAGACGTATTCCCGAATTAGGGCCCACTTGATTGGGTTGTTACCCAGACAAAAATCTCAGGGAGTGGCCAAAGTAAGCAAGGAAGAGAGGGAAAAATTGAAAAAGGAAGAAGATGAAGCCAAAAGAGTTTTTGGTGGTTGCACCCGCTGAACACCTATTTCAGGTGTTCCAGTTGTTTCACAGGGACACAGAGCAACCACAAATGTGTCTATGCACAAAGGGAAAGACTTCTCTGATAAGTACAAAGTATCCTCCAGAGATGAGGCAGATGGGTCAGTTGCATGTTTTTTCTACGGCTGTGGAATACCCATAAACATAGCAAAGTCTCCTATCTGGGTTGATATGGTTCACGCTATCAATGAAGCACCCAAAGGATATGAGCCACTGAGCTCAGAGAAGATAAAGACTACACTTCTTGACAAGGAAAAAACTAAAGTTGATCAATCATTAGTGTTCATTAAGCAACAGTGGCCGACATATGGGGTTTCTATTATAGCAGATGGTTGGATGAGTGTCAAGAATGAATCGTTTATCAAAGTAATGGCAGTTTCAGAGCATAAGGCTATGTCATTAGTGGACTAGATTGTTCCAGAGACAATGTCTCAAGTGAATTTATTGCTAGGATTTTGTTAAAAGCAGTTGAATCTCTGGGCACCTTTAATGTCGTGCAAATTTTGACTGATAATGCACCGACTTGTAAAGCTGCTGGGCGAATCATTGAAACAACATATCCTCATATTTTTTGGTCAGGTTGTGTAGCTCATACTCTCGGTCTCTTGTTGAAAGATATGGCGAAGTCAGTGCACCCAAGTTTAGCCTTTGTTGCTAATTGTCACAAGAATGTGAAAGGGGTCACCGACTATTTGAAAAATCATAGTTTGTCATTGTACATATTCCGTACATTTCCTGAACTTGATGGTTTTCAAGTAAAAAAGAGAAGATACGGGGAACATTTTTTAGTACTAGATCGTATTCTGCGGGTTAAGAATGCTTTGATCAATATGGTTTTGAGTGAGGAATGGGATAAACTCAAGAGAGGTAGGTCAAATTCAAAGATGCAGCATGACACGGTGAGAAAAACCATTCTGGATGATGATTTCTGGAAGAAGTTGAAGACCATTGTGACATTCACAAGACCCATAATGGGATTTGATATGTTATTGTGATTCAGATAGAGCTTGTATTGGGGAAGTTTATCAAAGATCTGATGACATATATGTTGGGATCCATTAAAACGACATTGCCGGATAATGCTGATCTGAGGGGAGTCATCCAAAATCTTGCTGAATGATGGAACAAGATGGATATACTGTTATATACTGTTGCCTGTATACTTACTCCACTTTACTATTCAGATCATTGATTAAAAAAATTGGCTCCGGGTGGAAAGAAAAGAAAGAAACCTCATGCTGATCCCAATGTTCAAAAAGTCTATTTAGATGTTGTCGATCGGCTTGTGACGGACTCCAAGGAAGCATCTTTAATTCGTTAGCAACTCTACACAGTTTCTTTTTCTTGTTCTCAAGCTATAAAAGATAGAGATATAATGTCTGCACTATCATGGTGGCATTTATATGGTGCGAGTGCTCCGGAGCTTTATTAAAGTTTTATCCCAATGCATTAACACACGTGTGCTGAAAGAGAATTGGCTACCTGTGAATACATACGTAACGTGAAGAAAAACAAAATGAATGCTGGCCGCGTAGAGTCTTTGGTCTATGTTCATTATAACCATCGATTGTTGACAAGGAACCGAGAGGATTATGAGGGGTCATATTGGAACTGGGATAATTTTCTTACTGATGATAATTTGGAGATTGTGCGTACCGGATTCCGCACTAGATGAAAGTGGATCGGGGCTCCGCACTCGGTTGGACTATCCAGGGACTGAGGTTCCTGCCACAAGAAGCACCGTAAGAGCTGCCTGGCTGGGGTTGGCCGGATAACTCCTCCGGTGTGGGAATTAGTGATCGGAGAAGGAGTGTATAGAGGGTTGAATTTGTATGTAAGTATTGTTTAGCTTGGAATAGTTCAGTTACCTTCAATGTGAAGTTCACGTTGTATATATAGTGTTCCTTGCTTGCTTTTCAAGGTGGATTCATGGAGCTTGGATGCTGCCAGGTGTCCTTTTGGCATTGCTCATGGTGGGGGACCACCTGTTAGTTGCCAATAAATGCATATATTCATTGTAGTCATACTGATAACAAACCACATTCCTTTGGCTCAACAACTTCTGTGATTCTAGGTGTAGGGGACCAGCTGAGGTGGCAACCTGCACATGCACACGTTCACAGCTTCTATGTTTCCTTGCCAGGTTTCCTCAGCTCGGTACCGATGTTCCTCAACTCGGCATCATTATGCCTTGTCTCGGCTTTTTATAGGATCATTCATGGAGATGGGCTGATCCATCTGGATATCTTTGTATTGGCTCGGCCTATTTTCTGTTTGGCTCATAGGTTCAGTCTCGCAGCTCGGCCCAGCCCAGCACCGTGGCCGGACTAGCCTTTCCTCTGCAGGTTGGACCCAAGTGCTTGAGGACTTGGGTGGACTGTTGATCATGAAATTGGGCTTAATTGGTTTGCCCATATACTCATCCAGCCCACTTGGATTCGGGCTTCAGTGGATTGGGCCGGCCCAAGGTTTGGACTTGACCCATTTCACTTTTAGCCCCTTCATTTGCCCCCTAGCTCGCGCTAAGGTTCCCCTTGGGGGGAGCTATTGTTCTGCTTCCCAAGCGTCACGTCGTTTTGGTTTTCCTCAGCTCGGCCTTGGTGACGGTTCAATCCTGACACGCAATTCCTGCATGCGTCCGTTCATAATGACACGTGGCGATGTGAGATTGGTGTGCAGAGATAGTGCGTCGATCCCATACTGAAGGTCGTGCTCCGTGTACCTGTGCGCCGGCTAGTGCAATTAATGCTCTGGCTATCAATACAAATCCCTTCATCTGCTTTTTTGTTCCTCTAGAGAGTTTCAAAGAGAGAGAAAGGACTCTTCCCGTTCCCCCGACCCAGTCTCGTTGGTGCCCTGCTCGGACTTTTTCGTCGCTGATCTTGCTCTGCTACCACTGTTCTAGTCTCTGTAAGTTCTCTTGCGACTCCTCTTTTTGCCTTAATCATCTTGTTCGACCTACTCACTGTTTGTGTTCCGTACTCTGTTTTCTGAGTCCTACTTCTGTCTGCTTAGGCTTATTAGATGGGGAAGTTCCGTTCACTGGTTGATACCCCCGAGGCCATGGCTATGTTCCGCCTGGACTATAATATTCCCAATGACGTTACCCTCTCGTTGGCGAAAGTAGACGCCAAGCGTATGGGCACAAGGAATACCGTTGCTTTTCCCATCGCGGCCATAGTCGATGGAGGGGTTCGGTTCCCTCTTGACCCGTTGGTACGCCGGTTTCTGCATCAAGTCCAGTTAACCCCAATGCAAGTATCTGTGAACCTTTTCTGTGTTGTTTGCGGTGTCTTTGCCCTCAATAGACGACTGGGTTTGAACCTTGACATATGGGATATCTTAGGTTGTTATACTCTTTCTCATAACAAAGACCACAGTACATATTACTTGCGTGTTCGCTCATTTGATTGCCATTTGGTTATCGGGTTACCTGATTCGGATAAACACAATGATGATTTCCTTCAAGTCGGTGGAAACTAGGAGTTCCTCGCTGGTACTGAGTTTCAGTCTGAGCAGATGCCCCAGAAAGACGGCTACCCAGGTTCGGGTCTTCCCTTCTAATGCCTTTTGTATTCTTTACATTATTTTGGGTATTACTCTGATGTGTCGCTTCTTTTTTGCAGAGTCCTCTTGTTTCCAACGAAGGTCGAACCGAGAGAATGCTGAAGCCATAAAAGCTGCCCTAAGGTATAAAAAGAGATATGCACCTGAGTTATTTGACTACCAGTCTACTTACCGCTCCGTTATTCCAAAGAAGGCGAGGCTCGCTGCTACCCTTCTAGAGTCCGATACCGAGACTGACACATCTCTCACTCCTTTGGTCATAAGTCGTCGCAGGAGTCAGGGTGTACTTTCTGAAAGAGCGCCTTCCCCTGCCCCCAGTTTCGCAGGGAGCGGGTCTGTGGCGAAGAGAAGGGTGTTGGTGGATTTAGAGGCCGAGGCCTTCAGGGCCTCCGATGCTTTGCAAACCCCTTTGGAAAAGACCGAGGTAAAGAGCCTCATGGAGGTGAAGATGAAGGTTGGAGCTTCTGGGACCCCTACGACTGTTGTCGAGCCCTCAGCTTCAGTCGCTGCGCGAGCAAAAAAGAGGAGAAGAGAGGCTGTCAAAGCAGTGGTGGGGGAAGCTTCTGAGGATCCTGCTGAGGATGATGCTTTTGAGAAATGGGAGCCACCAATATCGCATGAAGGCAGGCCTATTTCCACTTCTGATTCAGTTGTCGCTTCACAAGATTTTGCTTTTGATTTGACTAAGTTTTTGTTGATGCCGGTTGATATGGCCGACCACAATGGACCCCGTGATATTCCTATCCTGAAGGGGACCCTTCAGATGATGACCGCTGTAAGTGTTTCCTGTTTTACTTGTCTTTACTGTTGCGTTGTTGTCTCCTTTTTCTCTTAATTCTTCGTTGTCCTTTGCAGTGTATCCAAAGAAAGCATCTGTCCATTACTCGTGCTGAAGAGCTAGAAAGGGCCGTGCTGGAGGCCGCAATGAACGCTAAAAGACTGACGGTAAGCTTGGAGACAGAGAAAGAGGGATGCCGAACTGCGGAGAGGGAAGCATTTCGTTTAAACAAGATTGTCGCTTTAGCTGAAAAATCGAAGGAGGCTGCTATCGGGACACAGGCTCAACTCGAGGGGAAGGTGGCCGAACTGGAGGCCGTTATTGCCGTGATGGCTGCCGAGTGTTCCACGCTGGAAGCCAAACGCTGGCAACAGGGTTGGGATGAAGCTGGGGCCGCCTATAAGGAAGAGGTGCTAGTGCTGCAAGATAAGCTCTTCGTGAAGGGTTGGACGAGTGCCTTGACTGCTGTGCTGGTTCCTGAAGGCTCTTCCCTGTTTCAGGATGTCCCCGTTCCTTCGAGATCCTTGGGTTCAAAGACTGTTTCCGCCCCTGCTGTTCTTCTAGCCGAAGTTTCTCCAGAAGATGATTCTGCAAGCAAGACCCAGGACAGGAATGTTGCCGCTGAAACGGTGGATGTTGAAGGGATTGAAGCCCCAGAGACTGAAGCCACGGGAGATGTGGTTAAGGAGGCTTCTACTTCTCAGGAAGTTAGAGCTTCCTCTACTTTTCCTCCCGCAGATGGCCTGGACAAAATTACTGATGCTGCTCCTGAGTTACCCGCTGTTGATGAAAATTGATGTTGAAAGAATTTGAACTTTTTTGCTTTGATGTACTGTGGCTCGGTCTCCATGACGAGCTTTCTTTCCGCACTTGTCAAGACAATTTTTCTTTTTTCTTTTCTTTTCTTTGCTACTAGTTGTGAAGCCATTTGTGCCTTTCGTTGGATGATGGAATTTTCTTTTTGAACTTGCAATCTGATGCTGTTTGGCTTCTATGTTTGAATGTTTTCTATACTGCCTGCCCCCGGCCAAGCACTGTTGGGGCCTCGGGGCCAAATAGATGCTCGGTCTGGTTCTGTATTGCTTTTAAATGAATGCTCTGTCTGATTCTGTACTGCATGCCCCCGACCGAGCATTGTTGGGGCCTCGGGGCCGAACTGATGCTCGGTGTGGCATTGTACTGTTTGCCCCCGGCCGAGCACTGTTGGGACCTCGGGGCCGAACTGGTGCTCGGTATGGCTAACGGATATGGGGTATGGTTGTGCTTGAGTTCGTAAGTGGGTCTTACTTAGGTCCAGGTTGGTTTTGAAAGAAAACAATTGTTTGCCCTCACCTGAAGCTAAGTAAGATCGGTACTGAAGATTGTGCCCTTGTGTAGAGCTGCTTGAGTCTGTTTCAACTTAGATAGTATAGGTGTATTTGAATGCAATGAAGGCATGGAAAGGTGTCTTGCTCAGGTCCAGCTTGGTTCTTTTTTAAAAAAAAATGATTGTTTGCCCCCAGCTGGAGTTGAGTAAGACTAATGCTGGAAACTTGCTCCTGATAGGACCTGGTCATGCTTATTCCAACGCTGTTTGTTTGAGTCGATACTGAATTGTTGACGCGTTGATACTTAAAAGGTTCTGTAAATGCAAAGATGTTTACTTAAGATATGTTAGTATGGTTTCCACCAAGCAATTCCACTTGGCTAAAATCCAATTTAGTTGCCAAACATTATTCCACCAAGCGATTCCACTTAGCATGTTTGAGTGCTAACCAAATTTAAATTCCGTCCAGTCGTTCTGAAACTAAGTCCATTTGGGTTAAGACCAAAGTTAATTCTGTTTGGTAGGAACCAAAGCTAATTCCGTTTGATAAACATCAAAGCTATTTCCGTTTGGTAAGAACCAAAGCTAATTCCGTTTGATAAACATCAAAGCTAATTCCGTTTGGTAAGAATCAAAGCTAATTCCGTTTGATAAACATCAAAGCTAATTACAAGAATTTGATAAATTTGAGAAGAGTGCCTTTACAATCTGATAAAGGAAGTGGGACCATCTTATTGATAGTATTTCTTGAGATTTGCTACGTTCCAGGGCCGAGGTATAGCTCTGCCACTCAGATCCTCGAAGTAGTAGACTCCATTTCCAACGACGACTGTGACTCTGTAGGGACCTTCCCAGTTTGGCCCAAGTTTGCCTTCGCCAGGCACCCTTTTGTGATCCATAACTTTCCTTAAGACCAGTTCTCCTGGTATAAATTGCCTTGGGAAAACCTTTTGGTTGTAACTCTTGATGAGCTGCTGTTGATACGCTACAAGTCTGATCAACGCTACCTCTCTTCGTCCCTCTGCCATATCCAGTGCTTGTGCAATAGCTTCCTCATTACTGGTGTTCTCAAACAGTTCAGATCGAAGGGTTGGGAGACCGACTTCGAGTGGGATGACGACCTCCATTCCATAAGTTAGGGAGTAAGGTGTTTCCCCCGTTGAGCGCCGTGCTGTGGTTCGGTATGCCCATAGCACGTGGGGTAACTCTTTAACCCATTTCCCTTTGGTATGCTCAAGCCGTTTCGACTCCGTTGATGATGGTTTTGTTTGACGCCTCTGCCTGTCCATTGTTTTGCGAGTACCCTGGAGAAGAGCTCCTGTATTCAATCCTGAGGTCGGCACAAAACTTTCTGAAGATCTTTCCATCAAACTGTGTTCCATTATCCGCAATTAGTACCCGCGGGATGCCGAAACGCACCACCACATTTCTCATAACAAACCACTTTGTATCTGCTTCTTTGATATTTGCCAATGCCTCAACTTCGACCCACTTAGTAAAATAGTCGGTTGCTGCGATGAAAAATCGCCTGTTCCTAGTGCCTCGCGCCAATGGTCCGACAGTATCCAGGCCCCATTGGGCAAAGGGCCATGGGCTGGTGAGAGGGGTGAGAGTTTTGGCTGGCTGATGAATGAATGGAGCAAACCTCTGGCATTTATCTCACTTCTGTACGTATTGCTGAGCATCTTGTTGCATCTGCGGCCACCAATACCCGTGAGTGAGGGCTCGGTGCGCCAGCGACCTTCTGCCAACGTGGCATCCACAAATCCCATCATGAATTTCGTAGAGAACATTCTCGACCAGATTTGGATGCACACATAGGAGATAGGGGCCAAGATAGGAACGTCTGTAAAGCTTCCCAGATGGTGAGATCCAGAACCGAGCTGACTTGTGTTTGACCTTGTTGGCTTCCTTTTTGTCTGCGGGAAGTGTACTAGATTTCAGAAAAGTAAATATCGGATCCATCCAGCTTGGCTCCAAGTCGTTACAGAGGACTGGAGATACAATACTTGGTTCTGGTACAAACTCGACCCAAACTTTTCTGGCATCCTTTGTATTTACTGACGAGCTGAGGCATGCTAGGGCATCAGCGTGGCTGTTTTTGTCCCGACTGATTTGTTCCACCCGTATGGCTTGAAATTTTCTGAGTAGGTCCTTGGCCTTGCCTGCATACATAGCCATTCTTTCATCTCGTGTTTCATAGATCCCAGAAAGTTGGTTTACCACTAGCTGTGAATCGCTGAAAACAAGAAGCTGTTCTGCACTGAAGTGTTCGGTGCTACGTAAGCCAGCCAATAACGTTTCGTACTCGGCCTCGTTGTTCGAAGCATTCCAACCGAGCTTGAGAGCCTGTTCCCAGATAAATCCTTCTACTACTCCTGCCCCCAAGCCTCGGTTATTTGACGACCCGTCAACATAGAGCTGCCAGATGTTTCCAATAAAGAGTTTCCAAGCCTCCGAAGCGCAGGGTTTTCCTTGTTCGGTAGTGCATGGCGTCTGTGCCGAACTCGGATCCCCCGGTTCGGTACTCTGGGTTGGAGCAAATTCTGCGACAAAATCCGCTAAGACCTGGGCCTTGATCGCTGTCCTGGGTTGATACCGAATGTCAAACTCACCAAGTTCTACCGCCCACTTTGCTGTTCTGCCAGAGAAATCGGCTCGGCTGAATACAGATCTGAGGGGAAATTCAGTGAGGACATTAATGGTATGCCCCTGGAAGTAATGCTGCAGCTTTCTTGAGGCGATAAGCAGCGCGTATGCTAACTTTTCTAATGGTAGATACTGTGTCTCGGCATCTAGTAAAGTCTTGTTGACATAATAGACAGGCCTTTGTTCCTTGTCAACTTCTCGAATTAATACTGCACTTACGGCATGATCTGAGACTGCTAGATAGAGGTACAGCTCCTCTCCTTGTTCTGGAGTGGACAGCAGAGGATGTGTACTGAGGTATCTTTTGAGGCTTTGCAGTGCTTCGGTGCATTCGTTATTCCACTCAAATGCTGCCTTTTTCCTTAGAAGCTGGAAGAAAGGCTTCATCCGATCCGAGGATTTACTAATAAACCGATTCAGTGCAGCCGCCATTCCGGCCAGCTTCTGCAACTCTTTAGCCTTTGTTGGTACTTCAAGATCTCGTATTGCTCTGATCTGATCCGGATTTGCTTCAATTCCTCTGTGAGTGACCATATATCCCAAGAACTTCCCTGTTCCTACCCCGAAAGCGCATTTCGAGGCATTGAGGCGAAGCTGGTGGTTTTTCAAGATGCCAAAAACCTCTCTCAAGTCCGTGAGATGGTTTGCAGCGAGCCTACTTTTTACTACCATATCGTCTATATATGCTTCCATGGTTTTTCCCAATTGGTCCTTGAACATCCGGGTAATTATTCGCTGGTAGGTTGCCCCGGTGTTCTTGAGGCCGAATGACATTACTTTGTAGCAGTAAGTTCCCCTTGGAGTGATAAACGCTGTCTTTTCTTGATCCAGACCGAACAGTGGTATCTGATGATAGCCGCTATAAGCGTCCAGAAAGCTCATGCGCTCATGCCCTGCTGTTGAGTCTACTAGTTGATCAATGCGAGGCAGCGGAAAGCTGTCTTTAGGGCAGGCTTTGTTCAAGTTAGTGAAATCAACACAAACTCTCCATTTTCTGTTCTTCTTCCTGACTACAACCGTGTTGGATAGCCATTGCGGGTACTGAACTTCTTTAATTGCTCCTGAAGCCAGGAGTTTTTCGACTTCTGCAATCACTGCTTTGGTGTGCTCAACTGAGGATCTCCGACTTTTCTGCACAATGGGCCGAGCTGAAGGGTTGATGTTGAGCTTGTGGCAAGCAAATTTTGGGTCCAACCCTAGGGTATCATATGCTAATCATGCGAATACCTCCATATTTTCCCTCAGCAGTTTGAGCAGCTGAAGTTTCTCATCAGCGCCTAGTGAGGTACCGATAAGGAAGTACTTTTCCGGGTCATCCTCTTTTACCAGGACTCTCTCCAAATCCTCTACTATTTTTTCCTCTAGAGCTCCCCCTACATCTTCCAAGACTGGCTGTTTGGCCACTTCTATCGTTTGTACCCGATTGCAGAGCTGTTTTGCCTTTAATGCTGCCATGAAGCAATGTTTGGCCGCAACTTGATCCCCTGAAATCTGCTCTACTCCGTGTTCCGTTGGGAAATGGATGAGCTGGTGATAGGTTGAAGGGACTGCCTCCATTTGATGAATCCACGGACGGCCAAGTATGGCATTGTAAGGGGATGGTGTATTAATGACCAAGAACTCTATCTGAAGGGTTTTTGTTCCTGCCACGACTGGCAACACTACTCTGCCAAGCGGCCATTCTGGCTGTGAATTGAAACCGACCAACGGGGCTGCCGCTAGGGTGAGGTGCTGCTCGGAGAGACCAAGCTTTCTGAACAAATCATAATACAATATGTCTGCTGCACTACCTTGATCTACCAAGACTCGTTTTACATCAAATCGTTTCCCAATTCCCACAGTTATAATCAATGCGTCTGTATGTGGGTGCTGTATACCCTCTAAATCTTTGCTAGTAAATGAAACAGCGCACAAGGGGGATTTAGGTACTGTACGTACCTTTTTCGATGCAGGCTCCACTGACATGACCCGTCGAATTTGCGCAGCCTTAACAATCTCTTCCTTCAGTGCCTCCTCAGACTCCTGAGTCGCTGTCCCGTGTATCACATTTATTATCAGCCGAGGTGGATGCTCAATATTCGGTTCTGGCAGCGGGTTCCCTGGTTCGGTCGCTTCCTTATCCTTATCTATGTAATCCCGAAGGTGCCCAGCTGCTACCAAGTCTTCCAAGTGTTGCTTAAGTGCTTTGCAGTTCTGGGTCATGTGCCCCCTGTCTTGATGGTAAGTGCATCTGAGCTTCTGATTGCGCCGAGCCGGATCTCCCAACATTTTCGGCTGCCAAACAAAGAAGGGCTCTCTCTTGATCTTTTCCAAGATTCGATAAATCGGCTCTTTGAACACCGTCACGACGGCTTCGTGGGATTTGGACTTATCCACTTCATTCACTGCAATCCCTCGGTGTTCTCCCCAGTCTGATCTCTTCTTGTGCCGAGCTGTTTGTTCTGTTGACGCTTCCTCAGTGGGGATCTGATCGTCTTCGAGGCGAGCGTACTGCTTAATCCTAGCACACAAATCTTTCAAAGCTGTGGCCGGGCACTTGGTAAGTGATTGTCTCAGCTTACTTTCCGGGCGTAGACCATGTTTGAAGGACATAACGGCCATCTCCTCGCTGCACACATTTTCCTCCAGGTCATTGTATTCTTCTCAGTACCTCCTCACATAATTGCGCAGCGTTTCCTCCTGCTCCTTTCGGAGGCCGAACAGTGTATCCGGCTCCTTCGGGATCTTAGTGTTGGAGACGAACCTGGCTAGGAACTCTTCAGAGAGCTGTTTCCAGCCACGGATTGATCCAGCGGGGAGACGATCGAACCATCGAAGTTCGGTTTCTCCCAGGCTGGATGGAAAGACTTTACACATCAGTGCCTCATCTCGGCTCCAAAGAGACATCATTTGTCTATAGTGGCTAATATGTGTCAGCAGGTCCGACTTCCCGTCTTATGAAGTGAACTTTGGTGGGGTGAATTTCTTTGGAGGTCTTATGGTCTCGATCTCTTGGGAGAATGGTGAAGAGACGAGCCTATCCAGCGCTCGGTGTTCCCTCTGATGAACAGTACGGTCCAGATGATCCCGATGTTGTTCATTCTGCCTATTGCCAATCAACCAAGTACGAAGGTCCTGAGGAGGGTATTCGGTCTGTTGACTAACGGTCTTCAGCCTCTTGGCCCTTTTCCGGCATGACCTACGGGTGTGACTGCTTGCCGCCTCATTCTGTACTGGGATAGGCTGGCTTTGTTGTCCAGATTCATTCCTGGGGAGCTTCTTCACTGGTGGCTCTCTGGATGAGCTCCTCTGTCGCAAACGAGAGGGCTCCGCTTCCGTCTTCTTTTCTGTTGGATCGCCCAGCACCTTCTTAAGTTGGGCTTTCAACTCCTGTATCTCCATCCCCATGGAGTCTATGATGCGGTCTCTATAATCCTTTTCCAGAAGAAAGTGATGAGAGGAGCCTCCAGCGAAAGGTAATCGGTGCTCGACGGATTCAGGGGTTCGATTTTTGTTTCCAGTTTGTTCCTCCGGGACTGTTGGGAGTGCCAAACCTTTGTCCTTTGTTTTCTCCGTCTGCGGAGTATGTGTTGACGGCGGAATGTCCTCAATCTCCATCGCTAGAACTGAGTGCAGAGCTCAGAGATGAAGTTTCCACGTTCACCGCACCAATTGTGCGTTCCGGATTCCGCACTAGATGAAAGTGGATCGAGGCTCCGCACTCAGTTGGACTATCCAGGGACTGAGGTTCCTGCCACAAGAAGCACCGTAAGAGCTGCCCGGCCGGGGTTGGCCGGATAACCCCTCCGGTGTGGGAATTAGTGATCGGAGAAGGAGTGTATAGAGGGTTGAATTTGTATGTAAGTGTTATTTAGCTTAGAATAGTTCAGTTACCTTCAATGTGAAGTTCATGTTGCATATATAGTGTTTCTTGCTTACTTCTCAAGGTGGATTCATGGAGCTTGGATGCTTCCAGGTGTCCTTTTGGCATTGCTCATGGTGGGGGACCACCTGTTAGTTGCCAATAAATGCATATACTCATTGTAGTCATGCTGATAACAAACCACATTCCTTTGGCTCAACAACTTCTGTGATTCTAGGTGTAGGGGACCAGCTGAGGTGGCAACCTGCACATGCACACGTTCACAACTTCCACGTTTCCTTGCGAGGTTTCCTCAGCTCGGTACCGATGTTCCTCAGGTCGGCATCATTATGCCTTGTCTCGGCTTTTTAGGATCATTCATGGAGATGGGCTGATCCATCTGGATATCTTTGTATTGGCTCGGCCTATTTTCTGTTTGGCTCATAGGTTCAGTCTCGCAGCTAGGCCCAGCCCAGAACCGTGGCCGGACTAGCCTTTTCTCTGCAGGTTGGACCCAAGTGCTTGAGGACTTGGATGAACTGTTGATCATGAAATTGGGCTTAATTGGTTTGCCCATATACTCATCCAGCCCACTTGGATTCGGGTTTCAGTGGATTGGGCCGGCCCAAGGTTTGGACTTAACCCATTTCACTTTTAGCCCCTTCAGAGATTGACGTAGAAGCGATTGAAGATAAAGAATATGCAATGCTTCATGGTAATGAAATTAACGCTGCTCAGTCCTCGCCATTTGGAATGACTTCCACGTGTTATCAAACTTCGACTCGAGGATCTTCCAAATTGCGAGTGAAAGAGATTGTCAGCAGTAAAAGGCCACGCATGAGGTAATAGTCTAGTCTTTTTCCGTCTTGCTTGTGATAAGAAAAAAGTTCAGTTTGATGGGGTTGTCATGGCGGTTGTATTTTTGAATGATCTTGTTAGGGATGTAATCGATTCAGAACGGTCGGTGTTTAGGTGAAATTTTGCACCGAACCGATAATATCGGTTTTATTATATTAAAAATCAAAACAGACCAAATTTTTTATCAAACCGCACCGAACTATTCAAACGATTTGGCTCAATGTGGTTTAATCAGTTTAAATACTTTCAAAATTGAGTCATTTATTAAATTTGTAGTATAATAAATAATTTATATAAAAATATTAAATTAGCCATTTGTACACAATTTTAACCATATCTAATCCAACCATTCACAAAAATACAAACAAAAAAATTAATAAATACTAAGACTTGAAATTTTTACTGAATTAGAATTAGAAATAAAATATAATGTAAGAAACAAATTAATAAATACTAAGGTAGTGTTATTCATTATATATTTAATATATATTATATGTAAATGTATTCGGTCGGTTTCGGTGCAAATAGTATATCAAAATCGGTACTCAATCGAAAACCAAAAAAAATTAATTTCTAAAACCGAACAGACCGATTCATATTAAAAAACCGACTAAATATGACCGGTTTATTCCGGTTCAATCGGTTTAGTCGATTTTTTCGTTTCTTCTTCCATCCCTAGATCTTTTAAATAAACTATTATGTAGTGAAATTTTCATTAACTTCTTTGTTTTGAACTGAGCTTTTGGATGGGGGTAGAATTTCAAAGTGAATTCTGCTTTGTATTTTACTTTTTACATGCATGACTGTTCCGAGGAAGGCAACTTTTGGTATCATTTTCATTTTATGGATTTATATTTTGACGAACAGAAAAATTGTTTATCAAACTATTTATGAAAATTATTTTCATGAAAAATTTCTGAAAACCGACTTTCTAAACAAAACAATTGTTTTCACACAAACAAAAACAATGGTTATTTTCAAAGTTTTTATATTATTTTTGTTTCAGAAACCCAAAAAGATTATGAAAAATAAAAATAAAAATTGATACCAAGAAAGTACTATTTAGTAGGTCTATCTTTTGTTTCTGTCACAATTCCGTAAATGTAGGTAGTATTTTTTTACAGGAAACAATCCAGAAAAAAAATAGAAGGAAAAAAAAAGCAGTGTTATCTTCAATGTTATTCAATCCTCTGAATATAAATCTGAGACTTAGTATTTCATGCATTGATGAGGCAGAAGGTTTAATACACGAGATTGAGGGATTAAATTTCCATTTTTTTGGTCAAAACAAAATTTATTCTGCAACAAATCAGCTTACTTTAATTGGCATTGTCGGCTTCAATGGTTTCTTTCGCCATCTCATTCCAGCTTATCAGATGCCAGTCACATTACTGTCAAAAAACACTAGGCAATCGACTCATTTAAATTTCTGAAAATGAACAAAACAAAATTTAAAAATATCTAGAATACAAAAAGCAACCATAAAATAATCTCACTTCACTCAACCCTGTTAATCTGCTTTGGCTATATCATTTCTCTTCTCTTCTAATAGAAGTGACGTGCAAGACAACAGTGACGACAACTCTTCTTGCGTTGCCAATCCAAAACCTTGCCACCGTACTCTACCAAAATTGTCGAGCAAGAATATGTACCTGTAGAGTACCAAACACAAAATCAAGCTTCAGAACTACCAAATCTCATATGGGCTAATAATGGTGGAAATTACAAAACAAAGAAGGATTTGTACCCAGTGAGAAGGTTCAATATTTTAAGCTCTTTTCTTAAGTAATAATGGTCCCCAAATGAATAAACAATCTGTCTCTGCAGCACATTATCCTTTCCATCAGGTTTAGATTTCTTCATTATCCGAAGGAGTAGCCGCTTAATTGGATTGAGCGACAGTAGCCATGAGTCTATAAAGGAGACCTAAACATGCAATTACTCGCTTATCAATAATGTTACTGCATATCATTATAATGTATCTTAAATGTACCAGCTAAAAATTGTGCTCTGTTTTTCTTTTCCCAAAAATTTTCTTCCTAAGGATAATAACAATATAGGTAAATTACTGAAATAAATAATCCAGGTTTTCAACAATGGCCTCCAGCATAAGCAAATGTTCAAAGAATTAAATGAGTTTTCATTTTAAGAAGCTAGTAAGGTATGTAATAAGGGGGCTTTTGTTTTTCAAATTTAAAACTATAAGCTGGAAACAAATGCAAATAACTGAACCAGTCTTCCAATTTAGCAATAAAAATCTAGTACCTCGTATAACTTAATTTTTTCTGAGTTACTGAAAGCCTCAAGAAAAGGCACACTCCAAGAATCAACCATTGCCTGTCAAAGAAGATAAATTTAAGGACAGCAACTATACAGGAAAGCTGAACTTCCAGCAAATTGTCTTTAAAATATTTATTGGCATAACTGAAAGCCTTAAACAATGCTATGTTTTTTTGAACGCCGCCTTTTTTATAACAAGTCAAGTCTGCAAATTAGGGCTGTTCATGGAACCCGGAGACCCAACAAACCCGTCCGGTCCGAACCAATCCGATGAGCTATGGACGGTTTCATTTATAGAGATGGTCGGCTGCGGATGTAACTTCTCCATTTTTTCAATTTTACGGTCGGTCAAGGGTGGTACACATAAAAATCTGATAAATCCGATCCGACCGATAAAATATTTAAAAAATATATTTACCCTCCACGTGTTTAGATTGAACTCATATTTTATATGCTAGAGAACTGTAAAGACAGCCTAGGGAACTCAAATCCCCTTCAGAAAAAAGAAAAAAGAAAATATCCTAGGCAACTCTAAAGACAGCCTAGAGAACCCAAAACCCTTTCAACTATCTCTCTCTCTGGTATAGTTCTTCACAAAAGGATGGTCATGGTGGCTCTTCCCCTAACTCGTCTCGCAGTGGTGAAGACGATGGTGGTGATCAAAATGGCAGTAGCAGTGGCAGACTCGTGGTGGTAATGGCGCAAGCAAATTGATGGTCATGATGAGTTCCTTTTTTCAATGTATCATATCTCCTCTCTTTTAGATCCTTCTCTCTCCATGTGAGTACTTTTCTTCATTCTCTGAGGTGTGTGTGTGTGATTTCAATATTTGTATTCGAAAACTCTGAATTAATTTCTTAGATTTGATTGAGTGAATGGTAAAGTTTCTGTGTTGTTTGAGCTCTCTGCGAAACCGTTGAAATCGACCAACAATACCGAATCAGTGTGCGGTCGAGTTTCAGCACACTGGCGGTCGACATCGGATGAAAAAAGCATTGAACCGAAAGGGTCGGTTCGAGTGGTGGTTCAAACACTGAATCCGAGCCGACCGACCTATGAACAGCCCTACTACAAATATTGTAAATTTTACTTCTATGTATTCCCATGTTTTGTTTCTTGAGTCCCAAAAAATGGAGCACTTGAACATCATGAAGATCAAAGTCAAACACAATAGAATATGTGATGCGAAATGTGGCATGGAAATTTTATTTATTTTGTAATTTTGTATTTATATTTATTCATTTTTTTATTGATGGTTTAATTCGGATCTTAGTATATTTAATTACTAATTTTATTAGTGATTTAAGTTTCCAAATAATGTTATGATTTAGTTACCTATTTTAAATTAGGGTTTCGAGCTTATAAGTACTAGGTCTTTACATTGTAGTCTATAGCTTCAAAAACTATATGGTGTGTTTAAAGGTTGTGGCCGTTTGTGTTAGGGCTTGGTTCGGTTTGGTTCGGTTTGGTTCGGTATTCTTCTTGATATATATATATATATATTTATCTTCTCATTGGATCAATTCTCCATACAGATTTAGAATCAATTGAAAAGTTAACGAATTTCTTAATAGCTGTGCTACATCAATATGACTCAAGTCCAAGCTTAGAGAGGCCAGCAATTAGCTCATTTAAAAAACTATCATCCACTCTTTATTTTCGCTTTTGAACTTCCGCCTTGTGATTTGGGCCTATTGAAGACATTATCCAACGTTTCTTCTCTTCCCTTTTCTTTTTTGGGCACAAAAAAAATGAGAGAGAGAGAGAGAGAGGAGGAGAGAGCAACCTAGGAAATAAAAATGTCATTGTCTTGAGAGCATAAGAAAGTTAAATATGCTTGATGACGAAGTTTTGACAAACAATTTATCCATAGGTGACCATATGGATCTTCTATTGAGAAACACGGGCAAACTGTCAATGCAAATCTACTAGAAGGCTCACGAATGGCAAATTTATACATGTTATGCACTTTGAATGGGCAATTGACATAGATCTGCTTTTTATTTTTTCCCAGCTTCATATATATGATTTTTTACCTAAGATCTAAAATATTCTTTCGCAAAAGGATTACTATGCCTTCTTAAAATAGGATAAAAGATTATATTGAGATATAGTCAAAAAATGTAAAGCATTTGAGCAATAATGAAAACTACGATGATAAATCATAACAGACAACTATATATTTTAAACCTGAGAACTTGCTCGGAATGAAAGACATAGTAAGGTTGCCTTTGGGACAACTGACTTGTATGCATCAACACCATTCCCACTAGAAGTCATCGGCAGCTTAAGAGTTGTACCATCCGAATAATTCACTTCTAGTGCTGGAAACTTCACAGCTGCCATTGCCGGAATTATAATCTTATTTGCCAATGCAATCTATACAAAACAATATCACTAAATTCCAATCACAGATTAACAACAAAAAAAAATCCAAAATCAAACAATAAACTCAATAATAATTCCACAAAAAGTACATTACAACAATTGATATTCAATACCTTACCACCATGTTGCTTCATCTCAGAAATGTCAGCAAAGTAACCCCTATTCATCTCATCTGCACTGCCCTAGATAACATTACATTAAGTAGTATAACAGTTCAAATTCAATTCATGGACTATACAAGGAGGAATTGAGAAAGTGTACAAAATACAATATAGATATCGAAATGTACAGTCGAGCACGCTCTTTCTCGATCGCAGCTTTGTTTCCAATCTGTAATCAAAAGAGTTTTCAATACAGCATACCAATAATTACACGAAAATTTGAGTTTTATGTTTGTGTATTGTTTTGGGCTTAAAATGACGGAGAATTTAAGATTTAACACTTCTAAATGAAACTTTTTCTTATCCATTTTGCTATTTATTTATTTATTTATTTTCTCGGAAAGCAAACAAAAGGAAAACGAGCCAGACCTGGTAAATGTCGAGGAAGCGATTTGAGGACCTTTGTGATGGATTATGTGAAGGTATGAGAGAGATCGGTTTGTCTTCCATTGTGAAGAAGATTCGAGAACTGAGAATTGTTGGTGCCCTAGAGCTCAACCGCTTCAACCGCAACATCTTCGACCTGATTTCGTCTCTCTCTATCTCTCTCTCTACTCTCGTCTGGTGTCTTCGACTCTCTCTCTCTCTCTCTCTACCTGGCATCTCCAGCAAGACGTTTGGGCCTAGGCCCAGTAACGACTACGGAGAAATAGTGACGCTAATTGGGCTGTAATTGAGCCTATTTCAATAAGACCACGTTTGAAGTAGCCCATGGATACGAATTCGAAAGAGAAAAGGGGAACTTACTGATAAGTCCCATGTACCAAATTCAAAATCTAACTAATCCCAAAACAAAATACTTACACCAATTAGTCCAATACATTTTTAATTGTTACCAAAAAATTTTTTTTTTTTTTTTTAATTTACAGACACTGTTCACATTTTACTACCGTAGGACTTCCGTCAAACGGTCGCCGGAGACTCGTCGGAATGTTCAATATCGCCGAGAAGTCGCTGGAGTATCACCGGGAAGTCGCCGGAGTTTCGCCGGAAGTTCGCCGGAGTGTTAAGAACGTTAATGGAAGTCGCCGGAATGTTCAGAACGTTCACTGGACGTTAAGAACATCACTGAAGACTCACCGGAATGTCTAGAATATTGCCGGAAAAAAAAAAAGAATAAATGAATAAATTATAGCAAAAAAAACATAGCAAAATGTGCTAAATATTGATAAACTAAAAGGAAAAAAAATGAAACGACAAAAAACAGCAACAATGAGGAAAACATATGTTATTTTTCAATTTTTGTAAGGTTCAAGCAAATAATCTCTAAATAGTGATCAAACTGAAAAGTAAGTTTTAAAACTGTAAAATGTTACAGTTTCAAAACAATAATCTATTAAGCATTTATCATTATTAATCAAACTGAAAAACATGTTATGAAACTGTAAAATTTTACAGTTTTATACCATGATTCATTCCAGCACCAAAAAATTTGAAACTGCAAAATTTTACAGTTTTCACCGCCTGTAACTAAAACTCGAAAATTACTTGTTCAGAATTCGAAAATTTTCTCCATTAGAACAAAAAAACAGAAGTGTATAGCAGAGAAAAAAAAAAAAGAGAGAGATCGAAGGAGAAAGGCGCATGTAGAGAGAGGATTGTACTCCAGCAACTATTTTTTGTTTAGATCTAGCCAAATCTGATGTAGATCTACATCAGATCTAAGTAGATCCACTCATCTTCTTCGTCGGAAATATATCATCTTCTTCGTCGGAAATATATTATCTTCGTCGTCGGTGAGAGTGAAGTCACGAGTTGATTTCGATGGTTGGCGGTTATCAGTGAACCCCGATCAATGGAGAAAGACATGATCACTGGTCGTCGTCCATGACAAAGACGATGAGAGAAAAATGCAGAAAAAAAAACGAGAGAGGAAGGGAAGCAAAAAGCAGAGAGAGAGAGGAAAGGACTTTTGGGTGTACTCAAAAAGTTATGGGATTAAATGGTGTCCACATGTTCCACATGGGACCTGTGGGTAATTTCCCCAAGATAAAATTACCTGTAGGTCCGGTTTGAAATATGTGTACATTATTTTATTTAATAACTTTTTGAGTAGATCCAAAAGTTCTACACTTTTCCTCTCTTTCTCTCTCTACATTTTCTTTCATTCTTTACGTTTTCCTCTCTCTCTCTCTCTCTCTCTCTCTCTCTCTCTCTTCTGCATTTTTCTCTCATTCTCTTTGTCATATCCGACGACCGGTGATCACACCTTCCTTATTCTCTTTTTCTTTCTAATATATAGTCACCGGTGACTGACGACTATCATTTGGTGGGATTCACTGACAACCACCAACTACCGACATCAACTCGTTACTTCATTCTCACTGACGGCGAAGAAGATGAGCAGATCTACATCAAATTTGAGTAGATCTACATGAGATCCGACTAGATCTAAACTAAAAATAGTTTCTGGAGTAGAATATTCTTTCTATATCTATTTTTTCATTTGATTTCTCAATTTTTTTACCTTTTCTTTGTTACACACGTTTATTTTTCTGTTTTAATGGAGAAAAATTTCAAATTCTAAATAAGTTGTTTTTAAGTTTTAGTTACAGGCGATGAAAGCTGTAACATTTTACAGTTTAAGCCTTTTTTTTGTGTTGAAATGAATCATGCTTTAAACTGCAAAATTTTACAGTTTCATAACATTCTTTAGAGATATAAAAATTTTGCAGTTTCATAACATGTTTTCCAGCTTAATAGAATAATGCTTTGAAACTGTAACATTTTATAGTTTCAAAGCTTACTTTTCAGTTTGATCAACATTACAAATTATTTGCTTAGTTGTTTGTTGTTGTTATGTTTTTTAAACTATAATTTCTCCATATATATATATATATATATATATATATAATTTCCCAGTAATATTCTGAATATTTCGGTAAATCTTCGATGATATTCTTGACATTTTCCAGTGACGTTCAGAACACTTCGGCGAACTTTCGACGATGCTCAAAACACTTTGGCGAACTTTCGGTGATGCTTTGGCGACTTTCCAGTGATGTTGAATATTCTGGCGAGTCTTCGGTGAGTCTGACGGAAGTCGTTGGATGTATCAACATTTTTAAAGTGATAAAAAAAAAGAAAAAAAAAAAAGAAAAGAAAGAGTTTTTGGTAACAATTAAAAATATGTAGGACTAATTGGTGCAAGTATTTTGTTTTGGAATTAGATGTATTTTGAACTTTGTGTATTAGTAAGTGCCCCAATTCAAAACGACATGACACAACATGATAAAGTGAAAAATAAATATGTTAGAGCATTTCCAATATTTGTCCTTTTTTTTAATTTTTTATTTATATATATATTTTTTATATCAAATTTGAGTATAGATTTGGGTAAAAAGTTTCATTTCATATCAAACGTTCCAACGCTAAATTTTCAATTTTTATCGAACAACCAGTCAATCGGGAGGATGCACTGCAGGAATTTTCAGAATTAACAACGTTTAAAAAACGCCACTATAAGTCTTCAAAACGCCGTTAAAGGATAAAGACGACGTTTATAACTTTCGTTGCAGATACGGCCGCCGTCTTAGGTATACAACGTTTATAAAACGTCGCTAATGACTTTAACCGGCGTTTTTTAAAACGTCATAAATTCTCATACATTCCGTTATGTGAAACCGTCATAGTTAAACGCTGACATCATATGACGACATTTACTGACGTTTTTTAAAAAACGCCATCTTTTCTCCTTTTTTTTTAAAAAAAATATATATAACGCTGCAATTTATATAAAAAGAAAATGTATAATTTCAATTGCACTAAATCTGCAAAATAAAACTCAAAAAAAAAAAAAATACAAAATACAAAATACAAAATAATGATTCAATTTTCAAATTGCACTATTAGCACTTTACACAAGCACATAAACTAAAAATAAACCAAACAATTTTAATTCCTCTTCCATAAGGCTACAATTTCCATAAGGCTCATTCATGGGCCAATGCTTATTTCAAGGAACAAGTTGGCCAATGCTGCTACAAAAAAACACTTGAATCAATAATATTAAAAAAAATAAAGAAACTACCCAAAAAATAAAAATAAAAATAATAAAAAATAAAAAGTTTGCAAATTATAATCATAAATAATAAATGACTTGTGACCAAAATTCAAAAGTCAACATTAAAATTCGCTGTACATATAAAGTGATCCTAAAATCTTTTTCCTTTTCTTTTAATTTTCTAACATGTATGCATCTGCAACATGCCATATATGCAAATGTAAAAGATATACAATATTGCACCAACCTTAATACTATTGTTAATTGACGGAGGCAAGCCGTAATCACAAACCTGATGCATAAAATTTGAAGTAATAGATCAGAACAATTAAAATCCTAATTCACAATGTTCATGAACAAGCCATAAAACACAGATTGCAGAACAAAAATGATATCGCAATATACATGTACCAGTTTATGCAATTAGAACACGTGCCCCTCTTCTGTAAGAAACCCACAAACTGCTGGAGTAGGATGAAAGGAAGAAAATACCTCAAACTGGTAACAAAGCAAACCCACTTAAGAGAAACTAAGCAACTAGACATTCATTATCAACATATGAAACATTCAAAATCTAAAGTCAAATAATTATATATATACATACCCACATATAAAACAACATGAATGTTCACAATATATTGGTTCAGAAAGATAATTTTAGATGGTTACGTAACAGGTTTCCGATACAGAAGAATGTAGAGAGTGAGAGAGGGACATCAATAACATAATTCCAAACAGGCACATCAATAACATAATTCCAAATATTCAATACCAAAAAAATCAAAAAGCAGCAACTCCAAATTCAATAGAAGGACAAGCAGTAATCCCATGAGCAAAAAATAAGCAATAATCCCATGTAAAAGTATCTCTAACAGCAACAGTCACCAATTAAAATAGCAACATTAAATACACAACCTCTTTAGACAGAAACATAAGAATGGGGGGAGGTTTTTTTTTTTTTTTTTTTTTTTTTTTTTTTTTGAATTGATTAAAACTAAGCATATTTGGAAAAACTGAAAACAAAAAATTGCTAGTACCTTTCCGCGATACTAAGGAAACTTTTGTTCTTAGCCATGGTGATGCAAGTAACGGTGTCCAACCAACATAACAAAAATCTGTGAATAATCTTTGTAGTTTGATTGTGTTAAGCCACTGCAAAAGGGAGCCAAAAAAGGTGAGAAAAGTTTATGTTAGTTTGAATTGAACAACTTGAATATGATTAAAAGAATTTTGTAGTCTATATTATCTTTGTAAACTCAAACAAACAATAAACAAGAAGTCATATGCCAAGCAACTAAGTAGGTTTCAAGAAAGAAGTAGCATTATGAATAAATCCAAAGAGCTCTAAATATTCCTAGGGAAATAAAAGAAGAAGAATTGGGGGTGTTTTGTATTCTTTGCATCATCTTGATGTTTTCTTAATAAAGCTTATTTATCCCAAAAAAAAAAAGAGAGTAATCCTAGCCTTTGAAAATCTAGGCTTCTAACTCTTAAAAATTGTCTATATAGAATTTCTAAATCCTAGGCATTAGAAGTTAGAACTGTTGTTGTGAAAGGCATAAATATAGTCAGCTCAACAGGAAAGTCCACTAACAGTTGTAACACACATAAATACACAGGACTGAAGAAAAAGAAACAGAAAAAGCTCCTAAAACTACTACATATTACCGGTAGGGTCTCTAGCATAAGCATCAATGGTCGTAGCATTTTCCACTTTGTTCTTTCTTTTCACCATATGAGTGTAGCAGCTGACTATTTGCTGATCAAGTTCGTAATAGTGCTCCCATCTTCTTCAAAGGTTTCATATCCAAGTCAAAAAAAGATGCCTAATAAATTGCAACTTCCATGAGCTATATATATGGCAAAAAGAGATGCTATGCATAAAAAAAACTAAACTTCTATGTTAGAAAATTTAATAACTAAAAAACTAGCAACCTTTTTTCAGGGAAGACCATTAGGAGATTACCACATTGTATATGAAAATGTAAATCCCACAACAATACTTCAATATAACAACAGCTTCATCCAAATTTTTGTGAAAATTTGCAATCTAAAGATGAACCCATGCTTTTCATATGACACCCAAACACCACTTAAATTGTTTGACACCAGCCACATACTGAAATTTTAAATGATAGATTTGGATAGGCTGCATACCTTGTAATCAAAACTTTGGTTAGTTGATTCTAGAAATACACCACTGTATGAAGATTCCACATCCCCATCTTCCCTGGGTCTAAAACTAATCATCATGCTCAAGTCCTTTGCAGTTGCAGCTATCAAATAGTCCCTCACAATTTTCAAGCTCTTATCCAAAGGCATTGAATGTAGATAAGCATATCTGCCTGACAGTTTGTCTTCACCCAGATCTCTACATGCTATACAAGGCTGAGAAACAACATCATAATATGCATGAATTGCCCCTTCTATGTCAAAGATATCAAGCTTTTGGACTTCAAGAAGCCGATCTAGTAACCTTGATCGGGAAACAGCTTCAGTAACAAGTTGCAGGAAATTCGTTGTGCGTAAGCCATCATCTGCCTGAATAACACACTTGAGTACATCTTCGAATGCATTACCAATCATACAACTAGTAATATCTGCCCCACCACCCAAGCCCCCAAATATGAGGGAACCGTTCAAGAAAACACGAAAATTGTTCTGAGGAGTGCAAAAGAGAGCCGTGATCAACTCTCTCCTTGGATCCAGAGAGCATATCCAAGGGATCATATTCACTTGTATCTGATATCTGAATAAAAAGCCGAACATATTGAGCCAATACTAAAGTGAAAAATAAATAGCTGATTGAACCAAAGCCAAATATAAATGCTGATTTGTAATGCACATGAACTTAGAGATCCCTCCCATTATAGCTTAGCCTCAAAGAGAATAGTAAGAAAAAAATTACCTCTCTTTGATGCAATTTCAATGACAGGTGCATTTTAAAACAAGTTATTCTCTTTTTAATGGCATTTTCTTCAGATATGAATCTTGAATCTGGAAGAAATCCACATTTGGGCTGTATTTTAGAAACAAGAAGAAAGTGAAGGCAAAAGAAAACAAATAGCATATTAGATTGTTATGGCAAAAACCAAAGAGCAGAAAAACCAAGATGTTGATTGAGGAAACACACCTTTATCTCAACAGAGATGCTAAATTTCCCTTTAAGATTACCTGGACAGAAAAAGAAATCATAATACCACTCATATAAAAATGTAATTAAGAAAAGTAAACTAGTTTTCAACATTAAGCAATGGAAAATTTACTACTTTAAAATCAAACTAGCTATTTCTGTATATATTATACAAGAACTTTTCAACACAAATATAAAAAATTTAAAAAAAATTAAAAAAGAAAAGAAAAAAGAACTAGTTCTCAGGAGATAGTAATTACCCTGGGGAAGATCTTTTTCAACTGGCCTTTAGTTTGCCAAATAAGGTTTTTGTGTTTTTTCTGAAAGATGAAAACAGAAAATAAAAGGATCATTTCTTACTATTTCATGAACTAAAATGAAAACACAGAAAACAAAACATATTCTAGTAAAATTGAAAACATAAAACAAAACAGAGGTAGAAAAAGAGAAATTATAGCAAAATGATTTGGTTGTATGGTTTCTTGATTTTTACCATTCAACGAACTAAAGGCCAGTTGACACCCTTGAAGAAAGGATGTCGCTTAATTTCATTAGCTCCTTCGCGCGAACCCAATCTGTTTTTGGGATCTCTGTGCAACAACCGGTACATTAACTGCTTTGCTGAGAGACTCACCTGCACCACCACGCACAAAAGTTATTCCCGTGCTGGAGCATTTGATTTTTTTTTTTAAAAACAAAACTATGTGAAAATTCAACTAATTCCAACAAATTAATTTCTATCCACATTATGTGTGTAAATTTAGGAAGTAATTGTTTAAGTAGGCTTGTATCGTCATAATCAGACACCATAATTAGGTTCTGTTAAAAAGAAAACAGTTGAAAGTATCATAAATTAAAAAGTACTTGAACGAAGATGGAGGATCATCTCACAGATATAGCGCCTGGGAATTTAAGATCCTTATGAAGAATGTTGGCAAATGTCTTTTGCCTTGTCTTTCCCCTAAATGGTGTGTATCCATATAGCATTTCATAGAGCAGAATGCATTTCATACAGAGCAGAATGCCCATTCCCTGCTTCAAAAGTGTAGTTCTCATCATTTGATTGTTGGAATCTACCCTCAATTATAATTCAAATACATAAATTTAAGTACATACACACACTCACAAACATACAGAGAGAATCTAAAAAGACAATACCAGCATTGCCGTGGCTGTCTCTCTTGAGTTCCCATCAATACGAAGCACAGTGCTGGCCTCACTGTAAAACTGGTGAACAAAATCTAGTTGCTGCTAAAGTACCTGGAAATACTGCCCAACAAAGTACGTCCCAACCTGAAATCCAAAGACCTATCTTTTTAGAGAGAGAGTGAATATATATATATATATATATAGAGAGAGAGAGAGAGAGAGAGAGAGAGAGAGAGGACCTGAGTAGCAGTGACGGACAGGTGAAATGGAGTAGCCATGACGAGTCTTGAGGGGCTCTAAAACCCTAGAGCTCCAATCAAACCCTAGGTCGGCAATGTGGTGGCGAGTCCATCGTAATCGTCATCGTCCTTCTCATCATTCACGCTCTCCTCTAAACTGTCCTCACCATCATCTTCTCTATTACTCCCGTGAATCAACCTATCTTCTCTCCTCCTCTTGCTGCGACTCGATCGATTTCGATCCCGGTCCCTGTCTCGATCCCGATCCTTCTTCATTCAACTGGTCTATCTTCCTCTACAAATTTATCAAAATCAGAATCAAGAAAAACAAAAAACCGTCAAGAAATATCAACCAAATCGATTCAAGAATCGATGGATCTGAATCGATGGAACTCCTAATCGATGGATCTAAACAAGTAATCGGAATCAAACCTGGTGAATCTCTCAAGGAGAATGAGGAGAGACAAAAAACCCTAGATCTTGGACGGTGACAGAAAATGAGAAGAGAGAGAAATGAAGAGAGAAAGCAGAATGACAGAAAGAGAAATGGAGATGGAGGGAGACGGAGCACGTTATAAAGTGGAATGTGTGTCTTTTAATTTTATTTTATGTCTTCCACAGCGTTTTTCAATAAACGTTGTCTAACAAACGTGGTTATAGGCAACTATTCTTGTAGTGATGTCTAGGGTGGTCGTCCGGTCTAGTGTAAATTTTTTCCAATTAGGTTGTCCACCCAATTGTCTGGTTGGTTGTTTATTTGATTGACCGATCGGTCATCCATCCAGTCATCTACCAATGGTCATTTACAAGATTTGATGAAAGGTTAAACGCTCTCTTGATTTGAAGAAAAAAATAGGGCTCATTTCATTTGATACCAATTTGATAAAACAGTTGAAACACTATTTTTATTAAATTTTTATCAAATTTAAATTTAATGAAAGATTTGAGTATGAGTTGGAGAGGGTCTTAAAAAGGTGAGTGTAGTTTACCCTAATTAATTTTATGAACAAAAATAAGACAAACAAGACTTTTATGTAATTTTGACTATAAAAATTTCAAAACGAGAAATTTTTTTCCTGTAATGATATTTCATTTTAATTGTGTGATATAAACATAGTTTCACATAAATCACGAATGCACGTAACTTAATAAAATATTTATTTTGTAATTAACTTTACTGTTGATTTTATTATGTCTTGGACCGCCATATATGCCTTGTTAGCGGCCAAACAATGGTTGACCATTATTGAAGGTAATAATAATAAGATGAAAAAAATTAATTCTCTACTTTTTGTATTTTCTTTAAGAGAAAATTAGTTTAAGATCCCTATCTTATTTTTAATAATGGAAGAGATTCACAATATTATTTTATGATGTCTAAGGTTCGTCACACACTCCCATACATCTCCCTCCATATCCAATCTTCCTGGAGAGAAGAACACAGAGACCGATCTTCGAATTCGAGATTTCAAAGTTTGGTCTTCTTCCTCGCCGGATAATCTGACAAAGGCTTCCAGCTTCAGACCTACCACTATATATACATACACAAACTCCTCATCATCTATTTTCTAGGGTTCGCAAAGATTTCGAGCCCAGACCTCTTTCGCCATAGGGAGGAGTAAGTGCCTTTTCGCTCTATCTATCTATATATATATATAAATATATATGTATATGTTTGTGGTTGCTTAGATTTGTATCTATCTGAATTTTTTACTGTATGGTTTTTTGTATATTCATAGATCTATTGAAGATTTGAATTTTCTGATCTAAAAATGTTTTATTCTTCGTGCTTGTTGTTTCATTGAGACTTCAATTGACATTTGTAATTCAATTTTCCATGTGGTGCTGAGAAATGTGAGAAATGTGTTTTTTTTTTGGACCCAAACAGCACCCCTGTTGATTTCTGATATTCGTATTAGATTTCATTTTACATCTTGAATCGATTTTTCCTTTTAATTTCAATTATGTTTTCATTCATTTTTCTATCAACCCTGTTTCTTTGCCGCAGAAAATTCTCTGGTTTAAAATTGTGAACAAACATGTGAAGAAAGTCAGATAAATTTTCTGTGAACAAAGTTAGAGAAATTTCAATTTTCTCTAGATTTCTCTGGAAAAGAAATTCTCTGGGAAGTCCAGAGAAATTCTCTGAAAAGTCTAGAGAAATTCTCTGAATTGAATTTTCTCTAGATCGATGTTAAGGAACCTTAGACATTATAAAAATATTAGATGTCCTTTATACTATAAAATCTTAATACCAGAGATCTTAAAAATGGGGGGGGGTACTTATGTGAATGTCATAATAAGTGGACTTATTGTCTAATAGGTCCTACGGGAAAAATGTCATAAAAAAGTCACTAATTGTAAGTTTTAGCAACAATTTATAAAAATCATGACAAAAAAAGTCACTAATTGTCAATTTTTAGCAACATATAAAAAAATTGTCACAAAAATATTATTTTTAGCGACAATTTTACCAAGACTTATTTTCAATAAGACTTATCGGGAATTAAGTTCAACTATTAGGACCTATTGGTAGTTTACCCTAAAAAAATCCCCCCCCCCCCCTAAACATTTCAAAATTGTTTGAAAATAAATAAATTTTTATAATCTCATATTTAATTAAAAAATTATTAAAAAAAAGTCACTTCTCAAATAGACTCTTCATATGTGATGCACTCATGTTCCATAATTGTGGGCTCTACATATACTTGAGAGAAAATTATAAACCGCCATCATAAATTTTACACAAAATACCATCTTTGATAGATTTTAGAAAATTTTATTGACAGGTTACTCAAAAAATTTTAACTATACAAATTTTATTAATTTTTTTAAACTAATTAACATTTGAACCTATTCTATTTTGGTAGGATCAGTTTAGGAATATTTCCACGAAATTTTGATGTAGTCTAGAGCCTAAAAACAGGCTCAATTCGTGTAAGACAAAATTAGTCTCCAGAGAAACAAGATTCAGTTTTGGTTGATCTCTCTCTCTCTCTCTCAATGTTCTCTTTCTGCTCCTATATCATTCCTATAATCTATGAAAACAAGATCTCTATATTTATTGGTCAATCACATGTTCGAAGAAAATCTCACAGGCAGCATCTCTGTGAATAGGAGAAAGATGGGTTACAAATCATCACAACTTCACAAAGCAGTTCCAGGGTAGTCATAAGAAATATAGGACTTACAATACCAATGACAGGAGGAAGCCAGCCTTTATACAAAGCCTGTGCCTTCCTTCCGTAGCACAGTGGATAAAGCATGGAACATTCCTCTGTACTGATAAGGAGACTTCTCTGTCTGCAAAAGTAAGTCAAAACGAAATATGCAGTTATTCCAATGGAAACACACCATGAGAAGCCACCCAATATTCACAAAGAAAACCTTCAACACTTCCAAGTTCCAAAGAGATAAGCGTCCTTGAGGAGCAAAAAATACCTGTGCCACGAACCATGTCCATAGGGTATGTTGCGGACATGGCAATTATTCCAGCACAGGCTTCAGCTCCAAGGCATAATACAGGAGTGAGCTGAGCATCTTCTGCAATCGAATAATGAAGGCAACGTATCAAATACTCCACATATTCTTTGTAAAGTGCCATTTATGAGAATATTTCAACAAATCAAAGAAAAGTTTTGGATTACTCTAGGAGATGCAGAACACAATACTGTTAATTTGAATTTCAATTGTTTAAAACCAAAATAACAACTGGCCTCCTACAATATCCACAAACTAATAAATGACACGTCAAATCTACATAAATGAGCTTCTGGCCCCAGAAGAAAGACAACAATAAAACAGAAAGCAAAAGATGGGCATACCATTGCCAGTTTGCTGCTGGTATAGAGTTAAGGTAGCCCTGTTGCATTATAACAAGGAACTGTCAGCGGAAAGAATATATACTGAATAAATAGTTGAAAAGTGCGGTGAGCAATGTGAGGAAAATAAAATTATAATTTCTGTAAGCCTCTAATGTGGTTTTTATAAGACCTTCAAAAAGTATTGTAAGTTCTGCGGCAATGACATCACCCACAAATACCTTTGTCCATGCATTCTCAAATACAAATTTGAACCAGATTAACAAGTGAACAACCAAAAGAATTCATTAAATGTTTATCCTATTTGCAGAAGTTCACCAGTGTTTAGAACCACATGAGATGCAACAAAAGATACCCCCGCCTCCAGTATGCTTAAAAATGCAGAACAATAATGTTCCTGGTCTTATTATGCATATAGTAACATAAAGTTCTTCATGCTTCCTGCGACCAAATTAAAATTCTTGGCCTCCTGTTAGCAAAAATCTGGTTTGGGTCAAATCGACAGAGGAGATTTGACAGAGAAACCAAACTTTCACAAACAACATATCAGACAATTGTGGTTGGTGTTCTGTACCTTGACAGTTTCGAGGACTTCTTTAGAGTTTGCAACGTGAAGAACCTAGTGTACATAAACTGAAATTTGATTGACGAACAAGTAAACTTGCCACTTAATTACAAGAATTAAATTACAAGTTCAAAATGCATGAACAATCGACAGAGGAAAACCTGGCCACAAAGGCTGAATTACAAACAAACTACTCCTAAGTACAAAAGCTACTTCTAATTAAGTTATATTACTCCTAATTCCACATGGGTTGTGGATTTCGTTGAAGGTCCTTTTCTCTTTGAACTTCCACCTTTTATATGACTTTCAATGGCCATGTTGTGCTGCTACGTGCCCGTTTGCCATGTTCCTATAACTGCCCATGAACTGCAACTGCTGCAATTGCCTTTTGAATTCCCTTTTTTCCTGCTACTGCCATGTACTGCCTCCTCATTCCTCTTTCTTGGGCCACTAGCTTTACCTCCTTTATTCTTGGCCCTCTTCTGAATGTGAAATTTTAAAATTTTGGTGTCAATAATGCCCCCTCATCCAGGATAAAACTGGTTTTTTTTCTTAAATGAATACCTTTTTTTTTTTAATTATTATTTTTTATACAAAAGATGGACTTTCAATATTAATATGACTCCACTCAATACTAATATGATCCATTTATCAAAATAATTGGGCCTTAGCCCAAAAACTTAATATAGCCCAATGCGGAGATACCCACTCAATATAAACTTGAGAATTTGAATCTCTAAGCTCTATTCCTGCCTTTTCACTTCTTGCACCATCTCTTGCATCCTTTCAATTTCCGCAAAACAAACCCTAACAATGGCACCCAAGAAATCGAAGTTCGAACAACTAGAGAATCTGAAACCTCAACCAGTGCTTCGTTTTCCCCCTGAGATTAGAGAGAAGATTCGAGCTCACAAATTCGATAAGTGCATAAATCTTGGGGACTCCTCTACTAAAGGGGAATTGGGACCAACCTTTTTTCATAATAATATTCCTGATGAGGTAGCCCCTTATTTCCCCATTGCTCAGACAGAAACTCTGTTGCTCGACAGGGCCAAGCTAACCTGGAACCAATGGTAAACTGGCCGCAACCCTCGGCGATCATGGATAAAACCTAGTGAAGACTGGAAGCTTTATGTTAATAGAATCATGAAATATGACTTGGACCTCTGGTGAGCCCTTGGCATCTATGATGCCATACGTCTATCAACCTTTGCCTTTGATATGGACAAATGGGCAATCAGTGCTGCCACCTGCTTTTGGTCTACTTCCTGCAATTTCTTACTGCTGAAATGTGGTATGCTCTTCCCTACTATTTTAGATGTTGTACATCTGACTAACTCCCTGTGAGTGGCCAACAAATCAGTGCCCTTTTGACTCCTCAAAAGGCTGACTTCAATATTGTTACCAACATTAGCTATGCGAGTTTTATGAAGAAATACCAAAAATTCAGTTTGAAGAGAGGACAACCTTTTATCTTTTGTGGTTGAACTAGTTCTTTTTTTGTATCCCTGGTTTTAAGGTAACTAGAGAATATTTGCCTCTTTCTATTTGTATTCAAGAAGGCATTGAACTAGCTTTTGCTCCATTTTTGTTGGTCACATTATATGGGGGTCTTTTTACCTTAGCCACCAAAGAAATAGATGTCAACTGTGATGGTCCTTTATAGCTCTTTCATGCTTGGCTTTATGCATACTTTCCTGAAGTCAGGCCTTCCAAACACACACCATACTCGTCTCCTTGTGGGTGTTATGCTAAACATTTCCTCTCTTTTCGAACCTCAACTGATAAGTCCTTCACTAGAGCCTTTTCTCTTTTCCATGGACTCTCTGTCAACAGATAGGCAACTTTATTCATTCCTTTTAATGATTTCCACTTCAGATTGTCAACTCTCACATACGTTCATGCGGTCAAACTCTGGATGATACATGGGAAAACAAACAAAAATCCTTTTGGGCTCAAGTTCTTACTTCTAGGTGTATCTTAGTTGGGGGTTCAATTGCCAACAATAGATTATCCAATTGCAGTTCTGAAAGTTGTAACCCATGCCAATGGGCTAGGCAATTTGGGTTCATTCGAGTTTTCCCTTGCCCTTATTTTCATCCCACTTAGGACATCAATTTAAAATAAAGGAAGATGTTGAACTCATCCGTGCTACCAATCAAGAATTACTTGATCAATTCAGCTTATACTTTTGCAACATTTACCAATATCGTTCTAAAAAATTCCAAGATTGGTGGTTGCTTATGAATGCTATCATTTTCCATAAAGACTTGGTTGCCTACCTTTGGGATCTCCATCCTGACAACAAAAAAGGCATGGAAAGAGTTGTAGGTCAGTTTTTCAACCAATTCTATCAAATGCTCTTTCTTTCTTTTGTTTTCTTAATGTTTCATTTCTACAGGCCCCTCTCCATTGGTTCTGGAGCCTTTGGCCACTGAAAAACTAGACTCTAAGGGCAAAAGAAAAATAAGCTATACCAAGAAAGCTAAAAAGAACCCTATGGATGAACCTCTTGCCAACATCCAAGAAGGAGACAGTTCCAAAGCTCTTCCTCTAGTGGCTATATCTGAGCCAACTCAAATTGCTGCCAACCTAACTTCCTCTTCATCTTCTTCAGATTGGGACATGCCTATTGGTCAAATCTTTTGCTCTTCAACCGAAAAACCTACTAATCAAAGCCCAGTAAGGACTTTTGAAGTACAATACCAGGTTCTTTACTTCAGCTCTTCCTGACATTTTCCAAATTTTCTTGACATTAAACTGTTAAATTTTAAATATCATCTCCTTGCCTTGACAGAGAAAAAGGAAAAAACTCATCTACCCTTCCACCAGCTCAGATGACCAAGAAGTCCCAGCCAAATCATCTCCCCAGCTTGCCAAGGAGAAACAACCATCTTCCCTTGGTTCTCTACTTGCTGAGGCTGGGATCCCTCTTGGCATAGCTCTTGGGGATCTCTTTGCTTTCCCTGTTAGAGGTGCTGCCCCAGGCCCAAATGAAACCATTGGCTTCCCAAGAATAGATGACATTATGGGTGAGTTAGAGAGTGATAAAGAAGACAATGTACCTCCAATTAGAGAAGATCAACTTGGAGAAACCCCTGTGGATCTGGTAACCAAATCTCCAGAGAATCAGCAACCTATGACTTCTCTTGGGATGAACCAGACCCAAACACAAAGCCATGCTTCCACTTCTAGCCTTTCACAGTCTATGGCTATACATTCCCCAAATGATGCCTTGCAAAATGACACAGCTCCTTCTGTTGACCCACTCTTGGCATCTTCCTTACCACCACCTAAGCCTGTAATTCTTCCTTCTGCTACTGTTGAGACAAACAAAGACTCAACACTTCTTTCTTTAGAAACTACACCATTACGATCCACCATTGCCACTGATGTTATTGGCTTGGCAGAGTCAGTGACTTCTTTTACTAATCCTCACCAGGAGGTAAATCTTCCTAACACAAGTTACATTTGTGATTAGATCTTCATATGACTAAACTTTGAATTTTGACTGGTTAGAGGTACATCCCATACTCCTACTAGTGTTGAAATAGGTGTGCAAACAACTCCACCTCATAGTCTTCCTCAAGGAGCCAAATCAACAACTTCTTCCCAAACAGGGCTCCTTCTTATGGAGGTAACTTTTCTTGACTTGTAACAACACATTACAATTCTCTTTGACTTATTAACCTTGGTGTATCCATTCAGGTAGAATCAACTCCAGTCACAACTTTATCCCCTCTTACTTTTGAGACCACCTTTGAGGCTTTACTGATGGAAGCCTCTTATCTTCAACAATCCCTCACCAATCTGAGCTTTGAGGAAAAGCTCAAACAACTTACTCAAAAAGAGCAGTAGATGGTCAATCAGTTCTTCCAGCTCCTAGAACTCTCATTTGATGACCTGGCTCTTACAAGATTTGCAGAGCTTCTCAGTTGTTTTGAGGCCATTCAAACTTTAATGCCAAAGCTTTTTGACTCAAATCAAATGCAAGTCTTTCAAGATTTCTTGACTGCCCTTCCCCAACACATAACAACCATCAACCAGTATCATGCTGAAACTAAAACCAACAAAGCCCAAATTGATCAATTGAGATCAATGGCTGCTTCTTTGACTGGTACTTCTCAAGCCTTCCAAGACACCATTACTCAAGACAACCTACTCTCAGCAAGAGAAGCTCACTTGGAGGCTCAATTGGCACAAGTCAAAGCTGAAAGAGCCCTCCTCAAACAAGAACAGTCCAGAATCAAAGCCAATATGCAAGATATATTAACTCAAGTAGAAGATGGTCCTATCAGCATCAAGTCTGCCTAGGCCAATCTCCAACAAAGTAAAGCAAAACATAGAAGTGTGCTACAAGCCTGGAACAATTTTATCTTGCATTTTCAAAAAAACTGAAATTTTTTGTAACTCTTATTTATTTATTTATTTTTTTTTAACTTTTGCTTTGTAACTCTGGCTGTACATACTTGATTTATATGAATAAATGTGCTGTTTTTCTTTATCTCATGCTTTCCCATATTGTAGGATAAAATTTCTTTAAATATTTTCCATTGATTATTCTTCTATGTGGCTCTCCATCTAAAGATGCCAGGTGATATGCCCCTCCTTTTAAAACCTTGTATATCTTGAAAGCTCTTCCTAGTTAGGAGACCATTTCTCATAGTCTGGGCTTTTTGTTCCAAGAGGCAAAATAGTTTTCCAGGCTAATTCTTCCTTAGAGAACACTTTATGCTTTACTTTCTTGTTATAACTCCTTTCTACCTTCTTCTTTTGTGCAATCACGTGATTGAAAGTAAAAATCCTTTTCTCTTCCAAATCTTATAACTCAATTGTCATGGCTTCATTATATTTATCAATTGGAATGTTCAACTGTTGAGCCAATAGATTAGATCTTACAGTTACTTCTAATGGAAGAACAACATCATGCCCATACACCAACTCATATGGTGTTGTTCCTATACTATTTCTCCTAGAATTCCTATAAGCCCATAATGCCTCAGACAAAAGATTGTGCCAATCTCTGGGATTATTCTTAATCATTCTCTCCAAAGTATTCTTTACAATTTTGTTTGTTGCCTTAACTTGCCCATTTGCTTGAGCATAATAGGGGGAAGAGTTTAAGATCTGAATGCCATACTCTGTGGCAAACTCTTTTATTTCATCCCTATTCAACATGGTCCCTTGATCGACAATAATGGTTTGAGGCTGACCAAATCTATGGATCACATTCTTTTTAAGGAACTCAATAACCTGGGACTACTTTAATGAAGGTGGGAATATTTGTCCTATCAAATCCATTGCCCAACCTCCGAAAGGCCAAGGCTTTACTATTGAATTCAAGCTTGTAGCTGGGACCCTTTGGACACTACCATGTTTCTGGCAACTTTGACACCCCCTTGCATACATGTTACAATCCTTTCGTATAGATGGCCAAAAACATACATATCTGCTAATCAGTCATCTCATCTTATCCCCAGCTTGATGGGCTCCACATATGCCCTCTTGCGCTTCTGCCATTGTTTTCATTTGATCTTCTTGGCCTATACATAATAAGGTCAAGCCATCATGTGCTTTTCTAAACAAATCATCCCCTATTATGACATAATTTAAAGCTTGGTATTTTACTTGCCTATTACAAACATTACTAGGGTTGAGCAAGTATTTAATCAAAGAATACCTCCAATCGCTTTCAGACACTTTAAGTGTCATTATTGGTAAGAAATCTCTATGCCTTTCCTTAGAAGTTAGAAAGTTCCTCTTCTGGATTCTTATAATCCTTTCTTGGGCTTCTTTAGGAATTCTTAACCCTGATGCTGCTTGAGCCATCTCATTAGCTTCTTTATTCTCTATTCTATACATGTGTGTGTGAAAGACACATGGTCAAAAAAGTTTGTCAACCATTTTGCCTTAATTAAATATTCTTCCAATGTTTTGTTCACACATTTGAATTCTCTTACCATTTGCTTGATGACTGATTGAGAGTCACCAAAAACTTGCAGCTTTCGAATCTTGAACTCTATGGCCAACTCAAGTCCAATTATTAAAACCTTGTACTCAGCTTGCTTACAAGACTGCACTTGTTGCTCGTCCAACTGATAAGCAAACTGATACATTAACTGATTAGGAGCAATCAAGACAATACCAGCTCCAACTCCCTCATCTTTTTTAGATCCATCAAACATTAACCACCAAGGCTCAGTATCTATCACATGAACCTCAAACAAATTTGGTTCAACAGGCAAGCATAGATGCTCTGCTAAAAAATCTGCAAGGCCTGTCCCTTTACAGCTTTCTGTGGCACATACTTGAAGCAGTATTCAACTAAGGCCAACACTTATTTACCTTGCCTACCTCTCAACACAGGTCTAGACAACATATATTTTATTACATCAGTTGTGCTACAACAAATACTTCTGAAGGGAGCATGTAATGTCTAAGTTTTATGGTAGCAAAATGTAAAGCCAAACATAACTTTTCGACAAAAGTGTACCTAGTTTCAACATCGTTCAACCTCCTACTCAAGTAATAAATAGCTTGCTCATGACCCATATCATTTTCCTGGGCCAATAGACATCCAATCGACAGGTCATATGCTGAAATGTAAAGCTTCAAAGGCTTTCCATAAACAGGTGGCATAAGTACTGGAGGATTGGTCAAATACTTCTTGATCAGATCAAAAGCCTTTTGATGACATTCCTCCCATTTAAACTCACCATCTGACTTTATCTTCACCAAAGAAGAAAACACCAAAGTCTTCCTGGCTCAATTGGCTATGAATCTTCTTAAGAAATTAATCTTAACTAAGAAACTTTGCAATTCTTTCTTATTGCTTTGGGGTTTAGCTTCCAACATAGCCTGGGATTTGTTAGCATCTACCTCTATTCCTTTGTGATGCACTAAAAAGCCTAGAAACTTCCCAACAGTTACCCCAAAGGCACATTTTATAGGGTTCATTTTTAACTTGTGGCTTCCCATCTTCTGAAATGTCTTTCTTAAATGGTTTAAATGCTCTTCAAATGTGTCAGATTTGACAGCCACATCATCAATATATACCTCTAAAAACTTTCCTATCAATTCATGAAATATAAGATTCATTGGTCTCTGATAAGTGGCTCCAATATTTTTCAAACCAAAAGGCATGACCGCCCATTCAAATGTACCTAGAGCCCCAGGACACCTGAATGCAGTTTTATGAATGTTATCTGGATTGATGAAAATTTGGTTATTTCTAGCACGCCCATCCATGAATGATAAGACCTTGCTTTTAGCTGCTGAATCAACTAGCAAATCAGCCACTGGCATAGGACACTCATCTTTTGGAGTTGCTATATTTAAATTCCTAAAATCTATGCAGACTCTCAATTTTCCATTTTTCTTCGTGAGAGGCACAATATTTGACAGCCATTCTACATACCTGGCTGTCTAACAAAGTTATTTCATTAGTTATTCTCCTTGGGGGTTGTTTATATGGAGTGAAGTTATTTTTTATTGGTAGCCTATGTTCTACTAAAGTCCTATCCAAACCAGGCATTTCTTCATAACTCTAAGCAAAGCAATCCACATACTCAAATAGCAAGTCAATCAACTTGCCTTTACTTTCATTAGATAAACTAGCATTTACATAGATTGCCCTTTTACAGACCTCAATACCCAAGTTGAATTCCTCCAAAGGATTTTGAACATCTGCTTTAAGGTCATCTAACTTGGCAGGAGCAGCTCTCAAATGTTCTAATTGCACCTCTTTATAACTCATAGGGCTATTGTCTATTTCACATTCTGCCCATGGACAAATAGGAATTGACTTAAACTTAAACATACTTGCAAGAAAGAAATTAAAAAGTCTAACAAAAGTATACCTAATTACAAGGGTTGTGGCTGTCTTATCCAGCCTGTCTTTTTCACATATCTACATCTACATCTCTAACTTCTGTCACTTCCTCAATCACAAACCCTTTCTGTATCTTCATCAGGCTTGGTTTGGCCAATGCTTAGCCTATCTACTTGAACCCCTCTTCTATGATGTCCTTGAACTCTTCATTAGTCAAGCTTTTCCCTTGGGATCTGACCTCATCTTCAACCACTTCCACTAGTCCTAAATCTTCATTATAGAGCATAGCCTCTATGTTGTGGACATCTGCTACAAAAAGGTTGGCATCTGCCCAGTAAATTTCTGATCCCTTCTGCTTATCTTGCCCATTACTGGTTATGAAAATCAGAGCTTGATGCGAAGAAGATGGTACACACCCATTAAGGTGTATCCAATCCATTCCTAGCAGCACATTGTAGTTAGAAGTGGAATCAATCACAAAGAAAGTGGTTCCCATTAACCTTGAACCAATCTGAAGTTGGATAGCAACAACTCCCCTTGCTTCAGGTGATCCCCCCCAACAAAAGTACTTATATTAATATCAGTAGGCAACAAATCTTCCACTGACTTACCTATTGCCTTTAGAGTTTTGGAAGGGAGAATATTGACAATTGCTCCATTGTCTACCAGCACTTTGTTGATTGGAACTCCATCTAGATGGGCTCTCACATACAATGGTCTTAAGTGCCTGATCAACTTTTCTTCGGGCTTCTGTAACACCACCTTCTCACCATCGACAGATTTAACTACTTCTATAGACCTTAGTGGCTTAACCTCCACCTTAGTCATTGTTACTAGCACAATTGGCTTTGCCCAATCTTCTAAATCCCTTGCCAATATGTTTGGCTGGTCTGGCTTGGCTTGAAACTTATTTGGAATGGCCATAATCATATTACACTCTGTTGGATCAGGCAAAAAACCAAATTGGATAGCAACCAACTTCTCCCCAAAGTCACCACCAGAACTGTCTGACTTGACTTTTTCTCCTTTAGCTTCCTCACTAGAATGTACCATATTATCCATGGCCAATTCCTGGCTTTGAATCTCTTGCATTGTTATATCTTCCCCATCCTTATCATCTTCATCAGACATCAAATCCTTTTCTAGCTCTTTCAATTTCTGTCTTAACAAAGCTTTTCAGAAAGTTTCTCAACAGGCTTGTCAGCTGATTTTTTTGGCTCAATTTCTCTCTTTAAAATCTGAATTGGATGCACTGGATGAGCTCTAGAAGTTGAAGTTAACCCTTCATTTCCCTAACTGAAAAAGAAGGAATCAAACCATCTCTAGTCCACACACTAAATCTTGCCTTCCAATTCTTTTATCTCTTGCAGCTTTAGACATCATGGTATGGAACTTCCTTTGTTCTCTTCTTTTTTGAGTCCTTGTCTCTCTCATAGATCTCTAGCCACCCGCAGGAAATTTTGGGAGAACTACCTCTTGTCATCCTAAATTAGGTGGCACTGGAGGCTCCACCATTCTGGGTTGGGTTGGTTACATATCTGGCCTCACTCTTGGGTGTAGACACCCTATTTTTGACCGTCCTCAAGACTTGGATGTTCTTGCAGGGTACATCTAGCGACAAGTTTGATTGCTCGTCAAGTACTCAACTTTCACGACGGAATGCTCCAGCTTTGATCCTTCCAGACCCTATTTCCATTCTGTCTCATATTTTGACCATGTGTTGGTCTTTGCTTAGTGGTGTTCTAGATGGCCTGCCGGCCATGGGCTTTGCCCTGCCGGCCATCAATAGGCCCTGTCGGCCATCAATGAGGCACTGCCGGCCACCACTAATGGTCGGCCGGCCACCAATGTATTCAGAAGATATTTTTGCAAATATTTTGACAGCTGTTTGCACAGATGAGCCCATCTTCTTGCACGTGGATGGCTGGATCTCTTTAAGGCTTCTTTGTATCTCCTATATATAGAGCTCATCTATATGCATGCAAAAGGTTACAAGTTTTGAGCTGAGTTAGAATTCTCTCTCTCTCTCTAGAATACTCTCTCTCTATATTTTGTGCTTGAAACTGTGTTTTCTCTTCACCTTTGCATTAGCACCCTTAGCCAAACACCTCTACCTTAGGATTGAGGATCTTGGAGGCCTTATTTGAGCTCTTTGGAGTGGTTTTGGCTAAGAAGTTTGTTGATTTGTTGCTGTGCTTCAAGGGTAAGAACCTACCTCTTTTAAGCTTTGTTCTAGTTCATAGCTTGGCCATCTTTGTATGCAACTTTGAAGCTGGTTTTAGCCTCTTAAAAACTTTGATTTTAAGGCTTTAAAATGGTGGTTTAGACCTTGTGTGGTTAGGGGGTAGTTCCCTCTCTTTCTTTTTGGCTTGTAAAGCCTTTTGAGCCACCTTTCTAGGCTTTTGTAATAACCTTTCCTTGGCCTTCTAACCATTGAAACTCAAAGGAATTTCAGTAGTGAAAAGTTGGTTTTGAGGCTCAAAATAGGAGGGGGTGATCCCCTCTTCTTGTATCTTGTTTGCTTTTGTTGATGGCCTCATACTTGAACATGCTTTTCTACTCTTTTGTGACTTAGTTCAAGCATGTTTTTGGCTTTGTTTTGACATGCTTTAACTCTGATTTTGGCTGGTTGGGTCACTTCTTGCTTGCTTTTGGTACTTGTAGTGCAATCATGCTTGTTGGCCTAACATGCTTTATGTTTTAGCCTATCATCCTAGCTTGTGTTAGCTCTATTTCAGCATGTTTTTGGCCATGTTTTAACATTCTTTAACTCTGTTTTGAATGGTCTTGGCCATATAAGACTTGTTATGCATGGTTGTAGTGTAAGTGCCTTGACTAGCTTTGAGTTTCAAGGCCCCTAGCATGCTTTGCTTGTGATGTTTGCATGCCATAGCATCATTTCATACAAGATTTCAGTGCATGTAGCCTTGTCACACTCTCACATATTCCACTCTTTCATTGTGTTTGAGTGTTGTGCCTTATGCCTTGTTTATGAGCCAATGAGTGAGCATGCTTTTTCTTGCCTTTTGTGCCTAAGTTTCAGCATGATTAAGCAACTGTTTTGGCATGATGTAGCTCTGTTTTGAGCTGGTTTGGTCAGTTGAGCGTTGTATTGCATGCCTCTAGTGTTGTGTCCTTGCTCATGCTTTGGCACTTAAACATGTTGTGCATGTGTTGCTTGCATGTTTTAGCATTGTTTGGCATGCCATTTCAGTACTGAATTTCTGCTACCTCCTTCACTTCTTCATATTTTCATTTGTTTTGAGGATTGGTTAGTCTTGAGGTTGTGTTTAATGCTTGGGATTGAGGCTTATGCTTAAATAGCTTTAACCCTCTTTTGAGGGTTTCTCCTAGTCAAAGGCATGGTCTCTCCCATGCTTTAAACCATACTTTTGATTGACCTTCCCCTCATTAGAGGACTTTCACATTTGGACAAATCAATTAAGGGATGGTTTGTTAACATAAAATGTGTAAACAAGAATCGAAACAAGCAAAACATGCCAAGATAAGCATGTTATGTGTGCATTGCATTGTGTTCAATCGGACGTTATATTGAACACAAGGTGGATTGGTCCATTTCATACTCAAAGTGATGAAAATGAGCCAATCCCCTTTCTCTCCATTACCTTTGATCATTCATGATAAGGTAGTGGTCCTAGAGTCTTGTTTGTTTTGTGCATTCATTGAATTTGTGCAAGTTAGATCCTTGGCCATCATGCATTGAAATGCTTGATTGGTGGCCTTAGACCTAATGGTGCCACTCCCTTGATGTTTTGAGAAGATAAGGAGTGACATAGTACAAACATGTCCCTGGAAGAACCTCCATTTTTCTCTGTTTTGTGCTCTGCTGCAGTTTGGTGTCACAGCACACCAGTGGCCGGCACCATTTCATTGTTGGACGGCAGAGGTGCACTCTTGGCCGGGACATGGCTGGCAGCCACCATTCGTGGCCGACAGGCCACTGGTGCACACCCCAGCATTGTTTTGTTAAGGTTCAGCAGAAAGTTCTTGAAGACACTCTGCAAACAGAGCCTCTAAAGAGCAAACCGGAGAGTTTTTCGGGATGAAAACCGAGGCATGCATGTTCAACTTCTTCAAATAGAGCTGAGGCAGCGTAGTTTAGTGCTTTACTTGCTAGCTAGCATTTGATTTGTAAATTAATTAATTAGTTTGTTAATTAGTTAAAGTGTTCTAATAATTAGTAAGTAGTTTGCTAGTTATTCGTTTTGTTGTGTAATAATTAGTCTAATTAGTTTAATTAGATTAGTTAGCCTAGCTTAGCTTAGATTAGCTTAGCTCATTTTATTTGGACCCTCCTGCGAGAGGGCGCAATGTTGTAATAAGTGTGCGTGTGTGTGTGCATGTCTTCCAACCTCACTTATTTCTCCCTTTTAGTTAACCGCTTTCGATGGTTAGTTTTAGGGCATTTTTCGATTAGCATACCTTATGCTTTGCATGTGTGCATCATTCATTTGTATTGCATGCACCGGGCTCGGCGGATCATTCAAACTGCATCGTATTTCAATACACTTCTTTGAATACGTGTATCAATTGTTGCATTCATATGCCATCTTAGATAGCTGGGCCTATTTTAGTTGCATTATTGCATGTGTTGCATTAGGCATCTTGTATAGTTAGGATCATGCATGATTTCTAATTAGCTTTTGTTTTGGCTCGGAGTACATTGTAAGTGTTACGCTTTAGCATCCTTGCATGAGTGTGAGTGTTTCCATGATAGCATACTTGCCATGAGGCTATGTGCATACTTGATTAACTGCTTGAATGCCTGTGGGTGAAGGCTTGATTGCCTGAATTGGAACAACTCGATGATTGTGAGTTTTAAGCCCACTTTGGGAAGTGGAAAAATCATGTTTTGAAGCCCACTTGAGGGTGGCAAATCCGTGTTTTAACCTACTTGTGAGTAGCACTTTCAAAGCATTTTCGAAAACAAACATGTGTTGTTTTGTTCCAATTCTCGTGATTTAGTCTATACTTGTATGCTGCGTGCATCACGTAGTAAAGTTAGATAATAACTGGATAAGAACACATGAGGTTTATAAAACAACATATCATGCTTAGTAGAGGCCGATCCTTTGATCGAGTGGGCGGGGGTGCTCATTTCAGGACCTTTCCCTCTTGTGCCCAAGTTCCCGAGCTGAGGCAACTTTGGTGATGACGGACATGTGGCCTTAGGCACAAGTCAGGGTTTCCTAAATTTTTCAAAAACAAAATATTTAGGTGGCGACTCTGTAATCTGGCAAAGCAGTCCATGTTTGGCGCTTTTTATTCAAAATCGATTTTCCAAAACGATTTGCCAGATTTGGACTCTTTGGTGTTTATCAGTCTCACATTGCACTTTGTGAGATTAGATTCAGAACCGTGACAAGAGTCCGAATTGTAGTAGACCAATTCGCGCCTCTCTGAAAGGGGGGCGCACGAAGAAAGTCAGGTCTACAGTTTCTGGCGACTCTGCTGGGGATTTAGGGAACCTGACTCGAAACTCATGATATGTTGTTTTATCTATATTTATGTGTTTCTTTGCATTGCATTTGCATTGGTGCGCCTAGGACACAGTGTTTGCCATCTGTTATTCCTGAACGATTTGCTAGAGGCTTGCTTGAAAAAGCGTGCCATAAGGCTGACCGATTGCGGGCTCTGCCACAATGGAAACACAAACCTTGGATCGGGATCATCGCCAAGGCACCCTTTTTGACCAATTGACCTAGTTGCATATCGGAAGGCTTAGAGACTGTTCCAAACTAGGACATGTTGCTTACTCGAATGCAGGATTGTTTGAAACCGTATGTGTGTGTAGTGAACCCCTAGCTCCTGACAAAATAGGACAGGGAAACCCTACCCCACTATAGGGGTGTTTTGGCTTTCACTTGCTTGCTATGTGCTGTTAGGGTGTGTCTTTACAGGAATGCATGTATCAGTTTGCAAGTCTGGGTATTAGTCTGAGGACATCAGTGTTTGAGGGTATTAGTATTGTGGCAGAAAATTTGGGGGGCAAAAATCAGTGTTTGAGTACAGTTAGTCCAGCTTATGATTTTCAACTGTGTTGTCTTTAATCTAAGCTGAGATGCTGTCCGTTTTTCTGATTTTTGTCTTTTGCTTTATTTTCTGTTTTGCAAGGTAGTATTTCATCATTGCTTCCGACGAGGCAGTTACCCCCCAAGCACTCTGGACCCGAGTAAGAAGGCTTTATCGATCTGGGGGTCTTGTGAGTGGACAACCAGTGTTTGTTTCGCTTCCACTGGTTACAAGACGGAGGAGAGTTCAGCATAATTCACCAGTTCATCAGCCACCTGTGCTCAGTGAAAATCAGTTTTCTGCTTCCACTTCAGAGGGTACACAGAGTCTGATAGATCAGCATTTTTCAGTTAGTATGGAGGAAATGATGCGTAAACTCCAACAGACCATGGAGGCCATGCAGCGTGACGCTGCTCGCCAAGCGGAGGTTACCGCTCGACAGACAGAGGTTGTAGCTCAGTAGGCAGAACTAATTGCTAGGCTTCAACAACAACAGTAACCACAACAAGCCGGAGCATCTGCTTCGTATCCACCCCCACCCCTATCCCCACCCCCACCTAGGGTTCCAACACCCGGGGAGACAACTAACGTCCAGGAGAATATGGATGTTCCTACAGGGCCAGTCGCACCACCAGTCCTACCACAGACTTTAAAAGCACCGGCCTACCCAGTGGACACACTGTTCGAATTTGAGGTCGATCCAACTACTCTGAAAGTGAGCAAGCTCGAAAAGCTGTTTAAGCGGGCTCAGGGAGTTAACTCGATCCCGGACATTGAGGACGGCTATACGGATTCGGTGGTGACATTGCCGGACAGATTCAAAATGCCCTACATAGACCGTTTCGACGGCTCTAGCGATCCTATGGTTCATCTGAGGCTGTTCTCGGATATTCTGCGCCCAATGGGCTTGACTAGACTCCAGAAACTATCTCTCTTCGGTCAGACCCTGTCGGGTATTGCGGCCATTTGGTATGCCAAGCTGGAGGATTCAGTAAAAAGGAGTTGGGAGGAGATGGCCGAGGCTTTCATCGCCCAATATGCTTACAACACCCAAATCGAGGTCACGACTCATGATCTCGAGGCAACTAGGCAAGAGCCGAAAGAGGGCTTTTTCGACTTTGTCACTCGATGGAGGGCCAAGGCCTCCATGATGACAACTCGGCCACTAAAAAAAGATCAGATAAGAATGGTTGTGCGCAACCTACAACCCAAGCTGATGCAGAAGATGATCGTCTTACCCCTCCCTACCTTTGTTGACTTGCATGAGATAGGGGTACAGATTGAAGATGCTATGAAGCAAGGTCTGATCAACCAAGAAAAGGAGCAGCCCAAGAGGGCGTTTGCACGCGGTTCGAATGCAGCTACAAGTAGTAGTGCAGTCGCAAGGACTTCTGATGTGGGCATGGTCACCACCACCACCTCAAAAATAGCCACACCCTTCACCGGTTCATCTAGAGCCACCATACAACCAGCAAGAAATCCACCCCGGGGTCAGAGGACTTTCTCCCCGCTCTATATGTCTTTATCAGTGGCCTTGAAGGTCCTGATCAGAAAGTGGCATCTGAAGCCCCTGGAACCACGCCCACTACCAAATAACCTCCCTCCTACACACAGCCCAGCTAAGTATTGTGCCTTCCATCAGCAACATAGGCATGATACTGACCAGTGCTTTAGATTACGTCATGAGATTCAAGATCTCATTGACAACAAGGTGATTGCGCCTCCCGAAAAAGCCAAATGTCACCACTAACCCTCTGCCACCACATAATAACCCCCCTCCTCCACCCCAGGCAAATAAACCTGATCCAAACCATGGCCGTCCCATATGACCCTAGCATATACATCACTCCTTTCCACCTGCCTAAGCCGACGTTGTTCATTCTAGAATGCACAAACTTGTGCATGATGAGCACGTCATTAACCCTACCCAAGCCAGTGGTGGTGACTTTCGAAGACAAAACTAGGGTGACCTTAGAGGAGAGTGGGAATGTTGGTTCAGAACCTGAGGGATCTGCGAGCTTAACTGAGGAAGCATACAACCCGTACGGTTATATTGTGTCAACAGATCAGGCCAAGGCAATGGTAGAATTGCCAACTGGGGCAGAGGTCAATGTGGTTCAGGAAGACGGGCCAAGTCATGGGTTGGATGATCTAGCAGAGCTTGAGAAGGATATTACGAATCTGTAATTCTTTGATAAGCAGGATCTGGGGGATGTGAGCATCAACTGGTTTGACCTGAATGGAGCAACAGATGCTATAGGGTGGCTCAGTGACGAGCCAGATGTTGTTGAGGAGTCTCAGCTGAAATAGGGGTAGTCGGAAACTGGAACATCTACAGCGGCTGGAATGGTCGAGAATAAGGAAGAATTACGGGAGAGCACCAGTACAAAAAATTTTGCTCGGGACTTGGGCAGTTTGTGTACGGCAGACATAGAACAAGAGGCCGCGCTGAGGCGGTTTGAACAAGAGAGGATCGAGAATGATGACAGGGCTAGAAAAGCCAAGGCCCCTGTGGGGACAGAGCGTGCTGCGAGCACGGAAACAACTACAGCGGAATCGGACAGTTGCCTGTCGGTTGCAGAGGGGATGTTGTGGGAAGACGATGATTTACATCTGGCCCATACTGACGAAGACTGGGGACAGAATCTCTCGGATGACACCTGGTACACCGAGGAAGTGGACCATATGACCCGGAGTGGGCGGTACTTCAAACCCCCACATTTGGACTAGCCGGAGGCATCCGGGAAAGACTAGGAAGCTGAGAGGTAGAAGGATAGACTGTTAGAGGAGGAAGCTGTACTGAATCAGCTAAAAAAGATTCAAGCAAACATCTCCATTTGGGGACTGCTTATGGCCTCCAGGGTGCATAAACAAGCCGTTCTTTCAGCCATGGACAACGCTAAGCTTTCGATTGATGCAACGCCTGAACAGTTGGTGGGACTGGTGTTCCCAGGTGGCGCTACACCGACTCTGACCTTCACAGACAAAGAACTACCACCTGAGGGCTTTGAGCATAACAAACCTTTATACATCTCTGTGGAGTGTAGGGATAAGTGGATACCGGTTGTCTTAGTTGATATGGGATCTGCAATCAATGTATGTCCGTCGCGAACGGCATATGCTATCGGGTTGGTGATACGGGCTTACGACAACACCAGTCGGGAGGTGATGGGGACGGTGCGAATTAAAACTCAGGTTGGCCCGGGCCAACAAGACATTGAATTTCATGTTTTGGATGTTCCAGCCACCTTCAACTTACTTCTTGGACGGCCGTGGCTGCACCAAGTAAATGCTGTCTCCTCCACTTTACACCAGATGCTGAAATACCCCCACGGGAAGGGGGTGGCAATTGTTTTTGGGAACTCTTCCATACATCCGCCGCCAGAGGTTACTACGCCAATCTTGGAAATTGCACATGGCGAGGAGGATGTCTTCCTGTCTGGGTTTACCTTGGCTGAGGCTCGGGTGGTGCAAGATCTTTTAGCTGTTGATGAGGGGCTGTATGTCAGTGCACAATCTCTTTACCTCATGAACAAGCTTCGACATGTGCCTAGGATGGGATTAGGAAGAAGTGGCTGGAAGGGCATCGCTAAATTGGCCGAAGTGCCACACAATCCCCATACCTTTGGTTTAGGTTATACATCTACCAAAGAGGATTGGGTAAGAAAAGGAAAAGAGATGGCTGGAAGAGCCAGAGCTAAACAAACTGAGAAGCACTATGAGTTAGTGCATAGACCTATCCGAGGGACCCTGAACGGACGCTTTGTCTGGGAGGAGGAAGATTTCCCATTTTGTGGTTTTCCAGAGCCATAGCTGAATTCAAAAAGGTGGCACCTGCCGGGTTTTGAGATCTTTATTGATTTGTAATTGCCAAGGGATGAAGTTGCCGAAGAGCAGACTAACCCAACAGCTGTGGCTGAACAGTGCAATAAGGATGAGTCTAGTGGCACATATTCTGAGTTGGGAGCAACACTGACTTGTCTTCTCTTAGATCCTCAGATCTTACCAGAGTGCTCGGGGGATGATTTCTCAGTTTCCATGATTAGAGATAGCTTGGTTGTGGGCCCTTCTTATGGCATTTTGGATGCATCCATTGCGCCCTCCCTCGTTTGGCAATACAAGGAAGGCTTTTTATCTAGCAGTTCTGGGTCAGGTAGTGAACCGGAATCTGATTCCACAGAGTCTGTGGAGTTGGGATCAGATTCCAGTTCTTCTGAGTCAGAGTCTGGTATTTCTGGGGGTGATAACTCGAATGCCGTTGTGTTATCCAGGTCGTCTTTTTCATTTTCTTTTGAGTCGGTTGTAACCGAAGAATCAGACGATCTTGAAGTTAATGAGAATAGTACTGCTATGGCTTTTGAGTACTTTTCTGTGCCTTTAGTTTATTGCATTAATTAGGACTTTCAAAATTTTGATGAAAATGACGAGGAAGAAATTCCTCCGGTTTTACAACATTTGATTGACCGAGAGTAGGAGCCTTTGGTTGATGAAATCACCTCAATTAATGTTGGTACTGAGAAGGATCTGTGTCTGGTCCAGATTGGGTCCACATTGTCTTCGGAGGAGTGCGAGCGCTTAGTCACTTTATTAAAAGATTTCAAAGATGTTTTCACGTGGTCCTACGAAGACATGCCTAGAATTGATCCTGAGATTGTACAGCACCGGATCCCTTTTGACCCAGAGGCCCGACCTGTTAAGCAGAAGCTTCGAAGGATCCGCCCGGACTGGGCTCTGAAAATCAAAGAAGAGGTCACCAAGCAGATTGATGCAGGGTTCCTGTTAGTATCTGAATATCCTACTTGGTTGGCCAATATAGTTCCGGTGCCGAAGAAGGACGACAAAATTCGGGTATGTGTGGACTTCAGAGATCTGAACAAAGCCAGTCCGAAGGACGACTTTCCTCTGCCGCATATCGACAAATTGGTGGACTTTACTGCAAGGCATGCGCTGCTCTCATTTATGGACAGGTTTTCAGGGTACAACCAGATTTTGATGGCACCCGAAGACAGGAAGAAGACTGCGTTCACTACCCTGTGGGGGACTTACTATTATAGGGTGATGCCGTTCAGTTTGAAGAATGCTGGGGCTACTTATCAACGGGCTACAACCACGATTCTACACGATATGATCCACAAAGAGGTTGAGGTGTATGTGGATGACATGATTGTCAAGTCCAAGGAAAGAGAGGGCCACTACATCGCCTTGAAGAAATTTTTCCAACGGATCAGAGAGTATCGGTTGCGACTGAACCCTCAGAAATGTACTTTTGGTGTTACAGCAGGGAAAATGCTGGGGTTCTTGATTACACAAAGGGGCATCGAAGTCGACCCTTCCAAGATCAAGGCCATCTTAGAAATGCCATCACCAAGGACTGAAAAGGAGGTGCGAGGCTTTCTAGGTAAAGTGCAATTCATAAGACGGTTTATTGCAAAATTAACCTTGACTTGTGAACCACTGTTTGGTCTCCTGAAGAAAGGAAAGAAATTCCAGTGGGATGACTGATGCCAAGTTTCTTTTGAGCAGATCAAGCAGCATCCACAGAACCCACTCGTGTTGTCACCGCCAGAGCCGGGGAAACCGTTAATATTGTATCTGTCAGTAACCGACACGACAATGGGCTGCATGCTTGCACAGGAGTCTGAGGACAAAGTAGAAAAGGCTATCTATTACCTAAGCAAGAAGATGCTGGAATATGAGACACGTTACACTCCGGTTGAGAAGGCTTGTTTGGCCTTGGTATGGGCTACCAGGAAGTTAAGGCACTACATGTTAGCTCACTCTGTAATACTGGTCTCGAGATTAGATCCCATCAAATATCTCTTCGAGAAACCAGCACTTACGGGTAGGCTAGCCTGTTGGTTGCTTCTTCTCTCCGAATTTGATTTGAAGTACATGACGCGCAAGTCTGTGAAAGGGAGAGCGGTAGCGGAGTTCCTAGCCGATCACATAGTGGAGGGAGATGAAGTAGTAGAATATATGTTCTCAGATGAGGCCATTCTGCAGGTTGAAGAAGAGGTCTGGACTATGTACTTTGACGGAGCGTCAAACCAGTACGGGTATGGGATAGGGGTGTTGCTGATAGCACCCGACAATTTCCACATACCCTTAGCTTTCAAACTCTGGTTCAAAGTATCGAACAATGAAGCAGAGTATGAGGCGTGTATCACTGGCTTGGAAGCCACCCTGGAACTAGGGGCAAAAAGATTGGACGTCATTAGGGACTCGAACCTGGTTGTGTCTCAAGCGAAAGGAGACTGGAAGGTTAAGGAAGAAAGGATGAAAATCTATCACCAAACCCTGGACGTTCTAATTCCTAGGTTTGAGAAGTTAATCTTCACCCATCTGTTAAGAGAGTGCAACAAGTTCGCAGACGCTTTATCAACTCTATCTTCCATGATAGACATCCCTTTTAGAGTCCAGATGCGTCCAATTATCATTGAACAGCGGTATGTGCCGGCCTACGAGCTGATTGCTGCCATAGATAAAGTACAAGATCAGAACCCCTGGGACCTTGACATCTGGAACTTCTTGGAAAAGGAGACTTATCCACCAGGGGCAAATGCCAAAGATAAGAGGGCAATACGAAGAATGGCTGCTCAGTTCATCATTTGTGGGGGGTAAATTGTACAAACGGGGCCATCTTGGGATGCATAAACTGTGTGTTGATACTGAGGAATCTAAGCGCCTGATGGAGGCCATCTATGGAGGAGAGTGCGGAGCGCACATGAGCGGGGTGATGCTAGCTCGGAAGATTCTCCGACAGGGTTACTACTGGTCAACCATGGAGGAGGATTGTATTGGCTTTGTTCGGCGATGCCATAAATGCCAGATCCATGCAAATCGCAAGAACATTCCGCCGTTGAAGCTGTACAACATGACTTCGCCATGGCCATTTTCAGTCTGGGGGATTGATGTGATTGGGGCAGTTACTCTGAAGGGGTCGAACGGGCATGTGTACATCTTGGTGGCGATAGACTATTTTATAAAGTGGGTCGAGGCCCAGTCCTATGCAGTGCTGAAGGCGTCGCATGTAACTAAGTTCATCAGGAATAACATTATCTTCCAGTATGGGTTCCCAAATGAAATCATGTCCGATAATGGTTCCCACTTCAAGAAGGAAGTGATCGACTTGTTGGAGAAGTACAACGTGGCTTTTCATAAGTCATCCACATATAGGCCGCAAACCAACGGAGCAGTTGAGGCTCAAACACATTCTACAGAAGATGGTGGAAACCTATAGGGACTAGCCAGATAAGCTGCCATTTGCTCTCTGGGGCTACCGGACATCAATTCAAACTTCTACTGGGGCAACTCCGTATTCCTTGGTTTATGGGATGGAGGCTGTTCTGCCTATTGAAGTTGAGGTTCTGTCGTTGCGAGTAATGGCTGAGTGCCAGATAGCTGAGGCAGATTGGTAGCAGAGCATGTTTGAAGAACTCATGTTGTTTGATGAAAGAAGGCTGAAAGCACTGTACCACATTCAAGGTTATCAACGCAGGATTGCCAGGGCTTTCAACAAGAAGGTTAAGTCTAGGAATCTGAAAAGAGGGGATTTGGTGCTCAAAGACAACCGAGCTCCCATCCACGACCCTAGGGGCAAGTTCAGACCTAATTGGACTGGTCCTTACATCATCAAGTCTATCTGGTTGGGTGGAGCTGTCATTCTGATGGATTTAGATGGCCTTGAGTTCTCCCAATCGATCAACATGGACAAGTTGAAGAAATACTATCCCTGAGTGGCTTGCTAGGCTGAAAATCCGAAAGGGCGACCTAGGCAAAAGTTAGAGCACAAAAAATTTGAAAAGAGAAAAATTGAGCTCTCAAGGTTGAAAACCCAAAAAGAGCGGCCTTGGCAAAAGTTAGAGCGCAAAAGGAGAGTGTTAATACACGAGTGAACCCGAACCGAACTACGTAAGGCTTGATTCCCATCTTCGAGATACGTAGGCAACTTCATTTTGAAGTCCAGCCATAAACACTTCCAAATCAACTGTGTCCATGTGATTGTTTTGGTCATGTTTGTCTTCTCTGCATCCAAGAGTTCGGTTGTGAGCTACAGTGCAGTGCTATTTAGACAAGGGGCAACTTTCCAGTTGATTGGATCCGGGGTTGTGCATTTCAGTGATAGATTTCAGGCGTGTCCAGTTGTGATCCATATCGAAAATGGTTTTGAAAAGTTTTAATAAAAGTTGATTTTGCTCAAATTAATCTTTTATAACTTAGACCATTTTTGGACCAAAACAGAAAATTTTCAGTACCCACAACCTTCAATTTCATTGATTTCATTACAGAGTTCTCCGACTCTCGATATAAATTGAAGTTGCTTTTTTATTACATTCAAAAAGAAAACTTGAAAGTACAAATTAAAGCAATAAACTTGGGGCATGGTTAAATCAGGTGTTCCTTCACCCTCTCCCAGAGCTTGTGGAAGCCTCAGATGTCAAAGTAGGCCCAGCTTGTGCCTTATCTTCAAGCCAGGTGATGCACTCGCCAGAAAGGGCACAACTGAAAGTGGGAGCGGGGGCCAAAAATTCTCTCATCCTCCATGCGGTGGCATATCGAGCTAAATGTGAGCCTTTGATCGGATATGAAGTCGGGTATTCCACTCCCTCTTTTGGGCAAGTCTAGTCGTGGCCAAACTGACGCTTGAACCGAAAGAGAAAGTAGAAGACGCAGTGCGTCAGGCCAATCAGCTGAATGCCAGGCTGCCGGGGCATGCTGTAGCCCATCCCCGGCAGATCAAGCCAGAGACAACGCCAAGCGATGTCAATAACAGATCGAGTGCACATCCATTCGCACCACCATCCCTTATCTGGGGCATCAGCTACCCGTTGGCGAAAGAAATAGCCGCGTGCTGAATATGCTGGGCAAGAGTCCACTACTTTCAATTTATCCATCAGCCATATCTGGAGAGGGATGAAAAATAAGAGAGATTAAAGAATAGAGAGGTGTACGTAGAGAGAAAAAGTGAGAGAAGGGTTTTGAGAGAAAAATAGAGCCTAAGGGCCGAGTGATGTGAGAAACACATGTGAGAAGGGTGGGAAACATAACCTGTAAGAGTAGTGGACTTCCTGCGAATCTGGTTGTCTCCCGGCAATGGAAAGTATCCAAGCCCATCAAGGTTTCGGCTAATGTCATGCCAATGCAGCTCTTGCCCTCTTTCAAGCCTTGGGCGACCTTAATCAAATGAATGCTAGACCCTCCAAAGCTAGGGGCAAGTAGAAAATGAGATAACATGCACAAACAGAGGGCATGTCGCCGAAAACTTTGCCAAAGATAATCGCCGCGGTTACTAGCTTCAGAAAAGCGATGAATCAGGCTGGGAATGTCTAACTCCCCGTTGCGAATCAAAGACCGAGTGTCGTGCAAAGTAAGCCCGCACATCCTTTCTAGAGCCTAGATGTGGCCAAAACGAGACTGGGGCAAGATCTCCTCGTTGCACCGAGATTCCATCAAAGCTTGGAATTCTTCAAAAGTGGGGCACATCTCTTGACCCCCAAAGCTAAAAACATGAGTTATCGGATTCCAACACCTAGCTGCGGCATAGAGGAACGGAAAACGCAGCAAGGTGCGACTCAGCGTAAATAGTGCGTTTAGCCCAAAACCCTGAAAATTTAACTTTTCCGAGCCATCCAAAGTCGCAATCCAATTGGAGAGCTTTTCAGCAAAGAATGGTTCCATTTGGGGCAAAAATGGAGTTGAAATGAAGAAACCACGAAGCTGGAACCTTTGTAGAAGATAAGGCAGTGAGCGGAGGCTAGATGTCGACGTTTCGGAGGTTCTGCCATCGATGGCTGGCAGTGCCCCATTGATGGCCGGTAGTGGCTCATCAATGGCCGGCAGGGGTACATTGATGGCCGGCAGTCTTTCTTCAGGCTCACTGACCTCCTCTGTGAAGATCCAGTTTGTTTGCTGCAGTGGAGTCTTGTTATTTGTACCTTGTGAGGTCTGGTTTTGGTCCTTTTGGACTTGAGTGTGTTTTGTTTAAGATGTACTAGTCTTCGTTTTGTTTATCGAGTTGTAATCGTCTCTGTTTGATTATCGAGTTGTAATCATCTTCATTTTTGTTTATCGAGTTGTTGCAATTTGCTTATCGAGTTGTTTGGCCTGTCAAGGCCTTGTGTTGTTTATTAAGTTGTTTTGTTCTTTTCAGTTGTTAGTATGTTCACTACCTGATTAAGACAATGCAATTTGACTGTGCGGTTTTCAAAAGCTCAATCTCATTTTCATGCTGTGCGATGTTGTGCGATGCTTAGAATAGAAAATGCAACACTTTTTAAACCAAAGCTGAGTTTTCATTTCCATCATGGTTTCTCTTTTTTGCAAAAGAGTACAAGTTTTAAGAAATAAAACTGCCTAAGGCTATACAATGGGCTAATACTACTAGCAAACAGAAAACAAAGCAAAAGCATCTGAATCGGTGCTGGCTAGCTCAAGCTCGAGAAGCCTTCTTTGCCCTCTTCCTCGGTGGAGCGGACTCTGGAGCATTGTCACCATCGGTACCGCTGTCTGAAGCTGGATCAGAGCCTGAACCGGAACCCTCCCTAGCCTCTCCAGCCTCTCTACTGGCAGAACCCGAGCCAGCGTCGTCGTGTCCACCCTCTGATGACTCGGACTGTGGACTTGCTGCCTTAGCCTCCTCGCTCGTCTCATCATCATCATCGCCCAGAATGGGCTCTGAAGGGCCACTCTGGCTGCGGATGCCTCTAGCTCTACCTCGGCTATGTGTCTGAGCCTGTCTCCCTCTTCTCTCTGCTATTGGGGGAGGAACTGAAGGTCTTTCTATAGCTCCTACTGGGGCATCCGGTGGAGTTGGGGTCTGGAAAGGGATTTGAAAAGGGCAGTTTGTTAAGATGTGTTAGTTGTGGTGTGTATTAGATGTAAAAGATACTGTGCTGTGAGCAGTGTTTGAATACAGTGTATGTATGCTGTGTGCAGTGTATGAGAATAGTGTATCTATACAGTGTTTTGATGTGATGAATCAGATCAGAGAAGTATGGAACAATTGTAATGCTAGTGCAGTGGTAGAGACTTTTATGGCATGAAGTGCAAACTGAAGAAGCTTACTGTCACGCCCCAAACCCGCCCCTAAAAGTTTGGGCATGACCCATTCAGAAACGGACATATAACTTGGTATATATATAACATATGGGGCCTTGCTGGAAGCACAAAACATCAAAAGTATACTGATACAAACAAACTCCATTGAGCTACTGCTAATATGCCAGGATCTCATACATCACATGCGTCATAATAGGCATATAAGGTCCAAAAATATCCCTTAACAGTATTTATACATAAACACATATACAGACCCAGCCCTATAATCGGGCATGCACAAAACCATTGAAGTTATATACATTCAACCTTAGATGGCCAACCAAAAGTAAGCCAATCATCTTAACAGACTCCACAAAATAAGTGGCCTCGTATAGTGCCTGGACACACGAAGGTTGACAAAAGAAACCGGGCGTCATGGGCTAGGACTGACTACCTGGTTGGTTACCTACAGAAATAGACATAACAGAGAGTGAGCCGGGCTCAGTGAATAGTAATACATAAATAAAACAATACATAAAACAATGCTTAACTTGAACATAATATTAAAGCGTATGAAAATGCAGAGTTCACATAGTTAGCCTGATTCTGTATTCATTTCATAATGGCCTTAGGCCTAGTTTTGAACATAAAAGCTTAAAACATCACATCTTACATCATAATGGCTTGAAGCCCTTAAATAGAGTGGCATAATGCCCTTGAAACACATGGCATGAAAGCCCTTGAAACGTGTGGCATGAAAGCCCTTGAAACATGTGGCCTTAAAGCCCTTGAAACATATGGCATGAAAGCCTTTGAAACATGTGGCATTAAAGCCCCTGGTACAAAGAACTTGTAACATCCTTGAACTTGTAACATACATGAACTTGTAACAGACTTAAACTTGTAACATACATAAACTTGTAACAACATAAACTTGTAACATACATAAGCTTGTAACAACATAAACTTGTAACATACATAAGCTTGTAGCAGACTTAAACTTGTAACATACATGAACTAGTAACATGCGTAAACTTGTAACATACGTGAACTTGTAACATATTTGAACCACGGTATTATTACCCCCGGGTAAGGGCCTTGCGCTAAGGATACCTTAAATACCTTTATATAAATGAACAATCATTTAGTGATTCAAAACGTAACATGTTAAGAAATAGGGCATTTCTTGTCATATCATGTTATTATCGTACGCTTAACAAAGATAGAAATAAATCACATTCTCATGAGGGTTACATAAACATGTTAAACTTTTGCCCTTATGTCGTGGTTTCTGAATAATTTCCCATTCACGCGAATACACATAGCTTTCCAATTATTTTGATTCATCGAAGGTGTCTACTCTTGATAACCTATAACTGTCTCATATTTACTCAAAATCTGTTCTTCAAGAATGAACATAATTTCTCTTTATTCTTTAAGAAACGGCGTAGTTCACTTGATCTATTAATCAGTAGCACATAGAAGCATACACCTTTGTTTGATCGTTCGTCTATGTTAACATAGTTGACTTGTAATTAACAAAGTACTAATGGTAATCGTTACACCAGTCACATGAGTTAACTTAGTTAACTTAAGTCTAACAGGACAATCCTGATAAATATTAACAAAAGGTAAACACATTATACAGATTGAATGATATCAGAGATACGTGAATACCATGGTTCCATAGTGCTTATACGTTCCCTTGGTTCGTCATGAATCACTATAGCTATTTTGCAAACAATGTTAGTATTCTTTATCAACAGTAATAAAATGTACTGCGCAATAATGCCCTTAGATTTTTCAATCAACATACTGTTAACATGCTTATAAGAATCATTAACGATAATTGAACGTACAACTACCGTACTACTACTACTCACAGTGGTAGGTCTCTGATAGCGGTGGAACGATGTCCTCGTCTTGACCTACAAACACAATGCACATAGCAGATTATGAGAATAAAACCAATCTCTTTTTATTCCTCACCCAATAGCTATGATGGTTCTAGACTCATTATTCCTCCATAGGTTATAATCCATGCCTCATAAAATAGGATGAATCGATAGGAGAAAGGTTCAGGCGAAGAAACGGTACAAATTCAGTAAACAGAAAGTGAATAGTCGTCACTAATTTGGGCATAACTATTTTTGTACTTAGACTTTTGGAGTGAGACCACCACCATTGGAAACTAGACTTCCGAGGCTTGATTTTAGGCTCAAGAATCACTCAAAACGGAGTTCGGATGCAAAAGATATGCCTATTCAAAGTTACTCAGCATAAGCTGAAACAGGGGTGGCCGCTCGTGCGGCCCAATTCCGCTCGAGCGGAAGAACCCGGCCGCTCGAGCGCCCAAAAACAGAATGAAAACCTATTTTTTTCCCTCTTCTCCGCACGTGTAGCCATGGCCTCCGCACGTGCGGCCTGGGCCCTGTTTGACAGTCCGAAATTCATACCAAACCCAACTTCGAGAACACTTAGGAAGGTTCAAAATAGATCAATTCAACACAAGAATAAAGCTCAAAATCACATGAAAAATTAATCATAAATCAACTTAGGTTCTTACTCACTTTAAATTCATGATTCACAATCCAATTCCATGGAGTTCCCAACTTCCTCCCACAAATATACATACACTTAGCCATTTGTTTACATAGATGAGTTCAAATAGATATTTGAAGAAATAAAATGTAAATTCTCAGTAATTGGGTCACAATAATTCCAAATCCACCAAACATAAGAGACATCAATCCAATTAATCACTTAATACATGCTTGACCCTTATTATAAACCCTAACTTACATAACATGAAGGAATTCCTTTTCAAATCAAAGAGAGGAATCAATTAGAAGAGATTAAACATACCTTGAGTTGAATTCCCTATAAACCCTCTTAATTTCTTTCCCAATTCCTTCCTTGTGGAACTCTCTTCTCACTCTCAAAGTTTCTTCTCCTCTCACTCTCTCCAGGATAATTTCTAAGTCAAATGGTAAAGAGAACATAGGTAGATATAATAGGTGAATAAGACAAAAATCAATTGTTTAATCATTCCAAATTGAAATTTCACAGAAATGCTTATTATTACTTAAAAATTATGCTGATTTCAAATATAAAATCAATTTCAGAAAATTAAGTCTCTAAGGCTTCCAATTTCTGATTCCTACTTAATTGTGACAGATACTTCTTTAGTAAATAGATATGAATCAATTTTCGTAAGTTTTGCTTAATTAAACCTCATTTCACATGAAATTTCACAGAAAGCAAGTAAATGCGCAAAATAAAGGACCGAAAATATACCAGAAACAGATATGAGGGTCGGGTTATTACACTTACCAGGATCCTGTAGAGGCTGAGCAGATCCAGGCTCGTCTGTACCATCTCTGTCAGGGAAGCCACTAGCTCAAGGGCCTGCCCTATGTACTCTATGGGTGCCTGCAAGTGCATTGGAGGGCTCAGTATACTATAAAGCATAATTGAAATGAAGTAAATATGTAGAATGCAAAGTTTAGTACATACTGGAATCGGGCCTCAAACCCTGACAAGCGCATGCTCGGCTGGTGCAGGCTTAATGGGAATCTGGCAAGTCTCCCCATAACGTCTCCGATAAGTCAATGTAGTAGGCAGCTCTAGCCATCCCGCTCTCTGCCTCTCCCCAGAATCTCTCTTGCCACGAGATTTGGTCGCTCTGGCTCCTCTGCCTCCTCCTCTCGCAGTTGGAACTCTCGCTCCCTCACCTCCGCGAATGCCGGTCAGAGACGGCATCAGATGAAGGTCGCGTAATTGTCTTCAGCACGGAAGTAATCCGTCTCTAGCCCTACCATGAACTAGATCACCTGGTCGACAGAGAGTCTGTGTGTTTCCCTCATCGATACTGGAGGTGCTGCCGGTACAAACGGGGCAAACAATCCTAGGGTCTGGCGTGTGAAACGCTCGCTCAAGAACCAAGCATGGCAGATCGGGCCCTCGAAGAGTATATGATAGCGGGTGACGACCCTAGCTGTCTCATACGAGAATCTGAGTCCCGAGGGTATCACATCCCACGGCTGCCACGTGATCTGAAATGGGAATGAACAGATTGATCAGTCGTTGTCAATTAATGAATGTGTTGATAAATGTGTTTATCAAGTTGATTGAAAAGTGGGATGACTTTATTTTAAAATACCTCGCGCGCTGTGACCGTGTCGAAGTACTGACGGAAAAACATGAAGTTTTCCGGGTCCTACGACGGAGCTGGCCGTCATATACCTGAGAAAAAGGGATTGTAATCGAGGTCTCCTCTACGGGCTCTGGAGCAAGAGCTGAGAAATATGCGTACATCCACAGCTGCAAGGAAAATGTGATCAGTACAGTGTATGAGCAAATATAGAAAATATGAAGTAGAAAGCATACAGTGTATGAGCATGATACAGAGAATGCAAGGCAGAAAGTACATGTATTGAACAAATGTAAAGTAGGAAATGCTAAGCAGAAAATGTAAAGGGAAAAGAGGGAACTGAGATGTGTACCTCCCAAGCCCGCCAGTAGCCGCCTATTAAGGTCCCGCTCATGCGAGAAGTCGAGCTCATGTATCCATACAGAGTGGTAAGGCCGGCTCCACCCCAGTCGTAGAACTGAACTAGATGGAGTACAACCAATGCGCTCAGAAAGTACAAGTCTACGGTATTCTACCTGTTCGAGAACAAGGTGGTACCGAAAAGGAACATGAGAAAGCCCTTGGCATACTGCTCTGCCTCCTTGAATGTCTCGGGCTCCTCTCCTCTAAACCGCTCCTCGAACCAACTATATCTGACCATGCCTGCTCGAAGTACCAGAGGGCGTGCCCCAAGCAGTGCGGTCCACGCAGCCTCCCACTCCCCCATGTCAGGGTCGAGAGGGATCGAATCACCTCCCACACCTAAGCCTGTGATCATAGCAAAGGGAGTCATTGTCATCTCTCCCGTGGTGGAGAAATGGAAGGAGTTGGTGGTATCCCACCACCTCTCCACCAAAGCCCCTAAGAGAGGGCGACTCGCTATAACCCGCATTAGGCTGGAGCAGAATAGACCAAAGCCTGTCGCGTCGATAATATCACGGACCCTGGCCGGGAGCTCGTCGTACCAGTCCCGGGCTGTCGTCGGGCCGTAGCCTCTGAAGGAGCGGGATCCGTCCTGTGGCCATGCATGTGATGCAATCATATCAAGTACTAAAAGTGTAGTGGAGAGTGCAGTTGAATGCAGTGATAAGTGCAGTGGAAAGTACAGCTGAAAGTATGAATGGAAATGGGGTTGAAAGTACAGTGGAATGCAAAGCAGTAATGTATGAGATACAATCAGATCAATGCAGTCTATGCAGTCAGATCAAAACAGTGCAAGAAATGCAAACAGTTAAAGGTAAGACTGTAGAAAGCAGTGTTAGTACCTCCACGGCAACGGCCGACAAGTGAGATGCTGACTCTCTCAATAGAAGGTTGTCTGGTGCGTCCTCAGCGAAGTCAGTGAAGGCTTTGATGCCTCCTGCTGCAGGTACTATGTGAGTCTCTGGGTGATACCTCACTGGGTCAAAGGGACGTATGCTCGGTGGTAAAGGCTCTGGCTCGACCTCGGGTTCGGCCGCAAAGTCAGCTGCAAACTCTATCGGAGGAAGTACAGGGAGGGCCACGTCATGTGGGACATCATCAGCCATCTGAAATGGATGCAAGAGAAGCAAAAATGAGGAAAAATGAACAAAATGGTGAAACTTTGCAAAAGTCAAGCCCTAGGAGAGAGAAAAGTCAAGGAAGGTCAAGATCCGGAAAAGTGTACTAACCTTGGGAGAATCTCGAGGGGAATCAACCTAGAACGGTGGAAATGACGAAAGAAGCATCAAAATCAAATTCTGATCGGTTCAAAGTGAAGAGAACTAGAGGGTTTTTGAGAATAAAGTTTGTTTAGGGTGTTGGGAAAAGCGTAGAATGCACGGATCTAGAGAGAAGGAACACCTAGGGAGCAAGGGAAATGATTTTTGTGCAAGGGGTTGTGAGGAAATGAAGTGATTTTCCTTGTACTTAAAGAGCCACGGCTGAAAAGACCAAAATGTCCAAAGCTGCCATTGGTGGCCGGTACTCCCTTATTGGTGCCCGGCAGTGTTGCATTGGTGGCCGGTAGTGGCCACTGATGGCCGGTAGGGGGCCGGCAGCCACCCTCCATGGCTGGCATGCTTCTATTAGCTTTCCATGCCTCTTTTCCTTTGATTGGTGTCCTTGATGCCTCCGTGGAAGCTCAGAATCGCATTTCCAATGTGCAGCGGTCATCGCTCATCAAACACGAACAAGGTGTATCCTTTTTGACATATTGCAACTCTTTCCAGAAGGTAAATCGGAAGTTTCCTTCGAGTTGTCTTTATCAAGCATGCTTTTGTCGTCACATAGAATTTTCACGTTGCATTGAACATGCATTCTGAATTGTCACATAGAGCATGCATTATTATCTTGCATTGAATATGCATCGTTGATTATTTTGCATTGAAAATGCATCGCTGAATTGTTGCATTGAATGTGCATCGTTGATTATCTTGCATTGAATATGCATCGTTACCATGTTTTCATTGAATATGCATCGTTGATTATCTTGCATTGAATATGCATCATCAATTATTTTGCGTTGAATATGCCTCTCTTTCGTTTCTTGCATGATGTGCATAGAAGTATGCATCTCGCATTTGTGTTGCGATTATTCATCTTGCATAAAACGCGCATTGTATTGCATTGCACCTATCAAGTTTCTTTCTCATACATGCACGATATTGTATGTACGGTTCATTTGGAGGAATTCCGGATAAGACCATTCCTCTCCCTTATCTTGTTGGTTAGAAACATCCAGGTATGCTTGATGTTTACACCGACACTTTCCGGTGTTCGCACCGTCCCTTTTCACCTCTCGCGTGTGATATGCTATGAGGTGCGTCCTTTTCACCTCTCGCGTGTGATACGTTATGAGGTGTGTCCTTTTCCTCTCTCGCGTGTGATACGCTGAGAGGTGCTCCTTTCCCTCTCTCGCGTGTGATACGCTGAGAAGTGCTTCCTTTCCCTCTCTCGCGTGTGATACGCTGAGAGGTGCGTCCTTTCCCTCTCTCGCGTGTGATACGCTGAGAGGTGCTCCCTTTCCCTCTCTCGCGTGTGATACGCTGAGAGGTGCTTCCTTTCCCTCTCTCGCGTGTGATATGCTGAGAGGTGTTCCCTTTCCCTCTCTCGCGTGTGATACGCTGAGAGGTATTTGCATTCCCTCTCTCGCATGTGATATGCTGAGAGGTGCTTCCTTTCCCTCTCTCGCGTGTGATACGCTGAGAGGTGCTTCATTTCCCTCTCTCGCATGTGATACGCTGAGAGGTGTTTCCTTTCTCTCTCTCGCGTGTGATACGCTGAGAGGTGTTTCCTTTCCCTCTCTCGCGTGTGATACGCTAAGAGGTGTTCCCTTTCCCTCTCTCGCGTGTGATACGCTGAGAGGTGTTCCCTTTCCCTCTCTCACGTGTGATACGCCAAGAGGTGCTTCCGTTTTCCCTCTCGCGTGTGATACGCTAAGAGGTGCTTCCTTTTTCCCTCTCGCGTATGATACGCTAAGAGGTGTATCATTTGAGACTTTGGGTACACCCGACAGTCACTTTTGGCCTTCCCTGTGTGAGGCGCAGCGAAGATTGCATAATTTTCTTACATCCTTTCTGTATGAAATGTAGTTTGGTTTGTCTTAACTTGCTTATGTCCGAGTTTGCTGTAGCATTTCTTTGCATAACATTTGCATCTAGATGTTTCATTACAGCCCTCTTTGTATAATTATAAGTTATGTTCGGCATCGTGCATGTCATTTGTATTTTATTGTCATCTTGAATGTTTGTCTAAGTCTTCGGCCTTGTCAAAAATGGGTCGTCTCTGGGCTTTGACATTCACTCCCGTCATTTCATGACTTTCGAGTTCTGTCAAAGAGGGACAACTGTAGACACCCCATTTTTGACCGTCCTCAAGACTTGGATGTTTTTGCAGGGTACATCCAGCGACAAGTTTGATTGCTCATCGAGTACTCAACTTTCGCGACGGAATGCTTCAAGTTTGATCCTTCCAAACCCTATTTCCATTCTGTCTCATATTTTGACCATGTGTTGGTCTTTGCTTAGTGGTGTTCTAAATGGCCTGCCGGCTATGGGTTTTGCCCTACCGACCATCAATAGGCCCTGCCGGCCATCAATGAGGCACTGCCGGCCACCACTGATGGTCGGCCGGCCACTAATGTATTCAGAAGATATTTTTGCAAATATTTTGATAGCTGTTTGCACAGATGAGCCCATCTTCTTGCACGTGGATGGCTGGATCTCTTCAAGGATTCTTTGTATCTCCTATATATAGAGCTCATCTATATGCATGCAAAGGGTTACAAGTTTTGCGCTGAGTTAGAATTCTCTCTCTCTCTCTAGAATACTCTCTCTCTATATTTTGTGCTTGAAAGTGTGTTTTCTCTTCACCTTTGCACTAGCACCCTTAGCCAAACACCTCTACTTTAGGATTGAGGATCTTGGAGGCCTTATTTGAGCTCCTTGGAGTGGTTTTGGCTTGGTTTTTGCTCAGAAGTTTGCTGATTTGTTGCTGTGCTTCAAGGGTAAGAACCTAACTCTTTTAAGCTGTGTTCTAGTTTATAGCTTGGCCATCTTTGTATGCAACTTTGAAGCTGGTTTTAGCCTCTTAAAAACTTTGATTTTAAGGCTTTAAAATGGTGGTTTAGACCTTGTGTGGTTAGGGGGTAGTTCCCTTTCTTTGCTCTTTGGCTTGTAAAGCCTTTTGAGCCACCTTTCTAGGCTTTTATAAAAACCTTCGCTTGGCCTTCTAACCATTGAAACTCAGAGGAATTTCAGTGGTAGAAAGTTGGTTTTGAGGCTCAAAATAGGAGGGGGTGATCCTCTCTCCTTGTATCTTGTTTGCTTATGTTGATGGCCTCATACTTGAGCATGCTTTTCTACTCTTTTGTGACTTAGTTCAAGCATGTTTTTGGCTTTGTTTTGACATGCTTTAACTCTGATTTTGGCTGGTTGGGTCACTTCTTGCTTGCTTTTGGTACTTGTAGTGCAATCATGCTTGTTGGCCTAACATGCTTTATGTTTTAGCCTATCATCCTAGCTTGTGTTAGCTCTATTTTAGCATGTTTTTGGCCATGTTTTAACATTCTTTAACTCTGTTTTGAATGGTCTTGGCCATATAAGACTTGTTATGCATGGTTGTAGTGTAAGTGCCTTGACTAGCTTTGAGTTTCAAGGCCCCTAGCATGCTTTGCTTGTGATGTTTGCATGCCATAGCATCATTTCATACAAGATTTCAGTGCATGTAGCCTTGTCACACTCTCACATATTCCACTCTTTCATTGTGTTTGAGTGTTGTGCCTTATGCCTTGTTTATGAGCCAATGAGTGAGCATGCTTTTTCTTGCCTTTTGTGCCTAAGTTTCAGCATGATTAAGCAACTGTTTTGGCATGATGTAGCTCTGTTTTGAGCTGGTTTGGTCAGTTGAGCGTTGTATTGCATGCCTCTAGTGTTGTGTCCTTGCTCATGCTTTGGCACTTAAACATGTTGTGCATGTGTTGCTTGCATGTTTTAGCATTGTTTGGCATGCCATTTCAGTACTGAATTTTTGCTACCTCCCTCACTTCTTCATATTTTCATTTATTTTGAAGATTGGTTAGTCTTGAGGTTGTGTTTAATGTTTGGGATTGAGGCTTATGCTTAAATGGCTTTAACCCTCTTTTGAGGGTTTCTCGTAGTCAAAGGCATGGTCTCTCCCATGCTTTAAACCATACTTTTGATTGGCCTTTCCCTCATTAGAGGACTTTCACATTTGGACAAATCAATTAAGGGATGGTTTGTTAACATAAAATGTGTAAACAAGAATTGAAACAAGCAAAACATGCCAAGATAAGCATGTTATGTGTGCATTGCATTGTGTTCAATCGGACGTTATATTGAACACAAGGTGGATTGGTCCATTTCATACTCAAAGTGATGAAAATAAGCCAATCCCCTTTCTCTCCATTACCTTTGATCATTCATGATAAGGTAGTGGTCCTAGAGTCTTGTTTGTTTTGTGCATTTATTGAATTTGTGCAAGTTGGATCCTTGGCCATCATGCATTGAAATGCTTGATTGGTGGCCTTAGACCCAATGGTGCCACTCCCTTGATGTTTTAAGATGATAAGGAGTGGCATAGTACAAACATGTCCCTGGAAGAACCTCTCTTTTTTCTCTGTTTTGTGCTCTGCTGCAGTTTGGTGTCACAGCACACCAGTGGCCGGCAGTACTTCATTGTTGGACGGCAGAGGTGCACTATTGGCCGGCATATGGCCGGTAGCCACCATTCATGGCCGGCAGGCCACTGGTGCACTCCCCAGCATTGTTTTGTTAAGGTTCAGCAGAAAGTTCTTGAAGACACCCTGCAAACAGAGCCTCTAAAGAGCAAACCGGAGAGCTTTTTGGGACAAAAACCGACGCATGCATGTTAAACTTCTTCAAATAGAGCTGAGGCAGCGTAGTTTAGTGCTTTACTTGCTAGCTAGCATTTGATTTGTAAATTAATTAATTAGTTTGTTAATTAGTTAAAGTGTTGTAATAATTAGTAAGTAGTTTGCTAGTTATTCGTTTTGTTGTGTAATAATTAGTCTAATTAGTTTAATTAGATTAGTTAGCCTAGCTTAGCTTAGATTAGCTTAGCTCATTTTATTTGGACCCTCCTGCGAGAGGGCGCAATGTTGTATTAAGTGTGCGTGTGTGTGTGCATGTCTTCCAACCTCATTTATTTCTCCCTTTTAGTTAACTGCTTTCAATGGTTAGTTTTAGGGTATTTTTCGATTAGCATACCTTATGCTTTGCATGTGTGCATCATTCATTTGTATTGCATGCACCGGGCTCGGCGCATCATTCAAACTGCATCGTATTTCAATACACTTCTTTGAATATGTGTATCAATTGTTGCATTCATATGCCATCTTAGATAGCCGAGCCTATTTTAGTTGCATTATTGCATGTGTTGCATTAGGCATCTTGTATAGTTAGGATCATGCATGATTTCTAATTAGCTTTTGTTTTGGCTCGGAGTACACTGTAAGTGTTACGCTTTAGCATCCTTGCATGAGTGTGAGTGTTGCCATGATAGCATGCTTGCCATGAGGCTATGTGCTTACTTGATTAACTGCTTGAATGCCTGTGGGTGAAGGCTTGATTGCCTGAATTGGAACAACTCGATGATTGTGAGTTTTAAGCCCACTTTGCGAAGTGGCAAAATCATTTTTCAAGCCCACTTGAGGGTGGCAAATCCGCGCTTTAGCCGACTTGCAAGTAGCACTTTCAAACCATTTTCGAAAACAAACATGTGTGGTTTTGTTCCAATTCTCATGATTTAGTCTATACTTGTATGCTGCGCGCATCACGTAGTAAAGTTAGATAATAACCGGATAAGAACACATGAGGTTTATAAAACAACATATCATGCTTAGTAGAGGTCGATCCTTTGATCGACCGAGCGGGGGTGCTCATTTCAGGACCTTCCCCTCTCGTACCCAAGTTCCGTAGCTGAGGCAACTTTGGTGATGACGGACACGTGGCCTTAGGCACGAGTCAGGGTTTCCTAAATTTCCCAAAAACAAAATATTTAGGTGGCGACTCTGTAATCTGGCAAAGCAGTCTATGTTTGGCGCTTTTTATTCAAAATCGATTTTCCAAAATGATTTGCCGGATTTGGACTCTTTGGTGTTTATTAGTCTCACATTGCACTTTGTGAGATTAGATTCAGAACCGTGATAGGAGTCTGAACTGTAGTAGACCAATTCGCGCCTCTCCGAAAGGGGGGCGCGCGAAGAAAGTCGGGTCTACATTGGGCCATGATGCTGCTGTTGAGACCCCTAAAATGGCCTCACCAACTGTTGTTGTCCCCCATGTGGCCTTCCAATCTGTTTTCGGCCACTGTGAGGCTTCACAAAATGTTGTTGCTGGCCATTGTATGGCCTTGTCAATACCTTTGGAGTTCCATATGGTTTAGAACCTTTTTGCTGTTTTAGCTTTGCTGTAATATTACTTGATCCACCTAAACATGGATGGACATGAGCTCCTTGAAACAAAAATGAAGCATCATCCTCCCCATAATCCTTTGCAGGGCCAAATATTCCTGGATCTGACCCATCATAAAACACACTATTGTTATCAAATATCTGTAGATCATCACTTCCCATAGTATTGAACCTAAGGCCAACATTCTTTCCAATCGTTTGAAGTCCATTCATCACAATGGCCTTTGCTCTTTTTTTTTTTTTTTTTTTCCAGTACCACATCTAAAGCAGATGAACCTTTCTTTAGGCTCCTCTTGAAATTTTTTCCCTCTTGCTTCTTTAGCAGCCTTTTCCGTTCTTTCTTTGCGCAATCTCTCCAGTTCTACTAGGAGAACTTTGGGATTCTTTCCCATTTTCTAGTCAGTCGATTGGAGGCCAGTTGCCACCATATTAATACCTACCACCTCTGGAAAAGGATCACTATCAGCTGCTATCACACCTTTGTTTTTCTCAGCATACTTCAGCATTCCTTTTTGAATTAGATCCTGCACATAATTTTGAAATGGCACACAGTTGTTAGTAGAATGCCTAAAAGAATTGTGCCATTTGCAATATTCTTTTTCAATTCTATCTCTTTTTTAGGGATATTATGGCCAGGAGTTAAAGTTAAAAATTTATTGGCTATTAACTCATCAAACAAAGCATCTGCTAATGATAAATCGAATGAATACTATCTACTAGCTGTAGTCACATTCCTTTTTGCTGGTTGTGTTGATGGCATGTCCATAGGTTTTTCTACCTTTTTGAAAGTCTCACATACCATAGGTTTCTTGCCAATAATTTGTGCTACATCAATGTCTATATCGAAATCACAACCAACTTCTTGGTAATAAGTACCAAATGAGGTTGCCTTCCTTTGTTGTTTTTCTCTAAGGATTGACTTATAACTGGTTGCCCTAGAAGACAATTCATATCAATCTCTAAACATCATTCCTTCAAATTTCTTTCTTAACTCGAAATCTAAACCATTTTGAGCTAATCTTATAACTTCTATCTCAGGAATGTATGCATAACATCTGTTTTTTGCTCTCTTAAACCTATCGATATATTGTTCTACAGTCTCTCATTTCTTCTGTTTGAATTTCGACAGATCTACTAAGGTAACTTCAGGCCTAGTTCTAAAGAATTGAGAATGAAATTGACTTTCCATCTCTTGCCAAGTATGCACAGAATTTTTTGGCAAGTTGATGAACCAAGTGAATGCAGTCTTAGACAATGAATTAGGGAATAATTTCATTTTGAAAAGATCATTTTGTCCTCCTTTTCCACACTGTAACACAAATCTCCCTATATGTTCAATGGTGGACTGCCTCTCTTCTCCTGTAAATAGGGAAAATTCAAGCACCCAAAAATTCCTTGGGAGAGGCATATATATTATCCACATCTGAAGGATATGGACTCCTGAACATAGGTGTGTCTGGCCTCCTCAAGCCTGGGCCATACATTTCTTGAATCAAGTTCATTATTTGCTGTCTGTTATTAATCTGAGGGTGTAAGTATCATTGTTGATGTCCCCCTCCTTGGACTTTTGGTTAGAAGTAAGGAAAAGAGAGGCCAGGCCCTCTAGGCCTTAGGTTCATCATGTTTGGTTCATAGTATGGTTGTTGTATGGCATGATCCTGCATATTCTGAGGCCTTACTTGATTGATTGGCCTATTTCTTTGTTCTTTTATAGCATGATAACCTGCTACAGGCCCATACAATGCATGTATACCATACATTTGTTTCCGTGGTTGCCCCCCAAGTCATATTCCCATATCATTTAAGTTGTGATTAAACACTGGGTTTGTGAGGTACTCCCTCTCAAACACAGGATTTACAGTCATTCCCTCCGTATATCTTTCTTGGAGTGTGAGAGGTCTATAAAATGATACAGTTTCATTTACATTTGTATGTTGTGGAGGGACCACTGGAGTTATGAATTGTGCTTTATTTACCATGAGTCTCCTCCCCAACCCTTCTTGATTGGCTGGGCTTGATGTTAGCCTTCTCAAACAAAGCCAACAAGTCATCTACCATCACTTGGTTCTCATATGCAGACATGGAGCCAATTGCTTGCTGAGTGTGCAGTAGAAGAGCCCTTCTTGGATTAGCAGGAGGGCAATTGGATTGGCCATTTTTGGCCACATTTTTGCCATTTCCTTGACCAATTTCTTGTTTGGCCATTGAATGACCATCACCTAGGTTGTCTTGCACTCCTTCGACCCCAACATCCAACTCTTCTCCATCTTCAACCCTTTTCTTAGAGTCTTCAAAAACTTTGTGTTGTTTCTTCCTAGCCATCACTCCAAATTAGAAAGGTCCCACTGGACGTGCCAAAATATGTTTGCAAAAATTTGATTTGGGTTAAATTAACAGAGAAACCAAACTTCCACAAACAACAACAGATTAGACAATTGTGGTTGGTGTGCTATGCCTTGACAGTTTCAAGGACTTCTTTGGAGGTTATAATGTGAAGAAACAAGTGTAAATAAACTGAAATTTGATTGAAGAACAAGTAAACTTGCCACTTAATTACAAGAATTAAATTACAAGGTCAAAATGCATAATAATCAACAGAGGAAAACTTGGCCACAGAGGCTAAATTACAAAACAAACTACTCCTAAGTACAAAAGTTACTTCTAATTAAGTTTTGTTACTCCTAATTCCGCATAGGTTGTGAATTTTGTTGAAGGTCCTTTTCTCTTTGAACTTACACCCTTTATATGACTTCCAATGGCCATGTTGTGCTGCCACGTACCTATTTGCCATGCTTCTATAACTGCCCATGAACTGCAACTGTTGCAACTGCCTCTAAATTCCTTTTTTTCCTACTACTGCCATGTACTGCCTCCTCATTCCTCTTTCTTGGGCCACTAACTTTACCTCCTTTATTCTTGGCCCTCTTCTAAATGTGTTTGAGCCTTTGTTGACAGAAAATTTTAAACTTTTGGTGTCAACACCTCCTTAATAGCTTGCTTACGCATGCGTTAGCAACAAAGATTCTTTGTTTCTTGTCATTTTCTCCTATACTTCTTGCAAATGTTGCCTGAGCTTTTATCATGCTAATTATGGATTTAAATAGTTTGCAGGGCAAACTTTTTACATTCTTCTCTTTTAGTTCATTCCTATTGGAATGAGTATTAGATAATCACCACACAATGAGTTACAGATACCCATGTTTCAGAGGTACTTCAATCCTATACTTGCCACATTTTTGTGTGCCACTAGAATCTTGTCTCGAGGTCTGGTATGGATAGAAAGTAGAATGAAATTCCTACCCCCAACCTTCCACACCAACAAAACAAATGTGCCACTAAGGCATCAAATAAGGGGAGAAGATAATGGCAATGACTGAACAATTTTATAGATGCCTCAGATTCCAAAATCTATTTAATATAGAATTTACTATTTCCTCTCGGTTCACCTTCTCACCAAACTACTAATTTCCAATGCAAAGAAGTGATTAATTCAAACTATTTTTTTTGCTTTCCTCAAATGTATTAGACAAACTTTGCACTACAACTAACTTAATAATAGTATTGTTCTAAGAAAAAAAAAAAAAACTTAGTAATAGTAGGTATAACCTAGATAGCTAATACGCAGAAAAGATAGCCCAGTAAATCATATAGAAGACTTGAATAGAGCCATTTAGCATGAATACATACATACATATATTTACACACATAAAACTCATCAAAGCCATAACCAAAAAAATTAAATTCACTAAACAAAACATGTTCCACAAACACAGTAAGTACAATTTAAAATTAAATTTTGGAATCACTTGTCAAATTAAAAAAGAAAAAAAAAATAATCAGAACCAAAGAAGAACATCCAACACTAGAAATCTAATCAATGCACTTTTATATTTGTGAAGAAACTATAGGTAGAAACCATCATACTTAGAAGCCTGCTCATAGCTGAAGAACTTGACTGCTGAATTTGGAACAATACGTGCACAATTAGTACCGTTGCCTTTAAATAATCCTCTGGAGCCCTCAGTTCTCCATATATATTTCAGGCCTAATGGAATCCATTTTTTAACTAAAATTTGAAGGGGAAAAAATCCCAAAAATAGTTTTAGGAGCAAGTCATCAAACAAGATTGCATGTTTCTTAAAAAATAAAAACAAAAAACAAAAATGATGCCAAACAAGCAATTTGAGGGCCACAAAATATTTCTTTGAAACGGAATCCAATGGATTGGGATGTTGACAGACTTGTCGAGTTGAGTTAGATTGAGATTTGAGTTTATAAAACCTAATTATAATCTAATTGCATAAAAGCCGGTTCTTAGCGCAAATTGGTTGCAACAAAACCTTTTGAGTTGGGAGAAAATTTACAGTGAATGAGAGAAAGATCACCTAGAGATAGTTTGTCAACACAACAACAACATCAAAGAAAAGTTATGGACTTGGAATCAAGGATCATCTTCATCAACATCATCACCAACATTATCTTTATCTTCTTCTTCTTCTTCATCACCATCATCATCATCATCATCATCATCTTCTTCTTCTTTTTCTTCTTCTTCTTCTTCAGTATCATCATCATCATTGTCATCATCACTCTTGAAGTATGCATGCGCAAGCGCATCAAGAGCTGATATTCTTTTAGCTGGATTCAGGCAGAGCATTTCCTACATGAAAGTAGACAAATTTAACATGAACTAGATGGTCTAAGAGAGTGAGAGAGGAGAAAAAAAAAAAAAAAAAAAAAGAAGAAGAAGAAGAAGAAGGATCTTTTTAACATATAGAGATCAGCACATACTCAAATTACAAATAAAACATCATTTTCATTAGACATTAGCAAGATCAGTAGCCATGAAGTGCAATAGAGAATCAAATCAAGTATAACTAATATAGTGTAACATTTTCCTGGATGCAAAAGTTGGCACATCACTACATTGAGGGGAAGAGGGATAGAAGTCGATTATTGACCTCCATAGGCAAACAATTTGGCCTCTGCTGGTACCCAACTTCTAGAAGAGGACATTGAGTATGTTGGATGACAAACCCATAAATCTCTGTAAAGTACTCAACAACATACTTCATTGTACCTCTTTCATTAACTGGGAATCTAATAAATATGAACAACAAACCAGTCAGACAAGGAACATGTGAAAAGAATCTCAAGAGATGTGTGAAGTTGCATAATACAAAGGTAATTTCTTCCATTAAGAATCATAAACTAGACCCTTACAATGAAGTCAAACCAGATGTATGACATTTTCTACACATATTTCCTTGGTTTGTGACTTCAACCTTTACTTCTCCCAAAGCTTTCTTCACCTGTTACACAAATAATGCCAAATTACCTAGATAGATTACTAAAAATTTCAACTTAACTGCATGCAAGCTGCATGAAATTGCCTTGGCTGAGCCACATTACCACGAGAAAAAAAAAATGTAGAAGATGAGGAACTTTGAAATAGAAACCAACATTGACTAAATAACATTATAATAAGCCCCCTTAAGAATCTAATTGTACATTTTTTGTTATCAAAGGTTGTAGGAGAGTATCCTATGGCTGATGAAGTTCTAATTTCTACTTACAATTTCAAGTCGAAGCTCCATCTTTCCCGTACCCAAACAATCTGACATTGTTCTGACGAGTTCAGCTGCACTATTTGTTTCTACACCATCATTTGGTTCTTCTTCTTCTTCTTCTTCTTCTTCTTCTACATCATCAGCAAGAGGGGGGCTAGCAATATCAACAGCTCCTGCAACCTGCTTTTCCATATATTGAAACAACTGAAAATGTAAATCATAGAAAAACACATATATGAAAAGAAGACAAAAAAATAAAAAATAAATAAAAAAAGAAAAACGAAATCAAGTTGGAAAAATAGATTACCAACATCAATGCCATTAACCAATGGGACCAAATAAGTGTGAACCAAATCTTGGTCAGATATGGTAAGACTAAAATTTTGCGGTATCTCACCTAGAACAATCATAATCTGGCCTATCTTCGTATCCATCTACAAAAATAGTTACAAAACATCATAATTTAGCTTTATTTTCCAAAACTTAGTTGAGAAGTTCTCAACAATGGAAATAACTTGTGGGCTGAGGTCCTCAAAACCAAGTACTTGAAAAGAACATTGTTATTCAAGACAAAAAAATAAGACTCACTTTTCAAGCCCAATATGTGGCAATCAATTAGGACATTAAAGGTAATACTCTCTCTCATATCTTCTTTAATCATCAACCAATCATATGACTTACACATCATTGGGTCCAGAAAATGGATCTAAAAAATGGGCTTAGATATCATTTTCTATTTGAAAAATACTAACTTCCTTAACTAGAAGAAGAGAATGAGGGCTTCTCATGTGTGAAGTAAGTTGAAAACTAGAAACACCTTGAGAAAAGGTATAAAATGGTCTATTGGGGATGGCAATAAAGTTAACATTTGGATCTTGTAGCTCGCCTTTTTCGCGCCCCCTTTCGGAAGTTTGAATTAAAGCCCTACAGTTTAGACTCCCGCAGTTTTGAATCTAATTTCACAAGTGCAATGTGAAATTGATAAACACCAAAGAGTCCAAATTCGGCAAATCTTTTGGAAAATCAATTTTTTGAATAAAAAAATGCTAAAATTGAATTGCTTTGCTAGATATAGAGTCGCCACCTAAATATTTTTGGGAAATCTAGGAAACCCATGACTCGTGCCAAAGGCTACGTGTCCGTCATCACCAAAGTTGCCTCGGCTCGGGAACTTAGGTACGAGAGGGGAATGTCAAGAATTGAGCACCCCTGCTCGCCCGATCAAAGATCGGCCTCTACTAATCATGATATTATTTTTATCAACATTATATGCTTTTATTCTGATTTATTAGGCTAGCATTACTATGTCATGCACACAAGCAAGTATAGACTAGTTTGCCCGAATTGGAACAATTCAATTTCATGTTTGTTTTGCGAAAAAGGGTTTGATTTTGCCACCTCAAGTGGGCTTAAAGTTTGTGAATTTGCCACTCAACAAAGTGGGCTTTAAACTTACATTCATTGAAGTATTCCAATTCAAGTAACAAGCCTTCATCCACAGGCACTCAAGCAGTTTATCAAGTAAGCATTTAGCGTCATGGCAAGCATGCTAGACATAGCAATCACTCACACTCATGCAAGTATGCTAAAGTGTTAAAAACTCACCTAGTACTCCAAGCTAAGATAAAACAAAAGAGTTAGAAAAATGCATGTTCCTAACTATACAAGATGACTAATGCAACACATACAAAGAATGCAATTAATAGGCTTGGCTACTAATATGGCATGTGATTCAATTTGATAACATGCGATTAAGCACGTATTTAAAGAATGTATTTAAACAACAATGCAGTTAGAATGACGCGCTGAGCCTCGGTGCATGCAAGATGAGATGAATGTATGCAAGCATAAGGTATGCTAATTGAAACGTGATGCTTCTAATTTAACCATCAAAAGCGGATAAATAAAAGGGAGAAAGACGTGGGGTTGGAAGACATACACATTATTACATTACGCTCTCACGAAGGAGAGTCCGAATGAATAAACTAGCTAATTAACTAACTAATTAAAGCTAAGCTAATTAAGCTAATTATTACAAAACCGAATGAATGACTAGCTAAACTACTTAACTAGTTATTACAACACTTGAATTAACTAACTAGCTATTCTAACTAATTAAATAATTACAACACAAATGCAATTAAAATAAGTAATTAAACTAAGCAACTAACTACTCTGCCTCGGGAAATGAGGGATGTGCATGCGCATGCTTGGTTTCTACCCGAAAAGACCACAGTTTTGCTCCCAAATGCCTTTGTTTGCATAGTTGAACATTTCCAGAACAACTTTGCTCCACCTTACCAACACTCTACTGAGATTTGCATTAGTGGCCAACCGGCCAGAGATGAAGGTTGCCGACCACCAGCCAGCCATGGATGAAGGTTGCCGGCCATGGATGGTGGTCTACCGGCCATGGAAAGTGGCCTGCCGGCCACTGATGCACAAGTTCATCATGCTGTAACAGAGGACAAACAGAGCATATACAGGGTATTTTCAATGCTTGTCTGCAAAACTCACCCCTCATTTTGATGAACAAATCCAAGGAGTGGTGAACCTAAGCCACAATCCACCAATTCAAGCAATTTCATTGCATGACGGCTTGTGAACCCAAGTGTGCAATTTCAATAAATGCAAAACAAGACACAAACCTCCTTTATTTCATGAATAATCAAGGGAAGTGGTGACCTTAGGGCCTTGAATCATTTCATCACTAATGAGTATGAAATGGTTCAAGCTTCCACGTGTTCAATTAACGTCCGATTGAACACAAGAAGTTATTATCTTGCACCATTTTTAGTCCCAATTTTAGTTACTCATTTTGGTTTACCAACCATCCCTTAATTCATTAAGTCCAACAATGAATTCAAGTCCTCTAATGGAGTGAAGTACCAAACCAAGAGTTAACTTAAGACATGAAAGAAATGTCATGCCATTGATAATGAACCCCTAAAAGGGATTAAACCATTAAGCATGACAACCTCAATCTCATGCTTAAAAGAACAAGAGGCTTGAAACAACTCTCAAAGCAAAACAAAAACTAAGAAATGAGGGAGGTTACAGAGATTATTAGTGCTGAAAATAAGTGAGAAAAGCATAAATAAATGCTATCAACTCAAATAAGTGATGTCTAAGACCTACAACATCAAGCTTATGAGGACTATTACACTATAAGCATGCAAAACAAAGCTAAAATGCAAACAACATCCCAAAGCAGTGCTAAAATAGTCTAAAATAAGCCCTAAAACATGCTAGACTTGAGCTAAAAATAGCTACATTAACATGCTAAAACATAGCACTAACTAGGTTAGTAAGCAAGATATAAGGGGGGAGGCTAACCCCTCTAATTTTGGACTTCAAAAAGTGTTTTTAGCCATTGAAATGACTCTGAAATTCAGGGCTTGTTTGGTTTGTTTTTGGGAGAGTTGTTTTTGAAAAAATTTTTGGGAGAGAGAGTTTAGAAATTTTTTTGGTTTGTTTGGTTGTATATTTTGGGAGAGTTGTTTTTTTGGGAGTTTGGGATGATTTGATATTTTGGGAGAATTTGAGTAGATGTGTGTGAGAGAAAAAGTGATTAAGAAGGAGAGAGGAGAGAGAAAAAGTGATTGATTAATGTGTAAGAAAGAGAAAGTGATTTTGAAATTTTTTTGAGAAAAACTCAAACCAAACAATTTTTTAGAATTTTTTTTTTTAAAACTCATCTCCCAAATGCAAACCAAACATACCCTCAGTGTTTGAAAGCTCAAAAACAGATAGTAAAAGGGTGGAAAACACAAGGGTAAAGGCTTCCAAAACAAGGTACAAAGAAGAGTGAACCATCCCTTAACCTTTAATGGCCTTAAAACCCAAGTTTTAGCCCAAAAATGCAGAGTTTTTACAGTCCAAAAATAGCCCAAAAACAGTACAAAAAATGTGCTAGAATGAAGACAAAAACATGGAGCAATTCAAACAAGTAAACAAGCCAAAGGAGGGGTGGCTAACCCCTCCATTTTTGGGACTTCAAAACCACTTTTTTAGCTTCTAAAAACCTCTGAAAATCAATGGTAAAAAGCTCAAAAAAATTTGATAAAAGAATGGGAAACACAAGTGGAAAGGCTTAGAGAACAAGGTTCAAAGAAGGGTGATTAACCCATCTACCCTTAATAGCCTTAAACCACAAGCTTCAGCCCATAAAAACAGTTGAAAAACACTTCAAAATCAGTAAGAAAAGATAGAAAAGAAGTAGTGCAAAGATGGTACAAAAGCAAGAGAAGGTATACCTCTTGAACATGAATGCTTCTTTGAGTTATATACCACTAATTTCACACTCTCAATTGCTTCAAGAGCTCAAATTCAAGCTCAAATCATCTAAACAAGAAGTCCTTTAGGTTTGGTTTGGTGTGTTTGGGCATAGGTTATGCAAGTTTCAAAATAGAGAGAGAATTGTAGAGAGAGAGGATTTTTCAAAAAATATTTTCACTCCTAAATGTTTTCTAACCTTGAAAGCAAGAAGAGAGGTCTTTTATATATAGAAATATATGAGCTTTGGTTGAAAATATCTAAAAACGAATAGCTGGAGCAGTGTGGAAACAATTGCAGGAAAATATCTGGTTTTTACACAGATGGCTGGCAGGCTAGAAGTGGTGGCCGGCAGGCAAAAAATGGTGGCTTGTCAAGCACCTGCCGGCCATGCCTCCAGGCCTGATTTCAAATGGGTATATCTCCCTCATTTGGACTCAGTTTTAAGTCATTCTTGAGTCTAAATTGAAGTCCCGGAAATCTAGTTTCCAATGGTGGAAGACTCACATCTAAATTATAAGTGTGAAAAGAGATATGCCTATTTTAATGAAGGTTGCTTAGTTTTGTCTTAACAAGATTGATGCCTAACTTCAAACGGCCATATCTCCCTCATCCGGACTCGGCTTTAGGAGATTCTTGATTGTAAATTGAAGCCCCGGAAGTCCACTTTCCAATGGTAGTGGCCTCACAACTAAAGTCAAAGTGTACAAAAAGATAGTCCTAATTTAGTGTGGCTGTCCAGTTCTCTCTTAACGATTTTAAGCTTAATTACTTTCCCAACTAGTTTTCTTCCCTCCACTCTTATTTTCTTCAACTCCAAACCTATAAATAAGATGTTTAAATGATTTTTTTCAAAGAGTTCACCTCTCTTCCATTTATTTCTACTTTGTTGTTGCTCAGTTTACCGAAAAGTGCAACTTTTAACGAAATGCGAGCCTCAGAACACCGTAAAAACTTTTTAAAAATATTTTGAAAGAGAGGGTTTTAAGGTCTAAAAAAGTTTTGGTCAAAATAGTTTTGGTTCAAAATAGGATGTAAGGTTGCGATTTAGAGCTCTTCTTGCTGAAGAAATCGAACATTTGCATAGCACAACTTTCACCATCGAGTAATCAATCAGTGGCACCCAAGTCCTAAGGGCAGTCAAAAATGGGGTGTCTATAGATCTCCACTAAACCACTGAAACACACATACCATTAACATCTAAAATGAAATCAACAGCTTGTCAGGAAGTTGTCTCAACTTCTCTATTAAGAAAGAAGATGAAAAGAGAAATCAAAGCCACTGGAGGATAATCCAAAGATGCTGTGATCTAGAAATTTTCAATTAGACCAGAGTTTTAAGATCATTATGCTTTTTGTACTAGTGAAAAAGATCATTAAAAATGTTAACTCAATCAAACTTTAATTACACATGAAAAAGTCAACAAGGCAAAAAAAAAAAAAAAAAAAAAAAAAAAAAAAACTCAAACAAGTCGCTCATATGTAAAGAAGAAAAACAAGGAAAAATCCTCTAATTATATGATAGATTGATCCCAGGATGCACAAAGCTTCGCCTCCCAAGAATGGGAGATAGTAACGTGATATTCAGAAAACATAACATCTTAAATAATGTATCTGTGTAAATGTAAAAATTTGTATATCAATTGATATTCATCTATCAAGAACTATATATATATATATAATTAACGAAAATAAAAACACTCAGGAACAAGAAATCAAGCATTCTGAAGAAAACTTCAAGAAGCAGAGTCATGAATATTCAAGGGGAAAACATTATATGATAGATTGATTCTAGAATGCATAGAGCTTCGCCTTCCAATAATGCGAGAAAACACAATTTAAACTCGGCGTTTGTTAAATTCCCAAACACAAATTATTGAGTGATAATCTCAGACTAACAATGTATATGTAGAGAATTATATATATATGAATTGAAACACAGTTTCAATTCTGTTCTATCAGGAAAGTGATTCAGAGTCAGAGCAATTCTAGAGAGAGAGAGAGAGAGAGAGAGAGAGAGAGAGATTTAATTTTAAAACCGAACCAGCTCTCCTTGAAGTAAATTGAATTTGGTAAATATAGAGGTGCCAAGAACATATATGTATCGAAATATGCATATATCTCCATCAAGGATTTATGAAAAAACATCAAAAAAAAAAAAAAAATTGAAAACGATATTTTCACAGAGAGAGCGAGAGAGAGAGAGAGAGAGAGAGAGAGAGGAGCTTACTTGATGAAATTGCTTCTCTAGCTCTATTCATAGTTGAGTTTCAAATTGTGTAATATGTATATATATATAGAGAGAGAGGATGTTGGTTGGAGCACAAAACGAGATGAAAGGAAATTTCCCTCCAAATATGTTTGTTTTTTGTTTTCAAAAAACTGTTTTCTAGTTTTCTTTTTCTTTCTTTGTCATTATTAAATAAATTTATAGTTTAGGCAATTTTTTTAACTTAGCTTGTTTGGGAATTAGCTATTTTAGTTAAATTTTGACTTTTTGTGAAAATATGTGTACAAAAATAGTGAGAATGATGTGAAAATTTGTGATAACTTTTTAGTTTTTTGGGTTATATTAACCACTTTCCAAACAAGGACAACATAAATATATTTAAAAAGTAAAGTATATGTAGATAAATATCTAAAACAAAAAATATTTGCACATTCGTTTTGTTTTGTGTCTTTAATTAGTTTTTTATATATATGTTTCACATATACTTTTTAAGTGCATCTAATTTTTAAAAAAAAAAAATGAAAATCAAATCAAACAAGTCACATAGTTTAAAAGAATGCATTCAAATTGTGAGAAAAATAATCGGGAATATTTTTTAGGAAGATCGTTGAAAAGTGGCCTAATGGAATCCATTTTTTAACTAAAATTTGAAGGGGAAAAAGTGGCCTAATGGAATCCATTTCTTTTTCTTCTTTTTTTTCTTCATCATTATCATCATCATCATCATCATCATCTTCTTCTTCTTCTTGACAAAATGACGTAAGTTGTGTCACAAAACTTAGAGTAAATCACGTAAGTTGTGTCACAAAACTCAGAGTAAGTCACATAAGTTCTTCTTCTTCTTCTTCTTCTTCTTCTTTTTCTTCTTCATAGAATAAATTTTCACAAAGTCATATAAGTTGTGTCACAAAACTCAAAGTAGTTAACACAAAATGACACGTAAGTTTGTACCTAAAAATTTTTAACCACAGAAAAATACGAAGTGTTCACAACTAATGTAAGTGATTTTTGAAAAAACCCGTAAGTGATCACAAACACGAGTAAGTCTTTAAAGAACACTTTTGTTTCAAGAAATTGCGCAAATTTTCACAATGTCACGTAAGTTGTGCCACAAAAGTCAGGGTAGTTAATACAAAATGACGCATAAGTTTGTTCCTAAAAATTTTCATCAACACAAAAATACGTAATTTTTCACAACTGACGTATGTGATTTCCCAAAAAATGCGTAAGTGATCACAAATACCAGTAAGTCTTTGGAGAGCACTTTTATTTCCCAAAATTGCATAAGTCTTCACAACTTACGTAACTGATTTTCCAAAAAATACGTAAGTGATCACAAATACTAGTAAGTCTTTGGAGAACACTTTTATTTCAAAAAGTTGCATAAGTTTTCACAAAGTCACGCAAGTTGTCTCACAAAACTCAAGGTGGTTAACACAAAATTTGCATGTGAGTTTGTTCCTAAAATTTTTCAACAACACAAAAAATGCATAAATTTTCACAACTAACGTAACTAATTTCCCAAAATATGTGTAAATGATCACAAATACGGGTAAGTTCTTGGAGAACACTTTTATTTCACAAATTCAATTTACTTGTGCCGGGATTCTTAAAGTGAAACGAAAAGATTGAAGACCATTGGTGTCATGACCCGAACCCGCCCCTATGGGTTAAGGCCATAACCGGCCAGTAATCACAAGATTACCTACGGCCTCAAACCAAATCAGACATAACTCATCAGAGTAAAGGGGCCAAACGGAAACAATTTCAGAAAAAGAACTTTGTCCATAGAGCTGTGCTTACATGGCACATCATAACAAACCATACCTATGTACATTAATAACTCACAATAGAAACACAGTAGCATAAAGTTTTGTACAGACAGGATCATCCAAAACTGGGTCAACCCATGAAAACTATATACAGACATATTCAAAGTCCTCGCCAACATGACAAAAATAAAATAAAATGACAAAAGGGCGGAGGCGAGTCTCGTGCATGAGACACAAGGGCTGACTCTTCAAAACCTTTGTTGTTCCACACAGACTTCACTGGGGCTGGGTTTGGACTTCTCTTGGCTCACCTACAAACACATGAATGAGCATGAGCGATAGCGATAGCCTAGTGAATAATACTAAATAAAGTAGTTATACAAACGATATGTAGAACAACATGCTCCAAACGGCCTTGGGCCCAATTCATATTTCTATTTAACATATATATATGCAATTTAAGTCAAGTGACTGTGGTTCCGAACATACTGGCCTTTGCCCATTCATCTTCGATTCGTCAAACTGGCCTTTGGCCCATTCAAACTTTCATTCATGTCAGACTGGCCTCTGGCCCATTCATTCATGTCAAACTGGCCTCTGGCCCATTCATTCATGTCAAACTGGCCTCTGGCTCATTTATTCATGTCAAACTGGCCTCTGACCCATTCATTTATTCATTTTTGTCAGACTGGCCTTCGGCCCATTCAGTTATTCATATCAAACATTGTCCATAATTCAAACTAGCAACTTATAAGGCTTATAAGGAAATAAGCAGTTGGACAAATGACAAGCTTCAAAATATCGATATTACTCACAGTGATCGGTTGGTTGGTTTGCCCTGGAGCTCGACCCTACACATTCCATGAACACAAAAGGGTCACAAACAATTCGATCCGTTCTAAATTCACATTTTCCTCTTTAGGCTTCATTCTTATCTCTTTAACTCAATTACAATGCTCAATGCATGCCTAAGAGTACTTGGAAGTGAAAGAGAATAGAAAATGAAATACATAATGTCTTTTCAAAATTTCAGAAAACAGGGTCCCCGCTCGAGCGTGGACTTCCCCGCTCAAGCGGACCCAAGAGGCCTGCAAAAGTACTGGCTATGTCAAATTTACACTTAATCATGCACTAAGGCGCTCGAGTGGAAGGCCTCTCTACATGGCTCCCCGCTCGAGTGTGAACTCCCTGCTCGAGCGGATACCATGTTTGCAAAAAGTTCTGGGAGCACGTATTTCACGCTCGAGCGGCAAGTTCCCCGCCCGAGCGGACATCAAAATTCTGGAAAACCCAGAATTGTTCTTTGAGCTCAATTCGACCTTTCAATCAACATTTCATGCATATAATAGCTCAAACTTCATATATACTTGTGCTAACATGATACAAACACCAAATTATATCATTATGAAGCTCAATTTCATGAATCAAACACTTGCATGTCCCAATTTACACCAAACTTGCTATTATGATAACAATTCTATGTATTCTCAAACTCATTTATCATAAATTGTACATGCATGTGGGATATCACTCCCATTTCAACTTACATGGTGCAAATGGTGGTTACAAACATGAGTTTTAACCAACATTCTACATGGATCATGTATTTTGTGTTCAAACATGCAAATTTTAAAGCAATTACACACATGCATGCATACATTGACCTTCAATTCAACATGACCAACCCAATTTCATGTCAAACTTACTCTTGATTACCCAATTAGCTTGAATACACAAAATGACAACTAGAATCCATGAAATACTCACCTAGGAGTTTAATTCTCCCAATTTATAGCAAAATCTTGAGTTTAATCCTCCAATTCTTCACAAACTTGAGCCAAACACAAATTTTCTTCTTTCACCCTCCCTAGCCGACCCTCTCTCTACTCTTAGAGTAAAAAATCAGCCAAAATAAACCAAAGAGGGAGTTTGAGTGAAAGTGGCCCACTAAAAGCTCTTTTAATCAAAATTCTTAATATTAAAAATAATTGAGCACCAATTTACCAATTTAATCAATTTAATCTGATCCGAATCAATTTCTAATTAAATTTCACCGTAGGCTCTAAAAATTACGCTAATCACAATGGCGCAATCAATTTCGGGTTCTGTGGCCGATAAGGCCTTCAATTTAATTTCCAAAGCAGATAATCAAACAGATATTCCTACGGTGAACAGATAGAAATTTAAAACCACATATTTTCACATAATGGCACACAAAATCATGTTAAACACATAATCATATTCATATCAAGGACCAATTAACATATTACGGAACAAGAATATCACAATTGGCCAACAACGAATCAACATGTCTGGTACGATCGATGCCTCTCGTCAAAAGCAGCCAATTGCACCATTCATTTTTTACATGTACTACTTGTTTATTTTCACAATCTGTAATTACATTTTTCATACTCAAAAAATGACCCTCATCCAATTTCTGGGTCCCCATGTAAATATATATATATATATATATATATATATTTTAAATCGTGTTGATTTCGTCCCGGATGAAGGATAGGTGTTTTATGTAGAATTTGGGGCCAGATTGACATAATACTCATATTTTAATTTCAGGACCAACAATGTAATTAACCCTTAATTTATGTCATTTGATTATATATACCTATATATATATATATGTATTCATATTTTAGATTTACTGATGACAAACTTCATGATGATTGCAGCCAACAACAATTCAAGGAAATGTAAGAAGTAGACAACATTGGAGTGAAATTGGTGAGTGTGCAAATCTGTATTCTCTGTGATACACAATGATGGAAACACAAGACTGGGTTGCTATCCACAAGTTATATTGAATGGTCGCACTGGCCTTCTCGTTCTTTCACATTTATTGACTTGTAGCATGTAATAATGTCAATGTCCTAGTGTTTTTCTAAATTTTGATTCTTTGCAAAGCGCCATAAATCACATTTTGTCTCTGACTTTGTTTGTGCAACTGTGATTTCTATTACCAATCATATTTAATTACCAACAATGCACCTGCAATGCACAGACATTGCGTTTGCCAGAACATGTACTTACAATTATTTTGGACTTATGGTTCTTACTTGTTTGTGATGTGTGTAACTTTTGTGTAACGCTTACAGAGCATAAAGGAGATTGGGGAGAGGTGGAAGGCACTCCCCTCCGATGAGAGGAAGAGGTTAGAGGACATGGCTAAGGCGAGTGCCAACGAACATGCCAAAGAGGTTGTTGCACATGCACCGAAATCTGAAAAGGGTATTACGTACTTCATGTTTTCATCAATGTAGTTGGGTAGGTGTTGTTTTCCACACATTGTTGGTTCTATTTTTTTATTAATTTAAACTTACAAAAATTACAGAGTAGAACGCAAGTCTGCATATCATTGAAGTCAATTGTTGATCTAGTCAATCGGTTTAATGAAGCATAAAACTAGGCAGCCGTTGATATTGGGTTTGGTGGCCTCTTGGGGTTGAAGTGCACATGTATAGATATCCCAACACTAGTTCATTGAATGTTCATGGTCATCAATTGAGGCTGACTTATGATGCAGTTAATGTTTTGTTGGGAATACGGTCAGAAGGCGATGATGTGCAGTTGAATGGTTCATTAGACGCATATCCCAATATCTATCAAGAGGTTGGAGTTGTTAAGGGAGTCATTCCTTTGAACCGATTGAGGCTTTATCTAACTCAGACTGATGATGGAGAGGATGAGTTTAGGAGGAAATTTGTGTTGTATGTGTTAGGGGCCATGTTGTGTCCTATGACAATGGTTTCCTTGACTCCATTGTTCATTCATGCCGTAAAAGACGTCAATGGTATGCGAGCTTCTAATTGGGCAAAGTTGACACAACAATTCCTTGTGAAAGGTGTTCGCAAGTATAAGACCAATGGTCATCGCGATGCAACTGGATGTGTTTTCCTGCTAATGGTATGGTAATGAACCATTGTTTTTACCATTCCCCCTTCATATGTTGCATGCATTGTTCTATTATGGTTCAGGAAATTGGCCTTCATTAGGAAATACAATGTAACATGTTATGTCAATACAAGAAATAACACTCTTACCGACCAAATATCCTCGTCGTAGAAAGAGCTTATCTGGTTGCAAGCGTCATGAATTTAACAATAAAGAGTATATAACAACAATTTTTTATTGACCTCAATAGAGGGACCAATTTTTTTACTTTGTGAAGAAGGGAACAAAATTCATTGTTCTTCATCCATTTTGAATATTCAATCAAACAGAGAACTTGAACACGAAAATTTTATACAAATTTTTAGGCAGACTTGAAGAACAATATAGAGAAGAAACCTTCATAGGACTATTCAGGAAGCAAACACATTCATTCTGGAAAAAGTCCTTCGGGATTCAGCCATTCCTATACACAAACATGTACATAACTTTTGTATCTTGTTTTCATCAATAATATTTACTGCATCAAATGTGTCAATAAAGTTCACAGCGTAATATAGAAAATCGGATCTCTATGTACGTTCGCTTCAAAATTGACAAGAACAAATGTCATTGTTATTGAATGTAGTTGATTTTCGTGAGAAGAACAAATTAATTATCAAGTCCCCCTGACTGTCGACAGCTATTGTACTTGGATTCCGTTTGTCCGAGCTCCACAAGTACCTTGGCAACAGCACGGTCCATCCCTCACCTTCTGTAGACACCCCATTCTTGACCGCCCTTAAGACTTGGGCACCACTGATTGATCACTCGATGATGAAAGTTGTGCTATGCAAATGTTTGATTTCTTCAGCAAGAAGAGCTCTAAATCCCAACCTTACACCCCATTTTGGACCAAAACTATTTTGACCAAAATTATTTTAGACCTTAAAACCCTCTCTTTCAATATATTTTTGAAAATGTTTCTGCAATGTTCTGAAGCTCGCATTTCGTTAAAAATTGCGCTTTTCAGTAAACCGAGTAAGGACAAAGTGGAAATAAATGAAAGAGAGGTGAACTCTTTGAAAAATCTTTAAACATCTTATTTAGAGGTTTGGAGTTGAAGAAAATAAGAGTGGAGGGAAGAAACCTAGTTGGGGAAGAAGTTGGGCATAAACTGTTAAAGAGAGAGTTGAGCAGCATTTACTAAATCAGGCCAATCCTTTTGTACAATTGGACTTTAGTTGTGAGGCCACCACCATTGGAAAGTGGACTTTTGGGGCTTCATTTTAGACTCAAGAATCTCCTAAAGCCGAGTTAGGATGAGGGAGATATGGCTATGTGAAGTTAGGTATCAATTCGATTAAGATAAAATTGAGAAACCTTCACTAAAATAGGCATAACTCTTTGCAAACTTAGAATTTAGATGTGAGGCTTCCGCCATTGGAAAGTAGACTTTTGGGGCTTCAATTTAGACTCAAGAATGACCTGAAACCGTGTTCGGATGAGGGAGATATGCCTATTTGAAGTCGGGCCATCACTGATGGCCGGCAGGTGGCCGACAGCCACAATTTGTGGCCGACAAACCACCATTTTTTGCCTATTGGCCATCAGTGATGGCCGGCCGGCCACCACTGCAAGCTTGCTGGCCATCAGTGTAAAAATCAAATATTTACCTCTAGCTGTTTGCACAAAGTTCCAGCTGTCCATTTGATGATATTTTCGACCAAGGCTCATATATTTCTATATATAGAGGACCTCCCTCTCATCTTTCAAGGTTAGAAAACATTAGGAGTGAAGAAATATTTTGGAAAATATCCTCTCTCTCTCTACAATCCTCTCTCTCTACAATTCTCTTTCTCTTTTGCAACTTGCATAGCCTATGCCCAAACACACCAAACCAAACCTAGAGAGCTTCTTGCTGAGGTGATTTGAGCTTTGATTTGATCTCTTGAAGCACTTGAGGGTTCATTCCTCTCCAAGAGGTATACTACTCTTGCTTTTGCACCATCTCTACAACACTTGTTTTCCATGTTTTCTTGCTGTTGTTAAGCTCTTTAAAACCTGTTTTTGTAGGCTAAAGCTTGTGGCTTAAGGCTATTAAAGGTAGAGGGGTTAATCACCCTTCTTTGAACCTTGTTCTCTAAGCCTTTTCACTTGTGTTTCCCATTCTTTCATCAACTTTTTTTGATCTTTTTACCACTGATTTTCAGAGGTTTCTAGAGGCTAAAAAAGTGGTTTGGAAGCCCCAAAAATAGAGAGGTTAGCCACCCCTCCTTCGGCTTGTTTACTAGCTTAAATTGTTCCAAGTTTTAGCTTTCATTCCAACACATTTTTGTACTGTAAAAACTCTGCATTTTTGGGCTGAAACTTGGGTTTTAAGGCCATTAAAGGTTGAGGGGTGGTTCACCCTTCTTTGTACCTTGTTTTGGAGGTCTTTTCCCTTGTCTTTCCCACCCTTTTACTATTTGTTTTTGAACTTTTAAACACTATTTTTCAGAGTTGTTTTAGTGGCTAAAAACATGTTTTGAAGTCCAAAAATGGAGGGGGTAGCCTCCCCTCCTTGTGTTGTGTTTACTAGCCTAGCATGCTCCATGTTTTAGCCTATTTTTCTAGCTATTGTTAGCTCAATTCCAGCATGTTTTAGGGCTGCTTTAGACCTATTTTAAGACTGTTCTTAGCTATTTGGGTCAGTTGAGTCTTGTTTTGCATGGTTGTAGTGCAATAGTCCTCACAAGGTTGGTGTTTTAGGCTCTAGACACCTTCTTGTTTGAGTTGATAGCATTGGTTTGTGCTTTTATCACTCATTTTCAGCACTTAACCATCTCTACAACCTCCCTCCTTTCTTGGTTTTATTTTTTCTTCGAAAGTGGTTCAAACCATTTGCTTGTTTAAAGCATGAAATTGATGTTTTATGCTTAATGGCTTAATCCCTTTGGCGGTTCATTACTAATGGCATGAGGTCTCTTTCATGCCTAAGACAACCTTTGGTTTGAGCTTTCTTTCTATTTAGAGGACTTAATTCACCATTTGGACTTAATTGGATTAAAGGATGGTTGGTAAGTAAAATGGTGTAAATAAAACTTGGGACTAAAATTGAGCAAGATAATAAATTGGTGTGTTCGATCGGACGTTAATTGAACACGTGGAACTTGGACCATTTCATACTTGTTAGTAAAGAAATGATCCAAGTCTCTAAGGTCGACTTCTTCCCTTGATCTTTCATGAAAGGGAAGAGGTTTGTGTCTCATTTTGCATTTATTGAATTTGCACCTCTTGAATAACAAGCCATCATGCAATGAAATTGCTTGAATTGGTGGTTTGTGGCTTAAGTTCATCAATCCTTGGACTTGTCCATGGAAAGGAGAGGTGAATTGTGTAGACAATCCTTGGAAAAACCTTCTTTTTGCTCCATTTGTACTCTATTGCAGCATGGTGATCCAGTGCATCAGTGGCCGGCAGGCCACCATCCATGGTCGACAGTGCACCATAGATGGCCGACAGTACACCTTTTTGGCCGGCAGATGGCCGGCAGCATTCATCCATGGCTGGCTGGCCACTGATGTAAACTTCAGAAGAATTTTGGTAAAGTGGAGCACAAAGGTTCTGGAAATGTTCAACTCTGCAAACAGAGGCTTCCGATAGCAAAACGGAGGTCTTTTCGGGCAAAAACCGAGCATATGCATCTTCCACTTCCTGAGGCAGAGTAGTGGTAGCATAGTTAGGAATGTTAGTTGCTTAGTTTACTCGCATTTGTGTTGTCAATTAATTAGTTAGCTTACTTGTTAATTCATTCAAGTATTGTAATAGTTAGTTAATTAGTTTAGCTAGTTATTCATTTGATTTGTAATAATTAGCTTAATTAGCTTAGCCCTAATTAGTTGCTAGTTAGCTTAGTTTATTCATTCGGACTCTCCTTCATGAGAGCAAAATGTAATAATGTGTATGTCTTCTAACCCCACGTCTTTCTCCCTTTTACTTAATCGCTTTTGATGGTTAGATTAGGGACATGTTTCAATTAGCATACCTTATGATTGCATTCATTCATTTGTCTTGCATGCACCGAGGCTTGGCACATCATTCAAACTGCATTGTCATTTAAATACCTTCTTTGAATACGTGCTTAAACCGCATGCTATTTAACTGAATCACATGCCATATTAGTAGCCGAGCCAATTAATTGCATTATTGCATGTATTGCATTAGACATTTTGTATAGTTAGGAATCATGCATATTTTTCTAACCCATATCTTCTTAGCTTGGAGTACTAGGTGAGTTTTATTCTTTAGCATTTTGCATCAAGTGTGAATGTTGCCATGTTTAGCATGCTTGCCATGAGGCTATGTGCTTACATGTTAAACTGCATGAATGCCTGTAGATGAAGTCTTGTTGTTTGAATTGGAACGATTCAACGAATGTATGTTTTAAGCCCACTTTGTTGAGTGGCAAATCATGTTCTAAGCCCACTATGTTTAGTGGCAAATCCGCAACTTTAAGCCCACTTGAGGTGGCAAATTCAAACCCTTTTCGCATAACAAACATGAAATTGAATTGTTCCAATTTGAGTAAACTGGTCTATACTTGCTTGTGCGGATCACATAGTAAAGCTAGGTTAATAACCGGAACAAGAGCACATAATGTTTATAAAAGATCATATCATGATTAGTAGAGGCCAATCTTTGATCGGGCGAGTGGGGCTGCTCAATTCATGACCTTCCCCTCTCGTACCCAAGTTCCCGAGCCGAGGCAACTTTGGTGATGACGGACACGTGGCCTTTGGCACGAGTCATGGGTTTCCTAAATTTCCATAAAAATAAAATATTTAGGTGGCGACTCTGCATCTGGCAAAGTAGTCCAATTTTGGTATTTTTGATTCAAAATCATTTTTCCAAACGATTTGCCGAATTTGGACTCTTTGGCGTTTATCAATTTCACATTGCACTTGTGAGATTAGATTCAGAACTGCGGGAGTTCGAACTGTAGGGCTTTCTTTTCGAGCTTCTGAAAGGGGCGCGAAAAATCCGAGCTATAATTTCTGGCAACTCGAACTCATGATATGATATTTTATCTACACTTATATGTTTCTTTGCATTTTTATTTGCATCGGTGCGCCTAAGTCATTGTGTTTGCCATCTGCTATTCCTAAATGGTTTGCTGGAGGCTCTCTTGGAAATGCTTTCCAAAAGGTTGACTGGTTGCGGGCTCTGCGACGATGGGAACACAACCCTTGGATCTGGACTACCGCTGTACCGTTTGATTCTCCTTTCACTTCTCGGTGTTAGGTGTGAGAGGTATATTAGGTAGTTTTGCTGAGGTACGCTTTCTAACCAATTGACCTAGTTGCATATCAGAAACCATAGAGACTATTCCAAACTAGGATATGATGCTTACTCGAATGCAGGATTGTGTGTTACCACTTGTTATGCATAGTGAAAACCCTAGCTCCTGACGAAACTAGGACAGGGTAACCCTACCCCATCATAGGGGTGTTTTGGCTCTCACTTAACTGGTATGTGCTTTATAGTGAAACTGTAGAGGGATATGCCTATCAGTTGCCAAGTTGGTATCTGTTTTGGGGAAGAACACAGTAGAGAGCACAGTCATTCAGCTGTGATCATATCCGTGCTAGTGAAATTGGGATGAGGTCTATCTATTTCTCTTTTGCTAAATAGTCTTGGAACCATAGCTTCAGAAGGCTCCGATATCCCCCTGGTACTCTGGACTTGTATCGATAGACTTGGTTAGGTCGGAATTTGTTCAGAGGCAACCAAGTTTACTTTACTCCCCCCCTCCGAGTACAAAACAGAGGAGAGTGTAGACACCCCATTTTTGACCGTCCTCAAGACTTGGACGTTATCGTTTGAACACACGATGATCATCCATGCTCGTGTTCATTTTGAGTTCCTGAAGGTCTCGGCTGCTGCGCGCTTTGCCTTAGGATCTCTCAACTTGTCTGTTTTGTGCTTGGTTGTGGACCAAAGACTTGTGGTTTTGCTTCTGAGGGAAGAAGGTGGCTTGTTGGCCATCCCTACAACCCATCGGCCAAGCCTTGTGCTTGTCGGCCTTGTTTTCTTGCCATCGGCCATAAGTGGTGGACGATCGGCACTCCTTTTGGCCGATCGGCACCCTTTTTGGTCGATCGACCATATCTTTTGGCCGAGACCTTTCCACCTGCTTTTGCAGATATTTTTGTGCCAACTGTGACAGCTGGTGAGCACAGATTTCATCCTCCATGATTGAAACAAGTCTCAAGCCTGCTCAACAAGCTTGAGATTTGATTTTCTATAAGAAGGGAGACCCCTCTCCCTTTCCAGAGGTTCTGAAATCTTGATATAGAAGATATATATCACTCTCTCTCTATATTTCCTTTCTCTCTCTCTCTCTCTCTCTCTCTCTCTCTCTCTTTCTATATTTGCACTTGTTTGTGCTCAAAAGTGCTTTTTTATCATACTATTGCAGACAAACACACACTCAAACACCATCCTTTTGTTGCTGAGGCTTCTTGAAGTTGGTTTTGGAGTTTTTGGATTGGTTTTGGTTCAAAAAGAGTGCTGGAGTTGCAGCTTTGAAGGTGTTCTTCAAGGGTGAGCTTCTAACCCTTAAAACCCTTGTTTTGGTTTAAGCTCTTGGACCTATTTGCATGCTTATTTTGGCTTGACTTTAAATGACAAAAAGTTTTGATTTTGCATGCTTAACATGTTTATTTAAGGTCTCTTTTGTGTTGGGGTAGTCTACCCCCTCTTAGGCCTTGTTTGGCTTTGTTTTGTACCATCCTTTTAAGCTATTGGGACCACCTGGTTTTGGCCTTCTCACCACTGAAACTCAGAGGAATTTCAATGGTGAAAATGGTGTTTTGAGGTCCCAAATAGGAGAGGGTCATCCCCTCTCCTTGTGTTTTGTATGCTTGCTTTGTATGCCTTATGTGTGACCATGTTTGTTAAGCTTATGTTGGCTCCATCTTAGCATGTATTTGGGGTTATTTTGACATGGCATACCACTGTTTTGATTTGGTTTTGTCATTTCTTGCATGCCTTATACACTTGTAGTGTAGATGTTACAAACTATCTTTGTGTGCTTCATGAAGTAGCATGTCTTTATAGCTTGTTTTGAGTCCATCTCAGTATGTTCTTGGTGTTGTTTTGCCATGATATACCTCTGTTAAGATTTGGTTTGATAGCCCCATGCATGCTCCATGCACTTGTAGTGCAATTTCATGAATTAGCCTAATGTGTATCATGCTTTAGATTGTCATTCTAGCATGATTTTGGCTTAACTCTAAGAAGCTTTTGGCCATGTTTTACCATGCTTAAGGTCTTATTTGTGTTGTTTTGGTAATACATGCATTGCTTTGTATAGCCATGGTTCATTCTAGCTCATTAGCCTTGAGTTTCCAAGCCACTAGCATGCATTGCTTGGGCTATTCACATGATTTGGCATCATTTGTTATGTGATTTCAGAGCATGTTTCATTGCCATGCCCTCACATTTGTCACTCTTTCCATGTTTTGAGGAGTTGGTTCTTTATGCCTTAAGAATGAGCCATTATGTATACCATTTTGCCTAAGCTTGTAAGCTGCCATATCAGTGTGTATTTGGTCTCATTTTGCCATGATATAACTCTGATTTTTGTTGTTGAAGTCACCTCATGCTTGGTTTTGATAGATGTAGTATAATACTCCTTATTAGCCTTGCAAGTTCATGCTTCATGCCCTTCATGTTAGCTTGTTTTGGTGATGCTCCATGCATGTTTTAGACTCATTTTGGCATGATCTAGGACTTTTTTGGGTTGCCTTGGCTATATTTTTCATGTATTGCATAGCTATGGTGTAAGTCCCTTGGCTAGTTTTAAGTTTTGAGCTCAATAGCATGCTTTGCTTGTCATATGTGCATGATTTAGTGTCACTTGGGATGTGATTTCAGAGCCTATTTCACTGCCACACTCTTACATTTTCCACTCCTTCAATGTGCTTGAGAGTTGGTGCCTTCATGCTTTGTTTGTGAACCAATTGGTATGCATGCTTGTATATACTTTTAGACTTCATTTTCAACATGCTTTGGGCCATTGTATTGGCATGCATAAGGCTTATTTGGGGTTGGTTTGGTCCATTGAATTTTGCATTGCATAGCCCTTACCATTGCATTGTTGTTTGCATGTTGTTGCATACTTGTGGCATTGCATGTTGTTGCATGTTCATGATGTTTAACATGTTGATTAGATAGCATGTTGTTGCATGCTTGTTAGATAGCATGTTGTTGCATGCTTATTCCATTGTATTGCTGTTGCATGCTTGTTGCATTGCATATTGTCGCATGCTTGTCGCATTGCATGATTTTTGCATGCTTGTTGCATTGCATTATGTGTGCATGCCTTGCATTGCATTGTGTTTGGATAGGGTGTTAGTCCAAACACGAGGAATGATGGACGTTTCATACTTGAAGTGACGAAATGTGCCTCATTTCTCGGTAGTCGACCCCCTTGATCAAGCATGATAGAGGTTAAGGCATTTTTGTGTCTTTTGTGCATTTATGTGATATTTGCGTGCATTCATTGTCATTGATTTGCGCAACTCGGCCTCTTTGGCCATCATGCATTGAAATGCGTGATTGATGGCTCGAGAGCCGAGCACTGCACTCCTTTGAGCTTTAAACTTGATAAGGAGTGTGGTTGCACACACATTTTCTTGCAAATACACTGCCATGCCTCTGTTAGTGCTCTGTTGCAGCAAAAGGAGAAGTTTGCAGGAAGAAGTGGCCGATCGGCTATCAAGTGTGCCGATCGACTATCAATAATTGGCCGATAGCCTCGAATTTGGCCGATGACCATTATTCTTTGGCCGATGGCTGCTCATTTTGGCTGACTACTACTCAGATTGTTCCTAAGGTAGGTCAGAAGCATCATGGAAGTTGGCACAATTTTCAAAGGTGCAGAAGTGTGCAAGCAGAGGCAACATGAGTCATGGTAACGGATTTTCGAGTGAGGCGATCGAGCATGCATCTTTGAACTCTTAGAACTGAGCTGAGGCTTTGTAATTTGTAATTAGCTTTACTTGATTAGTTAGCTTTTGAATTTGTAATTAAACTAGCTAATTTGTTAATTAGTTAACGTGTTGTAATAATTAGCTTAGTGTTAGCTAGTTATTCAATTTGATTATGTAATAATTAGTTTAATTAGATTAGATTAGCTAGTTAGCTTCTTATTCGGACACTCCGTCGAGAGGGCCAACTGTTGTAATAAGCATGCGTGTGTGCGATGCATGTCTTCCAACCTCCATTTCTTTCTCCCTTTTACTTAACTGCTTTCGATGGTTAGTTTTAGGGCATATTTCAATTAGCATCCTTATGCTTGCATGCGTGCATCCATTCATCCGTTTTGCATGCACCGGGCTCGACGCATCATGCTAACTGCATTGTATTTCAATTCCTATTTGAATACATGTTATCTAGTTGCATTCACATGACATCTTAGAATAGCCGAGCCTATCTTAGTTGCATTTTGCATGTGTTGCATTAGGCATTCTTAACGTGAGTTAGGATCATGCATTGATTACTAACTAGCTTCTTTTTTGGCTCGGAGTACACTGTGAGTGTTTATGCTTTAGCATCCTTGCATGCGTGTAAGTGTTACCATGATAGCATGCTTGTCATGAGGCTAACTGCTTAAGTGATTATCTGCATGAATGCTTGTGGATGAAGGTTGGATTGCTTGAATTGGAATAACTCATCAAAATGCGAGTTTTGAGCTCACTTGGAGTGGCAAAATCATGTTTTCTAAGCCCATTTGAGGGTGGCAAAATCCGCGTCTTAGCTTACTTGCGAGTAGCATCTTCAAGCCATTTTCAAACAAACGAACATGAAGTGTTTTGTTCCAACTTAGGCGATCCAGTCTATACTTGTACGCTGTGCGCATCACACAGTAATCTAGGTTAAAAATCGGAATAAGAACACACGTGTTTTCAAAAACAAAATATCATGTTAGTAAAGGCCGATCTTTGATCGGGCGAGCAGGGGTGCTCATTGCATGACCTTCCCCTCTCGTACCCAAGTTCCCGAGCCAAGGCAACTTTGGTGATGACGGACACGTGGCCTTAGGCACGAGTCAGGGTTTCCTAAATTTTCCAAAATAAAACATTTAGGTGGCGACTCTGTATCTGGAAAAGCAGTCCATGTTTGGCATTTTATTTATTAAAAATTGATTTTTCAAAATGATTTGCGGGATTTGGACTCTTTGGTGATTTATCGGTCTTACATTGCACTTTGTGAGATTAGATTCAGAACCGTGACGCGAGTCCGAACTGTAGTAGCTAAAGAACAAAACGATTCGCGCCTTCGCGCGCGAAGCAGGGAGTTCTCGGGCGGCCTACAGTTTCTGGCAACTCTGCTGGGGATTTAGAGAACTTGACTTGAACTCATGATATCTTGTTTTGACTACACTTATGTGCTTCTTTGCATTGCATTTGCATTGGTGCGCCTAAGACACCGTGTTCGCCGTCTGCTATTCCTGAGCGGTTTGCTGGAGACTGCGTGCCTTAAGGTAGACCGGTTACGGGCTCTGCCACGATGGGAACACAAACCTTGGTCGTTACCGAGGCACCCTTTTTGACCATTCGACCTAGTGCATATCGGAATCCATAGTGACTTTTCCAAACTAGGACATGTTGCTTACCCGATTATAGGTTGTTTGAAACCACTGCGTACGTAGTGAAACCCTACCCCTCCACAGGGGTGTTTTTGGCTCTTACTTGCTTGATTATGTGCTTTTAGAGTATGCTTCTATAGAAATGCATGTATCAGTTTGCAAGTCTGGGTATCAGGCTTGCGGGCATTAGTATTTGGGGAATCAGTTTTACTTGAGGGTATCAGATTCGGGGCAGTGATTTGGGAATAGTGATAAGTGGTTGAGAACAGTTCTTTCAGCTTGTGTTTGCCAACTGTGTGTTGTCTTTATTTAAGCTGTTATGCTGTCCGTTTTTCTGCTCATTGTTTCCTTATTATGCTTTATTTATCTTTTTGCAAGGTAGTTTAGCACCATTGCTTCCGACCAGGCAGATATTCCCCGAGCACTCTGGGTTAGAGGTCGAAGACTTAATCGATCCGAGGATCTGATAGACGAACAAGTAGTGTTCCTTTCTTTACCCCTGGTTACTAGACGGAGGTTAGTAAGGCGCAGTGTATTGGTACAGCAGTTGCCAGATCAATGGTCTTTCCCGCCAGTGAGTAGTCAGATTGAGGTTTCCAAGTCTACCACAGAAACAGATATACCGGTTATTCAGCTAGATCAGCACAATATGGTAGGTATGGAAGAGATGATGCGTTAGCTCCAGGAGACTATGCAAGCCATACAGCGGGATGCTGCCCGCCAGGCAGAAGTGGCTGCACGTCAGGCAGAAGTGGCTGCACGTCAAGCAGAAGTAGTGGCCCAATAGGCAAAGTTAATTGCCAAGCTACAGCAGCAAACCGGAGCATCTGCTTCACACCCAACTCCTCCCTTACCAAGAGTTCCAATACTCGGGGAGACCGCAAACGTCCAGGAAAATACGGACGTTCCAACGGGGCCAGCTCCGCCCCCAATCCTACCCCAGCTGTCTAAAGCGCCCACCAATCTAGTGGATTCACCGTTTGAATTTGAGGTGGATCCAACGACATTAAAAGTGAGCAAGCTAGAAAAGCTGTTCAAGAAGTCTCAAGGCGTGAAATCCATTCCGGATATAGAGGATGATACACCGACTCGGCCGTGACTCTACCAGACCGGTTTAAAATGCCGCACATAGACCGTTTCGACGGGTCTGGGGATCCCAAGGTACATTTGCGGCTATTCTCGGATATCTTAAGGCCGATGGGCCTCTCCAGATTGCAGAAGCTTTCCCTGTTTGGCCGGACCCTGTCGGGTGTTACGGCTATTTGGTATGCAAAACTGGAGGACTCTATTAAGAGAAGCTGAGAGGAGATGGCTGAGGCCTTTGTAGCTCAATACTCCTACAATATGCAGATCGAGGTCATAACTCGTGATCTCGAGACAACTAGGCAAGAGCCGGAGGAGAGCTTCTCTGATTTTGTGACCCGCTGGAGGGCTAAAGCCTCGATGATGACCATCAGGCCGGTTGACAAAGATTAGATACGGATGGTTGTGCGCAACCTCCAGCCCAAGCTCATGCAAAAGATGATCGTCCTACCCCTTCCCACCTTTGTAGATCTACATGATATTGGGGTGCAAATTGAGGATGCTATGAAACAGGGTCTGATTGACCATGAAAGAGAGCAGCCCAAGAGAGCATTCAACCGCAGTACGAATACAGGCACAAGCAGTGCTGCAGCTGCCAGATCTTCAGATGTGGGTATGGTCACCACCACCACCACCCCAAAAACCCTTGCAGCTACGCCATTCACCGGTGCGTCCGGAAGTAGCTCGCAAACCGCCAGGTATCCACCCCGAGGCCAGAGAACCTTTACCCCGCTGTACATGTCTCTGTCCAAAGCCTTGGGGATTTTGATCAGGAAAGGGCACTTGAAGCCCCTAGAGCTGCAGCCCTTACTAGAAAAGCTTTCTTCATCCCATAACCCGGCCAAGTACTATGCGTTTCACCAACAGCATGGTCATGACACCGACCAGTGCTATAGATTGCGTCATGAGATTCAAGATCTCGTTGACAACAGGGTGATCGTGCCTCCGGAGAAGCCGAATGTCACCACCAACCCTCTCCCACCACACAACCAAGCTCCGCCTCCCAAACGCATCAACTTGATCCAAACTGGGGTTGTGTCATACGACCCTAGCATATATATCACCCCTTCCCACCGACCCAAGCCGGAGGTGTTCATTCCTGACAGCACTAACTTGTGCATGTTGGACATCTCCCAAACCCAACCAGAATCGGTGGTGGTGACTATCGAAGATAGAATTGGGTTGACTGTGGGGGCAGATGAGAATGCGAATATAGAGCCTGAGGGGTCTGTGAGCTTCATGTACAACCTGAGCGGTTACATCACATCAGCAGGCCAGGCTAGGCCGAAAGTAGAGTTGCCGGTTGAGGTAGAGATCTGTGTGGTACAGGAGGATGGACCTAATCAGGGGTTAGATGACCTAGTGGATCTGGAAGAAGACATTGCAAACCTTTAGTTCTTCAGTGAACAGGACTTAGCGGGCGTGATTGTCAACTGGTTTGATCTGGAAGGGTCATCAGAAACTACTGGGTGGCTCAGCGACGAGCCAGATGTTGTTGAGCAGCCTCAGCCAGAACAGGGTCCGTCAGAGACGGGGACATCAGTAGTGGTCGGAATGGCCGGGAATCAGAATGGACCGCTGGAGAGCACCGGTGTTAAGAATTTTGCTCAGAATATAGGCAGTCTGAGTACGGAAGATACTAAACAGTAGGCTACACTGAAGCAATTTGAGCAAAGGCCAAAGCCCCTACGGGGACGAAACGTGCTGTGAGCACAAGAACGGAACATGCTGTGAGCACAAGATCAGAACGTGCTGCGAGCACAGGAACAAAATGTGCTGTGGCCACGGGAATAGTTGTAACGGAACCGAACAGATGTCTGTCGGTTGCCGATGGCATGTGGTGGGAAGACGACGATTTATGTCTTGCCTACACCGATGAAGACTGGGGGCACAGCCAGCCGAATGATACCTGGTATGTAAGAGAGGTTGACCACATGACTAGGAGTGGGCGGTATTTTAATCCCCCACACTTGGATCAACCAGAGGCGTCCGGGAAGGACAAGGAGACGGAAAGGCAGAAAGAAAAAACTGCTCGAGGAGGAGGCTGTATTGAAACAGCTTAAGAAGATACAAGCAGACATCTCCATTTGGGGATTGCTTATGGCCTTAAGAGTTCGTAGACAAGTAGTCCTTTCTGCAATGGACAAGGCTAAACTTTCAATCGACACCATGCCTGAGCAGCTGGTAGGATTGGTTTTTCCGGGAGGAGCTTCCCCGACGTTGACCTTCACTGATAAGGAGTTGCCGCCTGAGGGGGCAAATCATAACAAACCTCTCTACATCTCTGTCGAGTGTAGAGAAAAATGGATACCAGTGGTTCTTGTCGACACAGGATCCGCTATCAATGTGTGCCCGTCGAGGACGGCATATGCAATCGGGTTGAAGCCCGCGGATTTTGTGACAATTGCCCAGGTAATAAGGGCCTACGACAATACCAGCAGATAGGTGATGGGGACTGTACAGATTCAGACTCAGGTTGGTCCAGGACAACAGGATATTAACTTTCATGTCTTGGACGTTCCCGCAACCTTCAATCTACTCCTAGGGCGGCCGTGGCTGCAGCAGGTGAAGGCAGTCTTTTCCACTCTGCATCAAATGTTGAAGTACCCCACGGGAAGGGGGTGGCCATAATTTTTGGGAATTCGTCAATACATCCACCGCCAGAGGTTTCTACACCAGTTCTGGATATCGAGCATGGCGCGGAAGATGTGTTCCTGTCAGGATTTACCCTAGCCGAGGCCCGGGTTGTACAGAACATACTAGCCGTTGATGAGGGGCTATATGTCAGTGCGCAGTCTGTGTACCTCATGAACAAGCTCCACCACATCCCCGGGATGGGATTAGGGAAAAGTGGCCAAAAGGGCATTGTAGCATCAGCCGAAGTGCCACACAACCCACATACCTTTGGCTTAGGTTATCTGCCTACCAAAGAGGATTGGGTGAGGAAAGGCAAAGAGATGGCCGGAAGAGCCAGAGCAAAGCAAGCCAGGAAGCCTTATGAGTTGGTACACTGGCCTATCCAGGGCACCTTGAACGGACACTTTGTCCGGGAGGGGGAGGACTTCCCGTTCTGTGGCTTCCCAGAGCCATGGCTAAATGTAGAGAGGTGACGCTTGCCGGGGTTTGAGATTTTCTTTGACTTGCAGTTGTCCGGGGATAATGTTGCCGAAGAGCAGACAGACCCACCAGCTGAGGTTGAGCAGTGCAAGGAGGAGAATTCCGAGAGCACAGAGATTGAAATGGAGGTAGCACTGGCTTGTCTACTCTCAGATCCTCAGATCGTACAAGAGTGCTTGGAGGATAACTCCTCGGTGTCCATGATTGGGAATGAAGCGACTGCAAGCCCATCTTCAAACATTCTGGATGCATCCATCTCACCCTCCCTCGTCTGGCAGTACGAGGAGGGCTTTTTATCGAGCAGCACCAGGTCAGGTAGTGAGCCGGAATCTGATTCCACCGAGTCTGTGGAGTCAGAATCAGGTTCCAGCTCGTCTGAGTCTGAGTCTGAGTCCGGTATTCTTGAGGGTGACAACCCGAATGCCACAGTCCTGTCTAGGTCGACTTTTTCTTTTTCCTTTGAGTCTGTTGTAACAGAGGAATCAGGTGATTTGGAAGTGATTAATGAGAATGGAATGGTTGTGGCTTCCGGGTACTTTTCTGTGCCCTTAATTTATTGCATTAATCAAGACTTTCAAAATTTCGATGAAAACGACGAGGAAGAAATTCCTCCAGTTTTGAAATATTTGCTTGATCAAGAGTAGGAGAGGTTTGTAAAACCCTTGGTTGATGAAATCACCACAATTAATGTTGGTACTGAGAAGGACCCGCGACTGGTCCAGATCGGGTCCACGTTGTCTTCGGAGGAGCGCGAGCGCTTATTCGCTTTGTTAAAAGATTTCAAAGATGTTTTCGTGTGGTCCTACGAAGACATGCCTGGAATTGATCCTGAGATTGTACAGCACCGGATCCCTCTTAACCCAGAGGCCCGACCTGTTAAGCAGAAGCTCCGAAGGATCCGCCTGGACTGGGCTCTCAAGATCAAAGAAGAGGTCACCAAGCAAATTGACGCAGGGTTCCTGCTGGTATCTGAATACCCAACTTGGTTGGCCAATATAGTTCCAGTGCTGAAGAAGGACGACATAATTCGGGTATGTGTGGACTTTAGGGATTTGAACAAAGCCAGTTCGAAGGACGACTTTCCTCTGCCGCATATCGACGAATTAGTGGACTTCACTGCCGGCATGCGCTGCTCTCATTCATGGGTGGGTTTTCAGGCTACAATCAGATTTTGATGGCACCCGAAGACCGGGAGAAGATTGCTTTCACCACTCCGTGGGGAACCTATTGTTACAGGGTAATGCCGTTTGGGCTGAAGAATGCTAGGGCTACGTATCAATGGGCTGCGACCACAATTTTGCATGACATGATCCATAAAGAGGTTGAGGTGTACGTGGATGACATGATTGTCAAGTCCAAGGAAAGAGAGGGCCACTACACCGCCTTGCAGAAATTCTTTCAATGGATCAGAGAGTATCGGTTGCGGCTGAATCCTCAGAAGTGTACGTTCGGTGTTACAGCAGGGAAAATGCTGGGGTTCTTGATCACACAGAGGGGCATCGAGGTCGACCCTTCCAAAATCAAGGCCATCTTAGAAATGCCACCACCAAGGACTGAAAAGGAGGTGCGAGGCTTTCTGGGTAAAGGGCAATTCATAAGGCGGTTTATTGCAAAATTAACCTTGACTTGTGAACCAGTCTTTGGTCTCCTGAAGAAAGGAAAGAAATTCCAATGGGACGACCGATGTCAAGTTACTTTTGAGCAGATCAAACAATATTTACAGAACCCACTTGTGTTGTCACCGCCTGAGCTGGGGAAACCGTTGATTTTGTACCTTTCAGTGACTGAAACTACAATGGGCTGCATGTTTGCACAGGAGTTTGAGGACAAAGTGAAAAGAGCTATCTACTACCTGAGCAAGAAAATGTTGGATTACGAGACCCGCTACACTCCGCTAGAGAAGGCTTGTCTAGCCTTGGTATGGGCTACTAGGAAGCTACGACACTACCTGTTAGCTCACTCTGTAATACTGGTTTCGAGATTAGATCTCATCAAATATCTCTTCGAGAAACCAGCACTTACGGGTAGGCTAGCCCCGTTGGTTGCTTTTGCTTTTCGAATTCGATCTGAAGTATATGACGCGCAAGTCAGTGAAAGGGAGAGCGGTAGCGGAGTTCCTAGCCGATCACCCAGTAGAAGGAGGTGAAGCAGTTGAGTATCTGTTGCTGGATGAGGCCATTCTGCATGTCGAAGAAGAGACTTGGACGATATACTTTGACGGAGCATCTAACCAGTACGGGCATGGGATAGGGGTGTTGTTGATAGCACTCGACAATTCCCGTATACCTCTAGCATTCAAAATCCGGTTCAAAGTATCAAACAATGAAGCAGAATACGAAGCATGTATTGCTGGACTAGGAGCCGCCCTAGAACTAAGGGCAAAACGGTTGGATGTCATCGGGGACTCGAACATTGTTGTATCTCAAGCTAAAGTAGATTGGAAAGTTAAAGAAGAAAAAATGAGATTCTACCACCAGACCTTGGACGTGCTGATTCCTCGGTTTGAGAAACTGAATTTCGCTCATCTGTTAAGAGAGAACAACCGGTTCACTGATTCATTAGCAACTCTATCTTCTATGATAGACATTCCTTTCGGAGTCCAGATGCGTCCGATCATCATTGAACAGAAATTCGTGCTGGCCTACGAGTTGATTACTGCCATAGATGAGGTACAAGATGAGAATCCCTAGTACTGCGATGTCTGGAATTTCTTGGAAAGGGAAACATATCCACCAGGGGCAAATGCCAAAGATAAGAGGGCAATTCAAAGAATGGCTGCTCAGTTCATCATCTGCGGGGGTAAACTGTACAAACGGGGCCATCTCGGGATGCATAAGTTGTGTGTTGATGCTGAAGAATCCAAGCGCCTGATGGAGGCCATCCATAGTGGAGAGTGCGGATCGCACATGAACGGGGTGATGCTAGCTCGGAAGATCCTTAGACAAGGTTATTGCTGGTCCACCATGGAGGAGGATTGTATTGGCTTTGTTTGGCAATGCCACAAATGTCAGATCCATGCAAACCGCATGAACATTCTGCCGTCGAAACTGTACAACATGACTTCGCCATGGCCGTTTTCAGTATGGGGGTTTGATGTGATTGGGGCTGTCACTCCGAAAGGGTCCAACGAGCACGAGTACATTTTGGTAGCGATAGACTACTTCACGAAGTGGGTTGAGGCCCAATCTTATGCGGTGTTGAAGGCATCGCACGTTGCTAAGTTCATCAGGAATAACATCATCTATCGCTACGGGGTCCCGAATGAGATTATTTCAGATAATGGTTCCCACTTCAAGAAGAAGGTGATCGACTTGTTGGAGAAGTACAACGTGGCTTTTCATAAGTCATCTACATATCGGCCGCAAACCAATGGAGCAGTTGAGGCCGCCAATAAGAACATCAAGCACATACTACAGAAGATGGTGGAAACCTACCGGGACTGGCCAGATAAGCTGCCATTTGCTCTTTGGGGCTACCGGACTTCAATTCAAACTTCTACTGGGGCAACTCCGTATTCCTTGGTTTATGGGATGGAGGCTGTTCTGCCAATCGAAGTTGAGGTTCCGTCGTTACGAGTATTGGCTGAGTGTCAGATAGCTGAGGCAAATTGGTAGCAAAGCAGGTTCGAAGAACTCATGCTCTTTGATGAAAGAAGGCTGAAAGCACTGTATCACATCCAGGGTTATCAAAGAAGAATTGCTAGGGCTTTCAACAAGAATGTTAAGTCCAGGAATTTGAAAGAAGGGGATTTTGTGCTCAAAGACAACCAAGCTCCCATCCACGACCCTAGGGGCAAGTTCAGACCTAATTGGACTGGCCCTTACATCATCAAGTCTATCTGGTCGGGTGGAGCTGTCGTTCTAATGGACCTAGATGGCCTAAAGTTCTCCCAACCGATTAACATGGACAAGTTGAAGAAATATTATCCCTGAGTGGCTCGCTAGGCCGAAAACCCGAAAGGGCGACCTAGGCAAAATTTAGAGCATGAAAAAAATTTGAAATAATAAAAACTGAGCTCGCAAGGTTGAAAACCCAGAAAGGGCGGCCTTGGCAAAAGTTAGAGCGCAAAAGGAGAGTGTTAATACACGAGTGAACCCGAACCGAACTACGTAAGGCTTGATTCCCATCTTTGGGATACGTAGGCAACTTCATTATGAAGTTCAGCCGTAAACATTTCCAAATCAACTTTGTTCGTGTGATCATGTTGGTCATCTTTGTCTATTCTGCATTTAAGAGCTCGATTGTGATCTCCGGTGCAGTGCTATTCAGACTAGGGACAACTTTCCAGTTGCTGGGATCCGGGGTCATACATCTCAGCGATAGATCTCGGGTGTGTCCAGTTGTGATCCATATCGAAAATGGTTTTGAAAAGTTTTAATAAAAGTTGATTTTGCTCAAATTAATCTTTTTACAACTTAGACCATTTTTGGACCAAACGGAAAATTTTCAGTACCCACAACCTTCAATTACATTGATTTCAGTATAGAGTTCTCCTACTCTTGAATACAAATTGAAATTGCTTTTTATTAAAGTATTGATTAAAGCAAATGAATTCGGGGCATAGTCAGGTGTTCATGCGTCCCCTCCCAGAGCTGGTGGAAGCCTCTGATACCAAAGTAGGCCCAACCTGCGCCTCTTCATCAATCCAAGCTATGCACTCATCAGAGAGGGTGCAACTGAAAGTGGGAGCGTTGGCCAGAAGCTCTCTCGTCCTCCATGCTGTGACATACCGAGCTAGCCGTGCGCCTCGGACCGGAAATGCAGCAGGGTACTCTATCCCATCTTCCGGGCAAGTCTGATCATGTCCGAATTGGTGACGGCATCGGAACGAAAAGTAAAAGACACAATGTGTCAGGCCGATTAACTGAATCCCTGACTAGCGAGAGATGCTATAACTTATCGTCGGCAGATTGAGACAAGGGCAGTGCCAAGCAATACTGGTAGCGGATAGACTGCACATCCATTCGCACCACCATCCCTCATCAGGGGCATCGACTAGACGTCGCCAGAAGAAATAGCCGCGAGCTGAATATGCTGGGCATGAGTCCACAACCTTCAATTTATCCATCAACCATATCTGGGGAGGGATGAAAAATGAGAGATTAAAGAATAGAGAGATTGTAGACGCGCTCCCGGAGAGAACTCCCGAAGGAAATCTCGTTTTGTTCTCTGAGCTACTACAGTTCGGACTCAAATGTCACGGTTCTGAATATAATCTCACAATGTGCGATGTGAGATCGATAAATCACCAAAGAGTCCGAATCTGGCAAATCATTTTGGAAAATTGATTTTTATAAAGAAGTGCCAAACATGGACTGCTTTGCCAGATACAGAGTCGCCACCTAAATATTTTATTTTGGAAAATTTAGGAAACCCTGACTCGTGCCTAAGGCCACGTGTCCATCATCACCAAAGTTGCCTCGGCTCGGGAACTTGGGTACGATTGGGGAAGGTCATCTATGAGCACCCCCGCTCGCCCGATCAAAGATCGGCATGTACTAAGCATGATATCTTGTTTTTGAAAACACATGTGCTTTTATTCCGCTTAATTAGCTAATCTTACTATGTGATGCGCACAACACACAAGTATAGACTAGATCACCTAATTTGGAATGACGCATCGCATATCCGTTTGTTTGGAAAATAGTTTGAAGTTTGCTACTCGTAACTAGGCTAAAATGCGGATTTTGATGAATTGTTCCAATTCGGGTAATCCAACCTTCACCCACAGGCATTCAGGCAGTTAATCCCGTAAGCAATTAGCCTCATAGCAAGCATACTTTCATGGCAACATTAACACACGTGCAGTATGCTAAAGCGTAAACACTCACAGTGTACTCCGAGCCAAAACAAAGAACTAGTTAGAAATCATGCATGATCCTAGTTCATGTTAAGATGGCTAATGCAACACATGCGAAAATGCAACTAAAATAGGCTCGGCTATTCTAGAATGTCATGTGAAATGCAACTTGGTAACATGTATCCAACTTGGTATTGAAATACAATGCAGTTAGTATGATGCGCCGAGCCCGGTGCATACAAGACAAATGAATGAATGCACGCATGCGAGCATAAGGTATGCTAAATGAAATGTGCCCTAAAACTAACCATCGTAAGCGGTTAAGTAAAAGGGAGAAAGAAATGGAGGTTAGAAGACATGCATTACACACACGCACACTTATTACAACAATTGGCCCTCTCGAGGGAGGGACCGAATAAAGAGCTAACTAGCTAATCTAAGCTAATTAAACTAATTATTACAACACAAATAATTAACTAATCATAGTTAACTAATTATTACAGAACGAATTGAATAGCTAACGCATTAACTAATTAAAGTACAAACCAAAGCAAAAGCAAGCTATCTAAGCATGGCAGCTAAGGAGAACAGTAAATCATGAGCTTCAGAGGGAGAGGAATGCATGCAAGCCCGGTCGCCTTGTTCGGAAATCCAATGCGATGCTCCGATTTGCCTCTGTTTTCATCTGTCCTCAGAACTCTGCGCCAAGCTCCAGAAAGATGAAACTTCACCTTGGGAATCCTGTGGGAGGGTGGCCGACCACTTTTGGTCTCTAGAAACACCTGCTGACCACTTTTGGTTGTTGAAAAACCAGAAAAGTGGTCGGTCAGCTACTTTTTCTGGCTGGCCGGCCAGTTGTTGCTGCTGAACTACAATTTGCTACAACAGAGAGCAAGAAAGGGCATGGCAATGTATTTGCAAGATATGTGTACACAACCACCCTCCCTATCATGTCATGAACTCAAGGGAGTATAGGTTCTCGACCCTCGGACCACCAATCGCGCATTTCCATGCATGATGGCCGAGATGCGAAGTTGCACAATTTAATATGAAATGAATGCACAAGTAAACACATAAAGCCTAAAACTCTATTATGGATGATCAAGAGCGTCGGCGACCAGGAATTAAGGCACATTTCATCACTTTAAGTATGAAACGTCCCTCGTTTCCTGTGTTTGGATTAACACCTATTCCAAACACAATGCAACACAAACATGGCATACATAATGCGACTCGAGCATGAAAGTATGCAATATGACTTAAGCATGCAAACATGCAATGCAATGTGAACAACCTAACAAGGCTAATGGCATGCACAATGCTAAAGCATGTAACAACTAGCATACACAATGCTAAATGCTAAAAAATAGATGGCATACTCAATGCAAGGCATTCATAAGGTTCTAAGCATATGGTAATGTATGCATGCACAATGCAATGCAACAAGGGCAACTTATGTAATATACCAAGCATGGCATGCTCAATGTAATATACATGGTATACTCAATGGACTTAAACCAAAAGGGTAGACCTCAATCATGCCCAAATCAGTGGCCATTGGTGATGAAATGATGGCACATAAAGCAAGGCATGCATGCACAATGCATTGGCCATCAAAGAGGCCAAAGAGCACAACTCTCAAGAGTGCTCAATGAGTGACAGAAGTGGAAGTGTAACAACACTAAGTGCACTGAAATGAAGCAAGAAATGATGTCAAATCATTCAAACAACATAAGTAAAGCAAGCTAGGGTCCTAAGGCATGAAAGCTAGCAAAGAGCAACACAAAGGAGGCATGCAATACATGGCACAAATGCATGAACTAAGCATGGACAGAGCTCAAGTAGGTCAAAACAAGGACCAAAACATGCTGAGATAAGGGCCCAAAGGCCTAGGCATGCAAGCATACGAGCTAAGCCATAAGCTAGGCAAACATGGACAATACTTAGAGGCATTCAAAGCATGAATGAAGTAGGAACAAAAGCATGCTATAAGCTCTGAAATGTCATGTTAGATGATGCCAAATCATGTACACAACACAAATGAAGCATGCAATGGTGCTCAAAGCTTGAAGCAAGCAAGAGCACTTGTACTACAAGTATACAAAACATGAAGCATGTGACCAAGGCAACCCAAAAAAGTCCTAGAACATGTTAAAATGAGTCTAAAACATGTATGGAAGGAGGCCAAAATATGCTAGCATTAAGGGCATAAGACATGATACATACAAGGCAAATAAGGTGGATTACACTACACCTATTAAGACCAAGTATGGGATGACTTAAGCAATAAAAATCAGAGTTATATCATGGCATAATAACCCCAAAAACACATTGAAATAGTGGCTCGCAAGCTATGGCATGAAGGCATACGCAACGGTTCATGTTAAGGCATAAAATGGCAAACCCTCCAACGCATTGAATGAGTAACAAATGTGAATGCATGGCCATGAAACAGGGACTGAGATCACATAACAAGTGATGCCAAATCATTGAAATAAGCCAAGTAATGCATGCTAGAGGATTCAATACACAAAGCTAACAAGCTAGATTGAACAAAGGCTATACAAAGCAAGTCATACATGACCAATACAACACAAATCAGACCTTAAACATGCTAAAACATGAACAAAGTGTTCTTTAAGCTAAGCCAAAAGCATGCTAAAATGACATGTTACAACATGATGCATGTTAGGCTACTTCATGGGATTGTACTACAAGTGCATGGAGCATGCAAAGGCTAACCAAACCAAACCTAAAAAAGGTATGACATGGAAAAACATTACCGAAAACATGCTGAAATGGAAAGAAAACAAGCTAGAATGACATGCTACTTCATGAAGCATACAAAGCTAGTTTAAGGGATTTACACTACAAGTGTATTAGGCATGCATGAAGTGACCAAAGCAAGCAAAAAAAGTGGTATGCCACATCAAAATAACCACAAATACAAGCTAAGATATGGTCAACATACACTTAGTAAAGATGCTCAAACATGAGGCATATTAATGCATGTATTGAAGATGCAAGGAGAGGGGATGGCCCTCCCCTTCTTATGACCTTAAAACACCATCCCCACCACTGAAATCCCTCTGGATTTCAGTGGTGAGAAGGCCAAAACAAGGTGGTCCCGAAGCTCACAAAAAAGGCTCAAAAACAAGGCCAAACAAGGCCTAAGAGGGGGTAAACAACCCCAAACACAAAAGTGATCTTAAACAAAGATCAAAAGAATGAAAAAAAGGAACTTTGATCAGTTATAAGTCAAGCTTAAAACATCATGCAAGATAGGCTAAAAGCTTAAGTAAGAAAAGGGGATTTAAAGGTCAAAAGCTCACCCTTGAAGACCCTCTTTATAACTGCAACTCCAGCAGGTTTTTCAAGCTCAAGACAACCCAAGAACACCAAAATCAGCCCCTAAGCACCTCAGTAGCAAAAGGATGGTGTTTGAGTGTGTGTTTGTGTGTTAAAGTAAGACAAACCTATACTTTAAAGCATGAAAATGAAGCAAACAAGGCAATATAGATACAACACTATATCTATCCTCTTCCCTCAGATTTTCTAAACCTGGAGGAGGGAGGAGGAGCCTCCCTCTTATAGAAGAGGAAAGCCAAAGCTTCTTGGAGAAGCTAAGCTTGAATGCCATCCCTCCATACACGTGTATGGAGGATGGCTCAAATGCTCTCCAGCTGTGCCAGCTGCCCCAAAATATCTCCAAAAAGGTGTCAAAAAGCAACCGACCAGTTGAAGTGGTTGGCCTGCTAGTTTAAGTGGTCGGCCGACCACTTTAAGTGGTCAACTAGAGCAAAAACTGGTTGGCCATAGGTGGGAGAGGTCAACACACTAAATGCAAGGTGGTGGTTTGGTGGCCGACCAGAAAAGATGGTCCAAAGACCAAGAAAGCCAGTTATCTGACAAGAAAACTAGCTGGAAAAAGGAAAAGTGGTCTCCAAGGAGAAATACTGGTCTCCCACCCTTGTACCACCTTCCAAACAAGGAAAACAAGGTTTGTACCAAAAACAAACCAAAGCGGATGCAAGACGAGAAATCGGGAGGCGAAACACACAGCCAAAAGCCCCGAAAACTAGCTGGCGAGCATCAAAAGTGGTATGCAACCACAAAAGTGGTCTCCCGGACCACAGTGTTCCTCTAGGTAGAGGCAACAAGGTGTGGTTCAAAAACCACGCCAAACAGAGAATGTTAAGCGATCCCGAGACAAGGCGTGCGACCAAAGGCTCCAAAAACCGGAAACTAGTCTCCAAATGGGAAAAGTGGTCTACGACCACGAAAAGTAGTCTACGACCACAAAGAGATGGTCTACAAGACCACTCCCTCCCTCCGGGAAGGGAAAACAAGACTTGGTTCGCAAACCGAGCCAAAGCACAAAAAGTTCCGAGGCCCGGAGGCAAGGCTCTCAGCCAAAACTCCGAAACCTCAGAACGAGCATGTAGACACCCCATTTTTGACCGACCTTAAGACTCAGACGTCACCGATTGAGCGCTTAGTGATATTGCATATCGTGCTCGTTCAGAGGTTTTAGAGTCTCGGCTGCGAGCCTTGCCTCCGGACTTCCGGACTCTTTTGTACTTTACCTCGGTTTGCGAACCAGGCTCTATTTTCTCTGTTTTCTCTTCCTGAAGGGAGGGAGAGGTCTCGTAGACCATCTCTCAGTGGCCGTAGGCTATGTTTCGTGGTCGTAGGCCATTTTTCCCATTTCGGAGCCCGGTTCCCGGTTTTCGAAGCCGTCAGGCCGTGTGCCTCGGTTCGGGACCGCCTAACCACCTCCGTTTGCCCCGGTTTTTGGCATACATCTTATATACTCCCTTTTGAGGGATACTGTGGTCCGAGGGACCAACTTCGTGGTCGAACACCACTTCCGGTGCCTAACAGTCAGTTTTCGGGGCCCCAGACTGCACGTTTTGGCCCCCGAGCCTTTCTTGCAAGCATTTTTGGGCTCCGACCCAAACTTGAGATAGTCATATTTTGAGGTCCTTTTCATGTTTGATTAAGGACCTTTTGCTGTTTGAGATCTCTTACTGCCACTTACTTCTTTACCCCTCTTTTAGGCCTTTTCTTGCATGACAATTTAGGCCTACTTTTATTTATTTTCGTGGCTTGTCATAAACTAAAAAGTGTCTTATTTTGAGCCCCTCTTCAACTTTGTTGAAGGTCTCTCTTCGGTTTGAGATCTCCTACTATCACTTCCCCCTTTATCTCCCTTTAGGCCAATTTTGGAGGGAAATTTGAATTTCATTTCCCCCCCCATTTTTCCCCCTCTTTTCCACCCTCTTGTGTCTATAACAGACCCTAAAGCTCTGGAAAAAGGGTTAGAAAAATTTGTTTGGAGCCTCCTACATTCAATCTCTCTCTCTCTATATTCCAAGCACCAAAACCCTTTTATTCTTGGACCCATTTTCTACTCCATCTCCAAGCCAACCAACCCATACTCCATACCAGCAGTTCGGAGGCCATTTCCAGAGGCAAGGAGCATCTTTTCTCAAGCCAAGAGTTGATGAAAGACTAGTCTTCAAGGGTGAGTCTCATTTTCCTTCTTTTTGCTCTTTTCTTGGTCTATATTTTAGCTCCTTATGCTTGCATAGTTGGGCTCCGACCCTAACTGGAACTAGGCTTATTTTGATCCATTCTTCATGTTTTATTAAGGGCCTCTCACTGTTTGAGTCTTCCTTCTTGCACTTGCTTCATTACCCCTCTTGTATCCCCCTTTCTTGCATAGCATTTTTGGCCTATTTGTAAATTTTTTTGAGCTCTGTTGTAAACTGTAAAGTGGCGTATTTTGGGCCCTTCTTCAATATTGTTGAAGGGCTCATCACTGTTTGGGACCAGCATATATCAGTTGCTTCTTCATCTCCATTTTTAGTCCTTATTTTGCATAGCATTTTGAGTACACTTGCATCTGTTTTTGGGGTTTGTCATAAACTGTAAAATATCATATTTTTGGCCCCTCTTCAATATTGTAGAAGGCCCCTTCTCTTTTTGGGGCCAGCATCTGTGAGTTGCTTCAATACCTTGCTTTCGGGGCTGTTTTTGTATGCTAGTTTAGCCCCACTTGTATCCTCTGTTTGGCCTCGCTCATAACTGTAAACATGCTTTTTTAGGGGTTTCCTTACTTCTGTCTTTGCACTTCATTTTCCAATATTGCATGCATTGCATAGCTGTAGGCCATTTCATGCGCCAAAATTCATGTTTCGGGACTTGTTCCATGCATCGGGTACCATTTTACCATGTTTCGGGGCTGTTTTGCATCTCATTTTTCCTCTGAAATTTGCACGATAGTATGCCATATTCCATGTTTTGCTATGTCTTGTTAGAGTGGCATTCCGTGCCGTAGGTTCGGTCCTCGGTTTGCGTGCACGCGTGCACGCATCTTGAGTTGTCTCATTTTCATCTAATGGCCTCTTATGTGAGTGTGGCTAAGGTCCACTTGTGTTGGTGTAAGTCCATTATGCATTGTGTAGGCCATTTCATTTCATAGCATTGCGTATGCTAGGTTGTATGTTAGAGCATCGTGCATGCCATCTTACATCGTGCATTGTGTATGCCATTTCATAGCATTGAGTATGCTAGGGTGTGTGTTAGTCGCATTCATGCATGTCATGCATATTGCATTGTGCTTGGGATAGTAGTTAGCCCAAGCACGGGAAACGAGGGACGTTTCGTACTCCGAGTGACGGAACGTCTCTCAATTCCCTGTCGCCGACACTCCGGATTATCCATGATGGAGTCTAGGCCCTGTTATGTTTTCATGTGCATTCATTCCATATTAATTCGTGCAATTCGACTTCTCGGCCATCATCCATTGATATGTGTGATTGGTGGCACGAGGATCGAGGCATGCATACATATGTGAAAATACATTGCTATGCCCCTTTCATGCTCTCTGTTGCAGCAAATCAAGAATCAGCAGCCTTCCGAAGCTCGACGCGCTTTCCAAGAACAATTGCAAACAGAGGCTAATTGGGGCATCGTAGTGGATTTCCGCGCCAAACATGCATCATTCATCATCCGGAGCGGAGTCGAGGCAGTCCCTAGCTTGCATGCTAGTTTTAATGCTTTCCTAGATTAATTTGTAAATTAATTAGGATTTTGTATTTATTCGGACTGTACTATTCATTTGGGACTGTATTATTTATTCGGACCCTCCGAGCGAGGGCACAACTGTAATAAGTGTGCGTGCGTGTGATGCATGTCTTCCAGCCCCACGTCTTTCTCCCTTTTATTTATCCGCTTATGATGGTTAGATTAGGGCATGCTTCAATTAGCATACAGTATGATAGCATGTTTGCATTCATTCATCTGTTTTGCATGCACCGGGCTCGGTGCATCATACTAACTGCATTTGTATTTCAATTTCAAGTTGAGTACTTGTTAGCTGTTGCATCTCATATGCCATGTTTAGAATAGCCGAGCCTGCTATAGTTGCATTATTGCATGTGTTGCATTAGGCATTTCTGTATAATTAGGATCATGCATAGATTTCTAATTAGCTTCTGTTTTGGCTTGGAGTACTCGGTAAGTTTTTATGCTTTAGCATCCTTGCATGTGTGTGAGTGACTGCCATGATAGCATGCTTACCATGAGGCTATTTGCTTATGTGATATAACTGCCTGAATGCCTATGGGTGAAGGTTGGGTTGTTTGGATTGGGACAAATCATCAACTGTGAGTTTTAAGCCCACTAGATAGTGGCAAAACCATGTTTTCTAAGCCCACCTGAGGGTGGCAAAATCTGCATTTTAAGCCTACTTGCGAGTAGCAAACAATCTTTTAAAAACAAACATGAAATGTTTTGTTCCAATTCAGGCGATCCAGTCTATACTTGTATGCTGTGCGCATCACATAGTAAATCTAGGCTAATAACCGGAATAAGAATGCATAACGTTTTCAAAACTCGATATCATGGTTAGTAGAGGCCGATCTTTGATCGGGCGAGCGGGGGTGCTCACGAAGTGACCTTCCCCAATCGTACCCAAGTTCCCGAGCCGAGGCAACTTTGGTGATGACGGACACGTGGCCTTAGGCAACGAGTCAGGGTTTCCTAAATTTCCCAAAATAAAATATTTAGGTGGCGACTCTGTATCTGGCAAAGCAGTCCATGTTTGGCACTTCTTTCAAAAAAATCTGTTTTCTCAAAACGATTTGTCGGATTTGGACTCTTTGGTTCAGATTAAGAACCGTGACAACAAAATCGAGTCCAAACTGTAGCGAGGTCCCCCCGCGGGCTTGTTACAGAGCACAACATGCACCATCATCAAGCGCTCAATCGATGACGTCTGAGTCTTAAGGTCGGTCAAAAATGGGGTGTCTACAGAGATGTACGTCGAGAGAAAAGTAAGAAAAGGGTTTTGAGAGAAAAACTGAGCCTGAGGGCCGAGTGATGTGAGAAATATATGTGAGATGGGGTGGGAAACATTACCTATAGCAGTAGTGGACTCCCCGCGAATCTAGCCGTCTCCCGGCGATGAAAAGTATCCAAACCCATCAATGTCTCAGCTAGTGTCATGGCGATACAGCTCTTGCCCTCTTTCAAGCCCTCGGCAACCTCAATCAAACGGACACTAGATCCTCCGAAGCCTGGGGCAAGCAAGAAATGAGACAGCATACACAAGCAAAGCGCATGTCGCCGAAAACCCTGCCAATGATGGTCGCGGCGGTCACCAGCATCAGAAAATCGATGAACCAAGCTGGGGATGTCCAATTCCCCGTCGTGGATCAAAGACCGAGCATCGTGCATAGTGAGCCCACACATCCATCCTAAGGCTTGGATGTGGCCGAAGCGGAATTGTGGCAAAATCTCCTCCTCGTGTTCAGACTCCATCAAAGCTTGGAAGTCTTCGAAAGTGGGGCACATCTCTTGTCCGCCAAAGCTAAAAACGTGCATAATCGGATTCTAATAACTTGTCGCGGCATGAAGGAACGGAAAACGCAGTGGGGTGTGGCTCAGCGTGAATAGTGCATTTATTTCGAAGCCCTGAAAATTCAGCTTTTCCGAGCCATCCAAGTTAGCAATCCAATTTGTGAGATTTTGGACAAGAAATGCTTCCATTTGGTGCAAAAACTGAGCTAAAAGGGAGAAACTACAAAGCTGAGGCTTTTGTAGAAGATAAGGTGTTGAGTGGAAGACAGGTGGCAGCATTCTGGAGGTTTTTTTCCATTTTTGGCTGATTGGCCAAAAAGAGTGCCGACCGACCATCTTTTTAGCCGATCGGCTAGTAATGTTGGCTGATGGTCATTTCTCTTGGTCGATGACCTTCTACACTGGCCGATGGCCTCTCTTCTTGTTCTCTGACCTATCTATGTGTTGGAGATGTTGAGAATTTGTGACTTGTTCCACTTCAAATGCCTTTCGGTGATGATTTTGTTAAGTCACGCATGTGTTACTTCAATTTGTTTATCGAGTTGTTGTACTTTTGTTTATCGAGTTGTATTTTGTGTTCTTTAGTCCTTGCCTTGCTTATCGAGTTGTATTTACATTTGGTTAGCATGTCAAGTTCTTTGTTTTGCTTATCGAGTTGTTTTGTTGTCAGTTGGTTCACTACCTGATTAATGCAATTCGAGCGTTTAGTTTTCAAAACAAAGTTGAATCTCATTTGTATTGTTATATAATATGATACGATGCGATGCGATGCTTAGAATGTACAAATGTAACACTTTTTCAACAAAAAGAGCTGTTTCATTCCATCATATTTCCTTTTGCAAAAGTACAGAGTTTTAAAGAACATATATCTGCCTGACGCAGTACAATGTGTAAAAACTACTAGTAAAAAGAAAAATAAAGCAAAAAAGAAGAGCAGTATCTGGATCGGTGTCGGTTGCCTTACGTGCGAGAATCCCTCCTCGTCCTCTTCCTAGACGAAGGTCCAGGATCGCCGCCGTTACCTCTGCTGTCTGAGCATGAACCTGAGCCATCTCCGGCCTCATCCTGAGACGACTCTGCCTCTGCCTCAGACTCATCGTCATTTGGGACAGGCGCCCGTGAGCTACTCCCAGAGTGAGTACGCCCGGCTCTGCTACGGTTGCGTGCTGAAATCCCTTATCCTACTCTCCCCGCTCCTCGGGTAGGTACTGATGGTCCTGCTAAAACACCCGCTGCAGCCGGCATCTGGAATGGGGCCTGAAAAGAACAAATTGGCAGATGCATTAGTTATGCTATGCCAAGTCGAGTATGGTATCGAATACAGTGTATGATTACAGTGTATGAATGCTGTGAGCAGTGTATGAATGCCGTGAGCAGTATATGATTACAGTATATGAATGCTGTGAGCAGTATATGAGATACAATGTATCAGTGCCGTGAGTGGTATGTGAGTGCAATGTATCAAATGTCGTCTGGATAATGTAATGCATTAGATCAGTATGGAACAGATTATGCAAGGTTTTGGGACAAAAGTTGAAAGAACTTACCGGAATACTGTAGATGCTGAGCAGGTCCATGCTCCTCTGCAGCATCCCCATCACCGAAGCCGTCAGCTCCAGAGCCTGCCCAGTGTACTCTATCGAAGCCTGAAAAAGTGTTGAAGTCATTAGTATTCTGCGGGATATCAAATCAAATGAAATGACTGTACAGAATGAAAAGTATAGCACATACCAAGGTCGAGCCGCGAACTCTGATGAGCTCATGATCAGCCAGAGGAGGATCGGTGGGTATCTGATAACTGTCTCCGCCCTGTCCTTGGCATGTCATGGTGGTGGGCAGCTCTGGCCACTTTGCTCTCCGTTCCCTCTGGGAACCACTCCTGTCGCGGGCCTGAGTCGCCCTCGACGCTCCTTCTCTTCCTACTGGCGCTGTAGGCCTCTCCCTCTCAACTCGGCGAGCACTGGCCAGAGGTCGCATAAGATGAGTCTCGATGAAGATGGTGTAGTCGCCCTCATCTCGGAAAAAGTCAGCATCCCAACCGATCGGGAAATCGGTCATCTCCTACAGGGTGTACCTCTTTGTATGCCTCATATGGGTGGGAGGTGGCCTCGGGACTATATGCTCAGGTAAACCAAGGGTCTGACACAGGAAGCGCTCTCCCAAGTACCAAGCCCGGCAGACCGGACCCTCCAGCAAAACTAGGAACCAGGCAGTCTCCTGAGCACCCATGTACTGGTCTCTCACCGTATCAGGCAACACGGCCCAGGGCTGCTAGGTGATCTGCAAATAGCAGGATATACAGTTTGTTATCTGCTATTGAAAGTACAATGTAAAGCGAAGCTTAAATGAACTGTAAGGTTTGAAATACCTCTGCTGCGGCTATGGTGTCAAAGTATCTGCGGAAAAATAGGAAAGACTCTCGCGGCATCCACTTGCACCTCACATCGTATTGTTGAGAATATGGGACAACAAGGGGCATCTCCAGCTCTGGCTCTGGAGCAAGCCTCGGAAAGTAGGCATACACCCACAACTACATAATGTAACAGGGCAATGGTGAGTATGTTTATCAGTAAAGCAGAATACAGATAAAGCAGAAATCAGAGAATGATGTGCAGCGTATCGTGAAGTATGTGAAGTGTCTTGTGCAGTGCGTGCAGTGTACAGCCAGTGTAAAACAGATTACGTGTATGCAGTGTGTGTGGTGTACAGATAATGTAAGGCAAAACTGTAAAACAGAAAGGGAAGGTGTACCGCCCAGGCTTGCCAATAGCCTCTTAGCAAATGTCCGCTGCGGCGGGATGAGGAACTCATGTACCCGTACAATGTGGCTAGGCCTGCACCACCCCAATCATAGCGTCGGATCCGGGTCACATCCACCAGTGCACTCAGCCGATAGAGTCCAACTGTGTTTGCTCGGTCGGCGAAAAGAGTGGTGCCCAGCAAGAACATAAGAAACCCTTGGGCATACTACTCGACCTCCTCGCAGATCGTCGGCGCCTGTACCCTAAACTGGTCCTCGAACCATGAGTATCTCATGAACCCTGGCCAAGAGAGAGGTGGGCGAGCGCCAAGTAAGAACATCTGGGCAACATCCCATTCACCCATGTCGGTGTCAAAGGGGATTGGATCACCCCCTACTCCGATGCCAGTGAGCATGGAGAAGTCGAAGGGAGTCATCGTCATCTCCCCCGCTGTGGAAATGTGGAAGGAATCGGTGGTGTCCCACCACCTCTCCACCAGTGCACCTAGAAGGGGCCTACTCGCAGTGAGGCGCGAGAGTCCCATGCAGAAAATGCCGAAGCTGGCCTCGTCGACGATCTGGCAGACCTCATCAGGCAACTCCATGTACCAACCCCGGGCGATGGTATTCCCATATCCCCAGAAGGCATAGGAATCTCTTTGTGTTCAAGACAAATAGATGCGAAGCAGTATCAGAAATACAGTGTTTGAATGCGTTCAGAATTGTTAAAAATGCAGTGTGTGTGCATGTGTTCGAGTATCATGTATGAACGTGCTCAGGGTGAACTAAGCATGTGATCTACAAATGTGTTTGTGATGATCAGATAAAGGGCAGTATCAATTATCCAAAATATACGACCTACATTGCAGAAAGTAAAGAGGAAGGGTATACCTCAGCGGCGCCGTAAGAAAGATACGACTCCGACTCGCGTAGCAGGAGCTCCAATGGCGTACCTCGCGCGAAGCTCCTTAACTGGCGAATACTGTCGGGAGGCAAAACATGTATCGCGGGCTGGTATGTTGCCGGGTCAAAAGGCCGAACATTGAGAGGCAAAAGCTCGACCTCGGGATCCATATCCATCTCTGGAGGAGTCCCACCACGTGGAATATCGTCCGCCATCTCGAGGAGAGTGAGAAAATGGCCGAGGATATGGAAAATGGGAAAGAATGCCAAAAGTCAACCAAAAGTCAACCTCGAGGGGTGAAAAATGAGAGAAAAGGTCAAAGTGCGGAAGAAGGCACGGAAACCAAGGCTAACTCGGGGGAAACAAACCCCAAGTGAAGGAAATAAAGAATGTGGCACCGAAATCACATTTCGATCGATTCAAAGTGTTTGAAACGAAGAGGGTTTCGCGAATCAAATGTTTTTGGGATGTTGGAAAATGCGTTTGGAGCACGGATCGAAGGGGGAAAGTGATCTAGAGAGAGATGGGAATGTTTTTCGGCAAAGAGGAAGTGAAAGAATAGGGTTTGGAACCCTATACTTAAAGACCCGAGGTGAATGGACAAAACTGCCCCGAATCTGCCACTTTTGGCCGATCGGCCAAATTGTTGGCCGATTGGCTAAATTGTTGGCCGATAAGCTTGTTTGATGGTCGATGGATGGCTGATGGCTCCCCTTTGTGGTCGATGGGTCTCCAATGTCCTTGTTTGGGGTATTTCTATTGATTGGTACCCTTATCTTTCAAGAAAGTGCAAGAAAGTACACTTTTGAAGCTTAAGTGGCCTTCGTGATGACCTCGAACCGTGTCTTCCGTGTGCGGCGCTCGATACGCACGAGGTGTATCCTTTTTCGTATCCTTTTGTATATTGCAAGATTCGAGAATTGTTCAAGAATTGCTTTTGAATATCTTGCCTTACGAGTGTTTTGTCATGTTTGTAAGACGCGCATTTGTTATACGCCTTTTCACTCTTACATTGAGCATGCCTCATCTTGTTTTGAAGTTGCATCTCAACATTGTGGATTACATGCCTTTACCATGCTTGCATTGAATATGTGCCTCGTCACACTTGCATAGCATATGCATGTTGTATTGAATGTGTGTATCCACCATTACATTGCATAGAGCATGCCTGTTGCATTGTCATGTACACCTTATTTGCGTTGTCACGCACACTTGTTGCATTGTTATACTTGCGTTGTCCCGCACACTTGCTGCATTGTCATGCACTTTTCACTCGCATTGTTATGCACACACTATATGCGTTGTCACGCACGTTTTGTTCGCATTGTCATGCACTTTTGACTTGCATTGTTATGCACATCTCTCTCGCATTGTTATGCACACACTATATGCGTTGTCACACACGTTTTGTTCGCCTTGTCATGCACTTTTCCCTCGCATTGTTATGCACACACTACTTGCGTTGTCACGCGCGTTTTGCTTGCATTATTATGCGCACCCTTAGGTTGCATTGTCTTGCACCCCTCCATCCGCATTGTCACGCACTCTTAGGTTGCATTGTCTTGCACCCCACCATCCGCGTTGTCACACACCCTTAGGTTGCATTGTCTTGCACCCCTCCATCCGCGTTGTCGCGCACCCTTAGGTTGCATTGTCTTGCACCCCTCCATCCGCGTTGTCGCGCACCCTTAGGTTGCATTGTCATGCACCCCTCCATCTACGTTGCCATGCACACCTTGCTTGCGTTGTTACGCACACTTGTTGCATTGTCATGCACACCCTGCTTGCGTTGTCACGCACTCTTATGTTGCATTGTTATGCACACCTTGTTTGCGTTGTCATGCACCTTACTTGCATTACTATGCACTATTCACTTGCATTGCTATGCACTTTTCACTTGCATTGTTATGCACTTTTCACTTGCATTGATATGCATATTTCCATCGGCATCATATGTGCACGCGTTTATCTTGTGTTGATATTATATTTTGATATAGCGTTGATCATATGTTCCTGTTATATTGTACTTGTCAAAATCTCTCTTTTGTGCAGGTATGATATTGTATGTACGGTTCATTTGAAGTTGGTGAAACTAGACGATATTGTATGTACTCCGCGTGAGACGCAGTGAGAATTGTATAATTTTCTCACATCCTTTCTGCATGAGATGTAGTTTGGTTCGTATTTACTTGCTTGCATAGTGTTCGTTTAAAATGTTGCATTTATTTTGCATAATTGCTTCATTACAGCTCTCTTTGCATGATCATAAGTTATGTTCGGCATTGTGCATGTCATTTGCATCTTGCCCCTGCCTGCGGGCGCATCTCTTTGTTATCTTGTATGCTTATCTAAGTCTTCGGCCTTGTCAGAAATGGGTCGTCTCTAGGCTTTGACATTCACTGCCATCACCTTATGACTTTCGAGTTCTGTCAAAGAGGGGCAACTCTAGACACCCCATTTTTGACTGTCCTCAAGACTTGGACGTCATCGTTTGAACACACGATGATCATCCATGCTCGTGTTCGTTTTGAGTTCCCGAAGGTCTCGGCTGCGCACTTTGCCTCAAGATCTCTCAACTTGTCTGTTTTGTGCTTGGTTGTGGACCAAGGACTTGTGGTTTTGCTTCTGAGGGAAGAGGGTGGCTTGTTGGCCATCCCTACAACCCATCGGCCAAGCCTTGTGCTTGTCGGCCTTGTTTTCTTGCCATCGGCCATAAGTGGTGGCCGATCGGCACTCCTTTTGGCCGATCGGCACCCTTTTTGGTCAATCGACTATATCTTTTGGCCGAGACCTTTCCACCTGCTTTTGCAGATATTTTTGTGCCAGCTGTGATAGCTAGTAAGCACAGATTTCATCCTCCATACACGTGTATGGAGGGATTGAAACAAGTCTCAAGCTTGCTCAACAAGCTTGAGATTTGATTTTCTATAAGAAGGGATTCCCTTCTCCCTTTCCAGAGGTTCTGAAATCTTGATATAGAAGATATATATCACTCTCTCTATATTTCCTCTCTCTCTCTCTCTATATATATATATATTTGCACTTGTTTGTGCTAAAAAGTGCTTTTTTATCATACTATTGCACACAAACACACACTCAAACACCATCCTTTTGTTGCTGAGGCTTCTTGAAGTTGGTTTTGGAGTTTTTGGATTGGTTTTGGTTCAAAAAGAGTGCTGGAGTTGTAGCTTTGAAGTTGTTCTTCAAGGGTGAGCTTCTAACCCTTAAAACCCTTGTTTTGGTTTAACTCTTGGACCTATTTGCATGCTTATTTTGGCTTGACTTTAAACGAATTTTTTTTTTGATTTTGCATGCTTAACATGTTTGTTTAAGGTCTCTTTTGTGTTAAGGGTAGTCTACCCCCTCTTAGGCCTTGTTTGGCTTTGTTTTGTACCATCCTTTTAAGCTATTGGGACCACCTGGTTTTGGCCTTCTCACCACTGAAAACTCAAAGGAATTTCAGTGGTGGAAATGGTGTTTTGAGGTCCCAAATAGGAGAGGGTCATCCCCTCTCCTTGTGTTTTGTATGCTTGCTTTGTATGCCTCATGTGTGACCATGTTTGTTAAGCTTATGTTGGCTCTATCTTAGCATGTACTTGGGGTTATTTTGACATGGCATACCACTGTTTTGATTTTGTTTTGTCATCCCTTGAATGCCTTATACACTTGTAGTGTAGATGTTACAAACTAGCTTTGTGTGCTTCATGAAGTAGCATGTCTTTCTAGCTTGTTTTGAGTCCATCTTAGCATGTTCTTGGTGTTTTTTTGCCATGATATACCTCTGTTAAGGTATGGTTTGATAGCCCCATGCATTCTCCATGCACTTGTAGTGCAATTTCATGAATTACCTCTGTAAAGGTTTGTGTATCATGCTTTAGACTGTCATTCTAGCACGATTTTGGCTTAACTCTAAGAAGCTTTTGGCCATGTTTGACCATGCTTAAGGTCTGATTTGTGTTTTTTTTGGTCATACATACATTGCTTTGTATACCCATGGTTCATTCTAGCTCATTAGCCTTGAGTTTCCAAGCCACTAGCATGCATTGCTTGGGCTATTCACATGATTTGGCATCATTTGTTATGTGATTTCAGAGCATGTTTCATTGCCATGCCCTCACATTTGTCACTCTTTCCATGCTTTGAGGAGTTGGTTCTTTATGCCTTAAGAATGAGCCATTGCGTATACCATTTTGCCTAGGCTTGTAAGCTGCCATATCAGTGTGTATTTGGTCTCATTTTGCCATGATATAACTCTGATTTTTGTTGTTGAAGTCACCTCATGCTTGGTTTTGATAGGTGTAGTGTAATACTCCTTATTAGCCTTGCAAGTTCATGCTTCATGCCCTTCATGTTAGCTTGTTTTGGTGATGCTCCATGCATGTTTTAGACTCATTTTGGCATGATCTAGGATTTTTTTGGGTTGCCTTGGCTATATGTTTCATGTATTGCATAGCTATGGTGTAAGTCCCTTGGCTAGTTTTAAGTTTTGAGCTTACTAGCATGCTTTGCTTGTCATATGTGCATGATTTAGTGTCACTTGGGATGTGATTTCAGAGCCTATTTCACTGCCACACTCTCACATTTTCCACTCTTTCAATGTGCTTGAGAGTTGGTGCCTTCATGCTTTGTTTGTGAACCAATTGGTATGCATGCTTGTATATTTTGGACTTCATTTTCAACATGCTTTGGGCCATTGTATTGGCATGCATAAGGCTTATTTGGGGTTGGTTTGGTCCATTGAATTTTGCATTGCATAGCCCTTACCATTGCATTGTTGTTTGCATGTTGTTGCATGCTTGTGGCATTGCATGTTGTTGCATGTTCATGATGTTTAGCATGTTGATTAGATAGCATGTTGTTCCATGCTTGTTAGATAGCATGTTGTTGCATGCTTATTCCATTGTATTGTTGTTGCATGCTTGTTGCATTGCATATTGTTGCATGCTTGTCGCATTGCATGATATTTGCATGCTTGTTGCATTACATTGTGTGTGCATGCCTTGCATTGCATTGTGTTTGGATAGGGTGTTAGTCCAAACACGAGGAATGATGGACGTTTCATACTTGAAGTGATGAAACATGCCTCATTTCTCGGTCGCCGACCCTCTTGATCAAGCATGATAGAGGTTAAGGCATTTTTGTGTCTTTTGTGCATTTATGTGATATTTGCGTGGATTCATTGTCATTGATTTGTGCAACTCGGCCTCTTTGGTCATCATGCATTGAAATGCATGATTGATGGCTTGAGAGCCGATCACTACACTCCTTTGAGCTTTAAACATGATAAAGAGTGTGGTTGCACACACATTTTCTTGCAAATACACTGCCATGCCTCTGTTAGTGCTCTGTTACAGCAAAAGGAGAAGTTTGCAGGAAGAAGTGGCCGATCGGCTATCAAGTGTGTCGATCGGCTATCAATAATTGGCCGATAGCCTTGAATTTGGCCGATGACAATTATTCTTTGGCCAATGGTCGCTTATTTTGGCCGACTACCACTCAGATGGTTCCTAAGGTAGGTCAGAAGCATCATGGAAGTTGTCACAATTTTCAGAGGTGCAGAAGTGTGCAGTAGAGGCAACATGAGGCATGGTAACAGATTTCTGAGCGAGGCGATCGAGCATGTATCTTTGAACTCTTAGAACTGAGCTGAGGCTTTGTAATTTGTAATTAGCTTTACTTGATTAGTTAGCTTTTGAATTTGTAATTAAACTAGCTAATTTGTTAATAGTTAACATGTTGTAATAATTAGCTTAGTGTTAGCTAGTTATTCAATTTGATTATGTAATAATTAGTTTAATTAGCTTAGATTAGCTAGTTAACTTCTTATTTGGACCCTCCGTCGAGAGGGCCAGCTGTTGTAATAAGCGTGCGTGTGTGCGATGCATCTCTTCCAACCTCCATTTCTTTCTCCCTTTTACTTAACTGCTTTCGATGGTTAGTTTTAGGGCATATTTCAATTAGCATCCTTATGCTTGCATGCGTGCATCCATTCATCCGTTTTGCATGCACCGGGCTCGGTGTATCATGCTAACTGCATTGTATTTCAATTCCTATTTGAATACATGTTATCTAGTTGCATTCACATGACATCTTAGAATAGCCGAGCCTATCTTAGTTGCATTTTGCATGTGTTGCATTAGGCATTCTTAACATGAGCTAGGATCATGCATTGATTACTAACTAGCTTCTTTTTTGGCTCGGAGTACACTGTGAGTGTTTATGCTTTAGCATCCTTGCATGCATGTAAGTGTTACCATGATAGCATGCTTGCCATGAGGCTAACTGCTTAAGTGATTAACTGCATGAATGCCTGTGGATGAAGGTTGGATTGCTTGAATTGGAACAACTCATCAAAATCCGAGTTTTAAGCCCACTTGGAGTGGCAAAATCATGTTTTCTAAGCCCACTTGAGGGTGGCAAAATCCGCGTCTTAGCCTACTTGCGAGTAGAATCTTCAAACCATTTTCAAACAAACGAACATGAAGTGTTTTGTTCCAACTTAGGCGATCTAGTCTATACTTGTATGCTGTGCGCATCACATAGTAATTCTAGGTTAAAAATCAGAATAAGAACACATGTGTTTTCAAAAACAAAATATCATGTTACTAAAGGCCGATCTCTGATCGGGCGAGCGGGGGTGCTCATTGCATGACCTTCCCCTCTCGTACCCAAGTTCCCAAGCCAAGGCAACTTTGGTGATGACGGACACGTGGCCTTAGGCACAAGTCAGGGTTTCCTAAATTTCCCAAAATAAAATATTTAGGTGGCGACTCTGTATCTGGCAAAGCAGTACATGTTTGACACTTCTTTATTAAAAATTGATTTTCCAAAATGATTTGCCGAATTTGGACTCTTTGGTGATTTATCAGTCTCACATTGCACTTTGTGAGATTAGATTCAGAACCGTGACGCGAGTCCGAACTGTAGTAGCTAAAGAACAAAACGATTCGCACCCTCGTGCGCGAAGCCGGGCGTTCTCGGGCAGTCTACAGAGAGTCAGGAAGGATTCACCAATGCAGTGTCTACAGCTGTGATACCCCTGTTCTGTATTATGTTGATTGGTCCCTAATACGTATGTGATTATATGTTTTGATATGATTTTGTGTGCCATTATATGGATATATGTGATTTTGGAACTCTATCTGTTCACCGTAGGAATATCTGTTTGAATAATCTGCTTTGGAAATTAAATCGAGGGCCTTATCGGCCACCGAACCCGAAATTGATTACGCCATTGTGATTGGCATAATTTTTAGAACCTACGGTGAAATTTAATTAGAAATTGATTCTGGTTAGATTAAACTGATTAAATTGATGAATTAAGGGCCCAAATATTTTATATTAAAATATTATACTAGTGGGGCTTGTTGTATAATAGCACTACACTCCCCTTTAACTCTTAGGAGCTCAAAATCTGAGGGATTGAATTGTGAGAGAGTGAGGGCCGGCCTTAGTGAGAGAAAGGGGGAGAAATTGTGCATTTTGGCTTAAAGCTTGGGAATTTTGGGGATTTAGCTCAAGAATTGACTAGAGCTTAGAAGATCAAAGCTTCTAGGTGAGTAGTTCTTGAAGTATAAATTGTAATTTTGTGTGTTCAAGCTAATTTGGTGATCAAGAGCAAGATTGAAAGGAAATTGTGTTGGATTTGTTAAATTGAAGCTTAATATGTGCATGCATGTAAAGACTTGCCTTGAAATTGCATGTTTGAACACAAATGTGTATAATCCATGTGAAATGTTAAAGGAAACTCATGTCTTGATCACCATTTGTGTTACCTAAGTTGAGAATGTGGCTAGTTCATCACATGCATGTACAATTTGAGAAGATATGAGCTTGAAATGCATGAATATGTATGATAGAGTTGAAGTTGATGTCAATTTGAAACATGCAAGTGTGTAATCCTTGAAATTGAGCTTCCTAATGTTGTAATCTTGTATTGGTAGTATGTTGACATGTGCAAATGTGTAATTTGAGCCATTGCATGCAAGTAAGGTGGTTGAAATGTCGAAGTTGAGCTCAAGAACACATTCTGGGTTTTCCAGAATTTTGAGGTCCACTCGAGCGGGAGAACCTCCGCTCGAGCGTAAAAATCGTGCTCCCAGCACCTTTTGCAGAATTGGGTATCCGCTCGAGCGGGGAGCTTTTGTGGATAGGCCTTCCGCTCGAGCGCTCTATTCCACGCTCGAGCGTATTTTTCATGCAACCAGTACTTTTGCAGGCCTTAAGGGTCCGCTCGAGCGGGGAATTTTATGCTCGAGCGGGGACCCTGTTTTCTGAAATTTTGTTCATGCGTTCTGTGTTTCGTTTTCCGCTCTCTTTCACTTATAATCACTCTTAGGCATATGTTAAACATTGTAAATGAGTTAATGAGATAAGAATAAAGCCTAGAGAGGAATATGTGAATTAAGGAACAGATTGAATTGTTAATGACCCTTTTGTGTTCATGGAATGTGTAGGGTCAAGCTCCAGGGCGAATCCACAAGCCAATCACTGTGAGTAATATCGATATTTGAACGCTTATGAATGTCCAATTGTTTATTCCCTTATAAGCTTTATGAGTTGCTAATTGGGATTGTGGGCAAAAGTTGACATGAATGAACGAATGGACCAAAGGTCGCTTTGATAAGAAAAATACATGGACCTAAGGTCGTTTTGATACGAATGAATGGACCTAAGGTTGTTTTGATACGTATGTATGGGCCGAAGGCCGTTCTGATACAAATGTATGGGCCGAAGGCCGTTCTAATACAAATGTATGGGCCGAAGGCCATTTTGATACGAATGTATGGGCCGAAGGCCGTTTTGATACGAATGTATGGGCCAAAGGCCGTTTTGACAATAAATGTATGGGCCGAAGGCCGTTTTGGCATAAATGAATGGGCCAAAGGCCGTTTTGACATAAGTTTTGACATGAATGGAAATCTGAATGGGCAAAAGACCAGTATGTTTGGAACTACAGTCACTTGATCTAATCTTGATATAAATGTATATATGTTAAGTAGAAATGTGAATTGGGCCCAAGGCCGTTTGGAGTATGTTGTTCTACATATTGTTTATATGACTTCTGTATTTGATATTATTCACTGGGTTATTGCTCACGCTCATTCATGTGTTTGTAGGTGAGCCGAGGGAAGTCCAAACCCAGCCCCAGTGAAGTCTGCCAGGAACAACATGAGTTTTGAGAAAGTCAGCCTTGTGTCTCACGCATGAGACCTACCCTTGCCATTTTGTTATGTAATTATATTTTGTCTTACTGGCAAGGACTTTATGTATATTTGTAAATAGTTGGTCATGGGTTGACTTAGTGGGATGATCCTGTCTTAAAGAATTTATGGTACTGTACTTTTGACGTGGGTTATTATCGTATATGGGTATGGTTTGTTTGAAGTGCATATAAGCACGGCTCTATGGACAAAGTTTTTGATTATTGCTTCCATTTGGCCCCTTTACTCTGTTGAGTTATGTCAATTTTGTTTTGAGGTCGTAGGTAATCTCAGGATTACTGGCCGGTTACGTCCTTAACCCATAGGGGCGGGTTCGGGTCGTGACAGAGTGGTATCAGAGCATGAGTTAATAACCCACACACTTGTCCAAAAAGAGCAATAAGCGTCTAGACAAGATCTAGGATGCATTCATGTGGTAAATATGAATTTGGAGGCATTGATAATGTGCTTAACCATTTCGATACGAACTTTGGAAGCATCAAGAATATGCTTAAGTGTTTTGATTTGAGTAATTGTGTGCTATGAGTTGTGAACTGCTTGCATTACAAATTATCTGAATGCATGTGTTTCTTAGTATATGCATACCTTTGTGCCTTTTGTATAAAATATAATGCAAGTCTAATCAGATGGTGAGAACCAGAGGCGATGAGATAGAGGAGTCCTCTACTGCCAGGATAGACAGAATGGAAAGATTGATCCAAGAAATGACAGAAGCTTTGAGACAGCAACAGGAGTGGCAACAGCAGTGGCAGCAACCACACCCGCCACCTCCACCTCCGGCACCACCCATGCCGGATAATCAAAATGATGATCGGATTATAGCTCTCACCAAGGAATTCAAGAAAATGAAACCACCACAGTTCCACGGGGGACTAGATCCATTGAAAGCCGAAGCGTGGGTCCTCGGCATTGAGAAACTATTTGAAGTGTTCCCCTGTTCAGAGACTCAGAAAGTGCTTCTAGCCACTTTTATGCTAGAGGATGAAGCGAGAAGATGGTGGATGTTGATGCGAGAAAATCATAAGGATGTTGACTGGGTAAAGTTTTTGGAAATATTCTATGACAAATACTTCCCGCAATGTGTACGGGATAGGAAAGTGGCAGAGTTCATGGAACTCAAGCAAGATAGCATGACAGTGGCTGAGTATGAGGCCAAGTTCACTGAGTTGGCCAGGTTTGCACCACATGTAATTGACACGGATTATAAGAAGGCAAGACATTTCGAAGGTGGACTCCGCAGTGACATCCTAGAGAGGGTGAATGTCCTAAAGCTGGAGACCTACATTGGGGTACTTGACAGGGCCATCATATCAGAGGCTAATATAGCTAGACAAGCTAAGCTAGTAACTGAATGGAAGGGTAACAAAAGGCAGGGCTTCTTTTCAAAGAAGAGATTTTTGAAAAAGCAAAATACGGGCTCCTCAACGACTTCAAATTCTTCCCGAGACACAGCTCCCATGTGCAACATTTGTAGCAAAAAACACCGTGGAGTCTGTTACCGTGCATCAGGAACCTGTTTCAAATGTGGAAGGCAATGGCACATAGCCCGAGAATGTAATCAGAACAGTGGGAAACTTGCAGCTAGTTCGACTGCATCAGTCCCAAAGCCGGGAAACACTTTGAGATCTGCTACTACTGGGGATACAGTGAGACAGGGGAGAGTTTTTGCACTTGTTCCGGGCGATACACGGATTGCCAATGCTGTTGTCTCAGGTACTATTTCAATATGTAAGCAAGATGCCTTTGTATTAATTGACTCTGGATCAATACACTCATTTGTGACATATACATTTGCATCTAGACTAAATAGACCCCTAGAGTTATTACCATATTTGTTATGTGTGTCTGCTCCATCAGGGGAATCTGTGTTATGTGACTATATATATCGGTTTTGTGATATGTGCATCGAGGATGCTACCCTATATGTAGATTTGTTGCCCTTGAACTTTAGACATTTCGATGTAATTTTGGGCATGGATTGGTTGACCAAATATTGTGCCACCATAGATTGTGTGACTAAAAGGGTTGTATTTAAACCACCAAAACAAAAAGAAATTGTGTTTGTGGGCAATGGGTTAGTGCCTCCACCTTATTTGATATCTGCAATGAAAGCATGTAAACTGATCAGGAAAGGGTGCTAGGGTTATCTGTGCTATGTGTTGACTGATCAACCTGTGAATGTTGAATTGAATGATATTCCTATTGTTAGAGAATTTCCGAATGTGTTTCCAAATGAATTACCAGGGGAATTAATAGACAGGGAGATAGAGTTTACTATTGAGACTGTGCCGGGCACCTAGCCTATTTCTAAAACTCCCTACAGAATGGCCACTGCTGAAATGAAGGAGTTGAAAGAACAATTGCAAGATCTGCTTGATAAGGGGTTTATCCGACCTAGCACCTCGCCTTGGGGTGCACCAGTACTGTTTGTGAAAAAGAAGGATGGTACCTTGCGTCTGTGCATCGACTATCGGGAATTGAATAAGGTAACAGTAAAGAACAAATACCCCCTACCCCGTATTGATGATTTATTTGACCAGTTGCAGGGATCACAGGTGTTTTCTAAGATTGATTTGAGATCCGGGTATCACCAGCTGAAGGTTAAGGCAGAGGATGTTGAGAAAACCGCATTCAGAACGAGGTATGCTCATTTTGAGTTTCTTGTCATGCCATTTGGAGTGACTAATGCCCCGGCAGCATTTATGGACTTGATGAATAGAATTTTTAAAACCTACATTGATGAGTTTGTCGTAGTCTTCATCGATGATATTTTGATATATTCCAAAAATAGACTTGAACATGAACATCACTTGAGAACTGTTTTACAAATACTTAGGGAAAGAAAATTATTCGCTGAACTAAAGAAATGTGAGTTTTGGTTGGATGAGGTTGTTTTCTTAGGACATGTGATCAACAAGGAAGGAATTTCGGTGGACCCGCAGAAAATAGAGGCAATTGTGAATTGGCCTACACCGACTAATGTGACAGAAGTTCGCAGCTTTATGGGCTTAGCTGGGTACTACAGGAGGTTTGTGAAGGATTTCTCGAAATTAGCCATGCCTCTTACCCAATTGACACGTAAAGGGCAGCCTTTTGAGTGGAACGAAGAAAGGGAATCAGCCTTTCATGAATTGAAGACGAGATTGACTACTGCACCAATTTTGACACTACCTTCAGGTACGGAAAATTTTGTAATTTTCAGTGATGCATCTTATAAGGGTTTGGGTTGTGTGCTGATGCAGAATGGAAAGGTTATTACTTACGCCTCTCGACAGTTGAGGCCACATGAGAAGAATTATCCAACACATGACCTAGAACTGGCCGCAGTTGTTTTTGCTTTGAAAATCTGGCGGCATTATTTGTATGAGGCAAAGTGTGAAGTCTATACGGATCATAAGAGCCTGAAATACTTCTTCACGCAGAAAGAGTTGAATATGCGTCAGAGAAGATGGCTGGAATTGATAAAAGACTACGATCTAGAGATTCAGTATCACCCCGGGAAAGCTAATACAGTGGCTGATGCTTTGAGCAGAAAATCAACAGGGAGTGTGGCTTGTTTACTTACTGAACAAAGGGAGATTTTGCAAGACTTTGAGAAGTCTGAAATTGAAGTAGTAGTAGGTGAACGGGAAAGACTGATAGCCGCCATTACAGCCGAGCCGGCAATTGTTGATGAAATCAAGCAGAAACAGAAAGAGGATGAGTTCCTCAGAAGGGTGATTGATGAGTTTGAGACAAGTCCAAAAGCAGAATTTAGCATTGGAAATGAAATGTTGAAATTCCGGAACCGAATATGTGTCCCTGATATCCCGGAACTGAAGAAGAGGGTTTTAGATGAAGCCCACAGATCCGTATTTTCTATGCATCCGGGTAACATAAAATGTATCGGGATTTGAAACAGACCTATTGGTGGCCTAAAATGAAGAAAGAGATTGCAGAATATGTGTCCAAGTGCCTTCAGTGTCAGCAAGTTAAGGCTGAACATCAGAAACCAAGCGGTCTTGTAGACACCCCATTTTTGACCGACCTTAAGACTCAGACATCACCAATTGAGCGCTCGGTGATATTGCATATTGTGCTCGTGCGGAAGTTTCAGAGTCTCGGCTGCGAGCCTTGCCTGCGGACTTCCAAGCTCTTTCGTGTCTTGCCTCGATTTGCGAACCAGGCTCCATTTTCTCTGTTTTCTCTTCCCAAAGGGAGGGAGAGGTCTCGTAGATCATCTCTCAGTGGCCATAGGCTACGTTTCGTGGTCGTAGGCCATTTTTCCCGTTTGGAGCCCAGTTTCCGGTTTTTCAGAGCTGACGGCCATGTGCCTCGGTTCGGGACCGCTTAACCACCTCCGTTTGCTCCGGTTTTTGGTATACACCTCCATCCTCCATTACAACACTTTGAGGCTGTTTTCCAGAGGCTAGGAGCTCCTCTTCTTGGTCCAAAAGCTGCTGGTTCATTGGTCTTCAAGGGTAAGCTTCTTTCCCCTCCTTTTTGTTCCTATCTTGCTCTATATCTAAGCCTTGCTTGCAAGCATTTTTGGGCTCCGACCCAAACTGTAAATAGTCATATTTTGAGCTCCTTTTCATGTTTAACTAAGGACCTTTTACTGTTTGAGGTCTCCTACTATCACTTGCCTCTTTAACTCTCTTTTAAGCCTATTTTTGCATGGTATTTTAGGCTTACTTGTGAGCTGTTTCGGACTTGGTCATAAACTGTAAAATGTCTTGTTTTGAGCCCCTCTTCAACTTTGTTGAAGGGCTCTCTTCGGTTTGAGGCCAGAAGCTACCACTTGCCTCTTTATATCTCTTTTAGGCCTATTTTAGGGGGAAATTTGAATTTCAATTTCCCCCCTTTTCCTCCACTCTTTTGCCTATAAAACCAGCAGCTCTAGCTGCATTTTAGGGGGTGAAAAAAAGTTTTGTTTGGGAGTCTTGCATTAAAGCTCCCTCTCTCTCTCTTCCAAGCATCAAAACCTCTCAAGTCCTACACCATTTTACACTACAACTCATAGCATCACACCACCACCATCCTTTCCAACACTTGGAGCTGGTTTTTCAGAGTTTAGGAGCACTTTTTCTCAGGCCAAGAGCTGCTGAAGTTTGGTCTACAAGGGTGAGTCCTCATTCTCCCTCTTTTGTGTTTTATTTTGTTCTATATCTAAGCCATACTTGCTTACATTTTTGGGCTCCGACCCTAACTGAAAATAGTCATGTTTTGAGGTCTTTTTCATGTTTGATTAAGGGTCCTTCCATGTTTAAGGTCTCCGGCTACCACTTGCTTCTTTACCTCTCTTGTATGCCTCTTTCTTGCATAGTATTTTAGGCCTATTTGTGAACTGTTTTGAGCTTGGTTATAAACTGTAAAGTGGCTTTTTTTGAGCCCTTCTTCAACATTGTTGAAGGGCTCTTCACTGTTTGAGACTTCCTTTGTCACTTGCCTTTTATCCCTCTTTTGGCCTTATTTTTGCATGTTTTGTTAGCCCCTTGTGCTTGTATTTTTGGGCTCTGTTCCAAACTGTAAAAATTCATATTTTGACCCACTCTTCATGTTTGATCAAGGGTATTTTGCTTTTTGAGGCTTCCTTTTTTCTCTTTGTGTTAAAACTCTCTTTTATGCCTTATTTTGCATAGTATTTTAAGCTTGCTTGTGCACTGTTTTGGGCTTGGTCATAAACTGTAAAATACTATTTTTTGGACCCCTCTTCAACATTGTTGAAGGGCCCTCCTCTGTTTGAGGCCAGAAGCCATCACATGCTTCTTTGTCCCTCTTTAGGCCCATTTCTTGCATGATAGTTTAGCCATACTTGTGTTTGTTTTAGTGGCTTGTTGTAAACTGTAGAGTGCTTCATTTTGAGACTCTCTTCAACTTTGTTGAAGGGCTCTTTGCCTTTTGAGGCCAACAGCTACTACTTGCTTCTTTATCTCTCTTTCGAGGCCATTTTTGCATGTTGGTTTAACCCTATTTGTGTTCACCTTTTGGCCTTTCTTAAAACTAGAAATATGCTTGTTTTGGGGCTTTCTTGATTCTTTCTTCATACTTCATATTCAAATAATGCATGCTTTGCATAGCCATAGGTCATTCCATGCACCTAATTTCATGTTTCGAGATTCATTTCATGCATCGGGTGCCATGTTTCCATGTTTCGGGGCTGTTTTGCATCATATTTTAGCGCTGAAATTTGCATGCTAGTATGCCATATTCCATGCCTTGCCATGCTTTGTTAGAGTGGCATTTGGTGCCTTAGGGTCGGTCATCGGTTTGCGTACAAGTGTGCACGCATCTCGAGTGTCTCATTTTCATCTAATGGCCACTTATGTGAGTGTGGCTGAGGTCCACTCATGTTGGTGTAAGTCCATTCTGCATTGTGTATGTCATTTCATTTCATAGCATTGTGTATGCTAGGTTGTATGTTAGAGCATTGTGTATGCCATGTTACATCGTGCATTGTGTATGCCATTTCATAGCATTGTGTATGCTAGGTTGTATGTTAGGATTGCATTCATGCATGTCATGCATATTGCATTGTGTTTGGGATAGGAGTTAGCCCGAGCACGGGAAACGAGGTACGTTTCGTACTCCGAGTGACGGAACGTGTCTCAATTCCCCAGTCGCCGACACTCCGGATTACCCATGATGGAGTTTAGGTTTTTTTTTGTTTTCATGTGCATTCATTTCATATTAAGTCGTGCAATTCGACTCCTCGGCCATCATGCATCGATATGCGTGATTGATGGCAAGAGGATCGAGGACTATGCTCCTTGAAGAGCAGTCAAGCATACATATGTGAAAATACATTGTCATGCCCCTTTCCTGCTCTCTGTTGCAGCAAATCAAGAATCAGCAGCCTTCCGGAGCTTGGCGCGCTTCCCAAGAACAATTGCAAACGGAGGCTAATTGGGGCATCGCAGTGGATTTCCGTACAAAGCAACTCAAACATGCATCATCCATCATCCGGAATAGAGTCGAGACAGTCCCTAGCTTGTATGCTAGTTTAATGCTTTCCTAGATTAATTTGTAAATTAATTAGGACTTTGTATTTATTTGGACTGTATTTATTTGGGACTGTATATTATTCTTTCGGACCCTCTGAGCGAGGGCAATGTTGTAATAAGTGTGCGTGCGTGTGATGTATGTCTTCCAACCCCATGTCTTTCTCCATTTTATTTACCAGCTTATGATGGTTAGATTAGGGCATGTTTAAATTAGCATACAGTATGATAGCATGTTTGCATTCATTCATCTGTTTTGCATGCACCGGGCTCGGCGCATCATACTAACTGCATTTGTATTTCAATTCTAAGTTGAATACATGTTAGCTGTAGCATCCCATATGCCATGTTTAGAATAGCCGAGCCTGCTATAATTGCAATTTTGCATGTGTTGCATTAGGCATTTCTGTATAGTTAGGATCATGCATGGATTTCTAATTAGCTTCTGTTTTGGCTTGGAGTACTCGGTAAGTTTTTATGCTTTAGCATCCTTGCATGCGTGTGAGTGACTGCCATGAATAGCATGCTTACCATGAGGCTATTTGCTTATGTGATATAACTGCCTGAATGCCTGTGGGTGAAGGTTGGGTTATTTGGATTGGAACAATGCATTGACTGTGAGTTTTAAGCCCACTAGATAGTGGCAAAACCATCTTTTCTAAGCCCACCCGAGGGTGGCAAAATCTGCATTTTAAGCCTACTTGCGAGTAGCAAACCATCTTTCAAAAACAAACATGAAATGTTTTGTTCCAATTCAGGCGACCCGGTCTATACTTGTATGCTGTGTGCATCACATAGTAAATCTAGGCTAATAACCGGAATAAGAGCACATAAGGTTTTCAAAACTCGATATCATGGTTAGTAGAGGCCGATCTTTGATCGGGCGAGCGGGGGTGCTCACGAAGTGACCTTCCCTAATCGTACCCAAGTTCCCGAGCCGAGGCAACTTTGGTGATGACGGACACGTGGCCTTAGGCAAACGAGTCAGGGTTTCCTAAATTTCCCAAAAAAAAAATATTTAGGTGGCGACTCTGTATCTGGCAAAGCAGTCCATGTTTGGCACTTCTTTTCTAAAAATCTGTTTTCTCAAAACGATTTGCCGGATTTGGACTCTTTGGTTCAAGATTAAGAACCGTGACACAATTCGAGTCCGAACTGTAGTGAGGTCCCCTGCGGACTTGTTACAGTTTCTGGCGACTCTGCTGGGGATTTAGAGAACTTGACTCGAACTCATGATATCTTGTTTTGACTACACTTATGTGTTTCTTTGCATTGCATTTGCATTGGTGCGCCTAGGACACCGTGTTTGCCATCTGCTATTCTTGAACGGTTTGCCGGAGGCTTGTCTTGTCAAGGCATGACCATAAGGCTGACCGGTTGTGGGCTCTGCCAGTATGGGAACACAAACCCCGGTTTTACCGGGGCACCCTTTTGACCATTCGACCTTGTACATATCGAAATCCGTAGTGACCATTCCAAACTAGGACAGGTTGCTTACTCGATATAGGTTGGTTGAAACCGCTGCGTGCGTAGTGAAGCCCTAGTTCCTGACAAAATAGGGCAGGGAAACCCTACCCCAACATAGGGGTGTTTTGGCTCTCACTTATCTGTTATGTGCTTTTAGAGTGCGTCTCTACAGGAATGCATGTATCAGTTTACAAGTTTGGGCATCAGGCCTGCGGGCACCAATTCAGTATTTTGGGATTCAGTTTACCTGAGGGTAACAGTTTACAGGCAGAATTTTGGGCAGAATTCAGTATAGAGCACACTCATTCAACTATGCTCATATATGTTCAGGTGAAATCAGGCTGAGATGCTGTCTGTTTTCTCTTTTGCTAGGGGTAGTCCTGGAATCATAGCTTCAGAAGGCTCCGATATCCCCCGGGTACACCGAACTTGAGTTGATAGACTTTGTCAGGTCAGAGATTCAGTTCAAGGGCAATCAGTATTCCTTCGCCAGAGGTAGGGTAAAAGGGCTAGTCAGGCACAGATCACCAGTTCAGTAGTTATCAGATTGGTGGCCCTTATCCACCCCACCAGTGAATAGTCAGGCTGAGGTCTCAGTTTCTACTGCAGGGATAGATATACCAGTCAGTCAGATGGATCAGCAGAACACGTTAGAGATGGAGGCAATGATGCGTCAGATGCAGGAAAGTATGAAACTCATGCAGCAAGATGCTGTCCGCCAAGCGGAATTTTCCAAACAGTAGGCTGCGGTCATGACCCAGCAGGCAGAGCTAATTACCCGGCTACAGCAGCAAGCTAGAGTATCAGCCTCACATCAAGCTCCTCCCCCACCAAGAGATCCAATACCCGGGGAGGCACCAAATGTTCAGAACATCCAGGAGGATACAGACATCCCGACAGGGCCGGCTCCGCCCCCGATTCTACATTAACTATCCAAGGCACCCACTCCTATCAATCAACCGGACTCTCCCTTTGAGTTCGAGGTGGACCCTACAGCGTTGAAGGTGAGAAAGCTTGAGAAATTGTTCAAAAAGTCTCAGGGGGCCCACTCTATTCCTGATATAGAGGATGGTTATACCGACTCAGTGGTGACATTACCGGATCGGTTCAAGATGCCACATATTGATCGATTCGATGGCTCTGAAGATCCAATGGTGCACCTCCAGCTGTTTTCTGATATCTTGAGGCCAATGGGCTTGACCACAGCCCAGAAATTGTCACTATTCGGCCGAACCCTGTCTGGGATAGCCGCAATCTGGTATGCAAAATTGGAGAACTCTGTGAAATGGAACTGGGAAGAGCTAGCCGAGGCCTTTATTGCTCAATACTCCTACAACACACAGATCGAGGTCACAACTCGTGATCTTGAAGTCACCCGCCAAGAGCCAAATGAGGGTTTCTCAGAGTTCGTGACGAGATGGAGAGCAAAGGCCTCAATAATGACTACAAGGCCTTCCGACAAAGATCAGATCAGGATGATTGTTCGAAATCTGCATGGCAAGTTGCTGCAAAAGATGGTTGTTCTACCTCTGTTTACCTTTCCAGCCCTTCATGAAATGGGGGTTCAAATCGAGGATGCCATCAGACAAGGGATCTTTGCAGAAGATAATGAGCCTTTGAAGAGGAATGTTGCTTGCAGTTCCAATACTACTACTGATGGTAGCACAGCTGCGAAATGCTCAGAAGTAGACACTATCACCACTTCCCTCAATGGCCAAGAACCAACCATTTCAACTCGGCCCCAAGCCCGAAAATTCCATCCTTTTTACATGAGTCTCTATCAAGCTTTGAAAAAGCTACGAGAAGAAGGGCACCTAGAACTTCTAGAACCCCAATCCCTTCCAAACCCTCTTCCGCCAAGATATGACCCAGCTAAATACTGTGCCTACCATCAACAGCACGGTCATGATACGAACCGTTGCATCCGCCTCCGTCATAAGATTCAGGATCTTATTGACGAAGAGACCCTAGCTCCACCAAAAGGACCTCAGGTTAGTACTAACCCATCACTTCTACATCTCAACCTCATCCATACACTACCATCCACCTTCGACCCCAGCATATGCATCACCCCAGCCCATCTACCCAAGCCCGAGGTGTTCATTCCAAAAAGCATGGACTTATGCATGATGGATGCACCTGGACCCCAATCATCTCAAGCCCGTGAGCCCACTACTTCTGAGCTAAAGAGAATGATCGAAGATCTCCAGAGAACTGTGACAGATTTGGCCTCCGGGACACTGGCTCCGTCATCAACCACATCACATACCAGGGAGTTCGTGTCAAAAGGCTCCCCAGTCTTGGAACGGGCTGTATTTGAGGAATGCCAATCCCTTGGCAAGGTGGATGCGAGTGGAAAGAACAAGATAGGGACGGACATGGATCCCCATGAACATCTTTTGTTCGCTGTTGAGGCTTTGAAAGCCGAGGGACTGAACAAAGAGCAAGTCCTCGCAGTTGTTGTAAAAGTTGTGGATGACACTTTCGCTACTCAAGTTGGGGGCAGTCTGAATCAAAGGGAAAACTGGGAGAAGGGCCGTCATACTAAAGGCAATCCTTTCAACTATAATCCTGCACTCGGAAGAGATCAGCAAACCAGGCCAGCACCTGCCAATCCCTTTGCTGGTGCGTCTAGCAAAAATCCACAAACCCAGAAGTACCAACCCTGAGGTCAGAGGGTCTTCCATGCCCTCCACATGCCTTTGTCCAAAGCTTTCCAAATCCTTGTCGGACAAGGCCATCTCAAAACCCTTGAGCCTCGGCTTTTCCCAAATCCTCTTCCGGCTATGCATGATGCCGCCCAGTACTGTGCCTTCCATCAGCAAACTGGCCATACTACCGACAACTGCTTCCGTCTTCGCCATGAAGTACAGGATCTATTTGACAACGGGGTCATTGTCGCGCCAAGCTCTGCAAAGTCTATCGGCACTGGATCGGTGAACTTGGGGGATAATGTGGCCATGTGATCGGGGGATGAACCGCCTGCGGATGGTGCTCAGTTTACTCCAGATATGGTGGATGGCACGCACTGTTCTGAGCAATATGCAAACACCAGTTTTTGTGCTTTCTGACTTGGGTATTGAGTCAGTCTTGTTGTTTTGTATAGAGTCGGTCTTTTCTTACTGAGTCAGTTGGGTCTGTCTTGTTGTACCAAGTCAGTCCTATTTTGTTGGAGTCGGGTGATTTCGGTGGTGTTACCTCGGACATCACTTGCTTGTTTTGTGTTTTCATTTTCTTTTGAGTCTGTTTCTGCCTTGGAGCCAGTAATGCCAACAGATTTGAATGAACAGCAGTGATTTTCACATTCTTGTGTTCGCTTCTGCCTTGTGCCAGGGTGTGCCAGAAGTTCTGAATGAAATGACAGTGCTTTTCGCCTACTTTTCTGTGCCTCGAACTCATTGCTTTGACCTAAGTTTTTCAAAACCTTTTGAACACTGCGGTGAAAACGAAGAGGAAGGAATTCCTCGGGATTTGCAAAGATTTGATCAATTGAGAGAAAGAGAGGCATGCTATGCCCTTAATGAATGAAATCATACTTGTTAGTGTGAGTACTGGGAAGGATCCTGGCTTGATCCAGATTGGTTCTACACTGTCTTCAGCGTGAACGACTGGTCACTTTCTTAAAAGATTTCAAAAAATGTTTTGCGCAGTCCTGCGAAGACCTGTGTAGAATTGCTCTTGAGATTGTACAGCTTAGGATCGCTCTCAGCCTCGAGACTCGACCCCCCTTCGCTTTCCGACCTTGAACCTTAACTCAGAATGTTCAACGGTCAACCGCAATGTGAGGCCTGTGTGGCCAGATTCGAAGCAGCCCTCGACCTAGGGGCAGAAAAATGTCAGATGTGCTCGGAGAGCCGAAGATGGATCATCCTGCAAATCAATGAAAACTGGCAAGAATGCTAAATCCCAGAAGAGAAGAAAGAAGAAAGTATTGCTGAAAAACAACTGAGTTCCTATCCACAACACTAGGGGCAAATTTAGCCCCCATGGGATGGACTCCTACATCGTCAGCGAACAGCAGTCACTCTCCTGGATTTAGACGGATTCGAGATCTCAGAACCATTTGACATGGACCAAGCTACACTTTTACCCTTGAGAGGCTCGTTGGGCCGAAAACCCGAAAGGGCGACCCAGACAAAAGTTAGAGCGAGAAAAAAAGAGAAGAAAAGAACAAAAGAGAAAAATACAAAAAAAAAAATGAAGAAAATGCAAAAAAAAAAAAGAAAAGAAAAAAAAAAGAAAAGAAAAGAAGAAAAGAAATGAAAAAGAATTGAAGAATATAGCTCGCAAGGTTGATAACCCGCAACAGGCGCCTTGGCAAAAGTTAGAGCATAAAAGGAGAGGTTAAATACCCGAGTGTACCTTAACCCCGAACTACGTGAGGCTTGATTCCCATCTTTGGGATACGTAGGCAACTTCATTCTGAAGTCCAGCCGTAAAACAATTCAAATCCGACTATGTCCATGCGATGGTTTTGGTCATCTTTGCTTTCTCTGAATCCGAGAATTTGGTTGTGTTCGTCACTCTGAGGACTGACTACAATGTGCCGCGGTGCTATCCAAACAAGGGGCAACTTTCCGTTGCCATTCAATACGTTGCGGTGCCGTTCAAACAAGGGGCAACTTTCCGTTGCCAGGAAGCTCTCTTCAAACAAGGGGCAATTTTCCTTCGGATCTGAGGTTGTGCATCTCAAGGGTAGGTTCCGTGCTCGTTCAGCAGTGGCCGTTTGCGAAATAGTTTTTGAGAATTTTTACTAAGGTTGACTAATCTTCTCGAAAAGTATTCCATTTTTCAAAACTGGACCATTTCTTGGACCCAAAAAAGAAAAATTTTCAGTGCTCATAGCCTGACTTGCATGATTTTAAATCAGAAAACTGAACAAGCATGTTAATCTAACTCTCATTTTGGTCAAAATTGTTTTAGTAGAAAGCGAAAAACAAAAAATGGTCGAAATGATGAATTAGGGGCACAGTTGAGTCAGGTGTTCTGTCTTTTCCCCATTGCCACAATACTTGCCAAGAAGGGCACTCTACCTGCCAGAAAAGGGCACAACTGAAGTTAACAGCAAAAGGGCTGAAAGCTCTCTCACCCTCCAAGCAACGAGGTATCAAGCCAAGTGCGAAGCACGAACTGGAATGGATCAAGATATTCCACTCCCTCATCTGGACAGATCTGATCACGTTCAAACTCTCCAGCAAAGCATCGTTAATCGATGTCAGCTGCAGATTTGCTACACACCCAGTTGTAGCACAGCCCCTCTGTGGGAGAAACTCACTAGCTGCGTGCAGAAGAAGAAGAAGAATCTAGCAGAATGCTAGGGGCAAGAGCCCACAACTTTCTGTTTATCCATCAACCACCCAGGGGAGGGATTTAAAATGAGAGATTGAAGAATAGAGTGGTGTGCGCTGAGAGAAAAAGTGAGGAAAGGGCTTTTTCAGAAAAAAACAGAGCTTGAGGGCCGAGTGATGTGAGAATCACAAATGAGAAAGGGTGGCAAACAATACCCGGAGAAACTGGCTCCTCGGGCACCAAGAGGTCTCTCGCCTTTGTAACACAGCTGAGTGTTGTGTTTGTGCATTTTGTTTGTCTCGTTTCTTGTTTTAAGTCGTTTGAGTGTCAACAAATGTGTTTAGGTCATTTTACCTTGTTTTCCCTTTGTTGAGTTGTGTTTAGGTTGTTCTACCTTTGCTTTCCATTGTTGAGTCGTTTTGGCTGTGGTCAGTTGTAGGCACAATACCCGGTTGAGAACACTTTTCTCATTTCATTTTCAAAAATCGTTTTGTGCTCAGAGTGCCGTGTCGTTCTCCACATTTGTGCAAATCAGGATTGGTTCTTTCATAAAGCCGCGGGGTTCAACCCAGGTCATGTGAAAACAGTAAAACAAGGACCCATCTGAAGCTATGAAAGTCCCAGGCTACCAAGCAAAAGAAAAGAGAGAAAATTTGGAGCATCTGAGTGTGTTTCAACTTCTGCAAGTTTCGTCTTTATAAGCCGTGTGTTCAGAATAAACAGAATACTGTGTTATGAGCTGTGTGTTCAGAGTGGGCAGTGTGCTGTAAGAGCTGTGTGCCGAACAAACAGAATACTGTGTTATGAGCTGTGTGTTCAGAGTGGGCAGTGTGCTATAAGAGCTGTGTGCCGAATAAACAAAATACTGTGTTATGGGCTGTGAGTTCAGAATGAGTTGTGTTCAGAACGGACCGTGTGTTCAGAATCAGCAGTGTCCTGCGTGAGCCGTATGTTCCAAAATAAGTAGAATATTGTGTTATGAGCTGCGTGTTCAGAATAAGCAGTATGCCGATGCGAGCTGTGTGTTCAAAGTGAACAAAATACTGTGTTGACTGTTTCACTGTTTCAAGCCAGAATGGTGATCAGAAGTGCTCTCCCTGAGTACCATTCCCCGCGAGAGTAAAGCGGTTTACCGCCACTCACTCCATGAGGTGCTTTCTAAAGTACCGCTTTGTTTGTTTATTGCATTCCTTAAACATCACGCTCCGCATTGCTTACAACATGTATCGTATCATCACACTTATTGCATTTATTTGCATCGTGTGTTATCTCTTATTGTTTATCCTTTTACGCTGAGCAGCGTTTAGGATCGTTGTCCCCCGGGACTCAACTTAGGTTGCGTGGAACACGCTCCCGAGTTGTTTACCTCTTTTCACGATTTCAGCGTGGTTAGAGTGTTCTCTTCCTCACACGATTTCAGCGTGTTTAGAATTCATCTCAGGTTGCGTTGTGCGCGCATCTGGGCGGTTGTTGTTTGGGCCTCCTCTCACGATTTCAGTGTGGTTTGAGTGTCCCGTTCCTCACACGATTTCAGCGTGTTTAGATCTAATCTCAGGTTGTGTTGTACGCGCACTTGAGCGGTTATTTTGACCTCTTCTCACAATTTCAGCGTGGTTAGAGTTTGGTTCTTCCTTACGCGATTTCAGCGTGTTTGGAATTCATCTCAGGTTGCGTTGTGCGCGCACTTGAGCGGTTGTTTTTGGACCTCTTTTCACGATTTCAGCGTGGTTAGAGTGTTCTTTTTCCTCACACGATTTCAGCGTGTTTGGATTTTATCTCAGGTTGCGTTGTGCGCGCACTTGAGCGGTTGTTTTTGGACCTCTTCTCACGATTTCAGCGTGGTTAGAGTGTTCTTTTCCTCACACGATTTCAGCGTGTTTGGAATTTATCCTGGGTTGCGTTGAAGACGCACTAGGCGGGTTGTTTTAAGGCCTCTCCTCACGATTTCAGTGTGGTTTGAGTGTCCCGTTCCTCACACGATTTCAGCGTGTTTGGATTTTATCTCAGGTTGCGTTGTGCACGCACTTAAGCGGTTGTTTTCGGACCTCTTCTCACGATTTCAGCGTGGTTAGAGTGTTCTTTTCCTCACACGATTTCAGCGTGTTTGGAATTTATCTCAGGTTGCGTTGTGTGCGCACTTGAGCGGTTGTTTTTGGACCTCTTCTCATGATTTCAGCGTGGTTAGAGTGTTCTCTTCCTCACATGATTTCAACGTGTTGGAATTTATCCCAGTTTGCGTTGAAGACGCGCTGGGCGGGTTGTTTTAGGACCTCTCCTCACGATTTCAGCGTGGTTTGAGTGTCCCGTTCCTCACACTATTTCAGCGTGTTTGGATCTTATCTCAGGTTGCGTTGTGCGTGCACTTGAGCGGTTGTTTTCGGACCTCTTCTCACGATTTTAGCGTGGTTAGAGTGTTCTTTTCCTCACACGATTTCAGCGTGTTTGGATTTTATCTCGAGTTGCGTTGTGCGTGCACTTGAGCGGTTGTTTTTGGACCTCCTCTCATGATTTCAGCGTGGTTCGAGTGTCCCATTCCTCACACGATTTCAGCGTGTTTGGAATTTACCTTAGGTTGCGTGGAACGCGTTCCTGATTGATTTTCTTTGTTCTTCCTCCACTCACGAGTCCAGCGTGGTTGGCGTACATCACCATTTTGCATCTATTGCACTTTTTATTGCATCGCATCTATTATCTATTGCATCACATCTATTACATCCATTGCATCATATCTGTTTTATTGTCCGGTCTAGGAGACCTTAAATCCTCTAAAGGTGCAATTCCTTTGGTGTTTGTCGTGCCCGAACGACTTCCGGTGGTCTGGTATAGCCACCTGCCTGTGTTAGCGGTGAGTTCCTAGGAGACCAACTGAGACGGTGGAAACTAGAGTTCGAATGGCTCATGCCTAGAACGCAAAGGTTCGGGATTTCCGAGACTAAAGTCTGGTTTAAATACCCAGGGGTATATCATCGGCTTGAAATCTGTATGGCAGCCCCATAGATTGAGATAGCATATGTGTGCGCCTCAATTCTGGATACTGAATCAACCTAGTCTGTCACCCTGTTGGAGAATAGGGAAAGCTGCAACCATAGTCAGGGAGAAAAGTAACACCTGTGGTTCGACCAAGAAGAAGCGAGAGATCTCCAGCACCATGAGGCACGATATTGTATGTACGGTTCATTTGAGGCTGGTGCGACTAGACGAACCGCGCAAGTATTGTATCTTATCCGTGTGAGACGTGGCGAGAATTGAATAATTCTCCGCATTCTTAACTGCATGAAATGTAGTTGTTGCTTCGCATTCTTGCTTAAAACTGTTGCATCTATTGTGAATATGTGCTTCATTACAGCTTGCTGCATTTGCATGATCATTGAGTTGCCTTCGGCGTCTTGCATTGCCGATTGCATTTTGCCCCTCCCCTGCCTACGGGCGCGCCTGCAGGCACATCTCAGTTTATCTCGCCTGTTTGTCTAAGTCTTCGGCCTTGTAAAAAATGGGTCGTCTCTGGGCTTTGACATTCACTTCCGTCACTTATGACTTTCGAGTTCTGTCAAAGAGGGGCAACTATAGACACACCATTTTTGACCGACCTTAAGACTCAAACGTCACCGATTGAGCGCTCGGTGATATTGCATATTGTGCTCGTGCGGAAGTTTCAGAGTCTCGGCTGCGAGCCTTGCCTACGGACTTCCGGGCTCTTTCGTGTCTTGCCTCGATTTGCGAACCAGGCTCCATTTTCTCTGTTTTCTCTTCCTGAAGGGAGGGAGAGGTCTCGTAGATCATCTCTCAGTGGCCGTAGGCTACGTTTCGTGGTCGTAGGCCATTTTTCCCGTTTGGAGCCCGGTTTCCGATTTTTCAGAGCTGACGGCCGTGTGCCTCGGTTCGGGACCGCTTAACCACCTCCGTTTGCTCCGGTTTTTGGTATACACCTCCATCCTCCATTACAACACTTTGAGGCTGTTTTCCAGAGGCTAGGAGCTCCTCTTCTTGGTCCAAAAGCTACTGGTCCATTGGTCTTCAAGGGTAAGCTTCTTTCCCCTCCTTTTTGTTCCTATCTTGCTCTATATCTAAGCCTTGCTTGCAAGCATTTTTGGGCTCCGACCCAAACTGTAAATAGTCATATTTTGAGCTCCTTTTCATGTTTGATTAAGGACCTTTTGCTGTTTGAGGTCTCCTATTATCACTTGCCTCTTTAACTCTCTTTTAGGCCTATTTTTGCATGGTATTTTAGGCTTACTTGTGAGCTGTTTCGGACTTGGTCATAAACTGTAAAATGTCTTGTTTTGAGCCCTCTTCAACTTTGTTGAAGGGGTCTCTTCAGTTTGAGGCCAGCAGCTACCACTTGCCTCTTTATCTCTCTTTTAGGCCTATTTTGGGGGGAAATTTGAATTTCAATTTCCCCCCTTTTCCTCCACTCTTTTGCCTATAAAACCAGCAGCTCCAGCTGCATTTTAGGGGGTGAAAAAAAGTTTTTTTTGGGAGTCTTGCATTAAAGCTCCCTCTCTCTCTCTCTTCCAAGCATCAAAACCTCTAAAGTCCTACACCATTTTACATTACAACTCATAGCATCACACCACCACCATCCTTTCCAACACTTGGAGCTGGTTTTTCAGAGCTTAGGAGCACCTTTTCTCAGGCCAAGAGCTGCTGAAGTTTGGTCTACAAGGGTGAGTCCTCATTCTCCCTCTTTTGTGCTTTATTTTGTTCTATATCTAAGCCATACTTGCTTACATTTTTGGGCTCCGACCCTAACTGAAAATAGTCATGTTTTGAGGTCTTTTTCATGTTTAATTAAGGGTCCTTCCATGTTTAAGGTCTCCGGCTACCACTTACTTCTTTACCTCTCCTGTATGCCTCTTTCTTGCATAGTATTTTAGGCCTATTTGTAAACTGTTTTGAGCTTGGTTATAAACTGTAAAGTGGCTTTTTTTGAGCCCTTCTTCAACATTGTTGAAGGGCTCTTCACTTTTTGAGACTTCTTTTTGTCACTTGCCTTTTTATCCCTTTTTTGGCCTTATTTTTGCATGTTTTGTTAGCCCCTTGTCCTTGTATTTTTGGGCTCTGGTCCGAACTGTAAAAATTCATATTTTGACCCACTCTTCATTTTTCATCAATGGTATTTTTCTGTTTGAGGCTTCCTTTTTGCTCTTTGTGTTAAAACTCTCTTTTATGCCTTATTTCGCATAGTATTTTAAGCTTGCTTGTGCACTGTTTTGGGCTTGGTCATAAACTGTAAAATACTATGTTTTGGGCCCCTCTTCAACATTGTTGAAGGGTCCTCCTCTGTTTGAGGCCAGCAGCCATCACTTGCTTCTTTGTCCCTCTTTAGGCCCATTTCTTGCATGATAGTTTAGCCATACTTGTGTTTGTTTTAGTGGCTTGTTGTAAACTGTAGAGTGCTTCATTTTGAGCCTCTCTTCAACTTTGTTGAAGGGCTCTTTTCCTTTTGAGGCCAACAGCTACTACTTGCTTCTTTATCTCTCTTTCGAGGCCATTTTTGCATGTTGGTTTAACCCTATTTTTGTTCACATTTTGGCCTTTCTTAAAACTGGAAATATGCTTTTTTTGGGGCTGTATTGATTCTGTCTTCATACTTCATGTTCAAATAATGCACGCTTTGCATAGCCATAGGTCATTCCATGCACCTAATTTCATGTTTCGGGATTCATTTCATGCATCGGGTGCCATGTTTCCATGTTTCGGGGCTGTTTTACATCATATTTTAGCACTGAAATTTGCATGCTAGTATGCCATATTCCATGCCTTGCCATGCTTTGTTAGAGTGGCATTTGGTGCCTTAGGGTCGGTCATCGATTTGCGTACAAGTGTGCACGCATCTCGAGTGTCTCATTTTCATCTAATGGCCACTTATGTGAGTGTGGCTGAGGTCCACTCATGTTGGTGTAAGTCCATTTTGCGTTGTGTATGCCATTTCATTTCATAGCATTGTGTATGCTAGGTTGTATGTTAGAGCATTGTGTATGCCGTGTTACATCGTGCATTGTGTATGCCATTTCATAGCATTGTGTATGCTAGGTTGCATGTTAGGATTGCATTCATGCATGTCATGCATATTGCATTGTGTTTGGGATAGGAGTTAGCCCGAGCACGGGAAACGAGGTACGTTTCGTACTCTGAGTGACGGAACGTGTCTCAATTCCCCAGTCGCCGACACTCCGGATTACCCATGATGGAGTTTAGGTTTTGTTTTGTTTTCATGTGCATTCATTTCATATTAAGTCGTGCAATTCGACTCCTCGGCCATCATGCATCGATATGCATGATTGATGGCACGAGGATCGAGGACTACGCTCCCTGAAGAGTAGTCAAGCATACATATGTGAAAATACATTGCCATGCCCCTTTCCTGCTCTCTGTTACAGCAAATCAAGAATCAGCAGCCTTTCGGAGCTTGGCGCGCTTCCCAAGAACAATTACAAACAGAGACTAATTGGGGCATCAGAGTGGATTTCCGCGCAAAGCAGCTCAAACATGCATCATCCATCATCCGGAATAGAGTCGAGACAGTCCCTAGCTTGTATGCTAGTTTAATGCTTTCCTAGATTAATTTGTAAATTAATTAGGACTTTGTATTTATTTGGACTGTATTTATTTGGGACTGTATATTATTTTTTCGGACCCTCCGAGCGAGGGCAATGTTGTAATAAGTGTGCGTGCGTGTGATGTATGTCTTCCAACCCCACGTCTTTCTCCCTTTTATTTACCAGCTTATGATGGTTAGATTAGGACATGTTTAAATTAGCATACAGTATGATAGCATGTTTGCATTCATTCATCTGTTTTGCATGCACCGGGCTCGGCGCATCATACTAACTGCATTTGTATTTCAATTCTAAGTTGAATACATGTTAGCTGTAGCATCCCATATGCCATGTTTAGAATAGCAGAGCCTGCTATAATTGCAATTTTGCATGTGTTGCATTAGGCATTTCTGTATAGTTAGGATCATGCATGGATTTCTAATTAGCTTCTGTTTTGGCTTGGAGTGCTCGGTAAGTTTTTATGCTTTAGCATCCTTGCATGCGTGTGAGTGACTGCCATGAATAGCATGCTTACCATGAGGCTATTTGCTTATGTGATATAACTGCCTGAGTGCCTGTGGGTGAAGGTTGGGTTATTTGGATTGGAACAATGCATTTGACTGTGAGTTTTAAGCCCACTAGATAGTGGCAAAACCATCTTTTCTAAGCCCACCCGAGGGTGGCAAAATCTGCATTTTAAGCCTACTTGCGAGTAGCAAACCATCTTTCAAAAACAAACATGAAATGTTTTGTTCTAATTCAGGCAACCCGGTCTATACTTGTATGCTGTGTGCATCACATAGTAAATCTAGGCTAATAACCGGAATAAGTGCACATAAGGTTTTCAAAACTCAATATCATGGTTAGTAGAGGCCGATCTTTGATCGGGCGTGCAGGGGTGCTCACGAAGTGACCTTCCCTAATCGTACCCAAGTTCCCGAGCCGAGGAAACTTTGGTGATGACAGACACGTGGCCTTAGGCAAACGAGTCAGGGTTTCCTAAATTTTCCAAAAAAAAAATATTTAGGTGGCGACTCTGTATCTGGCAAAGCAGTCCATGTTTGGCACTTCTTTTCTAAAAATTTGATTTCTCAAAACAATTTGCCGGATTTGGACTCTTTGGTTCAAGATTAAGAACCGTGATACAATTCGAGTCCGAACTGTAGCGAGGTCCCCCGCGGACTTGTTACAGGTCTACTTCAACCTCTCCCTATTCCCGAGTGGAAGTGGGAACATGTGACCATGGATTTCGTCGTTGGCCTACCTCGGACTCCTCGAGGTGTGGATTTTGTTTGGGTTGTAGTTGATAGACTGACTAAATCTGCACATTTTCTGCTTGTCAAAACTACATTTACTGCTTATAGATTGGCTACCATTTATATTGATGAGATTGTCCGTTTACACGGAGTTCCGGTATCTATTGTATCGGATAGAGATCCGAAATTTGTGTCTAGATTGTGGAAGAGTTTGCAGGAAGCTATGGGAACAGAACTGAGGTTCAGTACTGCATTTCACCCACAGACGGACGGGCAATCAGAACGAACGATTCAAACCTTGGAAGACATGCTTCGCATGTGTGCTTTGGATTTTCAGGGGAGTTGGGAAGATTATTTGCCGCTTGCAGCGTTTGCTTATAATAACAGCTTCCACTCTAGCATCGGTATGGCACCATACGAGGCTTTATATGGTAGGAGGTGTAGATCACCTATCTGTTGGACAGAGGTCGGGGATAGAGCTTTGCTTGGGCCAAAAATTGTGCAGGATACTTCTGAGAAAGTCAAGACTATTCGTCAAAGGCTCAAAACAGCTCAGGACCGATAGAAGAATTATGCAGACGTTCGGAGAAGACCTCTTGAGTATGAGGTCGGTGACCATGTGTTCATCCGTGTTTCTCCGATGAAAGACCAAGTCAGATTTGGGAAAAAGGGCAAGTTGTCGCCCCGTTACATTGGGCCGTTTCTGATTTTGGAGAGGCTTGGTCCAGTTGCCTACAGAGTAGCTTTGTCACCGAGATTCGAGCAAATCCACAATGTGTTTCATGTGTCGATGTTGAGGGGTTACCTCCGAGACCCGTTTCATGTGATTGATTATCACCGGGTTGTTATTGATGAAAGTATAGAATATGCGGAATGGCCGGAAAGAATTGTTGATCGGCAAGTGAAACAGTTGAGAAGCAAGTCCATTCCAATGGTGAAAGTGGAATGGAAAGAGCACTATGGGACGGACGCCACGTGGGAAAAAGAGGAGGAAATGCGACTACTTTATCCACATTTGTTTCTCGATGAAGGTAAATTAAGTTTGGAGGGCCAAACTTCCTAAAGGGGGGAAGACTGTGATACCCCTGTTCTGTATTATGTTGATTGGTCCCTAATACGTATGTGATTATATGTTTTGATATGATTTTGTGTGCCATTATATGGATATATGTGATTTTGGAACTCTATCTGTTCACCGTAGGAATATCTGTTTGAATAATCTGCTTTGGAAATTAAATTGAGGGCCTTATCGGCCACCGAACCCGAAATTGATTACGCCATTGTGATTGGCATAATTTTTAGAACCTATGGTGAAATTTAATTAGAAATTGATTCTGGTCAGATTAAACTGATTAAATTGATGAATTAAGGGCCCAAATATTTTATATTAAAATATTATACTAGTGGGGCTTGTTGTATAATAGCACTACACTCCCTTTAACTCTTAGGAGCTCAAAATCTGAGGGATTGAATTGTGAGAGAGTGAGGGCCGGCCTTAGTGAGAGAAAGGGGGAGAAATTGTGCATTTTGGCTTAAAGCTTGGGAATTTTGGGGATTGAGCTCAAGAATTGACTAGAGCTTAGAAGATCAAAGCTTCTAGGTGAGTAGTTCTTGAAGTATAAATTGTAATTTTGTGTGTTCAAGCTAATTTGATGATCAAGAGCAAGATTGAAAGGAAATTGTGTTGGATTTGTTAAATTGAAGCTTAATATGTGCATGCATGTAAAGACTTGCCTTAAAATTGCATGTTTGAACACAAATGTGTATAATCCATGTGAAATGTTAAAGGAAACTCATGTCTTGATCACCATTTGTGTTACCTAAGTTGAGAATGTGGCTAGTTCATCACATGCATGTACAATTTGAGAAGATATGAGCTTGAAATGCATGAATATGTATGATAGAGTTGAAGTTGATGTCAATTTGAAACATGCAAGTGTGTAATCCTTGAAATTGAGCTTCCTAATGTTGTAATCTTGTATTGGTAGCATGTTGACATGTGCAAATGTGTAATTTGAGCCATTGCATGCAAGTAAGGTGGTTGAAATGTCGATGTTGAGCTCAAGAACACATTCTGGGTTTTCCAGAATTTTGAGGTCCGCTCGAGTGGGAGAACCTCCGCTCGAGCGTAAAAATCATGCTCCCAGCACTTTTTGCAGAATTGGGTATCCACTCGAACGGGATATCTCCCGCTCGAGCGGGGAGCTTTTGTGGATAGGCCTTCCGCTCGAGTGCTCTATTCCACGCTCGAGCGTATTTTTCATGCAACCAGTACTTTTGCAGGCCTTAAGGGTCTGCTCGAGCGGGGAATTTTACGCTCGAGCGGGGACCCTATTTTCTGAAATTTTGTTCATGCGTTCTGTGTTTCGTTTTCCGCTCTCTTTCACTTATAATCACTCTTAGGCATATGTTAAACATTGTAAACGAGTTAATGAGATAAGAATAAAGCCTAGAGAGGAATATGTGAGTTAAGGAACGGATTGAATTGTTAATGACCCTTTTGTGTTCACGGAATGTGTAGGGTCAAGCTCCAGGGCGAATCCACAAGCCAATCACTGTGAGTAATATCAATATTTGAACGCTTATGAATGTCCAATTGTTTATTCCCTTATAAGCTTTATGATTTGCTAATTGGGATTGTGGACAAAAGTTGACATGAATGAACGAATGGACCAAAGGTCGCTTTCATAAGAAAAATACATGGACCTAAGGTCATTTTGATACGAATGAATGGACCTAAGGTTGTTTTGATACGTATGTATGGGCCGAAGGCCGTTCTGATACAAATGTATGGGCCGAAGGCCGTTCTGATACAAATGTATGGGCCGAAGGCCGTTTTGATACGAATGTATGGGCCGAAGGCCATTTTGATACGAATGTATGGGCCGAAGGCCGTTTTGATACGAATGTATGGGCCAAAGGCCGTTTTGACAATAAATGTATGGGCCGAAGGCCGTTTTGGCATAAATGAATGGACCAAAGGCCGTTTTGACATAAATGAATGGGCCGAAGGCCGTTTTGACATGAATGGAAATCTGAATGGGCAAAAGGCCAGTATGTTTGGAACTACAATCACTTGATCTAATCTTGATATAAATGTACATATGTTAAGTAGAAATGTTAATTGGGCCCAAGGCCATTTGGAGTATGTTGTTCTACATATTGTTTATATGACTTCCGTATTTGATATTATTCAATGGGCTATCGCTCACGCTCATTCATGTGTTTGTAGGTGAGCCGAGAGAAGTCCAAACCCAGCCCCAGTGAAGTCTGCCAGGAACAACATGAGTTTTGAGAAAGTCAGCCTTGTGTCTCACGCACGAGACCTACCCTTGCCATTTTGTTATGTAATTATATTTTGTCTTGCTGGCAAGGACTTTATGTATATTTGTAAATGTTGACTTAGTGGGATGATCCTGTCTTAAAGAATTTATGGTACTGTACTTTTGACGTGGGTTATTATCGTATATGGGTATGGTTTGTTTTGAAGTGCATATAAGCACGGCTCTATGGACAAAGTTTTTGATTATTGCTTCCGTTTGGCCCCTTTACTCTGTTGAGTTATGTCTATTTTGTTTTGAAGCCGTAGGTAATCTCAGGATTACTGGCCGGTTACGTCCTTAATCCATAGGGGCGGGTTCGGGTCGTGACAACAGCAGCCACCCTTCGGTTCACCAGTGTCCAGTCAGGTCCAGGAACGATAATCTGCTTCTCACTCAGCATGAGTTCAAATGCCGATTCTAAATGGCACAATATCCCCCATCCAGTGTGGAAGAACTCGTACAGTACCTACAGCAAACAGTTGAAGCACTGCAACAAGACACAGCTCGTCAGGCCAAGGTCACGGGCCGTCAGGCTGAGGTGATAAACAAGCTGCAACAACAACAGCCAGAGCCGACTGTGGCTTCTGCATCTCATGCACCTCCCACGGGTAACTCGACACCCGGAGCCACTATCTATACTGCTAATGTCCAAGAGAATCAAGGCAATCCGGCGAAGCCGACCCCACCACAAACTTCCAAAGCACCTACGTCTCAAACCAAGGCTCCGTTTGAATTCGAGGTTAACCCAACTGCCCTCAAGGTCAATAAACTGGAGAAGTTATTCAAACGAGCACAGGGAGTGAACTCCATCCTGGATATAGAGGACGGGTATACTGATTCTACAGTTACCTTACCAGAGTGGTTTAAGATGCCGCATATTGACTGTTTCAATGGCTCTGGAGATCCGATGGTGCATTTTCATCTATTTTCTGATATTCTGAGGCCAATGTGTTTGACCTGAGCCCAGAAGTTTTCACTATTTGGCCAGACCATGTCTGGGATAGCCACAATCTGGTATGCAAAATTGGAGAACATTATGAAACAGAACTGGGAAGAGATGGCTAAGGCCTTTATTGCTCAATACTCCTACAACACACAGATCGAGGTCACAACTCGTGATCTCGAAGCCACCCGCCAAGAGCTAAATGAGGGTTTCTCAGAGTTCGTGATGAGATGGAGAGTGAAGGCCTCGATGATGACTACAAGGCCTTCAGAAAAAGATCAAATCAGGATGATTATTCGGAATCTGCATGGCAAGTTGCTGCAGAAGATGATCGTTCTACCTCTGTTTACCTTTCCAGAGCTTCATGAAATGGGGGTTCAAATCAAGGATGCCATCAGACAAGAGATCTTTATGGAAGATAATGAGCCTTTGAAGAAGAATGTTGTTCGTAGTTCCAATGCTACTACTAATGGTAGCACAGTTGCGAAATGCTCAGAAGTAAACATGGTCACCATTCCCCTCAATGGCTAAAAACCAACCACTTCAAATCGGCCTCAAGCCTGAAATTTCCTTCCTCTTTACATGAGTCTCTCTGAAGCTTTGAAAATGCTGCGAGAAAAAGGATACCTAGAACTCCTAGAACCCCGACCCTTTCCAAATCCTCTTCCACCAAGATATGACCCAGCTAAATATTGTGCCTATCATCAGCAGGACGGTCATGATACAAACCATTGCATCCGCCTCCGTCATAAGATTCAGGATCTTATTGACGAAGAGATCATGGCTCCACCAAAAGGACCTCAGGCCACCACTAACCCATTACCTCCACACCTTAACCTAATCCATACACTACTATCCACCTACAACCCCAACATATACATCACCCCAGCCCATTTACCTAAGCTTGAGATGTTCATTCAAGAAAGCATGTACTTGTGTATGATGGATGCACTTGAACCCCAATCATCTCAAACCCATGAACCCACTACTTCTGAGCTAATGAGCATGATTAAAGATCTTCAGAGAACTGTGGTAGATCTAGCCTTTGGGATATTGGCTCCATCATCAACCACATCACATACCAGGAATTTCATGTCAAAAGGCTCCCCATTCTTGGGACGGGCTGCATTTGGAGAAGGCCAATCCCTTGGCAAAATGGAAGCAAATAAAAAGAACAAGGTAGGGGCAGGCATTGGTCCCTATGAACATCTTTAGTGGGCTGTTGAGGCTTTGAAAGCCGTAGGGCTAAACAAACAGCAAGTGCTCGCAGTTGTTGCAAAGATTGTGGATGACACTTTTGCCACTCATGATGAAAGCATTCTGAATCAAAGGACAAGCCGGGAAAAGGGATGTCATACCAGAAACACCCCTTTCAGCTCCAATCCTACACCCATAAGAGATCATCAAACCCAGTCAACACCTACCAAGCCCTCTGTCAAGCCTGTCAGAATTGGTAACCGCACCTTCAATCCCCTCTACATGACTTTGTCCAATGCTCTCCAAATCCTTCCAGGACAAGGCCATCTCAAACCCCTTGACCCTCGGCCTCTCCCGGATCCCCTTCCAGCCAGGCATAATGTTGCCAAGTACTGTGCCATCCATTAATAAACTGGTCATGACACTGACGATTGTTATCGTCTTCGCCATGAAGTTCAAGATTTGATTGACAACGAAGTCATCGTCGCACCAGGTTCTGCAAATCTATCGGTACTGGATCGATGAACTTGGGGGATAATGTGACTATGTGATCGGGGGATGAACCACCTGCTGATGGCGCTCATTTTATCCCAGATATGGCAGATGGCACGCATTGTTTTGAGCAATATGCAAATGTTGTTTATTTTACTTTCTGACTTGGGTATTGGGTCAGTCTTGTTGTGTTGTTTTGAGTCTGTCTTGTTTTATCGAGTCAGTCCTATTATGTTAGGGTCAGGTGATTTTAGGGGTGTTACCTCAGACATCACTTTCTTGTTTTGCGTTTGTCTTTTACACTCTTTCTTTTAAGTTTGTTTCTACTATGGAGCCAGTTGTGCCAGAAGTTCTAAATGAATGACAGTACATTTTCACCTACTTTTCTGTGCCTTGAAATCATTACATTGACCTAAGTTTTTTAAAACTTTTCTAACACTATGATGAAAACAAAGAGGAAGGAATTCCTCAGGATTTGCAAAAATTTGATCAACTGGGAGAAAGAGAGGCATGCTAAGACCTTAATGAATGGGATCATGTTTGTTAATGTGAGTACTGAGAAGGATCCTGGCTTGATCCAGATTGGTTCTACATTGCCTTCAGAGGAGCTTGAGCGACTAGTCACTTTATTAAAAGGTTTCAAAAAATGTTTTGCGTGGTCCTACGAAGACATGCGTGGAATCGCTCTCGAGATTGTATAGCATAGGATCACTCTCGGCCTCGAGACTCGACCCCTTTTGCTTTCAAACCTTGACACTTGACTCAGAATGTTCAACGATCAATCACAATATGAGGTTTGCATGATCGGATTAGAAGCAACCCTTGAACTAGGGGCAAGAAGGTTAGATGTGATCAAAGGAAGCTTGCAAAGACGGAATAAAAGTAGCCCTTTAACTAGGGGCAAAAATGTCAGATGTGCTCGAAGATTCAAAATTGGGTCATTTCTCAAGCTAATGGAGGCCGGCAAGAAAGCCCAATCCCATGAATGAAAAGAAGAAAAGTATTGCTGAAGGACAATCAAGTTCCTATCCACGACACTAGGGGGAAATTCAGCCCCAATTGGATGGGCCCTTTTATCATCAAGACTATTTAGTTAGCAACAATAGCCATTCTCATGGATTCAGATGGCTTAGAGATCCTACGATCGATCAACATGGACAAGTTAAACTTTTTTATCCTTGGGAGGCTCGCTCGGCCGAAAACTCAGAAGGGCGACCCAAGCAAAAGTTAGAGCAGAGAAAAGAAAAAGAACAAAAATGAAAAAATGGAAACAAAGAAAAAAGAAATGGAAAAAGAAAAGAAAAAAAAAGAGAAAAGGAAAAGAAGAAAATAGAGCTCGCAAGGTTGAAAACCTGAAAGAGCAGCCTTGGCAAAAGTTAGAGCGCAAAAGGAGAGTCTTAATACTCGAGTGCACCTTAACCCCGGAACTACGTACGGCCTGATTCCCATCTTTGGGATACGTAGGCAACTTCATCATGAAGTTCGGCCCCAATCATTTTCAGCCTGCTTGGCTCATCCATGTTGATTGGCTTATCCTTGTTCAAACTCGGCTATCCTCTCCATGTGCAAATTGGTTCATCTTCATGCTCATCTTTGTTCAAATTCGGTTATCCTATTCTGTTAGAAGATTCAGTTAGAAGACAAATCAAGTTCAGATCTGAGGTTGTGCATCTCAAGAGTTAAATCCATATCGAATGAGCAATGGCCATTTGCAAAAATAGTTTTGAGGATTTTTAATGAGTTGACTAATTTTATCAAAAATTATTCCATTTTTCCAAAACTAGACCATTTCTTGGACCCAAAAAAAGAAAATTTTCAGTGCTCACAACTTGACTTACATGATTTCAAATCAGAAAGTCGAACAAGCATGTTAATCTAACTCTCATATTAGTCAAAAGTGTTTTAGCAGAAAGTCAAAAACAAAAAATGGTCAAAGTGATGAACTAGGGGCATAGTTGAGTCAGGTTTCCTGTCTTTTCCCATTATCAATGCACTCGCCAGAAAGGGCACAACTGAAGTTAACAACAGAGGCCAAAAGACTCTCTCATCCTCCCAGCAGCGAGATACCAAGCCCAGTGCAAGACACGAATTGGAAATGGAGCATGGTATTCCACTCCCTCATTTGGATTGGTCTGATCATGTCTAAACTGGCCAAGGGCATTGTCAACCGATGTCAGTTGCAGATTTGCTGTACATCCAGTCACACCACGACCCCTCTGTGGGAAAGCTCACTAGTTATGAGTGAAAGAAGGAGAATCTGGCATAATACCATGGGCAAGAGCTCACAATTTCCTACTTTTCCATCAACCACACCTGGGGAGGGATAAAAAATCAGAGAGATTCAAGAATAGAGAGATGTGCGCTGAGAGAAAAAGTGAACAAAGTTCTTTTTTGAGAAAATAGAGCATGAGTGCCGAGTGATGTGAGCATCACAAATGAGAAAGGGTGGGAAACAATACCTGGAGAAGCTGTGGGCTCCTCGTGAACCGAGGGGTCTCTCGCCTTTAACACACATCTGAGTGTTGTGTTTGTTGTTTTTGTTTGTCTCGATTCTTATTTTGAGTCGTTTTGAGTGTAGTAGATGTGTTTCGGTTGTTCTACCTTTTCTTTTCCTTTGTTGAGTCATTTTGACTATGGTCAGTCATAGGCTCAATACCCGGTTAAGAATTTTCCAAAATATTTTGTGCTCAGAGTGCCATGCCATTCTCAACATACATGCAAAATAAAATTCTTTCTTTTATAAACTGCAGGGTCCAACCCCGATCAAGAGGAAGCAATAGAACGATGACTTATCTGAAGCTACATAGGTTCTAGACTGCAAAGCAAAAGAAAAGAGGGAAAATTTGTAGCATCTTAGTGTGTTTCAACTTCAGCAAATTCTGAGACTACATTTCAGGTGCACCTTCTCAAGCCTCGCCATTTCTCTGGAGTATGATTGTACCTTAACCCCAAGTTCAAGCCTGCTTCAAGTTGGAATGGCGATCAAAGTGGTTTGCAGATGTTACCCCTTTGCCAATATGGACAGGATATATCCTTTTGAACATGTTACAAAGTCTCCGAGGGGTAAATCGAAGAACAACATCTTTTGTTCGATCTGTCGTTCTATCAAAATTACATATTTTGTTCTCTTTTATTGCATATAATGTACATTTTCACATATACTCATGTTGTACGCTTGCCTTGCATCGTTTATGAATCATGCATAGAATATGCTTTCAATCATGCATAGAATATGCTCTTGTTTCATGCGTAGAACATGCTTTCAATTTTACGTAGAATATGCTCTTGTCTCTTGCATCGAACATGCTTTCAATTAACATCATAGCATCAGTTGTCTATCTTGCATGGAACCTGCATTGTCACTGTATTAATTTGTAATCATGTTCACTTGTTCATTATGCGTAATCTATCGCACAATAATCTCACTTCGTGCATCCACTGCACAATCTCATCATAAATCGCACTATCTTGTGCATTTCAACTTAATCGCGCTATTTTGCGCATCGCACTATCTTGTGCATTTTATCTGCATCGCACTATCTTGTGCATTTCACCTTTGCACTATCTTGTGCATCGCACTATCTTCTGCACCTTATTCGCACTATCTTGTGCATTTTATCTGTATTGCACTATCTTGTGCATCGCACTGTCTTGTGCATTTCACAGTTCGTAGCACTATCTTGTGCATTCTACTCTATATTGCACTGTTTTGTGCACCTTGCATCGCACTGATTTGTGCATTCATATATCTTTACTTTGTATCGCACTGTCTTGTGCACTTTCACTTGCACTGTCTTGTGCACCCTCATTCGCACTGTCTTGTGCACTTTCACTCGCATTGCCATGTGCACCTATACAGCACTATTTTGTGCATTCCCTTTGCATCGCACTATTTTGTGCATCTGCATCGCACTATTTTGTGCACCCATATAGCACTTTTTTGTGCATTCATTTCATATTTCAAACTTGTATCACACTATTTTGTGCATTGCATCGCACTGTCCTGTGCATTTTACCTTACATCGCACTATTTTGTGCATTGTATTGCACTGTCTTGTGCATTTCACCCTACATCGCACTATTTTGTGCAGTACATCGCACTATCTTGTGCATTATATAGCACTATCTTGTGCATTTCATCGCACTATCTTGTACATTTCATCTTACGTCGCACTATTTTGTGCATTGTATTTTGTATAGCACTATTTTGTACAATCATTCACCCTCACTTGCACTATCTTGTGCACTCACCTGGTCTAGGAGACCATAAATCCTCTAAAGGTGTAATTCCTTTCGTGTTTGTCATGCCCGAACGACTCCCGATGGTCTAGTATAGCCACCTGCCTGTGTTTGTGGTGAGTTCCTAGGATATCAACTGAGATGGTGGAAACTAGAGTTCGAATGGCCGATGCCTAGAACGGAAAGGTTCGGGATTTCTGAGAGTAAAGTCTGGTTTAAATACCCAGGGGTGTATCCTCGGCTTGAAATCTGTATGGTAGCCCCATAGGTTAAGGTAGCTTGTATGTGCCTCAATTCTGGATACTGAACTAACCCAGTCTGTCACCCTATTGGAGAATAGGAAAAGTTGTGAACATAGTCAGGGAAAAAAGTAGTACCTGTGGTTTGGAAGCGCAAGATGCAGAAGAGGAAGATCCCTAGCAACATAAGATGAGTCATCGCCAATTGCTCCTGTAAGGTACTTTCTAAATCATCACTTCCTAGCTGCATCATCATATCCATTATAATCTATTACTTCTATCGCATTGCGTATCACATCTATCGCATGCATCTACTGCACTGTCCATTACATCCATTACATTATGCATCTTTTCCATGTTAAGCTTAGTTTGGCATGTGCCCATACTTTCCTTCGTTGAAACATAGCTCTGCATGTGTACGTGCCTATTCTGCAAGAATTGTGGTCTGAGGGTTTTGGCACATTTTCTGTGTTAGACGCGGTTTGTTTTGTGTCCATGCCCTTTCTAGGTAAAACGTGGTTCGGCTTATGCCCTTTATTCACTACATCCATTGCATTGCACTTTGTTTTGTTACATTCCGTATTTAGGATCATTATCTTTCCTCAGCAGATCATTCCTTACTTATATCATACCATCCCAATTACTTGTACTCTTTCTCTTTCTACGAAACACATAGTTTTGCATGTGCTCACACCCTTTCACGTTGAAACATGGTTTTGTTATGTGTAAGCATCCATACTGCGCTGAGGCCAGTATCGAGGGTGTAGGCACTTAGCCTGTGTTAGGCGTCGTTTGGCTCTGCCCACTTTTTTTTTGTGTTAAACATAGTTTGATTTGCATCTCCATCTCTTTATGGTATTTGTGTGGTTTTGCATTGCTTGTGGTTTGATTAGTTCATTACATTGTATATCATTACAATGATTCATCGCATTGTGTATCATTTGCATCCTACCCCTGAACTATGCTGATTTGATTCCTTGCAAAGGGATACGTAGGTAACCCTCGGGTACAACCAACTGCATCTGCATTTTGTTTGTTTGCCAAAGTCTTACGGCCTTGTCAAAATGGGTCATCTTCGGGCTTTGACATTCACTCACGTCATTTCATGACTTCGAGCTCTGTCAGAGAGGGGCAACTGTAGACACCCCATTTTTGACCGCCCTTAAGACTTGAGCGCCACTGATTGATCACTCGATGATGAAAGTTGTGCTATGCAAATGTTTGATTTCTTTAGCAAGAAGAGCTCTAAATCCCAACCTTACACCCCATTTTGGACAAAAACTATTTTGACCAAAATTATTTTAGACCTTAAAATCCTCTCTTTCAAAATATTTTTGAAAATGTTTCTACGATGTTCCGAAGCTCGTATTTCGTTAAAAATTGCGTTTTTCGGTAAATCGAGTAAGGACAAAGTGGAAATAAATGAAAGAGAGGTGAACTCTTTAAAAAATCTTTTAAACATCTTATTTAGAGGTTTGGAGTTGAAGAAAATAAGAGTGGAGGAAAGAAACCTAGTCGAGGAAGAAGTTGGGTACGAACCGTTAAAGAGAGAGTTGAGCAGCCTACACTAAATCATGCCAATCCTTTTGTACAGTTGGACTTTAGTTGTGAGGCCACCACCATTGTAAAGTGGACTTCCGGGGCTTCATTTTAGACTCAAGAATCTCCTAAAGCCGAGTCCGGATGAGAGAGATATGGCTGTGTGAAGTTAGGTATCAATCCGATTAAGACAAAATTGAGAAACCTTCACTAAAATAGGCATATCTCATTGCACACATAGAATTTAGATGTGAGGCTTCCACCATTGGAAAGTATACTTCCGGAGCTTCAATTTAGACTTAAGAATGACTATAAACCGTGTTCGGATGAGGGAGATATGCCCATTTGAAGTCAGGCCATCACTGATGGCCGACAGGTGGCCGACAACCACCATTTGTGGCCGACAAACCACCATTTTTTTCCTTACGACCATTAGTGATGGCCGGCCGGGCACCACTGCAAGCTTGCTGGCCATCAGTGTAAAAACCAGATATTTACCTCAAGTTGTTTGCACAAAGTTCCAGCTATCCATTTGATGATATTTTCGACCAAGGCTCATATATTTCTATATATAGAGGACCTCCCTCTCATCTTTCAAGGTTAGAAAACATTAGGAGTGAAGAAATATTTTGAAAAATATCCTCTCTCTCTACAATCCTCTCTCACTACAATTCTCTCTCTCTTTTTCAACTTGCATAGCCTATGCCCAAACACACCAAACCAAACCTAGAGAGCTTCTTGCTAAGGTGATTTGAGCTTGGATTTGAGCTCTTGAAGCACTTGAGAGTGTAAAATTGGTTGGTTATGACTTGAGGGTTCATTCCTCTCCAAGAGGTATACTACTCTTGCTTTTGCACCATCTCTACAACACTTGTTTTCCATGTTTTCTTGCTGTTTTTAAGCTCTTTAAAACTTGTTTTTATGGGCTGAAGCTTGTGGCTTAAGGCTATTAAAGGTAGAGAGGTTAATCACACTTCTTTGAACCTTGTTCTCTAAGCCTTTTCACTTGTGTTTCCCATTCTTTCATCAACTTATTTTTATCTTTTTACCACTGATTTTTAGAGGTTTTCAGAGGCTAAAATAGTGGTTTTAAAGTCCCAAAAATGGAAGGGTTAGCCACCCCTCATTTGGCTTATTTACTAGCTTAAATTGTTCCATGTTTTAGCTTTCATTCCAGCACATTTTTGTACTGTTTTTGGACTATAAAAACTCTACATTTTTGGGCTGAAACTTGGGTTTTAAGGCCATTAAAGGTTGAGGGGTGGTTCACCCTTGTTTGTACCTTGTTTTGGAGGTCTTTTCCCTTGTCTTTCCCACCCTTTTACTATTTGTTTTTGAGCTTTTAAACACTATTTTTCAGAGTTATTTCAATGGCTAAAAACATGTTTTGAAGTCCAAAAATGGAGGGGGTAGCCTCCCCTCCTTGTGTTTTGTTCACTAGCCTAGCATGCTCCATGTTTTAGCCTATTTTTCTAGCTATTGTTAGCTCAATTCAAGCATGTTTTAGGACTACTTTAGACCTGTTTTAAGATTGTTCTTAGCTGTTTGGGTCAGTTGAGTCTTGTTTTGAATGGTTGTAATGCAATAGTCCTCACAAGCCTGGTGTTTTAGGCTCTAGACACCTTCTTGTTTGAGTTGATATCATTTGTTTATGCTTTTATCACTTATTTTCAACACTTAACCATCTCTGCAACCTCCTTCTTTTCTTGGTTTTATTTTTTCTTTGAAAGTGGTTCAAACCATTTGCTTGTTTAAAGCATGAAATTGAGGTTTTATGCGTAATGGTTTAATCCCTTTGGGGGTTCATTACCAACGGCATGGGGTCTCTTTCATGCCTAAGACAACCTTTGGTTTGAGCTTTCTTTCCATTTAGAGGACTTAATTCACCATTTGGACTTAATTGAATTAAAGGATGGTTGGTAAGTAAAATGGTGTAAATAAAACTTGGGACTAAAATTGAGCAAGATAATAAATTGGTGTGTTCAATCGGATGTTAATTGAACACATGGAACTTGGACCATTTCATACTTGTTAGTAATGAAATGATCAAAGTCTCCAAGGTTGACTTCTTCTCTTGATCTTTCAAGAAAGGAAAGAGGCTTGTGTCTCGTTTTGCATTTATTAAATTTGCACCTCTTGAATCACAAGCCATCATGCAATGAAATTGCTTGAATTGGTGGTTTGTGGCTTAAGTTCATCAATCCTTGGATTTGTCCATGAAAAGGAGAGGTGAATTGTGTAGACAATCCTTGGAAAAACCTTATTTTGGCTCTGTTTGTACTTCGCTGCAGCATGGTGATCCAGTACATCAGTGGCCGACAGGCCACCATCCATGGCCGGTAGTGCACCATAGATGGCCGACAATACACCTTTTTGGCCGGCAGATGGCCGACAGCATTCATCCATGGCCGGCTTGCCACTGATGTAAACTTCAGAAGAATTTTGGTAAAGTGGAGCATAAAGGTTCTGGAAATGTTCCACTCTGCAAATAGAGGCTTTCGAGAGCAAAATGGAGGTCTTTTCGGGCGAAAATCGAGCATGTGCATCTTCCACTTCCCGAGGTGGAGTAGTGGCAGCTAGTTAGGAATGTTAGTTGCTTAGTTTACTCGCATTTGTGTTGTAAATTAATTAGTTAGCTTACTAGTTAATTCATTCAAGTGTTGTAGTAGTTAGTTAATTAGTTTAGCTAGTTATTCATTTGATTTGTAATAATTAGCTTAATTAGCTAAATTAGCTTAGCCCTAATTAGTTGCTAGTTAGCTTAGTTTATTCATTCAGACTCTCCTTCATGAGAGCAAAATGTAATAATGTGTATGTCTTCCAACCCCACGTCTTTCTCCCTTTTACTTAATCGCTTTTGATGGTTAGATTAGAGACATGTTTCAATTAGCATACCTTATGCTTGCATTCATTCATTTGTCTTGTATGCACCAAGGCTCGGCGCATCATTCAAATCGCATTGTCATTTAAATGCCTTCTTTGATATACGTGCTTAAACCGTATGCTATTTAATTGAATCATATGCCATATTAGTAACCGAGCCTATTAATTGCATTATTACATGTGTTGCATTAGACATTTTGTATAGTTAGGAATCAAGCATATTTTTCTAACCCATATCCTCTTGGCTTGGAGTACTAGGTGAGTTTTATGCTTTAGTTTTTTGCATCAAGTATGAATGTTGCCATGTTTAGCATGCTTGCCATGAGACTATGTGCTTAAAAGTTAAATTGCATGAATGCCTGTGGATGAAGGCTTTTTTTTTTGAATTGGAACGATTCAACGAATGTATGTTTTAAGCCCACTTTGTTGAGTGGCAAATCATATTCTAAGCCCACTATGTTTAGTGGCAAATCCGCAACTTTAAGCCCACTTGAGGTGGCAAATTCAAACCCTTTTCGCAAAACAAACATGAAATTGAATTGTTCCAATTTGAGCAAACTAGTCTATACTTGCGTGTGCGCATCACATAGTAAAGCTAGCTTAATAACAGGAACAAGAGCACATAATGTTTATAAAATATCATATTATGATTAGTAACGACCGATCTTTGATCGGTCAAGCGGGGGTGCTCAATTCATGACCTTCCCCTCTCGTACCCAAGTTCCCGAGTCAAGGCAACTTTGGTGATGACGGACATGTGGCCTTTGGCACGAGTCATGGGTTTCCTAAATTTGCCCAAAAATAAAATATTTAGATGGCGACTCTGTATTTGGCAAAGCAGTCCAATTTTGGCATTTTTGATTCAAAATCAATTTTCCAAACGATTTGCCAGATTTGGACTCTTTGGCGTTTATCAATTTCACATTGCACTTATGAGATTAGATTCAGAATCGCGGGAATCTGAACTGTAGGGCTTTCTTTTCGAGCTTCCGAAAGGGGGCGCGAAAAAGCCGAGCTACACCTCCATGATGGGGGTGATACCGAAATACGGAAGACGCTGCGATGTATCTGAATGAAGCAAAATTTCCTAAAAGATGAGGTAAGCAACCCAAGCATTATGCACATTTGACACCATTCACCCACTTGTCTTCAACATATAATGTAAGACTTCATTTATGTGTTTGTATGATTAGGTGCTGTTTCGTTGCACTAACAACAAAGATATGACGATGATGACGAAATGTATGCACACCATGTCGATAAGCAACAAAAACCCACAATACGATGAAGTTCATATGACCAAAGTAAAGTCGGACATTCGTGAACTGAAGGGAATCATGCAGCAAGTTCTTCATAACTAAACAGATATAATGGAGATGTTGCGACATTTTAGATTCAAGCAAGTTATTGACAATAAGAAGGTAATCTATGCAATCATTACGCATGTTTCACACAGTTGACCCAAATCATTTGAAGATGAATTATGAGACTAAGTTAATCTATGTGTTTCTATGATTAGGTGCAAGGCAATGATGTTTGTATAATGAACCTCTCCTCCAATGTTGTTGATCTCAAGGAATTGCTGATGCAACTGCTTGAAGGTTTCAGTTTGGGCAGTAAACAACCGTTGACTCAATAGACGAATTATGTTAAACTGAAGTAAATGATATAGCACGTGGTAGAAGGTATATTCTGTAGACCACAATTGGCAGGTGCGGAGAAAAATGGTGTGGACCCTTCTATTCGAGTGGAGGCGTATGACGATGCCGTGGTCAAACTAATTGATGAAGTTATGCTAATGGAGTGTGAAGTTGCAGATGTACAGGGGGTGGATCACCAAGAACAGAATGTCAAGGGAAACTTGGACAGTGACAAAACTGATTTAGGTGATGGACAAAAGCTGAACATAGAAAATGGTGGGGACAACCCGAAGATGGGGGGCCTTCACTTCGGGGAATGATATGAAACTGAAGATAAATACAATCTTGAGCTTGAGTTAGTGGCCGTGCAGAAAGTGGCGTGTGATGTGCATACTTCTGCTACTAAGATTGGTGAACCATTGGGAGCAAGTGTAATCGTCAGAGAAAGAGGAGAGGGAAGAGGAAGAGGAAAACGAAAAAGAAGAGGAAGCGGAAGCGAAAGAGGAGTTCAACCCACTGAGGTTGGGGATAAGCATTTGTGCAACGATAGAAAAATAAGTACTCGATTTGCAGAAGAAAAGTTTTGAAGTCCCCACATCACCTCAGCTTTTTTTGGTAAAGGTGCGAGTAAGGCGAACAAGGTACAAATACTGCCTTCTGCCCCACAAGTTGTGAATTCTACCGCTTCCTGCTGACATCAATAATGGGTTAACTAATTTTACAATGATTTGTGTTGTATTGTAATAGTTGTCAAACAATTGCATGATTGCAAATATTTTTTAAACATTCTAACAAACTCCAAATCAAGCTTCACAAGTTGGCCAAACTGTGAGGTTCAGAGATTATACATCGCTTAACGTTATTTTTTTGAGTAACAACTAAGGAACTAAGGAACTAACCACGGCTAAAAAAATGGGTCCGCCTTGGGATGCATAGAGTTTTCTTGCTTCATCATGTCCACAATCAATTTATAATTGGTGCACAAAAGGACTATAAAATAGGGAATAAGCTCTTTCTAGCCCAATTAGGCTGGAGTGTGTTGTTGGGCTCTGTGAGCCCACCATAAAACCTATATTGATCATCCAAACTGTTCAATGTGTAGTCCTCGTTGAGTAGTTTATCCCTGCAAAAAATAACGTTGATCGGATATCGATAGCCACTTAATCAGATCAAATTTGTGTCAATGGTAATTATAATTTTAAAAATAAATTGATAATACAAATGTGATCGGATTAAGTGGCTATCGATATTTGATCAACGTGATTTTTTACAGGGATAAAGTACTCGATGAGTCCTATGTATTGAACGGTTCAGATTATCGACGTGAGCTCCGTACTGGGCCAACAGAGACCCAACAACATGCTTCAATTAGAAAACCCAACTGAAAAGAAGCCTAAACCTATAAAAATATACTCAAGAGTCGTCTGCTTTTGTTTATGCATATATGAACGAAGAACGAAAAAAAACAAAAAGGCTGCTACTTGTATAAAATCTAACCTGATAAGTGGACAGTTTGTCTACAGATTAGAGTATGCTGTTATGTTTTTATCTGTTTGTATAACCACTGGGTTGTCAAACAGAGTTGATTGAGAGAGAATGTGATCAACTATTTGGTTCTGAAATCCAAAACAGTGTGGGTAAAATTAACTCTGATTGATAAAATGCCAAATGAAGTAAACTTCTATTAGTCTACTAAGAGAGATTTGAAATACTGGAAAAGCCTTAGGGTTATCTTATTTGTATTGATCAGTGCTATTGTTTCTTTTGGGTTGATAAAGTTATTTGTTTCTTGATTAATTTTAGAATGCTATTTTTCTTTTTCCTTTTTTGGGTTCAAAAAAGAGCGAAAACTTTGCTACTTACAAAATGAAGGTTCCATAAAAGAGGAAGTTATCCAATTAGTTGTTAGATGATTATCATGCAAAGTCCTTGGAGGTTTAGATTGTGACTCCTTTAAATGAGATTGGTGGAAACAGGGAGTCGTATCCATTGCATAACAGATATTAATGCTCCTTGGATCCTAAGGGATATGAATTGTTTCTGATACTTTGCCTAATGTATTTTATCATTTGAAAATATTTTCTTTAATTTTGAAGGACTATAGGTCATATATCGAAATTTTTATGAAATTGAAGAATGTGGCATTTCTTGAATAGAATTGGAGACTAATTGTTAGGATAATAAAAGAATGGTTTGCTAAAATTTGCTTACTTTTTTTTATAGAAGAAAAAAATAGTGAGATTGTTGTAGTATCTTATCATTTTAGAACGTGTTGAATTGACATATCTTTATTGTGTTTGTTTTGTTTGTGATGTTGTTATTTGTGACGTGCTTCATAGAAAGTAAAATAAGAATTAGTAAAAGAATATAATGATACTAAAATTGGAAATCAACAATTAAACAAGTAAACTTGTGGACAACAATTTTTCATCCAACACTTGTGCAAAAGAGAAGAGCATAGGGGTAATCCATGGAATGTTCTGTTTATTCTGATATAAACAATATAGGCTTGATATTGTAATGAATCTTTTGCAGTAGTGTGGCTATGAGCTTTTAAACTATTACTTAATTGTTAAAGAAAATTATAGTGGTTTCTCACTGTTTTTTTTTTTCTTTTTTCTTTTATAGTACAATATTAAATTATATAAATATTTCTTTTACAAATGCATCCTCAGCTTATTGATATCTTATTTTTTTTGGGATAAACTACCAATAGGTTCTAATAGTTAGACTTAATTCCCACCAAGTCTTATTGAAAATAAGCTCTAGTAAAATCGTGGCTAAAAATATTTTTTTGTGACGATTTTTGCATGTCGCTAAAAATTAACAATTAGTGACTTTTTTCTGTCACGGTTTTTATTAATTGTTGCTAAAACTTACAATTAGTGATATTTTTCTGTGACGAATTTTTGAAACTATCGTTGAAAGTTGAAAATTAATAACTTTTTTTGTGATGATTTTTTTAAACTGTAACTAAAACTTATAATTACTGACAATTTTTTGTGACAAAATGTTCAAATTGTAACTGAAAATTAACAATTAGTGACGATTTTTAATAGTGTTTGATGAAAAACACCATTAATTCTCATAGGACCTATTGGACAATAAGTCCACTTATTAGGACCTACACATAAGTCTCCCTTATTTTTTAAGGTTTTATCATGTTGCTATATAAAAATCGTATTATATATGTATCCTATATTCGTATATGTGCTACATAGGTGGAGGGATTCCTTGTTTCTAGAATTTGAACACCTTAATTTGTTCATTGTCGTCAAAATGTTGTTTTGCACTTGGGTAAAAATATTGCTTGAAAGGGAAAAGTGGAAAATTGTGATACTTGGGGTGTGTTGTAGTACATTCTAGTATCTTGGATTTTAGATGTGCTAATTTTATTTTATTTTTTTATGTATATGAGGCTTCGTTTGGAATAAGAATATCATCCTTTGCGCATAGAAATTGAAGGAAGTCCTTTATCCTTATAGTATAAATGATGTCCTTAAATGGTGCCAGGTTACAAAGATTTATAGTATGTGTTTGTTGCTCCAATGATACTAGTAAATCTATCATACATCTATAGAGTTCTCTGAAATACCTCACTTTTGTAAAATCCCTAAATCGAAATCCCTAATTTAGAGATGTATTGATTTGTACTTAGGGTTTCTTTTCAAACTTCAACCAAATGAACAATTCACAATAGTTCGACAACCAGTCACAATTAGATCTAATCTAATTGAATGAAAACTAAATCATATCTAAACAAAATTAAAACAATTAAGGATAAGATCAATTTTATGTGGAAAAACCACAATTGGACTCCACCAATTGTGATTAAAAAACAAAAAACACGGGCGAACACCACCAACGCCACAAACAAAATTAAATTATATTTGTAGCACTTTTGATTGTGAGATGTTCGTCATCAAGTACATGCAGCAACCTGATATACCCGCCGGTCTACACAAGGTACATTCTGTCGCTTCATTTGTAATTGTCAAACAAATCCTTACTTGTATTTGCTATAATTGTACCTGATTTGTGTTATGATCGTTCTGTACAAAGTTGCATCTCTCTGTACATCATAAGTTATTGGTTGACTTCCTTATGGATGTCAATAATTCAAACATCACAGAGCATCTTCAGTGCCTTGATATGAACAATGCCATAAAATAAGGCAGTGATGGGAATGGGCTGCCAGTACGACACTAATTTGGTGGCAACACGACTTCACAAATTTTTTATTCATTGATTTCAAGCTGAATGTTAAATATGGCTCTACAATAATTTTTCACTGAAGGATGTAAAGATGGATGACTTGTTCTGTTGTACTCATATGTAAAGATGAATCAATAAGCTATTGGGCATAATTTCGATGTGGGTGCTGTGTTATTACAATTTTTTTTTTGTACGCATGTTTTTTGTACGCATAATTCGGATGATTACGAGTGAAACAAATATATTTCACGGTTGTTTTTTACTCATTTTTGAGGAATGTACTTGCTAATCAAATTCTAAGCATAACTTCGATGTCATAACTGTAAATGTTAGTATTAACATATGTATGTTTGGGTGGAATGATGTACACTGTCCTCATGATGTTGTTACCCAAAAAATTATTAGGTCATACGTAATTCGAAATTGATTCGACACATCTCTTAAGTATTCAATAGTGATTTGTCTATGTATGTGTTGGCAAAAACCTGTAAAAAAGTCAAATCTACTGAAGTGATTGGCTAAGGAGAACAAGTTGATAGGTTGACAACATTAAAACAATATGTTGTGGTTGGTGTCCTTTATTTTGTGAGATTCAATTACTTCTTTGGAGGTTGTAATGTGAAGAATCAAGTACAACCAAACTCCTGATTAGATTAATAACAACCGAAGTTCACGAAGTTTGAAAGTACAATTTACAGAGGTACCACTCCTAAATTACCAATTGATGAACTCCTAAGTCTAAAACTGAAGTGTTGTTCAGTTGTGCATGTCCTTCCTTGCAAAATCCGTGGCTTTTATATCTTCCCCCTTGTTTTGTGGCCCATAATCACATGACTCTGAATCTGAAACTACCCCTACGTCAAATGCTTCCTTAACTGCCTCCTTACTCCAAGGCTTGCAAACTCCTCCAAATCTTTTACTCTGCCTGTCGATCTAATCTTTCTATATGATTCCACGTGTCCCTCAACCCTTTTAAGTTCTGATCGACAGATGGAAGCCCTTATTCTGTACTTGATTACATTTGCAATAACCCACTTAGTCCATGACTCAGCGTAGTAACTACTCTGTCACTTTGACCACTTGCTGCATTCCAGCCATTCTTATGATGCCATCTATCCATTTGACTAATAAAATACTCTCAGTTATGTACTTAATGCCACTTGTCACCATCTGGTTCATCCACCTGTTGACAAGAATCTGACATAAACGGGTGCACCCAATGCCCACCTTGTTTAATTTTAATGTAACTAGCAAGTGGCACATGCGATGCGTGTGCTATTCAGATAAGTAAGCATAAAAACAAATAATAAAGAAATTAAGAGTGCTCGTAATGAAACCCAAGGTGTTTGGTTCAACTTAATCTTCCTTTTACTAATATTTTTGGAATTCAGGATAGAAAATTTGCTCTAACTTGGCAGAAGGAGAACCAACCACACTTTAGGACACCAAATCAGTGCTCACATATATAATAGTGTAGAAGATAAAATGATTTTAACTTGAACAGAACCCCTTCTTCAGCCCAGGTAAACGTTTACATAATTCAAATCAAACAAGCAATGGGCCCAACAAAAGCATTGACTGTTCACCTCTTCAACTTCAACTTACTTTAGACTACGGGTACGTGCTTCATAACCTTCATAGCAACTCTTACACAACTTATAACCCTAAATGGCTCCCAAGAGATCAAAGGCTACTCAATAAGATGAGCCCAATGAAGAACTCCTTCGATTTCCAAACTCCATTACAAAGCTGTTTGTACCCTTTTTTTGGGGGGGTTCCTGTCGACGGGTGGATCAATAGGGTGGTGACACGTGGTACATGCAAAGTGAGATTCTTGCATCAATTACGAGGACAAGTGGCCTTCAAAGATGGAGCATATGCATTGGATGGCTCCGATGATGTGGCGGTTATGAAGTCAAGTCATGGACTTGATGGGTGCATTAGAAGAAGAGTCATGTGTCGGTCAAGGGTTTTCTCTGTCGTTAGGAACACACCCTAAACATATGGCTCCAAGTCCTAAACCAATGGTTGTTGTTCCTGTACTAGCGTCTACAACAATTTTAAAGGCTTGCTCTTTTCCAAAAACATGATTTTGGGATAAGTATTGCACAAGAAGGATGACACCTACAATAGAGAAATTTTAAAGATATTGGACATAGAGAACATCTAATCAAATAAGCAAATGCAAACAAATAGAGAAAAATACATAACTAAACGTAATAAGAAATTACTTTTCCATAGACCATACCATCCACCGACCTGGTTAACCACGATCATCTGATGATGCAGTTATTTTATCGATCTTTGTCCTTATTTCTTCATATCATTCATAAAACTTAATTGACAATTATTGCACAAATAGCTCATTTGTCAATGAAGTTTAAAGACATAACTAAGAACTTCAACCAAAAAAAAAAAAAAAAAAAGGGAAATAAAAGTGTGCCCAGTTTAGTACCCATTGGATGGGAGTAGGGTCTAGGGCAGGTAGATTGGGTAAAGACCTAACATTTGGCTTTATTTGCACAAAATGGCTACCCACATGTTTGAACTCACAACCTCTAGGTTGATTGACAGGCCAAGTTTTAACCACTGAACCAATGGCCCCCTTAAACAAACAAAACACAAAATTGACAGGTAATATCAAGCCACATATTTTGCAATGCATGTATGACTATGCCATAGACATCTAATAAAATGATATATATATACAAGTTACAAATTACGTACTCAAACAGTTCTTTATTTTCTTTTTTTTTTTTCTTCTTACAATTAGTTAGGCATAGATGCACAGACATAGTGATTCTCACAATGCGTCCTCAAATACAAGAAGATATGCAAACATTTAATGACAAATAATTATCAAACCAGATTTTTACACTTACCTAGTAACCCTACAGCATCTCCTGCACCTTCATTGACAATAACAACTTTTTTTAAACTTTCAGCATATCTATGACCATCCAGTCGCTCACAATTCGGTTTCCTAGATATTTTAGTTGTCAAGGAAGCCTCTAAAATGTCTTTTAGCCATACAACAGAACCGCTACCGCCTGCTACCAAATCAGCATGTTTTGCAAGCATTTTCTCCCTTTTGGCATAAAGAGATCTAGGAACATAAATGGCACTTCCATATAGCATGGAAATTAGATTGTAGCCAGTAGGAATTTCAGGCTATTCTCCTCTAAAAAGCAAATGTGACCTCAGTCCTCTCTCTACAAAGGAAATAGCTACCAGGTACACAAGCCAATTGAAAATCGATGTATGGCTTACGTCACCAAAATAAATGAAAATCGATTTTTAAGAAAATTTTAAAATAGGAAATATTTGTACTGCCCTGCAAAACTAAAGTACCTATCCATTGCTGCCATATGCGCACTTTGGCAACCTCTACATGTAACCTAGAAAATGTTTGAACTGGATATTACTCAGTCCTAAAGGTGCCTCAAGATTCTAGAAATAAGTATATCATGGGTGCAAGATGAATACATATTATGAAAAGAGAAATATATAGAAACAAGAAGCAGCTGAGATCCACCATAGAATATATTCTTGTATGCTAAAATCAAGCATGATTCAATGGTCGTGGTTATCTGGTTGTACCAACTTAATAGGTATATATGCAAACTTGTTCATGTCTCATAAAACATGTCTCACTTGACAAATTTAATGGTGGGAGTTTAATATATTTGTAAAATTTATTTATTTTTTACTTGTCCTATCAACTTTTTTAGATACAATTATTTTGCTGAAATTTTATAGAATTAAATTAAGTGTTGCATCTCAATTACTTGGAATCAGTTATATAAATCATTTCTCATTCTTTTGTCTACAAAATTAAATTCTCAATAAAATAAAATAAAATAAATCTATATCCAATTTGTTAAGTCTTACTCGCATATTTGTATTTAGATTCGTGAATTCATCATCATAAGAGATCCATTGAGTTACCAGGATACCTAATTCATTTATGATCTTCATGTATTTTTCAATTTTTTTCATATGTAATTTAATGTAGAACTTGGTTGCTTTAGGATCTTTTGTGAGTAAAAAATGTGTTCGATTAATTGCATCTTGTTATGATCTGTGTAGGCTCTAGAAACTACTCAAGCTCAAGGTGAGACAGTTAACAGGTGGTTCCAAGGTATAGCAGATGCTGTGAGGCAGTTGTGTTACCAAAGCTTTGATTGGTCCCAAGCTAGTTCAAGTTACAACCGAGAAGATTAAGCTCATTCGACAAAGATCAAAACTACTTAGAGTCGACAGAAGAGCTATGCCGACCAGAGAAGAAGAGAGTTGGAATTTGAAGTTGGGGATCACGTATTCCTGAAAGTTTCGCCAATGAAAGGAGTTTCAAGATTTGGGAAGAAAGGTAAATTAGCACCTCGCTACATCGGGCCATTTGAAATTCTTGAGAAAGTTAATTCCGTCGCATACAGATTTGCTTTGCCGCCAGAGTTAAGCCAAGTCCACAATGTGTTTCATATTTCGATGTTGAGAAAATATGTTCGGGATCCACTGCACGTGATTGATCATTTTGGGATTGTGGTTAGTGAAGATTTAGGCTACGAAGAGAGGTCGATACGGATTCTTGATAGGCAAGTGAAACAGTTGAGGAACAAGTCGATACCGACGGTGAAAATCGAATGGAAGGAGCATTACGGCAAGGATGCTACATGGGAAATGGAAGAAGAGATGAAAGTCCGATATCCGGAATTGTTTTCGGATCAAGCTAACTCAAGTTTGGGGACCAAACTTCTTTAAGGGGGGTAGGATGTAACAACCCTCACTTCATCTTAGTCATGCTCTCATACATTTATATGATTTTGTCTTGTTAAGCTTGCATTTCAAATCTTCTCTTTTGTTTTGCTTAAGTGTTACTGCATGCTTTGTTCCTTGCTTGGTGTGAGTTTAGCCGAGGTCATCCTAAGCCTGGGTCGCACCTTTGAATCTCTTATACCTAGGACTATCGTGGAATATTTTGGTTAACCTCCACTCGCACCTTGGCATATTGGCCGAGATGTCACTATCTAGGCCGAGGTGTTCATCACCAAGGCCAAAATGTGTATTATCTAGGCCGAGATGTTACCCTTGCACCTAGTGATCTTGTTCCTGGATTGGTATGACCTAGACTGAGGTGTGGCACATCTAGGCCGAGGTGTGGCACAGCTAAATCAAGTGTTGTCCTTCCTAGCCGAGATCATTGAGACCTTACTTGCCGAAGCTTTGTCCTTAGCCGAGATCATTACCTGCCGGAGTGCCTATGCCATCTTGCTTGTTGAACACACTTTGTCATAGTCTTGTCTTTTTACTCAGTCACCTTTTTTAGAAGAGCCAACCAGCCGATGCCACGTGTCCCAGCAGAGGGTTAAGTCAGTGAGCTGTTGAGAAACACATCATTTTGTATCATATCCTTGTCTTTTAGAGAGAGAGGCTATAGGAGAGGGAATAGATTTCCAAGCTTGATCTTCACACCTTGAGCCGTTAGATTCGTGTCTTGAGGTTAGAATCTTGATCTACTCTTGTTGTTCTTATTGATCATCTAGCTGCATTGCATGATCGAGCACGATTTGTAAGCCATGCATTGATTTAAAGTTTGGTTTTAGAGAGAGAAAGTGATATTCATGTGTTCTTGAATAAAAGCCTTGTTTGATCCGAAAGCTTGCATTAAGATTCATGTTTTTGTGTTTGTCTTCATAAGATCTTCAAGTATGGGTACCCAGGTCCATGTTTTCGAACTCATCTCATGAAATCCCAGATTTCGTAATAACAAGTTGTGATTGAGCATTCATGTTTTTCTTGTTCTTCATGTTCTTCAGCAGAGGGAAACCCAGATTTTCCCGACTTCATTTTCTTGAATGTGGCCATCGGGACCACACCTCGGCAAGGAGCTGTGGGACCTCGGCCAAGACCTGGTTGGTGCCCATTATGCTTTCCCAAGATGAGAAACAGTGTTTTGTTTTGGTCCGACTTAGTTTTGAAGGAATGTCGAGATCACTTGCATTCATATAAAGCTTGTTTGAGAGTGCATTCAATAGACTTTGCCATGTGCTTGTAGGACTTGGACTCTTGCTTTGACCCCGACGTCTGAAGAACTAAGTGAGTGGTATTTTTAATAAAGTTATGTTATAAAGTTTTGATAAAGCTTTGCCTTGCTTGTTTTGGAAAAGTATTTGTTAAGCATGAATGACTATCCCTATTTTGTGTATCAAGTATTAGCTTTGGTTTTGATAACATTCTTGACAAGTCCGTACGTGCTAGGGGACTATAAAATTTTGTAGCACAAGTCCGTACGTGCTAGGGGACTATAAACTTTTGTAGCACAAGTCTGTACGTGCTAAGGGACTATAAGCACTTGTAGCACAAGTCCGTACGTGCTAGGGGACTATAAACTTTTGTGGCACAAGTCCGTACGTGCTAGGGGACTATAAACTTTTGTAGCACAAGTCCGTACGTGCTAAGGGACTATAAGCATTTGTAGCACAAGTCCGTACATGCTAAGGGACTATAAGCATTAGCATAAGTCCGTAAGTGCTAGGGGATTCTAAACTTTTGTAGCACCTTTGATTATGTCATCCCTTGTATTATTGATGCTAGTAAGCATCCCTTGAGACTTGAAAGATTTGTTAAATGAACTTGATTTGTCCTTGGATCTCGTACAAGATATGATGTGTTTTGATTTGATAAAGATCTCGGATATCACTCATGCAAACCCCTTTATTGATTATATCATTCACTAAGTATCCAAGCTCACCCTCTCTATATATATATAGGTGATGAGCAGGACGGCGGTGACGCCTAGATGCGTTTGGCATGATGTTTTGGATTCATACTCTTGATAGCATCTTGAAGACTATGCTTCTTGGCTTGTGATTCATTGTATTTTGCATATGTCGGCTTGAGAAGCCTTTTGATCAAGATGTATTATGTACTTATTCATTTGTATTCAAGTTGTAAGACCTCGATATGATGTATGTCATTTCATTTGATTTATGCACAGCTCTTATGGACTAATTAGAATTAAATTATGCTTCCGCACATGTAAGCCCCATATGTATACTCTGTTTGTGTGTGAATCTTTGTAAGTTGGCCTTTGGTAATCTCGGATTACTGGCCATCATGGCACCATTCTACTAGGGGCGGAATGGGGTCGTGACAGTTCTTTTTCTGCTCCTACATCATTTTTATAAACTATGAAAACAAGATCTCTATATTTATTGGTCAATCACATGTTCGAAGAAAATCTCACAGGCAATATCTTTGTGAATAAGAGAAAGATGGGTTAAAAGTTGTGAATTTCCATACACATACATGCAATCATCACAACTTTACAAAGCAGTTCCATGATAGTTACAAGAAATATAGGACTTACAACACCAATCACAGAAGGAAGCCGACCTTTATACAAAGCATGTGAGCCTTCCTCCCGTAGCACAGTGGATAAAGCATGGAACATTTCTCTGTACTGATAAAGAGACATCTCTGTCTGCAAAAGTAAGCCAAAGGAAATATGCAGTTATTCCAATGGAAACACACCATGAGAAGCTACCCAATATTCACAAAGAAAACCTTCAGCACTTCCAAGTTCCAAAGAGATAAGCGTTCTTGAGGAGCAAAAAATATCTGTACAGTCAGTTTGCCACAAACCATGTCCATAGGGTATGTCGCGGACATGGCAATTATTCCAGCACAGGCTCCAGCTCCAAGGCGTAATACATGAGTGAGCTGAGCATCTTCTACAATTGAATAATGAAGGCAATGTATCAGACATTCCACATATTCTTTGTAAATTGCCATTTATGAGAATATTTCAACAAATCAAAGAAAAGTTTTGGATTACTCTAGGAGATGCAAAACATATTACTGTTAATTTGAATTTCAATTGTTTAAAACCAAAATAACAACTGGTCTCCTACAAAATCCACAAACTAATAAATGACAAGTCAAATCTACGTAAAACAATAAAACAGAAAGCAAAAGAATGACAACAATAAAACAGGAAGCAAAAGATGGGCATACCATTGCCAGTTTGCTGCTGGTATAGAGTTGAGGTACCCCTATTGCAATATACCAAGGAATTGTTAGCAGAAAGAATATATACTGAATAAATAGTTGAAAAGTGCGGTGAGCAATGTGAGGAAAATAAAATTATAATTTCTGTAAGCCTCAAATGTGGTTTTTATAAGACCCACAAAAAGTATTGTAAGTTCTGCTGCAATGACATCACCTACAAATACCTTTGTCCATGCATTCCCAAATATAAATTTGAACCACATTAACAAGTGAACAACCAAAAGAATTCATTAAATGTTTATCCTATTTGCAGAAGTTCATCAGTGTTTAGAACCACATGAGATGCAACAAAAGATACCCCCTGCCTCCAGTATGCTAAAAACTGTAGAACAATAATATTCCTGGTCTTATTATGCATATCGTAACATAAAGTTCTTCATGCTTCCTGAGACCAAATTAAAATTCTTGGCCTCCTGTAAGCAAAAATTTGGTTTGGGTCAAATCAATAGAGGAGATTCAATAGAGAAACCAAACTTTCAGAAACAAAAACAGATCAAACAATTGTGGTTGGTGTTCTATGCCTTGATAGTTTCGAGGACTTCTTTGGAGGTTGTAATGTGAAGAAACAAGTGTCAATAAACTAAAATTTGATTGAAGAACAAGTAAACTTGCCACTTAATTACAAGAATTAATTTACAAGTTCAAAATGCATAACAATCGACAGAGGAAAACCTGGCCACAGAGGCTGAATTACAAACAAACTACTCCTAAGTACAAAAGCTACTTCTAATTAAGTTATGTTACTACTAATTCCACATGGGTTGTGAATTTTATTGAAGGTCCTTTTCTCTTTGAACTTCCACTTTTTATATGCCTTTCAATGGCCATGCTGTGCTGCCATATGCCTATTTGCCATGCTCTTGTAACTGCCCATGAACTGCAAATGCTGTAACTGCCTCTGAATTCCCTTTTTTTCCTGCTACTGCCATGTACTGCCTTCTCATTCCTCTTTCTTGGGCCACTAACTTTACCTCCTTTATTCTTGGCCCTCTTCTGAACGTGTTAGAGCCTCTGTCGACATAAAATTTTAAATTTTTGCTGTCAACATCATTCAAGATAAAAACTGGTTTTTGTGTTGAATGAATACATTTTTCTTTTCTTTTTTTTCTTTTTTTTTACAAAAGATGGACTTTCAATGTTAATATGACTCCACTCAATACTAATATGATCCATTTATCAAAATAATTGGGCCTTAGCCCAAAAACTTAGTATAGCCCAATGTGGAGATACCCACTCAATATAAACTTGAGAATTTGAATCTCTAAGCTCTATTCCTGCCTTTTCACTTCTTGCACCATCTCCTGCATCCTTTCAATTTTCACAAAACAAACCCTAACAATGGCACCCAAGAAATCGAAAGCCGAACAACCAGAGAATCCAGAACCTCAACTAGTGTTTCGTTTTCCCCCTGAGATTAGAGAGAAGATTCGAGCTCACAAATTCAACAGTTGCATAAATCTTGGGGACTCCTCTGCTAAAGGGAAATTGGGACCAACCTTTTTTCATAATACTATTCCTGATGAGGTAGCCCCCTATTTCCCCATTGCTTGGACAGAAACTCTGTTGCTCGACGGGGCCAAGCTAACATGGAACCAATGGGAAACTAGCCGTAACCCTCTGCGATCATGGATAAAACCTAGTGCAGACTGGAAGCTTTGGGTTAATAGAATCATGAAATATGACTTGGACCTCTGGCGAGCCCTTGGCATCTATGATGCCATACATCTATCAACTGAGATCAGTGGCTACTTCTCTGACTGGTGCTTCTCAAGCCTTCCAAGACACCATTACTCAAGACAACCTACTCTCAGCAAGGGAAGCTCACTTGGAGGCTCAATTGGCACAAGTCAAAGCAAAAGAGCCCTCCTCAAATAAGAACAGTCCAGAATCAAAGCCAATATGCAAGATTTGTGAATTCAAGCAGAAGATGGTCCTACCAGCAACAATTCTGCCCAGGCCAATCTCCAACAAAGCAAAGCAACACATAAAAGTGTGCTACAAGCCTGGAACAATTTTATCTTGTATTTTCAAAAACACTAAATTTTTTGTAACATTTTTTTTTTTTTTTTTAAACTTTTGCTTTGCAACTCTGGCTTTACATACTTGATTTATATGAATGAATATGTTGTTTTTCTTCATCTCATGCTTTCCCACATTGCAGGATAAAATCTCTTTAAATATTTCCCATTGATTATTCTTCTATGTGGCTCTTCTTCTAAAGATGCCAGGTGATATGCCCATTCTTTTAAAACCTTGTATATCTTGAAAGGTCCTTCCCAGTTAGGAGACCATTTCCCATATTTTGGGCTTTTTGTTCCAAGATGCAAAATAGTTTTCCAGACTAATTCGCCCTCAGAGAACACTTTATGCTTTACGTTCTTGTTATAACTCCTTTCTACCTTCTTCTTTTGTGCAATTAAGTGATTGAAAGCAAAAATCCTTTTCTCTTTCAAATCTTGTAACTCAATTGTCATGGCTTCATTATATTCATCCATTGGAATGTTCAACTGTTGAGCCAATTGATTGGATCTTACAGTTACTTCTAATGGAAGAACATCATCATGCCCATACACCAACTCATATGGGGTTGTTCCTATACTATTTCTCCTAGAATTCCTATAAGCCAATAATGCCTTGAACAAAAGATTGTGCCAATCTCTAGGATTATTCTCAATCATCCTCTCAAAAGTATTCTTTACAATTTTGTTTGTTGCATCAGCTTGCCCATTTGCTTGAACATAATAGGGTTGTTTAAGATTTGAATGCCATACTCTGTGGCAAACTCTTTTATTTCATCCCCATTGAACATGGTCCCTTGATCGACAGTAATGGTTTGAGGCAGACCAAATCTATGGATCATAGTCTTTTTAAGGAACTTAATAACCTAGGACTGTGTGGCAACTTTCAATGGGATAGCTTCTACCCACTTGGTAAAATAATCTGTTGCCACTAACAAATATGAATGAGCCTTTGACCAAGGTGGGAATATTTGTCCTATCAAATCCATTGCCCAACCTCTGAAAGGCCAAGGCTTTATTATTGAATTCAAGCTTGTGGCTGTGACGCTTTGGACACTACCATGTTTCTGGAAACTTTGACACCCCTTTGCATACATGTTACAATCCTTCCTTATAGATGGCTAAAAATATCCATATTTGCTAATCAGTCATCTTATCTTATCCCTAGCTTGATGCGCTCCACATATGCCCTCATGTGCTTTTGCCATTGTTTCCATTTGATCTTCTTGGCCTATACGTAATAAGGTCAAGCCATCATGTGCTTTTCTAAACAAATCATCCCCCATTATGACATAATTTAAAGCTTGGTATTTTACTTGCCTATTACAAACATTACTAGGGTTGAGCAAGTACTTAATCAAAGAATACCTCCAATCACTTTCAGACACCTCAAGTGTCATTATTGGTAAGAAATCTCTATGTCTGTCCTTAAAAGTCAAAAAGTTCCTTTTTCTGGATTCTTATAATCCTTTCTTGGGCTCCTTTAGGAATTCTCAACCCTAATGATGCTTAGGCCATCTCATTGGCTTCTTTATTCTCTATTCTATACATGTGTGTGTGAAAGACACATGGTCAATAAAGTTCGTCAACCATTTTGCCTCAATTAAATATTCTTCCAATGTTTTGTTCACAGATTTGAATTCTCCTACCATTTGCTTGATGACTAATTGAGAGTCACCAAAAACTTGCAGCTTTCGAAACTTGAACTCTATGGCCAACTCAAGTCCAATTATTAAAGCCTCGTAGTCAGCTTGATTATAGGACTGCACAAGTTGCTCATCCTACTGATAAGCAAACTGATACATCAACTGATTAGGAGCAATCAAGACAATACCAGCTCCAACTCCATCATCTGTTTTAGATCCATCAAACATTAACCTCCAAGGCTCAGTATCTATCACATGAACCTCAAGCAAATCTGGTTCGATAGGCAAGCATGGATGCTCTGCCAAAAAATTTGCCAAGGCCTGTCCGTTTATAGCTTTATGTGGTACATACTTAAAGCAATATTCAATTAAGGTCAACACCCATTTACCTTGCCTACCTCTCAACACAGGTCTAGACAACATATATTTTATTACATCCGTTTTTGCCACAACAAACACTTCTGAAGGGAGCATGTAATGTCTAAGTTTTACGGTAGCAAAATATAAAGCCAAACATAACTTTTCGATAGAAGTGTACCTTGTTTTAGCATTGTTCAACCTCCTACTCAAGTAATAAATAGCCTGCTCATGACCCATATCATTTTCCTGGGCCAATAGACATCCAATTGACAGGTCACATCCTGAAATGTAAAGCTTTAAAGGCTTTCCATAAACAGGTGGCATAAGTACTGGAGGATTGGTCAAATACTTCTTGATCAGATCAAAAGCCTTTTGATGACACTCCTCCCATTTAAACTCACCATCTGACTTTATCTTCACCAAAGAAGAAAACACCAAAGTCTTCTTGGCTAAATTGGCTATGAATCTTCTTCAGAAATTAATCTTAACTAAGAAACTTTGCAATTCTTTCTCATTGGTTGGGGGTTTAGTTGCCAATATAGCCTGGGCTTTGTTAGCATCTACCTATATTCCCTTGTGATGCACTAAAAAGCCTAAGAACTTCCCAGCAATTATCCCAAAGGCACATTTTAGAGGTTTATTTTTAACCTGTGGCTTCCCATCTTCTGAAATGTCTGTCTTAAATGGTTCAAATGCTCTTCAAAGGTGTCTGATTTGACAGCCACATCATCAATAGATACCTCTAAAAGCTTTCCTATCAAGTCATGAAATATAAGATTCATTGCCCTCTGATAGGTGGCTCCAACATTTTTCAAACCAAAAGGCATGACCACCCATTCAAATGTACCTAGAGCCCTAGGTGTCATGACCCGAACCCCGCCCCTACGGGTTAAGGACATAACCGGCCAGTAATCAAGGGACTACCTACGACCTCAAACCAAACCAGACATAACTCATCAGAGTAAAGGGGCCAAACGGAAGCAAAATTTAAAACTTTGTCCATAGAGTTGTGCTTACATGGCACATCATAACAATCCATACATATGCATATTAATAACTCACATCAAAATATGTAGTAACACAAGGTTCTATACATACAGGATCATTCAAGTCTAAGTAAGCCAATCAAAACTATATACAATCATAATCCAAAGTCCTCGCCAACATGACAAAATGTAATAAAATAGCAAAAGGGCGAAGACGAGTCTCGTGCATGAGACGTATGGGCTGACCCTTCAAAACCTTGGTTGTTCCACACAAACTTCACTAAGGCTGTGTTTGGACCTCTCTTGGCTCACCTACAAGCACATGAATAAGCGTGAGCGAAAGCCCAGTGAATAATATCAAATAAAGAAGTTACACAAACGGTATTTAGAACAACGCGCTTCAAACGGCCTTGGGCCCAATTCGTATTTCTCTCTAGCATATATATAAATATAGGTCAAGTGACTGCGGTTCCAAACACATCATACGGCCTCGGGCCCAATTCATTCGTGTCATACATGTCGTACGGCCTTTGGCCCATTCATTCGTATCATTCATGTCAAATGGCCTTTGGCCCATTCATGTCAGACTGGCCTTTGGGCCATTCATTCTTTCATTTATGTCAAACTGGCCTTTGGCCCATTCATTCTTTCATTCATGTCAAACTGGCCTTTGGCCCATTCATTCGCGTCATACGGCCTCTGGCCCATTCATTCATGTCAGACTATTATTCGAGTCAGACTATCATTCATGTCAGACGGCCTCCGGCCCACTCATTTATAGCGAACGGCCTTAGGCCCAACCATATGGCATAGCAAACATTTGTCCACAATTCAACTCAACAACTCATAAGACTTATAGAGAAATAAGCAGTTGGACAAACAACACATCTCAAAATATCTTCATTAAGATATTACTCACAGTGATCGGCTGGATGATTTGCCCTGGAACTCGACCCTACACATTCCATGAGCACAATGGGTCACAAACAATCCAATTCGTTCTTAATTCACATATTCCTCTTTAGGCTTCTTTCTTATTCTTTTGATTCATTCATAATGCTCAATGCATGCCTAAGAGTACTTAGAAGTGAAAGAGAATGGAAAACGAAACACAAAACATCTTTACAAAATTTCTGAACTAGGGGTCCCCGCTCGAGCGTGGACTTTCCCGCTCGAGCGGACCCATTAGGTCTGCAAAAGTACTGGTTGCCTCATTTTTACGCTCGAGCATGAAGTCGGGCGCTCAAGCTGAAGGTCACTCTACATAGCTCCCCGCTCGAGCGTGAACTTCCCCGCTCGAGCGGACATCATGTCTGCAAAATATTCTGGGAGCTCGTATTTTACGCTCGAGCGGCGGTTCCCCCGCTCGAGTGGACGTCAAGAATTCTGGGTTTTCCAGAACTTGTTCTTGAGCTCAAACTCGACCTCCAAAGGTTCAAAACTCATAATTTTGGTTCCAAAACATGCAAATACATTATATATCATGAGTATACAAGCAAGATGAGGTCAATTGCTCAAAATCATGGTCCAATTCTTCAAAATAAATCAACATTTCTTGGTATAATCAAGGCTCATGCATTCAAATCTCATATGAGCTCCATATCTCCAATAATCAAACATGCATGTCAAAAATATGGTGCAAATGGTGTTCATTCTCATGAAGCTCAACTAAAACCATGCTTGCATGTATGATTCAACCCACAATCTTTCATAATCCACATATTACATGCTAGATTATGTAATTTCATAGGAATTCTCTACATGCATGCACACATGGACTTCAATCTCAACTTAATCAACTCAATTCATGATCTAACTCACCATTTAATCTTCAATTCACAAAATCACAATTCAAACTCATGAATTAAGGGTTGATTACTCACCTAAAGGCTCAAATCTTCCAATTTATGCTCAATTCTTGAGTGTAGCTTCAAGATCACCAAGTTCCTTAGCAAATTCTTCAAGATTGGCCCTTCTCTCTCTCTAATTTCGGTTCTCTCTCTCTAGAGAGCAAATTCAGATTCTTTGAGCTCAAAAAGAATGAGCTTAAGTGTAGTTGGGTTCATATATAGGCCCCTCTAATCACATTTCATTAATATTTAAATAATTGAGCACTAACCCATTAATTTAATCTAATTGATTTGATCCGAATCAATTTTCAATTAAATTTCCCCGTAGGCTCTAAAAATTACGCCAATCACAACGGCGCAGTCAATTTCGGTTTCTGTGGCCGATAGGGCCTTCAATTTAAATTCCAAAGCAAATAATCAAACAGATATTCCTACAGTGAACAGATAGAAATTCAAAACCACATATTTTCACATAAATGGCACACAGAATCACATCAAACACATAATCACATTCATAATAAGGACCAATTAGCATAATATGGAACAGGGTATCACACTAGGACACCTGAATGCAGTTTTATAAATGTCATTTGGATTGATAAAAATTTGGTTATATCCAGCACGCCCATCCATGAATGATAAGACCTTGCTTTTAGCGGCAGAATCAACTAGCAAATCAACCACTGGCATAGGATACTTATCTTTTGAAATTTCTAGATTTAAATTTCTAAAATCTATGCAGACTCTCAATTTTCCATTTTTCTTCATGACAAGCACAATATTTGACAGCTATTCCATATACCTGGCTGTCCTAATAAAACATGCCTTTAAAAGCCTCTCAATTTCTTCTTTGACTAACAAAGTTACTTCATTAGTCATTCTCCTTGGGGGTTGTTTATGTGGGGTGAAGTTATTTTTGTTGGTAGCCTATGTTCTACTAAAGTCCTATCCAAACCAGGCATTTCTCCATAACTCCAAGCAAAGCAATCCACATACTCAAATAGCAAGTCAATCAACTTGCCTTTATTTTCATTAGATAAACTAGCATTTACATAGATTGGCCTTTTACAGGCCTGAGTACCCAAGTTGAATTCCTCCAAAGGATTTTGAACATCTGCTTTAAGGCCACCAACTTGGCAAGAGCAGCTCTCAAATGTTCTAATTGCACCTCTTTATAACTCATAAGGCTATTGTCTATTACACATTCTGCCCATGAACAAACAGGCATTGACTTAAACTTAAACTTACTTGCAAGAAAGAAATTTGAAAGTCTGACAAAAGTAGACCTAATTACAAGGGTTGCGGCTATCTCATCCAGCCTGCCTTTTTCACATATCTGCATTTGCATCTCTAACTTCCGTCACTTCCTCAATCACAAGCCCTTTTTGTTTCTTCATCAGGCTTGGTTTGGCCAATTCTTGGCCTATCTGCTTGAACCTCTCTTCTATGATGTGCTTGAACTCTTCATTAGTCAAGCTTTTCCCTTGGGATCTGACCTCATCTTCAACCACTTCCACTGGTCCTAAGTCTTCATCATAGAGAACCGCCTCTATATTGTGGACATGTGCTACAAAAGGGTTGGCATCTGCCCAATAAATTTCCATTCCCTTCTGCTCATCTTGCCCATTACTAGTATGAAAATCAGAGCTTGATGTAAAGAAGATGGTACACACCCATTAAAGTGTATCCAATCCCTTCCTAGCAACACATTGTAGTTAGAAGTGGAATCAATCACAAAGAAAGTGGTTCCCATTAACCTTGAACCAATCTGAAGTTGGACAGCAATAACTCCCCTTGCTTCAGATGATTCTCCTACAAGATTTCTTATATTAATATCAGTAGGCAACAAATCTTCCATTGACTTACCTATTGCCCTCAGAGTTTTGGAATGTGGCAATTGCTCCATTTTCCACCAGCACTTTGTCGACTCGAACTCCATCTAGATGGGCTCTCACATACAATGGTCTTAAATGCCTCATCAACTTTTCTCTGGGCTTCTGTTACACCACCTTCTCACCATCGGCAGACTTAACTACTTCTACAGACCTTAGTGGCTTAACCTCTACCTTAGTCATTGCCACTGGCACAACTGGCCTTGCCCAGTCTTCTACATCCCTGCCAATATGTTTGGCTGGTCTGGCTTGGCCTGAAACTTCTTTGGAATGGCCATAATCATATTACACTCTTTTGGATCAGGCAAAGAACCAAATTGGATAGCAGCCAACTTCTCCCCAAAGTCACCATCAGAACTGTCTGACTTGACTTCTTCTCCTTTAGCTTACTCACCAGAATATATCATATTATCCATGGGCAATTCATAGCTTTGAATCTCCTGCATTGTCACATATTCCCCATCCTTATCATCTTCATCAGACATCAAATCCTTTTCTAGCAATTTCAATGGTGGACTGCCTCTCTTCTCCTATAAATAGGGAAAATTGAGGCACCCAAAAATTCCTTGGGAGAGGCATATTATCCATATCTGGAGGATATGGACTCCTGAACATAGGTTTGTCTGGCCTCCTCAAGCCTGGCCATACATTTCTTGAATCAAGTTCATTATTTGCTCCATGTTATTAGTCTGAGGGTCTAAGTATTGTTGTTGATGTCCCCCTCCTTGGACTTCTGGTTGGAAGTAAGGAAAAGAGGGGCCAAGCCCTCTAGGCCTTGGGTTCATCATGTTGGGTTCATAGCATGACTGTTGTATGGTATGATCCTGCATATTTTGAGGCCTTACTTAATTGATTGGCATATTTCTTTGTTCTACTATAGCATGATAACCTGCTACAAGCCTATCAAATGCATGTATACCATATATTTGTGACCTTGGTTGCCCCCCAGGTCTCATTCCCATATCATTTAAGTTGTGATTAAACACTGGGTTTGTGAGGTACTTCCTCTCAAACACAGGATTTACAGACATTCCCTCCTCATATCTTTCATGGAGTGTGAGAGGTCTATAAAATGATACAAGTTCATTTACATTTGTATGTTGTGGAGGGACCACTGGAGTTATGAATTGTTCTTTATTTACCTGAGTTTCCTCCCCAACCCTTCTTGATTGGCTGGGCTTGATGTTAGCCTTCTCAAACAAAGCCAGCAAGTCATCTACTATCATTTGGTTCTTATATGCAGACACGGAGTGAATTGCCTACTAAGTGTGCAGTAGAAGAGCCCTTCTTGGATCAGCAGGAGGGCAACTGGATTGACCAGTTTTGGTCACATTTTGCCATTTCCTTGACCTATTTCCTATCTAGCCACTTAATGGCCATCACCTAGGTTGTTTTGCACTCCTTCGACACCACCATCCAACTCTTCTCCATCTTCAACCCTTTTCGCAGGTCTTCAAAAACCGTGTTGTTTCTTCCTAGCCATCACACTAAATTAGACAGGTCCCTTTGGGCGTGCAAAAATCTAGTTTGGGTTAAATCGACAGAGAAACCAAACTTCCACAAACAACAACAGATCGGACAATTGTGGTTGGTGTTCTATGCCTTGACAGTTTCAAGGACTTCTTTGGAGGTTGTAATGTGAAGAAACAAGTGTAAATAAACTAAAATTTGATTGAAGAACAAGTAAACTTGCCACTTAATTACAATAATTAAATTACAATTTTAAAATGCATAACAATCGACAGAGGAAAACTTGGCCAAAGAGGCTGAATTACAAACAAACTACTCCTAAGTACAAAAGCAACTTCTAATTAAGTTATGTTACTCCTAATTGCACATAGGTTGTGAATTTTGTTGAAGGTCTTTTTCTCTGTGAACTTCCACCTTTTATATGACTTTCAATGGCCATGTTGTGCTGCCACGTGCCTATTTGCCATGCTCCTATAACTGCCCATGAACTGCAACTGCTGCAATTGCCTTTGAATTCCCTTTTTTCCTACTACTGCCATGTACTGCCTCCTCATTCCTCTTTCTTGGGCCACTAACTTCACCTCCTTTATTCTTGGCCCTCTTCTGAACGTGTTCGAGCCTTTGTCAAAAGAAAATTTTAAGCTTTTGGTGTCAACACCTCCTTAATAGCTTGCTTACACATGCGTTGGCAACAAAGATTCTTTGTTTCTTGTCATTTTCTCCTATACTTCTTGCAAATGTTGCCTGAGCTTTTTATCATGCTGATTGTGGATTTCAATAGTTTGCAGGGCAAACTTTATACATTCTTCTCTTTTAGTTCATTGCTATTGGAATGAGTATTAGATAATCACCACATAATGAGTTACAGATACCCATGTTTCAGAGGTATTTCAATCCTGCACTTGCCACATTTCTGTGTGCCACTAGAATCCTGTCTCGAGGTCTGGTATGGACAGAAAGTAGAATGAAATTCCTACCCCCAACCTTCTACACCAGCAAAACAAACGTGCCAAAACTAGACTATAATGGTAACGACTAAACAATTTTATAGATGCCTCGGATTCCAAAATCTATTTAATGTAGAATTTACTAAATCCTCTCGATTCGCTTTCTCACCAAACTGCTAATTTCCAATGCAAAGAAGTGATCAATTCAAACTATTTTTTCTATCCTCAAATGTATTAGACAAACTTCGCACTGCAACTAACTTAGTAATATTATTGTTCTAAGAAAAAGAAAAAAAAAAAACTTAGTAATAGTAGGTATAACGTAGATAGCTAATACGCAGAAAAGTTAGCCCAGTAAATCATATAGAAGACTTGAATACATACATACATATATTTACACACATAAAACTCATCAAAGCCATAACCAAAAAAATTAAATTCACTAAACAAAACATGTTCCACAAACATAGTAAGTATCATTTAAAATTAAATTTTGGAATCTCTTGTCAAATTAAAAAAGAAAAAAAAAATCAGAACCAAAGAAGAACATCCAACACTAGAAATCTAATCAATGTGCTTTTATATTTGTGATGGAACTATAGGTAGAAACCATCATACTTAGAAGCCTGCTCATAGCGGAAGAACTTGACTGCTTAATTTGGACAATGTGTGCACAATTAGTACCATTGCCTTTAAGTAATCCTCTGAAGCCCTCAGTTCTCCATATATACTCCAAGCCTAATGGAATCCATTTTTTAACTAAAATTTGAAGGGGAAAAAATCCCAAAAATAGTTTTAGGAGCAAGTCATCAAACAAGATTACATGTTTCTTAAAAAATAAAAACAAAAAACAAAAATGATGCCAAACAAGCAATTTAAGGGCCACAAAATATTTTTTTGAAACCGAATCCAATGGATTGGGATGTTGACAAACTTGTCGAGTTGAGTTAGATTGAGATCTGAGTTTATAAATCCTAATTACAATCTAATTGCATAAAAGCCGGTTCCTAGCACAAATTGGTTACAACATAACCGTTTGAGTTGGGAGAAAATTTACAGTGAATGAGATAAAGATCACCTAGAGATAGTCTGTCAACATAACAACAACAACAAAGAAAAGTTATAGAGTTGGAATCAGGGATCATCATCATCAACATCATCACCAGCATTATATTTATCTTCTTCTTCTTCTTCAGCAGCAGCAGCAGCAGCAGCAACATCATCATCATCATCATCATCATTCTTGAAGTATGCATGCACAAGCGCATCAAGAGGTAATATTCTTCTAGCTGGATTTAGGCAGAGCATTTCCTACATGAAAGTAGGCAAATTTAACATAAACTAGATGATCTAAGAGAGTGGGAGAGGGAAAAAAAAAAAAAAAGAAGAAGAAGAAGAAAGAAGGATCTTTTTAATATATAGAGATCAGCACATACTCAAATTACAAATAGAAACATCATTTTCATCAGACATTAGCAAGATCAGTAGCCATGAAGTGCAATAGAGAATCAAATCAAGTACAACTAATATAATGTAACATTTTCATGGACGTAAAAGTTGGCACATCACCACATAGGGGGGAAGAGGGATAGAAATCGAGTATTGACCTCCATAGGCAAACAATTTGGCCTTTGCTGGTACCCAACTTCTAGATGAGGACATTGAGTATGTTGGATTACAAACCCATAAATCTTTGTAAAGTACTCAACAACATACTTCATTATACCTCTTTCATTAACTGGCAATCTAATAAATATACAATAAACCAGTCAGACAAGGAACATGCGAAAAGAATCTCAAGAGATGTGTGAAGTTGCATAATGCAAAGGTAATTTCTTACATTAAGAATCATAAACTAGACCCTTACAATGAAGTCAAACCAGATGTATGACATTTTCTACACATATTTCCTTGGTTTATGACTTCAACCTTTACTCCCCCAAAGCTTTCTTCACATGTTACAGAAATAAAGCCAAATTACCCAGATAGATTGCTCAAATTTTCAACTTAACTGAATGCAAGCTGCATAAAATTGCCTTGACAGTGCCCCATTACCATGAGAAAAAAAAATGTAGAAGATGAGGAACTTTGAAATAGAAACAAACATTGACTAAATAACATTATAATAAGCCCCCTTAAAAATCTAATGGTACATTTTTTTTCATCAAAGGTTGTAGGAGAGTATCATGTGGCAGATGAACTTCTAATTTCTACTTACAATTTCAAGTCCAAGCTCCATATTTCCTATACCCAAACAGTCTGGCACTGTTCTGACCAGTTCAGCTGCACTATTTGCTTTTACACCATCATTTGGCTCTTCTTCTTCTTCTTCTTCTTCTTCTTCTTCTTCTTCTTCTACATCATTAGCAAGAGAAAGGCTAGCAATATCAACAGCTCCTGCGATCTGCTTTCCATATATCGAAACAACTGAAAATGTAAATCATAGAAAAACACATATATGAAAAGAAGACCCAAAAAAAGAAAAAAAAAGAAATAAAGTTGTTAGAATTACGTACCTCCTCACTATCAAAGCCATCTTCATCGTTTGAGTCATTATCAGAGTTGTTGGGTTCACATCATCACCAACGTCATAAACAATTGGCTGAAACTTATTCTGATAAATTCGTATTAACTTCCAACTCAATTCTGAATTTGGTTGATTATTGTCTTGTGCTAACTGATGTTGCTCAATTCCAAGACAATAGCCCGATACACTTTCATCAACCAATTTGTCTTTCTCCCTTCATGCCAATCAAAGTGATAGTATGTGGCAGACCGAGCTGAGATTGTTGCGACTTGTGCTCCAATTACAACATCATTCACTGACGAGCATTGATGCCACTCATATCGTCCTGGAATATGAAGAGCCGATTCATGCGCAAACAAGAAGTGTAAGCTTCATACGCGGTTATAAATATCAACCATTGCTTGATTCAGGTGTGTAGGGTTCATAGGCAAATCCAGTGACAAAACCCTAAAGATGGGGGTGTTCTCAAGTTCATTGATGTTGATGTTCAAAACTCTATTGAAAAAGTACGTCGTGATCAATTATATTAAGTCCACTTGTCCAGTTACTCCCCATCCAAAGTGTATTGTGTGTAACAACCCCAAAATCCTTTGTGTTTCGACTTGAATGCCAAAACCTTGATCATCAGCTCCCTGAACGTTTTCGATTTGTAATGGTGTCTTCTTATAAATTTTCAAAATTTTCCAACCATCTGGAATATTTGCATTTGGAACCTGAGGTACTGCCCTAAAGACATCCATATACCAATCATTTTTTCAAATCTCCATTTGAATATACATGTCTTTCTCTCCTAGCAGATGATCCCCCTCATAAACTACCCCTAGGTCACGGGTTGTTCCCCCTTTTATGCACATCTACCATCTATAATTTTGTCTGTCGGGTTTCAAATCTATTTCACCTTGCAGACAAAAATACAGTGCACCTGCTCTTACAAAAATAGTACGTAAGTCTAGGTCCATCTGACGAGGATCTAACTGCAACTCATGTGGTGCAATCCTCAATAGTGGAGATTGGAAAAATAGATTACCAACATCAATGCCATTAACCAACGGGACCAAATAAGTGTGAACCAAATCTCGGTCAGATATGGTAAGACTAAAATTTCGCGGTATCTCAGCTAGAACAATCATAACCCGGCCTATCTCCGCATCCATCTACAAAAACACTTACAAAACATCACAATTTAACTTTATTTTCGAAAACTCAGTTTGAAAGTTCTCAACAACAGAAATAACTTGTGGGCTGAGGTCCTCAAAACCAAGTACTTGAAAAGAACATTGCTATTGAAGACAAAAAAAATTAGACTCACTTTTCAAGCCCAATGTGTGGCAATCAATTAGGACATTAAAGGTGATTCTCTCTCTCATATCTTCTCTAATCATCAACCAATCATATGACTTACACATCATTGGGTCCAAAAAATGGATCTAAAAAGTGGGCTTAGATATCATTTTCCATTTGAAAAATACTAACTTCCTTAACTAAAAGAAGAGAATGAGGGCTTCTCATGTGTGGAGAAGTATGCTGAAAACCAGAAACACCTTGAAAAAAGGTATAAAATGGTCTATTGGGGATGGCAATAAAGTTAACATTTGGATCTCCACTATACCACTAAACCACTGAAACACCCATACCATTAACATCTAAAATGAAATCAACAGCATGTGAGGAAGTTGTCTCAACTTCTCCATTAAGAAAGAAGATGAAAAGAGAAATCAAAACCACCGGAGGATAATCCAAAGATGCTGTGATCTAGAAATTTTCAATTAGACCAAAATTTTAAGATTATTATGCTTATTTTGTACAAGTGAAAAAGATCATTAAAAATGTTAACTCAATCAAAATTTAATTACACATGAAAAAATCAACAAGACAAATAAATAAATAAATAAATAATTGCAAACAAGTCGCTCATATGCAAAGAACAGAAACGGGAAAAAATCCTCTAATTATATGATAGATTGATCCCAAGATGCACAAAGCTTCGCCTCTCAAGAATGGGAGATAGTAACGTGATATTCAGAAAACATAACATCTTAAACAACATATGTGTGTAAATGTAGAAATTTGTATATCAATTGATATTCATCTATCAAGAACTGAATATATATATATATATATAAGGGAATGAAAACACTCAGGAACAAGAAATCAAGAATTCTGAAGAAAACTTCAAGAAGCAGAGTCATGAATATTCAAGGGGAAAAAAATTCAGTAAATATATGACAGATTGATTCCAGAATGCACAGAGCTTCGCCTTCCAAGATTACGAGAAAACACAATTTAAACTCGACGTTTGTTAAATTCCCAAACACATAAATTATTGAGTGATAATCTAAGACTAACAATGTATATGTTGAGAATTATATATATATATATATATATGTATTGAAACACAATTTCAATTCTGTTCTATCAGGAAAGTGATTCAGAGTCAGAGCAATTCTAGAGAGAGAGAGAGACAGCGAGAGAGGGGATTGAATTTTAAAACTAATCCAGCTCTTCTTGAAATAAATTGAATTTGGTAAATACAGAGGTGCCAAGAAACATATATGTATCGAAATATGTATATATCTCCATCAAGGATTTATGAAAAAACATAAAAAATAAAAATAAATTGAAAATGATAGTTTCAGAGAGAGAGAGAGAGAGAGAGAGAGAGAGTTTACTTGATGAAATTTCTTCTCTAGCTCTGTTCGTAGTTGAGTTTCAAATTGTGTAATATATATATATATATAGAGAGAGAGAGAGAGTGAGGGAGGAAGTTGGTTGGAGCACCAAACAAGATGAAGCGGAATTTTCCTCCAAATATGTTTGTTTTTTGTTTTCTAAATTTTGTTTTCTACTTTTCTTTTTCTTTTTTCTCATTATTAAATAAATTTATAGTTTAGGCAATTTTTTTAACTTAGATCATTTGAGAATTAGCTATTTTAATTAAATTTTGACTTTTAAATATGTGCAGAAAAATAGTAAGAATGATGTGACAATTTGTGATAACTTTTTAGTTTTTTGGGTTATATTAACCACTTTCCAAACAAGGACAACCTAAATATATTTAAAAAGTAAATTATATGTAAATAAATATCTAAAATAAAAAATATTTTCACATTCGTTTTGTTTTGTGTCTTTAATTAGTTTTTTAATATATATGTTTCACATATACTTTTTAAGTGCACCTAAATTTAAAAAAAAAAAAATTGAAATCAAATCAAACAAGTTACATAGTTTAAAAGAACGCATTCAAATTGTGAGAGAAATAATCGAGAATATTTTTTAGGAAGATCGTTGAAAAGTGGCCTAATAGAATCCATTTTTTAACTAAAATTTGAAGGGGAAAAAGTGGCCGAATGGAATCCATTTCTTCGTCGTCATCATCATCATCATCATCATCTTCTTCTTCTTCTTCTTTCAAATGACGTAAGTTGTGTCACAAAACTTAGAGTCAGTCACGTAAGCTCTTCTTCTTCTTCTTTACAGAATAAATTTTCACAAAGTCACGTAAGTTGTGTCACCAAACTCAGAGTAGTTAACACAAAATGACACATAAGTTTGTACGTAAAAATTTTTAACCATAGAAAAATATAGAAGTGTTCACAACTAACATAAGTGATTTTCAAAAAAATCCGTAAGTGATCACAAATACGAGTAAGACTTTAAAGAACACTATTGTTTCAAAAAATTGCGTAAATTTTTACAAAGTCACGTAAATTGTGCCACAAAAGTTAGGGTAGTTAACACAAAATGACGCGTAAGTTTGTTCCTAAAAATTTTCAACAAGACAAAATATGTAAGTTTTCACAAATGACGTATGTGATTTCCCAAAAAATGTGTAAGAGATCACAAATACTAGCAAGTCTTTAGAGAGCACTTTTATTTCCCAAAATTGCATAAGTCTTCACAACTTACATGTAACTGATTTTCCAAAAAATACATAAGTGATCACAAATACTAGTAAGTCTTTGGAGAACACTTTTATTTCAAAAAGTCGCGTAAGTTTTCACAAAGTCATGCAAGTTGTGTCACAAAACTCAAGGTGGTTAACACAAAATTTACGCGTGAGTTTGTTCCTAAAATTTTTCAACAACACAAAAAATGCATAAATTTTCACAACTAACGCAACTAATTTCCCAAAAAATACATAAATGATCACAAATACGGGTAAGTTCTTGGAGAACACTTTTATTTCAAAAAATTGCATATGTTTTCACAACTTATGTAATTGATTTTCCAAAAAATACGTAAGTGATCACAAATACGTATAAATATTCGGGGAACATTTTTATTTCACACAATTGCGTAATTTTCACAAAGTTATGTAATATTTTTGAGAAAGAAAATGATAATTATAATAAATAAATAAATAGTCATATCAAGTAATTATTTAATACTTTTAGAGTAAATTTAAGTGATGTTTCACATTAATAATTATCGATTTAAATTGAGAGCCATTATTCTCATCTCACTTTACTCTCAATACATTTCATTTTTTGTTCTTATTATATATATAGTTACATTAAATACTCTTGAAATTTTGATTTTTTTTTTTTTTAGGGAGTGGAAATAGTGGCTCATTTAAATTATTTGGCTGAAAGTAGTGAATAGTTTCTCTAGCAAGCTGTTGAGTGGCATAATCTGATTGGTAGCATTAAGGAAGATCAACAACACGTGCTAACAAAATAGAACTGAAGTAATAGAAAGAAAGAGAAAGAGAGGACCTCTCTCTCTCTCTCTCTCTCTCTCTCTCTCTCTCTCAAAACAATCACCACCAAACCTCAACCCCGCTCACCACCCCACCGTCGCACATCGCCATCGCCATCGCCATCACCACCGCCACCGCCGCAAATCACAGGTTTTTCTCTCTTTGCTTCTGTTTCACTCGGTCTCTCTCCCTCTCTATCGATCTTTTCTCTATCTCTATCTCTCTCTCTGTCGATCTCTCTCTCTCTCTCTCTCCCCATGACCTGCTTTCCCTGTTACCAAACACTTGTGGAATTTTTTTTTAAAAAAATGAAGAAAAAAAAATGTGTAAGACTGATAAAGATGAGAAAAAAAAATTAGGTAGCCTGTTGGAAAATATGCGTATATATATGGTTTAGATTGTTGCCTAATATGCGTATATATATGTATGAGTCTTTGTATCTGTTGGAAAATTCAATTTGAATGTCACAATTGTAGAGGACAAAAATTTTGAGGGGTTATAAAATTGTGACATGTTTAAATAAGAGTGGTGCTATTAGCACCTCATAAATTATCTTGGATCCCTCAATTTTTAATGGGTGATTCTACTTACACCACTATTTAACCTCTTTACACCCTCTATCTCATTACACCACTAAAAAAATTGTAATTCTCATTACACCCCCAAAATATTACCAAAACTAACCCTAAATTAACTATTTCATCTCTTTACACCACAAATTTTCGTAACATGGTACTAAACAATTTACATCATTTCGATGTTATGCCGCCGAAAAAATAGATCTCTTTAGCATTTTGTTGCTATACATTTACAGAGACACTTTCTTCCAAACAACGATTTTTTAATTTGTGGTGGGCCTGTTCGGTAATACGATGCTAATTAATTTGAATTACTCCAGTGCCTTGTTACTGGATAATATTTTTTTCCCAGCATTATGTTGCCGTCCAATTAGATGATAACAAGAAATTAATTTGGGCCACTTGTAAAGTACATGTTCAGTGATACATTGTTATACAAATGGGATTACTCTAATGTCATGTTGCCAAACTACAATAGAGTTGTCTAGGCCCCCGTCGCTATACGTTGAAAGATTTACTTTTTTCTTGAAGCATCCATGAAAAAAATTCATAAATCAAACACGCATCCATAAAATCATACATAAAAATTATTCATAAAAACATCAAGTGTACGAATATCCATAAAGTATCCATAAAATTTGTCATTGTTTGCATCCATCAATCAAACATGTTATCACAATTCGTCTTGGTAATTTGTAGGTAATTTTTCCCCCTGTAATAGAAATGGACATCCACACTTTTTAGAACTTGTCAACCTCAACCGTTCCCCCTTGATCTTCCTATTGTCTCTATAGTAACCACTTCTTTTACAAGCGAGTGTAAGTCTTGGTTTTCTGCCACTACCTCTCGTATCTGATGTCTTTATAACAATGACAAATCCAATCTTCTTCCCAATATCAGAAGTCTATTTAATTAATGCTTCACGACTGCTAAAAAAACTTAAGATAATAAATACATTTATAAGTCAAATTATTAATAAGACTCAATACAATTTAAAATAAGAAAAAATCGTATTTATAAAAAAAACTTAACAAACCTCGTCTGTAATGAATTCATGACTAGAGTCTACTAATATTGCAGTACTTGCATTGTTGCAATGAGTATAAGTATAATCCTTCCAGGCAAAAAAATAAAAAATATGAAAAAATGAAACTGAAAATACATGGTAATGAGAAGCCGAACAAATTTAAAAAATTTGGTTTGGAGTTACCGGAAATGTATATTTTATTCGGTAGTTGGTTACTAGACATATTTTTTATTCAACAATGTGATGTCAGACTATTTTATTTTGTTTGATTTCGAACCATCAAATGAAAGTCGAACACTAGTCTAGAAAAATGAAACAAAAACCTACCAAATAAAAAAAAAAAAAACCATTTCACTTTTTTTGATGGTTCTTCACTACCGTTTCTTCATCCATTGCTTTATTTACTGATCAAAGTACTATGATTCTCACTTTTTGAAAAGAGATGTGTAAGAGAAAAGAAAAATTAAGAAAGGAAAAAGAGGAGTAGGGATTGAAGACCTTGGTGTAAGAAGATAACAAAATATATTTAATTTTAGAGTGTTGTCCTTGAAGGTAATTTCACACATGGATAAAATTGGGAAAAAAAAAAAAAAAAACACATATGGAGAGTGTAAAGAGGTAAAGTAGTAGTGTAAGTAGAATCACTCATTTTTAATTTTTTTTATTACAATAATAACCTCAAATAAAATTACTAAAAAGGACATCATTAATTTTGGGACACCCCATCTCACAATTAAACCTACATACCCACTACATCATAAATTAGGGTTTATGAGAGCACTCACCTCCATCACCACCCATCTATCTTCCCCAAATCACACCTTCAAAACGTACCGACCTTCAAAATCTTGAAAACCCTTTGGCAGCAATATTTGGCGGTAACAGTGGCAACCATTTGACTACCTACACTTCTCCAGCAATGACAATGAGTGGAAGTTTTTTTGGTAACCACAACTCTATAAGACAAGAGGAGTACAACAATAAAAGCTTAGAGGAGGTTCATAGCTTTGATGTTGTTCTTAATTTAGGGGAGATTGGCCTTGTAAGGGTAAGTTTATTCAAAAAAATGGCAAAAATAATAAAATATGTTCGTTATTTTTTCGGGACTGAACTCCCGAACATATGACCAAAATTCGGGAACACAGGCCCAAACATTACTTATTTGTTCGGGGAGGCATTCCCGAACAAATAAGTAATGTTCGTAAATGTAGGACCTCCCATGAAAATTTCTTAACACATTGAATGGTCAAAATTTTAACACTTGCGGAACTTATCAGAAGTAGCCCAAATCCATTATCAGGTTCAAAAGTTATTCCTTCATCGCGTAGCTTTCATAATATTGCCGTGTAGTTCTCTGCTGAACTCACAATTTTATAATATCTACCAACCAAACTAGCCAAGCCAATTATTATGATTTTTTCCTACAAAATAAGATATTATTATGAGAAAACTTAGAAATTAGGTGTATATATATAGAGAGCATACTAACTGTGACAATGGTGGATGAGGCAGTAAAGACAGTAATCACATTGGCTCTTCTTCTTCTTGCTGGGTTTTGTTAGGGTTTTTTGGAAGAGAGGTTTTTTGGGGGTGCGGGGGTGTGGGGGGTGTGCATTCAATGGGTGGAATGTTTTCACAAGGATAATTTTGGTATTATTTGGGGGAGAAGAGAAATTTTGAGGGTTTCAAAATTTATAAGGATTGACTCATTTGTTGTTCTTCTCTAAGGATTGACTCATAACTGGTTTCCCTAGAAGACAATTCATATAAATCTCTAAACATCATTCCTTCAAATTTCTTTCTCAGCTCAAAGTCTAAACCATTTTGAGCTAATCTTATAACTTCTATCTCAGGAATGTATGCATAACATTATTTTTTGCTCTCTTAAACCTGTCGATATATTGTTCTGCAGTCTCTCCTTGGTTCTGTTTAAATTTCGATAGATCTACTAAGGTAACTTCAAGCTCAGTTCTAAAGAATTGAGCATGAAATTGACTCTCCGTCTCTTGCTAAGTATACACAGAATTTTCTGGCAAGTTGATGAACCAAGTGAATGCAGTTTTAGACAATGAATTAGGGAATAATTTCATTTTGAAAAGATCATTTTGTCCTCCTACACACTGCAACACAAAATTCCCTATATGTTCAATGGTGGACTACCTCTCTTCTCCTATAAACAGGGAAAATTGAGGCACCCAAAAATTCTTTAGGAGAGGCATATTATCCACATTTGGGGATATGGACTCCTGAACATAGGTCTGTCTGGCCTCTTCAAGCCTAGGCCATACATTTCTTGAATCAAGTTCGTTATTTGCTCCTTAATCTGAGGGTCTAAGTATTGTTGTTGATGTCCCCCTCCTGGGATTTCTGGTTGGAAGTTAGGAAAAAGGGGGCCAGGCCCTCTAGGCCTTGGGTTCATCACGTTGGGTTCATAATATGGTTGTTGTATGGCATGATCCTGCATATTCTGAAGCCTTACTTGATTGATTGGCCTATTTCTTTGTTCTACCATAGCATGATAACCTGCTACAGGCCCATCAAATGCATGTATACCATACATTTGTGGCCTTGGTTGCCCCTTAGGTCTCATTCCCATATCATATAAGTTGTGATTAAACACTAGGTTTGCAAGGTACTCCCTCTCAAACACAGGATTTATAGTCATTCCCTCCTCATATCTTTTTTGGAGTGTGGGAGGTCTATAAAATGATACAGGTTCACTTTCATTTGTATGCTGTGGAGGGACCACTGGAGTTATGAATTGTGCTTTATTTATCTGAGTCTCCTCCCCAACCCTTCTTGATTGGCTGGGCTTGATGTTAACCTTCTCAAACAAAGCCAACAAGTCATCTACCATCACTTGGTTCTCATATGCAGACATGAAGCCAATTACTTACTGAGTGTGCAGTAGAAGAGCCCTTCTTGGATTAGCAGGGGGGGCAACTAAATTGGCCAGTTTTGGCCACATTTTGGCAATTTTCTTTACCAATTTCCTGTCTGGCCACTGAATGGCCATCACCTAGGTTGTCTTGCACTCCTTCAACCCCACCATCCAACTCTTCTCCATCTTCAACCCTTTTCTCAAGGTCTTCAAAAACTTTGTGTTGTTTCTTCCTAGCCATCACTCCGAATTAAACAGGTCCTACTGGTTTGGGTCAAATCGACAGAGAAACCAAACTTCCACAAACAACAACAGATCAGACAATTGTGGTTGGTGTTCTATGCCTTGACAGTTTCAAGGACTTCTTTGGAGGTTGTAATGTGAAGAAACAAGTGTAAATAAACTAAAATTTGATTGAAGAACAAGTAAACTTGCCACTTAATTACAAGAATTAAATTACAAGTTCAAAATGCATAACAATCAACAGATGAAAACTTGGCCACAGAGGCTGAATTACAAACAAACTACTCCTAAGTACAAAAGCTACTTATAATTAAGTTATGTTACTCCTAATTCCACATGGGTTGTGAATTTTGTCGAAGGTCCTTTTCTCTTTGAACTTCCACCTTTTATATGACTTTCAATGGCCATGTTGTGCTGTCATGTGCCTATTTGCCATGCTCCTATAACTGCCCATGAACTGCAACTGCCTCTGAATTCCTTTTTTTCCTGCTATTGCCATGTACTGCCTCCTCGTTCCTCTTTCTTAGGCCATTAACTTTACCTCCTTTATTCTTGGCCCTCTTTGGAATGTGTTGAGCCTCTGTCGACAAAAAATTTTAAACTCTTGGTGTCAGCACCTCCTTAACAGCTTGTTTACGCATGCGTTGGCAACAAAGATTCTTTGTTTCTTGTCATTTTCTCCTATACTTCTTGCAGATGTTGCTTGAGCTTTTATCATGCTGATTGTGGATTTCAATAGTTTGTAGGGCAAACTTTATACATTCTTCTCTTTCAGTTCATTCCTATTGGAATGAGTATTAGATAATCACCACATAATGAGTTACAGATACCCATGTTTTAGAGGTACTTCAATCCTGCACTTGCAACATTTCTGTGTGCCACTAGAATCCTGTCTCGAGGTCTGGTATGGACAGAAAGTATAATGAAATTCCTAACCCCAACCTTCCACACCAGCAAAACAAACGTGCCACTAAGGCATCAAATAAGGGGAAAAGATAATGATAACGACTAAACAATTTTATAGATGCCTCAGATTCCAAAATCTATTTAATATAGAATTTACTATTTCCTCTCGGTTCGCCTTCTCACCAAACTACTAATTTCCAATGCAAAGAAGTGATCAATTCAAACTATTTTTTCTATCCTCAAATGTATTAGACAAACTTTGCACTGCAACTAACTTAGTAATAGTATTGTTCTAAGAAAAAAAAAAAAAACTTAGTAATAGTAGCTATAACCTAGATAGCTAATACGCAAAAAAGTTAGCCCAATAAATCATATAGAAGACTTGAATATGGCCATTTAGAATGAATACATACATACATATATTTACACACATAAAACTCATCAAAGCCATAACCAAAAAAATTAAATTCACTAAACAAAACATGTTCCACGAACACAGTAAGTACTATTTAAAATTAAAATTTGGAATCTCTTGTCAAATTAAAAAAGAAAACAAAATCAGAACCAAAGAAGAACATCCAACACTAGAAATCTAATCAATGCGCTTTTATATTTGTGAAGGAACTATAGGTAGAAACCATCATACTTAGAAGTCTGCTCATAGCTAAAGAACTTGACTGCTGAATTTGGAACAATACGTGCACATTTAGTACCGTTGCCTTTAAATAATCCTCTGAAGCCCTCAATTCTGCATATATACTTTAGGCCTAATGGAATCCATTTTTTATCTAAATTTTGAAGGGGAAAAAAATCCCGAAAATAGTTTTAGGAGCAAGTCATCAACCAAAGATTACATGTTTCTTAAAAAATAAAAATAAAAAACAAAAATGATGCCAAACAAGTAATTTAAGGGCCACAAAATATTTTTTTGATACCGAATCCAATGGATTGGAATGTTGACAAACTTGCCGAGTTGAGTTAGGTTGAGATCTGAGTTTATAAAACCTAATTACAATCTAATTGCATAAAAGTCGGTGTAGACACCCCATTTTTTACGGCCCTTTAAGACTTGAATTTTTTTGCAGGTACATCCGATGATGAGTCTGTTTCATTGCCGAATGCTCGAAGTCTCTAGCGGAATGCCACAGCCTTGAGCATTTCAAACCGTGAATCCATTTTGTCTCATCTTTGGACCATCCTGGGTCTTTTTAGCCTGAAGTTTCTGATTGCCTGTCGGCCATCCTTAGAGGCTTCCGGCCACCACTTCTCCTTTGCCAGCCATTGATGTGCATTGCCTGCCATCAATGAAGCCTTGCTAGCTACCACTGATGGCCGGCCGACCACCAATGTGTGCTGCAGATATTTTGTGATATTTTGTGCCAGCTGTTTGCACAAATTCATGCATCTTCCTATGTGTGTGGCTGGATGTTTGTGAGGGAAATTTGTGTTTTCTATATATAGGACCCCTCTCTCTCATGTGGAGGGGTTAGAAAATTTTGAGACATAAAAATTTTCTCTCTAGATTCTCTCTCTCTCTCTCTCTCTCTCTCTCTCTCTCTCTGCAAAATTGTGTGTGTATGCTAGTTTCTCTACACTTTTGCCTACTTCTCCTAAACCAAATCCTCTCACCTTTGAGTTGAGGTTCCTTGGGGCCTTCTTGGAGCTCTTGAAGGTGGTTTTGGCTTGAACTTGTGCCTAAAGTGTTCTTTGCTTCAAAAGGTAGAATACTAGTCTTGTTATCTTGTTTTGAATACTTGTTTTTCTATCTTTTTCAATTGTTTTTGGGGCTAGTTTTGAACTGCAAAAATCTCTATTTTGGTGGCTTAAAATAAGTGGTTTGAGACCTTCTTTAGTTAGGGGGTGGTTCACCCTTCTTGTTTCTTAGTTTACAAAGCTTTTGTGCCTTTATCCATCACTTTCAAACCAACCTTTTTGGCCCTTTTAAACACTGAATTTCAAAGGTTTTTCAGTGGCAAAAATCTCATTTTGAAGTCCAAAATTGGAGGGGTTAGCCTCCCCTCCTTGTGTCTTCTTTGCATGCTTAGTTAGTTGTACATGTTAGCATGTTTTTTTAGCTTAACTTAGCTAAAGTCCAGCATGTTTTAGCAAAATAGCCTGCTTTAGCTCTGTTTTGGGCTATTTGGTTCATTTGAACTTTGTTTTGTGTAGTTGTAGTGTAAATCCTTGCACTAGCTTGTTGTTTTAAGGCTTTAAACATCATTGGTGTGACTTGGCTGCATGTTTTTAGTGCTTTTATCACTCAATTTCAGCACCTAAATCTCTGCAACCTCCCTCTTTGCTTCACTCTTTCATTTTCTTTTGAGGGTTGTTTCAAACTCGGGATCCTTTAAGCTTGAGATTGAGGTCATGCTCAATGGTTTAATCCTCTTTGAGGGTTCATTATCAAAGGCATGATTTCTCTCTTGCCTTACACTATCCCTTGGTTGACACTTCCTTGCCCTTAGAGGATACTCACCAATAGACAAATTGATTAAAGATAGTTGGTAACTAAAATGTGTAAACAAAATTGACAAGTAAATGTGAGAAGATAAGCATCTCTTTGTGTTGCATTGCATGTGTTCAAATCGGACGTTAATTTGAACACAAGGAAAATGACACATTTCATACTCACAAGTGATGAAATGTGCCACTTTCTCAGGTCTCCATTGCCCTTGATCATGCATGATAGGGTGGTGGTCTTGTTGGTCATATTTGTGCATTTATCGAAATTGTACAACTTGGATCTTTCGCCATCATGCAATGAACTTGCTTGATTGGTGGTTTTTTGATCCAAATATGTCACTCCTTTGAGATATTGTGATGATAAGGAGGGATACAATACAAACAAATCCTTGGAAAAACCCTCTTTTTGCTCCGTTTGTACTCTGTTATAGTATGATGATCCAGTGCATCAGTGGCCGGCATGCCACCATTTATGGCTGGCAGTGCATCATTTCTGGCCGGCAAGACACCTCCTGGCCAGCAGATGGCCAGTAGTATCCCTCCATGGCCGGTAGGCCACTGATGTAAATCTCAGCAAAGATTTGGTAAGGTGAAGCAGAAAGGTTCTGGAAATGCTCAACCCTGCAAACAGAGGCTTTGGAGAGCAAAATGGAGGTCTTTTCAGGCCAAAACCGAGCATGTGCATCTTCCACTTCCCGAGGCAGAGCAGTTGCAGCGTAGTTTAATGTCTTAAATGCTTAGTTCGTGCGCATTTGTGTTGTAAATTAATTAATTAGTTTGCTAGTTAGTTAAAGTGTTGCAATAATTAGTAATTAGCTTAACTAGTTATTCATTTGATTTGTAATAATTAGCCTAATTAGCTTAATTAGATTAGCTTAGCTTAGATTAGCTTAGCTCTTATTCATTCGGACCCTCCTTCGCGAGGGCGTAATGTTGTAATAAGTGTGCGTGCATGTGTGTATGTTTTCCAACCCCAGGTCTTTCTCCCTTTTATTTAATCGCTTTCGATGGTTAGATTAGGGGCATGTTCAAATTAGCATATCTTATGCTTGCATCCATTCATTTGTATTGCATGCACCGAGGCTCGGCTCATCATTCAAACTGCATTGCAATTTCAATAATTGTTTGAATACATGTTTAATTGCATGTTGTTCAAATTCTTCATATGTCATATTAGTAGCCAAGCCTATTAATTACATATTGCATATGTTGCATTAGACATTTAACATAGTTAGGAATCATGCTGTCATGACCCGAACCCGCCCATATGGGTTAAGGACATAACCAGCCAGTAATCATGAGGTTACCTATGGCCTCAAACCAAATAAAACATATTTATACAGAGTTAAGGGGCCGAAACGGAAGCAAATTTAAAACTTTGTCCATAGAGCTGTGCTTACATGGTATAGCAAAATCATTTCAAAAGTATTTCATAATAACTCACACATACCCATAGAGTTAATCTATATCCAGGAACTTTCGATTACACAATCAGCCAAACAAAACTCATATACAAAGATGATCTAACGTTTTCGCCAACATAGCAAAAACATAACAAAAGAACAAAAAGGCGAAAATAAGTCTCGTGCGTGAGACGTAAGGGCTGACTTCTCAAAACTTTGACTGTCTGTAGACACCCCATTTTTGACCGTCCTCAAGACTTGGACGTCACCGTTGGAACACTCGGTGATTATCCATGTTTGTGTTCGTTTGGAATTCCCGGAGTTCTCGGCTACGCGCGCCTTGCCTCAGGACCTCCGAACTCGACCGTTTGGTGTTTGGTTTTGCACCAAACACTTGTGTTTTGCCTTGAGAGGGCAGGGAATGCTTTGTGAGGCACCCCCACATACCACCGGCTGTGGCTAAAGGCCACCGGCTGGTTGGTGTTGCCACCGGCACTATATTGTGCCGGTCGGCACTATTTTGTGCCGGTCGGCACTATTTTTGGCAAAATGACCATTTTGCCCTGCCGACTGCTGTGCAGCTGCTTTATCAGATATTTTTAGACAGCTGTATCACCTTTTTGCTCCCCTCCATACACGTGTATGGAGGGATGAGCCTTTAGGCTTGCTTAACTTGTAAGTTTTGATGCCTATACAAAAAGGCTCTTCTCTTGGCTCAAGGGTTAGAATTTTAGAGAGTTAGACATTCTAGAGGAGGGAGAAGCTCTGGTTTTAGGTTAGGTTTTGTGTATCTATCCTATCTCTCCTTTCTTTCTTGTTTTGTACACTAGGTGTTTGTGCCTTACTATTGCACATCAACACCTAGTGTTTCACCTTCCTCTTGGAACTGAGGTGCTAAGGGCTTGTTCTTGGTGTTCTTGGCTGGTTTGGAGCTCAAGGAACCAACAACTCCAACCTTTGTGAAGGTGGTCTTCAAAGGTAACAAAACTTACTTTATTTACCCCATTTTTGCACCTTGTTTTTACCTAGCTTAGAGTTGTTTTTGTGCTTAGTCCATAACACATAAAAGTTCTATTTTTTAACCCTCTTCATTGTTTATCAAGAGTGTTTTGCACTTTGGGTAGGTTTGACCGCCCTTAGGCCTTGAAAAGGGCCATTTTTGGGCCATTTTGTGAGAGCTCCGAGACTTTGGTACTTGGACCTCTCCCCCACTGAAATCTTGAGGGATTTCAGTGGTGGAGATGGTGCCTTGAAGTCTCCAAAAGGAGAGGGCCACCCCCTCTCCTTGATGTCCTTGAAAAGGGCAAGTTTTGGCCTCCAAAGGAGCACCATGTTTGGTTGTGTTTTGAGCATGTCTTGGCTGTTTTTCATGCCTATTATGCCATGATTAAACTCTTTTTAAGTTGGTTTTAGCACTCCTTTCATGCCTCGCATAGTTGCTTTGTAATGCCTTAATATTGCCTTAACATGCCTAGCTTGTGTGCCTTAGTTTCTAGCATGTTTTAGGCTTGCATTTGTGAAGCTTGTATGCTTATTTTGGCATGTTTTAGCTCTGTCCGAAGTTGTTTTGGTCAATCTTAGCATGCCTAATATAGCCTCTTTGCATTTGGCTTGTTGGCCTCAAGAGTATGAATGTGTAGCATGCCTTGCTTGCTTCATTTTTGATGGTTTGGAACCATTTCGCATGCTATTTCAGTCCCTTTGGTATGCTTGTATGCTTGCCTTAGTTGCCTCTTTAATGCTTTAAAAGCATGTGTTGGATGCCTCATGTTTTGGCCATTTCGCATGCCTTTGATTTCAAGCCTCTTAGACGCCATCTAAGTGGTCCTTTGGGCCTAATTTGACATGCTAAAAATCTGTTTTAGGTTGTTTAATGCATGCCATAATTGCCTCGCTTAGGTGTGGTTCAAAGCCTTATTGGCTTGCCTTAATACTTGGGCTATTTGTTGCATGTTTAGCTTGCTTAGTTACATGATTTGGCATCATGTTTTGCATGATTTTCAGAGCTTTATATGTATGCTAGTAGCCCATGTTCAACTCATCTCAAGTGTGCTTGAATGTTGTTTATTATGCTTAAGTGTTGGTGCCTTAACTTGTGCATGTGTGCATGTGTGTTTGGCCCTCATTTCCTTAGCATCATGGCCACTGATTTTAGGACTATTTGAGGTGCCTAATTCATGTATAAGTCCATGCTTCCATTGGTTTGCATGCTTACCTTACGTGCTTGCTTGAACCCCTTTGCATGAACATATTGCATAGTCCATGTCCCATGCCTAGTTGACATATTTTGGGTTGCATTTATATTGTGCATGTTTGGCCTCTTGAAGTGAAGTATGATGGAGGTTGAGCACCCTTGTTTGTTTGTTTGCATTGCATGCATTTGAAATCAAAGTTGCACTCTTGGTTCTTAGGGCCATCACGCATGGAAATGCGCGATTGGTGGTCCGGGAATCGAGGCATATGCCCCTTTGAGTCAAAAACATGATAAGGGGTGTGTGTAGTGCATAAATGGCTTGAATTATATTGCCATGCATGTTGTTGCCCTCTGCTGCTGTGAGTTGCAGGTTCTGCAGGTATTTTGTGCCGGCCGGCACTGTTTAGTGCCGACCGGCAGCCAATTTCCAGCCGATAACTTCATCTAGTGCCGGTGGCCTCCTTCTTCGGCCGGTGGTGCTCTACCCCAGCCGGTGGTACTCCCTAGTGCCCTGAGAGGCACTCCTGGGACTTTGGCAATTTTCTGAGGAGGATAGTAGGGGAAATAGAGGCAATCCGTGCATGGCAGTGTGTTTCCGAGCCAGTCCCGAGCGCGTGTCGCATCCGGCCCTCATCCCGAGGCGGTTTACTGCTTTAATTAAATTTGTTAATTTAATTAATTTGTAATATTTAATTAGCTTGCGTAGTTAATTATTTGTATTATTCTTTTGGCCCCTCCGAGCGAGGGCAAAATTGTAATAAGTGTGTGTGAGTGGGTGTATGTCTTCCAAACCCCCATTTCTTTCTTCCCTTTTATTTACCTGCTTGCGATGGTTGATTAGGGCACGTCTATTTTAGCATACCTTATGCAATGCATGCGTGCATTCATGCATTTGTTTACATGCACCGGGCTCGGTACATCATACAAACCGCATTGCAATTTTCAATTCCAAATTGAATACGTGCTATTCGCACACTTCATATGCCATGTTTAGGGTTAGCCGAGCCTACTCTAGATTGCATCTATGCTTGTGTCGCATTAGCCACTTAACATGAACTAGGTCATGCGTGTTTGCTAACCGGGTTATTGTTTCTGGCACGGAGTACGATGTAAGTTTTTTCGCTTTAGCATATCGCATGCGTGTGAATGTTTGCCATGACGGTATGATTGCCATGCGGCTAAATGCTTATGTGTTATAAACTGTTTGAATGCCTGTGGGTGGAGGTTGGATTACATGAGTTGGGAATACTCATTGAAATCCGTGTTTTAGCCTACCCGCGAGTAGCAATTTCAAACTATTTTCCAAACAAAACGGATATGCAATGCTTATTTCCAAATTAGGCGATCTAGTCTATACTTGTTTGCTGTGCGCATAACATAGTAATTCTAGGCTAATAACCGGTATAAGAGCATATAATGTTTTCAAAATCGGATATCACGGTTAGTAGAGGCCGGTCTTCGGACCGGGCGAAAGGGGGTGCTCATAGCTGACCTTCCCCGATCGTACCCAAGCTCCCGAGCCGAGACATTTGGTGATGACGGACACGTGGCCTTCGGCACCGAGTCAGGGTTTCCTAAATTTCCCATTTTAAAAAAACATTTAGGTGGCGACTCTGCAATCTGGCAAAGCAGTCCATGTTTGGCACTACTTTTCAAAAATCTGTTTTTCTTCAAAACGATTTGCCAGAGTTGGACTCTTTGGTTCAGATTTAGAACCGCGACAAACAAAAAGGGAGTCCGAACTGTAGTGAACCCAAATGAACGGAACGGGACTTAACCCTCCCGGGGCGTTCGGGGACGTCTACACTGTCTCTCACATACTTCACTGAGGTTGGGTTTGGACATCTCTTTGCTCACCTACAGACACATGAATGAGAGTGAGCGAAAGCCCAGTGAATAATATCAACTAAAGAAGGTACATGAATGGAATTCGAAACAAATACATCAAACGGCCTTAGGCCCAATTCATTCATATCTGACAGCCTTCGGCCCGATCATTCATGTCCAACGGCCTTTGGCCCAATCATTCACGTCCAATGGCCTTTGGCCCAATCATTCATATCAAACGGCCTTTAGCCCAATCATTCATGTTCGACGGCCTTTGGCCCATTTATTCGTGTCAAACGGCCTTTGGCCCAATCATTCATGTCCAATGGCCTTTGGCCTATTTATTCATATCAAACGGCCTTTGGCCCAGTCATTTATGTCTGACGGCCTTTGGCCCATTTATTCATATCAAACGACATTTGGCCCAATCATTCATGCCCGACGGCCTTTGGCCCATTTATTCATATCAAACGGCCTTTGTCCCAATCATTTGGCGTAATGAATATTTGTCCATAGTTCAAGCTAATAGACTTATGAAATTCAAATAGGAGTAAGCAAGTGGACAAATAGCATACTTCAAAATATCTTTGCTAAGATATTACTCACAGTGTTCTGCTGATGGATTCGTCCTTATGCTCGACCCTACATAACACATAACACATATATGGGTCACAACGATTCAATCCGTTCTAAATTCATACATCCCTCTTAGGCTTCTTTCTTATCCTTTTTAACTCATTTTTAATGTTCAATGCATGCCTAAGAGTGCTTAGAAATGAACGAGAACGGAAAACAAAACTTAAATCAACTTTACAAAATTTCTAAAACAGGGCTCCCGCTCGAGCATGGTTTCCACCGCTTGAGCGGACCCCTTTGGTCTGCAAAAGTACTAGTTGCCTCATTTTTACGCTCAAGCGTGACTTCGGACGCTCGAGCTGGAAGTCAAACTACGTGGCTGGCGCTCGAGCGTGACTCTCCCCGCTCGAGCGGACGTCAATGTCTGCAAAAGTTCTCGGAACTAACATTTCACGCTCGAGTGGATATGCCAAATTCTGGAATTTCCATAACTGTTCTTGAAGCTTAAACTTGATATCCAATGGCCCTAAACTCAAGATTTTGGTCCAAAAACATGGAAACACATTATATAATATGAGAACATAATCAATATGAGGCCAATTGTTCAAAATCATGATCTAATTCTCAAATTAATCAACATTTCTCTTGTATGGTCAAAACTCGTGTATTCAAACTTCATACAAGCCTCATATCTCCATCAATCATGCATACATGTAAATTTTTTACTTCAATTACATTTCAAATGGCACAAATGATGCTTATAATCATGAAACTCAACAAAACCATGCTTGCATGTATGCTTCAATGCTCAATTTTTCATAATTAACATGTTTCATGCTAGCTTATGTAAATTCATGGCAATTCTAAACATGCATGTGCATATATACTTTAATCTCATCATAATTAACTCAATTCATGTTCTTGATTACCATTTAACTTTGAATTTACAAAATTCCAACTCAAACTTCTGAATTCATGCCTAATTACTCACCTAGGAGCCCCAATTCTTCCAAAATATAGTTAATTCTTGAGTTAACTCCAAGATCTTCAAGCTTCTTGAGCAATTCTCCAACTTGAGCTCCCTCCCTCTCTAACCGGCACACTCTCTCTCTCTCTAGAGTGTAATCTCCGCAAAAATGAGTTCAAAAGGAAAGGAATTGAGTGTATATAACCCTATTTATAGGCTTGGCTAATCAAATTGATTAAGGCTAAGTAATTGAGCCTAATTTAATCGTTCTGAATCTAATTATTTTGACCCAAATAAATTTTCAATTAAATTTCACCGTAGGCTCTAAAAATTACGCTAATCACAATGGCACAGTCAATTTTGGTTTCTGTGGCTGATAAGGCCTTCAATTTTCAGTTTATAATAGTAAGTTGAATAGATTTTCCTACGGTGAACAGATAGAAATTCAAAACTACATATAATCATATAAATGGCACTCAAAATCATATTAAACACATAATCACAATCATAATTAAGATTAATTAGCATAATACGAAACAGGGTTATCACACATGCATATTTCACTAACTCATGTTTTCTTAGCTTGGAGTACTAGGTGAATTTTTATGCTTTAGCATACTTGCGTGAATGTGAATGTTGCCATGTTTAGCATGCTTGCCATGAGGCTAAATACTTGTTTAACTGCATGAATGCCTGTGGATGAAGGCTTGTTATTTGAATTGGAATGATTCAACAAATGTATGTTTTAAGCCCACCTTGTTGAGTGGCAAATCATGTTTTAAGCCCACCATGTTTGGTGGAAAATCCGCAAACTTTAAGCCCACTTGAGATGGAAAATTCAGACCATTTTCACAAACAAACATGAGTTGAATTGTTCCAAATTAAGCAAAGTAGTCTATATTTGCTTGTGCGCATCACATAGTAAAGCTAGTTTAATAACCAAAATAAGAACGCATAATGTTTATAAAAAATCATATCATGATTAGTAGAGGTCGATCTTTGATCGGGCGAGCGGGGGTGCTCAAATCATGACTTTCCCCCTGGTACCCAAGTTCCCAAGCTGAGGCAACTTTGGTGATGACGGACACGTGGCCTTTGGCACGAGTCAAGATTTCCTAAATTTCCCCAAAACAAAAAATATTTAGGTGGCGACTCTGTATCTGGCAAAGCAATCCAATTTTGGCATTATTTGATTTAAAATCGATTTTCCAAAAAGATTTTTTGGATTTGGACTCTTTGGTGTTTATCAGTTTCATATTGCACTTGTGAGACTAGATTCAGAACCGCAGGAGTCCGAACTATGAGACCTTCATTTCAAACCTTCCGAAAGGGGGCGTGGAAAAAAGGCGAGTCCACAGTTTCTGGCAACTCTGTTAGGGATTTAGAGAACTTGACTCGAACTCATGATATGTTGTTTTATCTACACTTATGTGTTTCTCTACATTTGCATTTGCATCGGTGCGCCTAAGTCACAGTGTTTTCCATTTGCTATTCCTGAACGATTTGCTGGAGGCTTGCTTGGAAAAGCTTGCCAAAAGGCTATCCGGTTGCGGGCTCTGCCACGATGGGAACACAACCCTTGGATCTGGACTACCGCTGTACCGTTTGATCCTCCTTTCACTTCTTGGTGTTAGGTGTGAGAGGTATATTAGGTAGTCTTGCTGAGGTACCCTTTTTGACCAATTGACCTAGTTGCATATCGGAAACCATAGAGACTGTTCCAAATTAGGACAGGTTGCTGACCCGAATGTAGGAATTGTATGAAACCGCTTGTTTTGCGTGGTGAGTCCCTAGCTCCTGACGAAATTAGGACAAGGTAACCCTACCCCATCATAAGGGTGTTTTGGCTCTCACTTGCTTGATATGTGCTTTTAGAGTGAAACTCTGTAGGAATGTACATATCAATTGCAAATCTGGGTATCAGTTTTGAGGCAGAAATCAATGTTGAGTGCAGTTCTCCAACTTATGATTGCAACTCCGTGTTGTTTGGGTCTGAGCCGAGGTGTTGTGCGGTCTCTAATTTTTGTTTCTTTTTTGCTTTATTTTCTTTTGGCAAGGTAGTTTTTCACCATTGCTTCTGACGATTCAGTTCCCCCCCAAGCACTCTGGACTCATGTAAGGAGACTTTATAGATCTGGGAATCTTGTCAGGGGACAACCAGTGCTTGTCTCGCTCCCACCGATTACAAGACAAAGGAGGGTTAGGCATAACTCACCAGTTCAACAGTCATCAAATTAGCAGTCACCACTTACTTCGCCTGTGCCCAGTCAGGCCCAATTTTCTACATTTACTCCAGAAGGAGAGTATTCACCAATTCTGATAGCTCAACATCCCTTAGTCAGCATGGAAGATATGCTTCGTTAGCTCCAGCAGACTATTGAGACCATGCAGCTAGATGCTGCTTGTGGGAGCCAAATTTATTGACAAAGGCAGAAGGCACGCGCAATACAAGACTGATAATAATCGGCTGTATCCGGCGAGAATAGGGGTGCCGAATATATTATTTGGGCTGAATAAGTGTGTAGTATTGGAGCCGAATAATGTAAAGGACAATGATCAAAAAGTAGGCCCTGGCCCCGAGGATCGAGAGAAATAGGTATAAATATAGGAACAACATATTTAGTAGGTATGTAAGAATCACTTCACTGAACTTAGTAAGAAAGCTATCCTGAGTGTCTGAACTGACTTGTCCGTCGGAGTGCTAATTCCGGCACCCCCGACTGGAGTGTTTGTATCTTTTCAGGTGACTAGCTGAGGATCACTAGCGTCTCCCAGGATTCGAAGAGTATTTCCAAACCACTTCTCCACAATTGGCGCCGTCTGTGGGAATACTCAAATACATCCATGGCAGGCGTGACTGAAGATCCTCCGGTAGCCATTGACGAGACCGCACAGGGAGATGACCTCACTCCAGCAAATATGCTCGGAAAAGAAACCATCGCTGCAAGACGCGCCTTGAACTTTGATTCACCAACGACTTCAGCGCAAGAGATAATGCAGGCGATCATGGAACAAGCGAAGCAGAACGAACAAAGGCTGGAGAACATGATCACTGAAATTGAACGTCTCCGTCAAGATTTGGCCCTCGAAGTCGCAAAATCGAAAGAAGCCATGCTCCAGGATCCCGAACGACCTCCGAGGGCCGGTGGACAACGACCTCGAGCCCGACCAAAGGATACCAATAGCGACTCCAACTCATTATCCACGGAGCTCACCAAGAAGGGACGATCCGAAACTTCCAACTCCTCCGAAAAGAGTCTACATACGAGGAACAAGCGCAGACGGAGCAGTTCAGGTGAAGAAGACCAGCACGATCCTTTTGTCCGACAGATTGCAAGGGCGGCCCTGCCCAAGAAGTTCAAAGCTCCGTCATTCACTCTTTACAATGGCAAATCAGACCCCACTGATCATATCCGTCATTACAAGCAGGCCATGACATTGCATGCAGACAACGAAGCCCTCATGTGCCGAATATTCCCCAGCAGCCTGGGGCCATTAGCTGTCAGGTGGTATTACAAGCTGGAGCCGGCCTCCATCAAAAGCTTCCATCAATTACAGAAGTCCTTTAGGGCCAGGTTCATCACCAACGAGGTACAGCCGAAGTAAGCCGACTCTCTCTGGGCTATGCAGATTCAGTCAGGAGAAACGCTCAGAGCGTATTCGGCGTGCTATTGGGAGTGCTTTAACCTCGTCGATGACGCTTGCAATGACTCCATAGCCATCACCGCCTTCAAAATGGGACTGCATCCTGATAGTCCTCTTCGCAGTTCCCTGACCAGAAGACCCCCCAAAACAGTCTGGGCATTGATGAAAAAAGTTGAGGAGTATTGCAAAGTGGAAGATGATGCCTTGAGAATAAAAGCCGGCCAAATGTCCAATAAAACGGCCCTTCCTGAAATTGCTCAACCAATAAGTTCCGTGCCACCTCCTAGCCCAGAGCCTCGGCAACGTGCTAGATGAGACAAAAGGCGGGATACTCGCCGAACAAGCGATCAATGTCCCCACCGGACGAATGAGCAACTGCAAGTCGACAGCAGACATTCGAGGCGTGCCGACAAAAAGTACATAGAGTTGTCAGAACCAATCGCTGCAATAATGAACAAAGTCCAACACCTTCCATTCTTCAAATGGCCGTCAAAGATGGTGGGGCCGCCCGACACACGAAGAAGGGATAGGCGGTGTGAATATCACAAGGATCATGGCCACGAAATAGAGAGTTGCTACGCATTAAAAGATCACCTGGAAGAACTGGTGCAAGACGGCCGACTGCAACAGTACGTAAGAAAGGGAAAGCCAACCACGGCACTAGCCTTGAGGCAGGACTCTCCTCCACTTGGCGTGAACCATGTGATCTATAGCCTGCCTGCACCCCCAACCGCGCACACAATTCAATCGCATCCAATCCCCTAGAAACAACGTTTTCCGACTGAATGGCCCAAAGAAGCTCCGACAATTACTTTCAATGACTCCGACCTTAGTGGCACAACAGCTTCCCACATTGATCCGTTGGTCATTACATTACGCATAAATCGGTTCACCATTGAACGCATTCTCATAGACCCGGGGAGTACTTCAGATGTTATATATTACCAAACTTTCATCAAACTCGGCTTCAACGAGTCAGATCTGTCTCCGGCGCCTCATCCATTGTTCAGCTTTAATATGAATCCCGAGTACCCGTTAGGGAAGATCTTACTACCTGTCCGAGTGGGCTCCAAAACGGTCAAAGTAGAATTCCTGGTCGTAAAGCTCCCTTCGCCGTATAATGTCATCATGGGGCGAACCTGGATACATATCATGAAGGCCGTTCCAAGCACTTATCATCAGCTTGTGCGCTTCCCAACAGCCCATGGCATTGAAGAGATCCGTGGCTCCCCCCAATCGGCACAAGCAGCGATTTTATGAAAACCCTATCACTGACCCGACCTGTGGGCTTTGATACTTGTATATATTTCACTTCTGCAATGCAAACCATCTTTCTTTGTCGTTCGATTCATTTCACAAACCCCATTGTGCCGCTCGTCGTGATGACAATTCGGAGCCCCCTTTGGTGCATGACACCTTAGGGCCGATTAAGTCTCCGGATTCGGAGCCCCCTTTGGTGCATGACACCTTAGGGCCAATTAAGTCTCCGGATTCAGAGCGCCCTTCGTGGATATCACGATTGGCCACATTAAGTCTCCGGATTCGGAGCCCCCTTTGGTGCATGACACCTTAGGGCCGATTAACTCTCCGGATTCGGAGCGCCCTTCGTGGATATCACGATTGGCCACATTAAGTCTCCGGATTCGGAGCGCCCTTCGTGGATATCACGATTGGCCACATTAAGTCTCCGGATTCGGAGCCCCCTTTGGTGCATGACACTTTAGGGCCGATTAAGTCTCCGGATTCAGAGCGCCCTTCATGGATATCACGATTGGCCACATTAAGTCTCCGGATTCGGAGCTCCCTTTGGTGCATGACACCTTAGGGCCGATTAAGTCTCCGGATTCAGAATACCCTATGGCACGAACAAAACAAAACTTTGCAATCACTGACAATGTCAAGGCAAGACGCAAATAAGGTCCTTAACTGAGCATATCAAAAATTCAGAATAAGACGCAAATGTTTGAAATACAACTTTTTATTCGATAAACGCAACTCGCATTTGAGCATTACAATTTTTATTTAATCAGACAGTGTTACATAAACGCAACTTGCATTTGAGCACTACAATACCCATTTCCAATCTCAAAAGCTAAAAAGGGAAGAAGACGCATTGGTAAAACGGCAGCGCCGAATCAACTCCCGTCACCCGGAAGTCCTCTGCGGTTTGCAATGCCTCGAGCCAATTGTGCCCAAGTCCTCCCCTGATACCATTGACAATGTCAAGGCAAAGATCCAGGACAAGGAGGGATAAATCCAACGGTCGTTGCCTTTCCTTTCGGGGTGATCTGTTTCGACGACTTGAAGGTTCATGCCAACTTTCGGATGCCCTACTTCCCATACGAATGGCTCCTCTGCCACGATCCATGGCAACCCCAAGGTCGGCTGAACTCCAGCCTCTAACTAACATCCCCACTTATCCCACCTCACATAAGCGATTGTTTATCTGCGCAAAACGCCCACTCCTTTTATTTTCAATACCGGCAGCGATCTCGAGGCCCCAATCCCGAGGTGATTTCACTAACAGTAAACTCCATGAGAAAAACGTCGGTTGACATTCGCCACGGCGTAGTTATCCAAACGACTTTTTGAAGCACGCGCGCTGGCCAAAAATCTAGGCCCCAAGCCGAGTTGAATTTGCCAAAGCCACTCTACCCACCGGCTTTTGGCTTCAGGTTACAATAGCTTGTCAGGAGTAAATGGCTATCAAGTATGGATTGACCCTACCGGTCAACGCTTATATATTCATTCAAACACAATAAAACGAAACACATACATGCTGAATACGAACTGCAATAAAATATTTGTAACAAAACGTTTTTTATTCAACAAAACAAGAAATAAATTACATAGTTTTGAACGTGATCTGTGTTCCAGCCTTACAATAAATATAATTATACGGCGTCACCCTCATCATCACTCTTTTCGACTTCAAAAGCAGAAAACGGAAAATGTTCACTGCGGTAGAGTGGTGATGCCAAATCAATGCCTGCCGCTCGAAGAGCTTCTGCGGCTTGAGATGCCTTGATCCAACCGTGCCTAAATCCACGATTCTCACATCGGTAAACTTCTTCGGCAAGTTTTTCCTTGGTCTTCTCGATTCCAACTTTTCGGCCTTCATGGAAACCTTTCTCATAGGCCCTTCCCTTCGCGTTCTCCATTGCGAACATACTCGCCGTCTCACGATCGGCAAACGCGGAACTGATAAGCCGACTGGTAACCCTCTCTTCCACGATAGGGTTTCCCTGCCCGGCGGGTTGTGCCTGGGCCGCCTTGGTCTTCCTCAACTCGCGCTCAGCCGCCTCCGTGCGGGCCTCCAAACTTCGAATACGTTCATCCTTCTTCTCCATTTCTCGGCGGGCAGCGCGCAACCGCATGCCGATTTCATAGGCAGTGTACAGCCCCTTCACCGCCCCGTGAACGCCTTCGCGAAACACTTCGTAGTCCTGGCGACCTACCATCGCTTGCTGAATCTCAGGTGGGAAGATTTGTCGAGCAAACTCGACCGCTACATTTGGGTCTCGAACGATCGAGTCCGTCTTCGTCATGGGTCTATTCCCCACGAACACTGCGAAGCTTAATGGGCGCGGATTCGCCTCAGGTCCCCTCTCGACTCGAGGTTGAGAAGTTCTGCCCTGCGACTGCTTATCCTGCCTGGGCGACCTGCTTCGACGTCGATGAGACTGACGCCTCTCTCGATCCCTGGAACTCCTGCTCCCTGTGCACGAGGGTCATTACCACGATTCATGTCTCCACCTAGCTCAGCCAGCGTCCTCGCTTCCCCTCTGCTGTTAAAGAAGAGTCTGTTCGACATTCACTCGATACCTTCGAACGCTGGAGTCAGTTGTCTGCTATGCTCATAAAAGTTTTACCTTTAATCATTTATCCTTTACAGAGGCAGCACCCTCGAGGCCATCTCATTAATTGTAAAAACCTCAATCGCCCGGCGCCGACTGGATCGACACATTTGGGGCAAAGGCAGGCAGATCTATCGCAAATCTTAGGGTCGTCTCCTCCGGCGCCCGAATGATCATGCACCGCCTGGGGCAAGGGCAGATTCATCAATCTATTCGGCTTATGTACCCCAGACGGCTCATGAATCGATCCTTCACCAATCTTAAGGTCGTCTCCTCCGGCGCCCAAATGATCATGCACCGCCTGGGGCAAAGGTAGATTCATCAATCTATTCGGCTTATGTACCCCAGCCGGCTCATGAATCGATCCTTCACCAATCTTAAGGTCGTCTCCTCCGACACCCGAATGATCATGTACCGCCTGGGGCAAGGGCAGATTCATATATCTATTCGACTTATGTACCCCAGCCGGCTCATGAATCGATCCTTCACAAATCTTAAGGTTGTCTCCTCCGGCGCCCAAATGATCATACACCGCCTGGGGCAAGGGCAAATTCATCAATCTATTCGGCTTATGTACCCCAGCCGGCTCATAAATCAATCCTTCACAAATCTTAAGGTCGTCTCCTCCGGCGCCCGAATGATCATGCACCGCATGGGGCCAGGGCAGATTCATCAATCTATTCGGCTCAGTACCCACTACGCGGCACATAAATGATAATTCAATATTGTCGTAGAATATTCAATTTCTGATTCGGCACACGAATTTCTAATTCAATTTCTGATAATTCAATTCCTGATTTTATCCAAATTCGTGAAAGGCAACGTATCCTTCATTAACATAACTTCACAAACCATGGACAAGTAGTGGAGAAATACCAAGGCAGTTTTCATTAATAAATTGAGCGCAAATAGTAACCAATTTATACATGAAAATTACCCTAAGCCAACAAAAGTCTACCGAACAAAAACTTACATCAAAATCAAAAGCACTTAATAAAATCAAGATGATTCCCAGATCAATCCTCGGGGTCAAATTCAAGTGCCTCAACATCCACTTGCTCGTAGGGAATTGGCAAGGCCAATGTAACTCCAGTGGCAGCAAGGGCTTTGAGCCATCCATGTTTGAACCCCCGATTCTCGAATTTGGGGACTTCATCTGCATATTCCGTGAAGGCGGCGCTTTTTCCTGTCTCAAATGCCGCAGAAGCTTCAGAATCGGCTTTCTCCTTGGCGGCCTTGAGCTCCGCTAACTGGACCTCCGCCTCAGCAAGCGCCTCCTTGGCTAACTTGAGCGATTCTTCACTCGCATTTGCCCTACTCTCAGCGTCAGAGCGGAACTGTTCAGCTGAGCGAGCCCTCTCTTTCTCTGCTTCAGCTCGCGCACTCTCCATCGCGGCTCTCATACTTTCAAATTCGGCCTACTCTTTTGACCGTCCGCCTCCGCTTGCAAACGATCAACTCTGCCGAGGGCATCATGGAGGCGGCGGCCTAGGTCCGCGATCCTGCCAACAGTCTGCAAAACAAGTTGGGATCGTCAGATATCTTTAAATAAAAACAAAGTCAAGAGAATTTGAGATGGTCACTGACCAGGAACGCTGACTGCGCAGATAGGGCTACGGCCATAATATCCGGTACAGCGCGAAAGGCTGCGACGTCAGTTGGCAAGGAAATTGAAGCCGCCAGGCTCAACGCCACGGCTGGATCCTCAATGGCTGAAGCATCGGAGGAGATCGACGTATCTTTGATCTTAGGCCGAACAATAAAAGGCGCAGTCACGTCCGACTCTTCTAAACGAGGCCGTTTGGAAGAAAGGCTAATTTCTGACCCAGCCTCTCCCTCGGCACTACGCTTTTCACCCCGCTCCTCTGGAATCAGCCGTTCATCAATGACCTGTTCCTCAACCTCTTCCCCCGTTTTGGCCTCAGCGACCTGAATCGTCTCTTCAATAGCGGGTACGAAAGTTTTAATCAAGGTGGGCTCAGAATGGGCGGCCTCGGCCTTCTTTCGAGCAGCCATTTGCTCGGCATTTTTCTTGCGCGCCAATTGCGTAAGGCTTTCCCCAGCCATAGCTTCAAAAATATCGCCGGGTAGGTCCCCCAAATTTGCAAAAATATCTCCAGACGAAAACTCCGCCCGACCCGAAGTGGACGGTGAAGGCTGGTTAAGTCCGGCAGCCTCAAACGCCGAGCGTATCGCTTCGTCGACCTCTTCGGCCTCCTCAGCAACCTCTCTGGCTGGTTCGGCAATTACCTCTACCACCGGCTCAGCCTCTGCCCTCGAATCCAAATCTTCGAGGCCAATTTGCCTCAGGCTCTTGAAGCTGGGAAAGATAAGAGCCGAAAGCTGTTGATCACCGGATGGAATTGGAATGCCTTCCGCAGCCGAGAACGTAGTATAAGTAGGTTCGTATCGGAGGAGTAAGTGAGCCGCTCTCCCTTGCTTTTGTATGTTTGGACGGCCGAAGTATCTGAGCGCAAACTTGATCTCCTCAAGGACTGCCTCGTCGGTTGAGGGAAGAATCTTCTTCAATCTGTTACCTGCAAAGAACAAGGGGTGATTAAAGGAAAAAAGCCAAGTAAAGGGTAAGTCAACAAACACAAGGCGTTACGCGGCAACCTGGATCACCCTTCCGTCTGGGAATAGGATCTAGGCAGTCTTCGCCTTCACCGAACTCCCAATTACCTTGGACATTGACCATTACGTCATCAACCCTCTTACCAGAACTGGCAAGCATGGTTATCAAGTGATGGTCAGTGTCCTTGGCCCTGAGAAAGTATCGCCCCAGCCGACCAGAAGATTTGGCCAAAGCGTAGCAGTGCCGAATCGCTGGAACGCCAAGGTTGATCCTAAACGTCGGTTCAACTCGATCACCCCCATGATGATTCGAAAGAAATTTACGTTGGGTTGAGAAGGAATCAGACTCCAATAGCGAAGGACGGCCCTAAGCAATGGGTGTAGGGGAAAACGGACTCCGCCCTCCGCTATGAAGACGATCGTGTTCTGATCCTCTCTCTCCATATCAAGGGTACTGCCCGTTACAAGAGATAAGTGGACGTCGTCGGGAATGGAAAAATGTCTCTGGAATCCGGAAATACGACCCTCATAAAGGAGGTCTTTCAAGTGTTTAGCCATGTTCGCAGGGATTCAAGTTTTCGCCGAAATCAAAATGACAAACAGAAAATAGGATCGTAAAGAAGGGAGAAGAAGACTTACGAAGATTAGACGGAGAAGAGTTACAGAAAACGCGAGTCAGAGAAGGGATATCCGCTGGTGGTCTAAGAGTCTCGAATACTCGACGAACTGTGCAATCGAAAGGACTGAAATTTCAAATCACAATAAATGCGAAGCGCACGATTGAGGCGGGAAAGCATAATGATGAGCGAAAAGGCGTGTGCATCCTGACATCTATATTGGGGTACGTGAAGCCGCCTGACCTATTTTAACTTTTCCAATTCAAGACCAAACACGCCGATTAACTACCGTCAATAGGGAGTTTGGGGGGCAATTGTGGGAGCCGAATTTATTGACAAAGGCAGAAGGCACGCGCAATACAAGACTGATAATAATCGCTTGTATCCGGCGAGAATAGGGGTGCCGAATATATTATTTGGGCCGAATAAGTGTGTAGTATTGGAGCCGGATAATGTAAAGGACAATGATCAAAAAGTAGGCCCTGGCCCCGAGGATCGAGAGAAACAGGTATAAATACAGGAACAACATATTTAGTAGGTATGTAAGAATCACTTCACTGAACTTAGTAAGAAAGCTATCCTGAGTGTCTGAACTGACTTGTTCGTCGGAGTGCTAATTCCGGCACCCCCGACCGGAGTGTTTGTATCTTTTCAGGTGACTAGCTGAGGATCACTAGCGTCTCCCAAGATTCGAAGAGTATTTCCAAACCACTTCTCCACACTGCCCATCAAGCTGAGGTACGGCCCGCCAAGCCAAAGTCGTAGCCCGCCAAGCAGAAGTGATAGATAGGCTTCATCAATAGCAACCACAACCGGTAGTAGCCTCCACATCCCATGCACCCCCAGCAGGAGTTCCGGCGCCCACGGTCACAATCAATGTCCAAGAGAATATGGGCATTCCGGCAGATCCAATCCCACCTCAGATCTTCAAGGCACCAATTTACCAAATGGAGGCACCGTTTGAATTCAAGGTTGACCCTACTGCATTGAAGGTCAGCAAGCTAGAAAAACTCTTCAAACGGGCGCAGGGCGTGAATTCAATCCCTGATATTGAGGATGGATACACTGACTCGGCAGTGACTCTGCCCAACAAATTCAAGATGTCGCACATAGACCGGTTTGATGGCTCTGGGGATCCCATGGTCCATCTTTGGTTATTTTCAGATATTCTACGACCAATGGGTCCCACCAGACCGCATAAGCTGTTTTTTTTTTGGCCGGACCCTATCGGGTATAGCGACCATCTGGTATGCCAAACTTGAGGACTCTGTGAAAAGAAATTGGGAGGAAATGGCTAAGGCCTTCATAGTGCAGTACTCCTACAATACTTAAATTGAGGTCACTACTCGTGATCTCGAAGCAACTCGCTAGGAGCCAAAGGAGGGCTTCTCGGATTTCGTGACCTGATGGAGGGCCAAGGCCTCTATGATGACTATTAGGCCATCCGAGAAGGATCAGATTCGAATGGTGGTCCGTAATTTGCAAAGGAGACTGGTACAGAAGATGATAGTCTTTCCTTTGTCAACATTTGCTGAGTTCCATGAAATAGGGGTCCAAATTGAGGATGCGATGAAGCAGGGGCTAATAGACCATGAGAAAGAACAGCCCAAAAGGCCCTTTACATGTAGCTTCAATGCAGCCACGACTGGTGGCACCTCTGCACGGCCTTCGGATGTGAGCATGGTCACCACTACACCCAAGACTGCCAACCCCTTTGCTGTTACATCCAACACAAGTTCACAAACCTCAAGCCATCAGGCCCGAGGCCAAAGGGTCTTCACCCCGCTTTACATGTTCTTATCCAAAGCCCTAGGGGTCCTGATCAGAAAAGGGCATCTTAAGTCATTAGAACAATGCCCACTGCCAGATCCTCTCCCACCTAAACACAACCCGACCAAATATTGTGCTTTTCACTAACAGCATGGTCATAACACTGATCAGTGCTATAGACTACGTCATGAGATTCATGATCTCATTGACAATAAGGTGATAGCACTTCCCGAAAAACCTAACGTCACTACAAATCCTCTCCCACCACATAACTAAGTCCCTCCACCCCGGCATATAAACCTTATCCATACACTGGCCGTATCTTATGACCCCAGTATATGCATCACCCCTTCCCACCTACCTAAGCCGGCATTGTTCATCCTCGAGAGCACAGACTTGTGTATGATGAGCGCCTCTTCACTCCAACCCGAACCCGTGGTGGTAATAGTGGAAGAGAAAGGGAGGTCAGCCTTGGTGGAGAATATCAATCCGTTGCCCGAAGGCTCTGAGGACTTATTTGATGGGGTGTACAACCCGAGCTGCTATGTTGTGCCAATCAATCAAGCTAAGCCGAAAGTGGTGTTGCCGACTGGGATGGAGGTCAATGTAGTTTGTGAAGATGGACCAAGCCAGGGATTAGATGATCTAGCTGACCTGGAGGAGGATATAGACAATTTGCAGTTCTTTGATGAATAGGATCAAGGGGACGTGCATAGTAATTGGTTTGATCTAAATGGGTCGACCGACAAATTCAGGGTTGCTAAGTGATGAACCCGATATAGATGAGGGAACTGAACTGAAATTGGAAGAACAGAAAGCAGGAACCACTGCAATGGCCGAAATGGCCGATGGAAAGGGTAAACTGCCGGAAAACACTAGTGCAGAACAAGTAGCTCAGGAACTGGGCATAGTTAATTAGTACTGTACCTACAGAGCAAGAAGCCGCACTGAGGTGCTTTGAGCAAGAAGTGGATCAAAACAGACAGAAGGCTAGAAAGGCCCAAGACCCTGTGGAGGAAATCTGTGATGAGAAGATGACCCGAACAGAGCAGTACAATTGCTTGTCGGCTGACGAAGGAATCTGGTGGGATGACAACAACCTGCACTTGGCCCACACTTATGAGGATTGGGGTGAAGGCCTTCCTGACAACACCTAGTATGTGGAAGAAGTCGACCACATGACAAGAAATGGCCGATATTTCAAACCACCGCATCTGAACCAACCCGAGGCATCCGGAAGGACAAAGAAGTAAAGAAACAGAAAGAAAAGCCATTGGAGGATGAGGCTGTGCTGAAGCAGTTGAAGAAGATTCAAGCTGACATATCTATCTGGGGGTTGCTTATGGCTTCGCGAGTGCACAGACAGGCTGTACTATCGGTGATGGATAAAGCCAAGTTATCCATTGAGACTACCCCGAAACAACTGGTGGGATTAGTCTTCCTGGGAGGCACTGCGTTGACTTTGACCTTTTTAGACAAGGAATTACCACCAAAGGCTCTGCACACAACAAGCCTCTATATATATCCGTAGAGTGTCGAGAGAAGTGGATACCAGTGGTATTGGTCGACACCGGTTGGCAATCAACGTCTGTCCTTGTCGTACGGCTTATGCTATTAGGCTGAAACTGGTGAATTTTGTGCTTACAACCCAGGTGATCCGGGCGTATGACAATACATGCAGAGAAGTGATGGGAACAGTGCAAATTAGAATACAGGTTGGCCTAGCTCAACAGGACATCGAGTTCTATGTCTAAGATGTTCCGGCCGCTTTCAACTTACTACTTAGGTGACCTTAGCAGCACCAAGTAAAAGTTGTTTCTTCCACCCTCCACCAAATGCTGAAGTATCCCCATGGAAAAGGGGTGGCTATAGTCTTCGAAAATTCATCTATACATCCTCCGTCATAGGTCACTACACCTATGCTAGAGATTATACATGGCAAAGAGGATGCTTTCACTTCGGGGTTTACCTTGACTGAGGTTCGGGTAGTGCAGAATATCTTGGCTGTTGATGAGAGCCTATATGTCAGTGCCCAATCTATATATCTCATGAATAAACTACAACACATGCTCGGAATGGGATTAGGAAGCAGTGGCCGGAAGGGCGTTACTACATTGGCCGATGTGTCACATAACTCGCATGCCTTTTGTCTTGGCTATACACCCACCAAAGAGGACTGGGTGAGGAAAAGGAAAGAGATGGCCGGCAGAGCCAGAGCAAAGCAAAGCGGGAAGCGCTATGAACTTGTGCATCGACCTATCCAGGGAACCCTGAATGGCTATTTTCTTCGGGAGGGTGAAGACTTCCCATTCTATGGTTTCCTTGAGCCCTTGTTCAACTCTAAGAAGCAGCGAGTTCCCGGCTTTGAGATTTTCTTCGACTTGCAGCTGCAAGACAGTGACACAAAGGAACAAACCGAACTAATTACTAAGGGTACAAAGAGCACAGACAGTTATTCCAACAACAGTGAACTTGAAGTAGGAGCAGCATTGGCATGTCTCCTTTCGGATCCTCAGATCAACTCAGAGAGCTTGGAGGATAACCTGATCGTTTCCATGATCGAAGACCAATCGGGTGCGAACCCTTCTAGTGGTATCTTGGATGCATCTGATGCACCGTTCCTCATTTGGTAGTTGGAGGAGGGCTTCTTGTCTAGTAGTTCTAAGTCGGGTAGTGAGCCGAAATCTGATTCCACAGAGTCTGTGGAGTCGGAATCAGATTCCAGTTCCTTTGAGTCAGAGTCCAGTATTCCCAGGGTTGATAACCCGGATACCGAGGTTTTGTCCAGGTCATCTTTTTTTTTTCTTTTGAGTCGGTTGTAACCGAGGAACTGGATGAGCTGGACTTTGTGAATGAGAATACCGCTGCAAGTTTTGAGTACTTCTTTGTGCCACTCATATATTGCATTGATTATGACTTTCAAATTTTTGATGAAAACGACGAGGAAGGAATTCCTCTGGTTTTGAAACATTTGATTGATCGAGCGAATGAGAGGTTTGTAAAACCCCTTGTTGATGAAATCATTCCAATTAATGTGGGTACTGAGGAGGATCCGCGTCTGGTCCAGATCAGGTCCAGGTTGTCTTCGGAGGAGTGCGAGCGCTTAGTCGCTTTATTAAAAGATTTCAAAGATGTTTTTGCGTGGTCCTACAAAGACATGCCTGGAATCGATCTTGAGATTGTACAGCATCGGATCCCTTTTGACCCCGAGGCCCGACCCGTCAAGCAGAAGCTTTGAAGGATATGCCCGGATTAGGCTTTAAAGATTAAAGAAGAGGTCACCAAGTAGATAGACGCAGGGTTTTTGCTAGTATCTGAGTATCCGACTTGGTTGGCTAATATCGTTCCAGTGCCAAAGAAAGATGGCAAAATTTGAGTGTGTGTGGATTTCAGAGATCTGAACAGAGCCAGTTCGAATGACGACTTTTCTTTGCCGCACATCGATGAACTGGTGGACTTCACCACAGGCCATGCGTTGCTCTCCTTCATGGATGGATTTTTCGGGTATAACCAGATTCTGATGGCACCTGAGGATAGAGAGAAAACTGCCTTCACTACGTCGTGGGGAACCTACTGCTATAGGGTGATGCCGTTTAGGCTGAAGAATGCTGGGGCTACTTATCAACGGGCTGCGACCACAATTCTGCATGATATGATCCATAAAGAGGTTGAAGTGTACATGGATGACATGATTGTCAAGTCCAAGAAAAGAGAGGGCCACTACACCGCCTTAAAGAAATTCCTCCAATAGATCAGGGAATACAAATTGAGGTTGAATCCACAGAAGTGTACTTTTGGCGTAACAGCAGGGAAAATGCTGGGTTTCTTGATCACACAAAGGGGCATCGAGGTAGACCCTTCCAAAATCAAGGTCATCCTAGAAATGCCCCACCAAGGACTGAAAAGGAGATGTGTGGCTTTCTGGGTGAAGTGCAATTCATAAGATGGTTTATTTCAAAATTAACCTTGACCTTTGAACCACTCTTTGGTCTCCAGAAAAAAGGAAAGAAATTCCAATGGGATGACTGATGTCAATTCGCTTTCGAGCAGATCAAGCGGTACCTACAAAACCCGCTTGTGTTGTCGCCACCAGAGCCAGGGAAGTCCTTGATTTTGTATCTGTCAGTAACGGACACAACAATGGGATGCATGCTTGCTCAGGAATCTAAGGATAGGATGGAGAAAGCCATCTATTACCTAAGAAAGAAAATGCTGGACTATGAGACCCGTTACACCCCGCTAGAGTAGGCTTGCTTAGCCTTGGTATGGGCTACCAAGAAGTTGAGGCACTACTTGTTAGCTCACTTCGTAATTCTGGTTTCGAGATTAGATCCCATCAAATATCTCTTTGAGAAACCAGCGCTTATGGATAGGCTAGCCTGTTGGTTGCTTCTCCTCTCCGAATTTGATCTGAAATATGTCACTCGCAAGTCTATCAAGGGGAGAGTGGTAGCTGAGTTCCTGGCAGATCACCCAATGAAAGGGATGAAGCGGTAGAATATCTATTCCCAGATGAAGATATTCTGCAAATCGAGGAACAAATTTGGACAATGTACTTTGACGGGGCGTCTAATCAATACGGGCATAGGATAGGGGTGTTGCTAATAGCACCCGATAATTCTCATATACCCTTAGCCTTCAAACTCCAATTCAAAGTATCCAACAATGAAGCAAAATACGAGGCGGGTATCACTGGTTTGGAAGCTTCCCTAGAACTAAGGCAAAAAGGTTGGACGTCATCGAGGACTCGAACCTAGTTGTGTCTCAAGCAAATGGAGACTAGAAGGCCAAAGAAGAAAAGATGAAGATCTATCACCAAACCTTGGATGTTCTGATTCCTAGGTTTAAGAAGCTAACCTTCACTCATCTACAAAGAGAGAATAACAGGTTTGCTGACGCTTTATCAACTCTATCTTCTATGACAGACATCCCGTTTGGAGTCTGGATGCGTCCGATTGTTATTGAGCAGAGATATACGCCATCCTACGAGTCTATCGCAACAATAGATGAAGTGCAAGATCAAAACCCTAGTATTATGATATCTGGAACTTCTTGGAAAATGAGGTTTAGCCACTAGGGGCAAATGCCAAAGATAAAAGGGCAATACAGCGGATGGCCGTTCAATTTATCATTTGCGGGGGTAAGTTGTATAAGAGGGGTCATCTGGGAATGCACAAGTTATCTGTCGACATAGAGGAATCGAAGCGCCTAATGGAGGCCATCCATGGGGGAGTGTGTGAAGCACACATGAGCGGAGTAATGTTAGTCCGGAAGATTCTCAAGCAAGGTTACTGTTGGTCTACCATGGAGGAGGATTGTATTGGTTTTGTTCGGCAATGCCACAAATGCCAAATCCATGCAAATCGCATGAATATCCCGCCGTCGAAGTTGTACAACATGACTTCACCATGGCCTTTCTCAGTTTAGAGAATTGACGTCATTGGAGCAGTTACACCGAAAGGGTCAAATGGCCACGAATACATTTGGTGGCAGTTGATTATTTCACGAAGTGGGTGGAAGCTCAGTCTTATGCAGTGTTGAAAGCAGCGCATGTGGCTAAGTTCATCCGAAACAACATCATTTCCCATTATGGAGTCCCGAATGAGATTATTTCAGACAATGGCTCATATTTCAAGAAAGAAGTGATTGACTTGTTGGAGAAATACAATGTGGCTTTTCATAAGTCATCTACATATCGGCCGCAAACCAACGGAGCTATTGAGGCCGCCAACAAGAACATCAAGTATATTTTGTAGAAAATGGTTAAGACCTACAGGGACTGGCCAAACAAATTCCTATTTGCTCTCTGCGGCTACAAAACTTCAATTTGGACATCTATTGGGGCAACTCCATACTCTCTTGTTTATGGAATGGAAGTTGTTCTGCCAATTGAAATAGAGGTTCCATCACTGCGAGTTATGGTTGAGTGCCAGATAGCAGAAGCGGACTAGCAGCAGAGCAGGTTCGAAGAACTGATGTTGTTCGATGAGAGAAGGCTCAAAGCACTGTACCATGTTCAAGGATATCAATGCAGGATTGCCAGAGCTTTTAACAAGAAAGTTAAGTCTTGGAATCTTAAGGAAGGGGATTTGGTATTGAAAGACAACCAAGCTCCCATCCATGACCCTAGGGGCAAGTTCAAACCCAATTGGACTGGTCCTTACATTATCAAAACTATTTGGTCGGGTGGAGCTGTTATTCTCATGGACTTGGATGGCCTAGAATTTTCCCAACCAATCAACATGGACAAGTTGAAGAAATATTACCCCTGAGAGGCTCGCTAGGCCGAAGACCCGGAAGGGCGGCCTAGGCAAAAGTTACAGCACAAAAAATTAGAAAAAAGAAAAACTGAGCTTGCAAGGTTAAAAACCCAGAAAGAGCGGCCTTGGCAAAAGTTAGAGCGTAAAAAGAGAGAGTTAATACTCGAGTGAACCTGAACCAAGTTACGTTAGGCCTGATTCCCATCTTCGGGATACGTAGGCAACTTCATTTTGAAGCTCGGCCGTAAACATCTCCAAATCAACTGTGTCCATGTGTTTGATCAAGGCATCCTTGTCTGTTCGTTATTTAAAAGTTCGGTTGTGACCCTTACTCTGAGAGATTAGCTGACTACAGTGCTGAGCGGTGCTATTCAGAAAAGGGGCAATTTTCCATTTTTGGATTCGGGGTTGTACGTCTCAAGGATAGATTCAATGTGTGTCAAGTTATGCTCCTTATCGAAAATGGTTTTGAAAAGTTTTAATAAAAGTTGATTTTTGTTCAAATTAATCTTTATACAACTTAGACCATTTTTTGGACCAAAAGAAAAATTTTCAGTGCCCACAACTTCAATTTCATTGATTTCAATACAAAGTTCTCCGACTCTCGATACAAATTAAAGTTGCTTTTATTACATTCAACAAGAAAACTTGAAAAGTAAGATCAAAGCAATAAACTTGGGGCATAGATGAGTCAGGTGTTCCTGTGTCCCCTGCTTGTGCTTGTGGAAGCTTCTGATGCTAAAGTGGGTCCGGTTTGTGCCTCATCTTCGAGCCAAGTTAGGCACTCGCCAAAAAGTGCGCAATTGAAACTAGGGGCAGGACCCAGAAGCTCTCTCGTCCTCCAAGCAGCGAGATATCTTGCCAATTGTGAACCTCGGATTGGAAATGAAGCCGGGTACTCTACCCCCTCTTCTGGGCAAGTCTGGTCGTGTCTGAACTGACGCTTGAACCAGAACAGAAAGTAGAATACACAGTGTGTCAAGCCAATCATCTGAATGCTAGGCTGCCAAGCCATGCTGTAGCTCATTTCGGACAGATTAAGCCCGGGGCAACTCCAAGCAATGTCAGCAGCAGACCTGTTGCACATCCAGTGGCACCACCATTCTTCATTCGGAAAATTCACTAGCCATTGGCGAAAGAAATAGCCTGTGCTGAATATGCAGGGCAAGAATCCACTACCTTTAACATATCCATGAGCCATATCTGGAAAGGGATGAAAGAAAAGAGAGATTAAAGAATAGAGAGATGTGTTGTGATAACCCTGTTCTGTATTATGCTAATTGATCTTAATTATGATTGTGATTATGTGTTTAATATGATTTTGAGTGCTATTTATATGATTATATGTAGTTTTGAATTTCTATCTGTTCACCATAGGAAAATCTGTTTGATTTTCTGCTTTAGGATTTAAATTGAAGGCCTTAGAGGCATCAGAAACCGAAATTGACTACGCCATTGTGATTGGCGTAATTTTTAGAGCCTATGGTGAAATTTAATTGGAAATTAATTCGGAACGAAATAATTAGATTTAGAACGATTAATTGAGCTCAATTACTTAGCCTTAATCAAATTTGATTAGGCAAACATATAAAAAAGGGCATATTACACTTAACTTCACTCCTCTTAGACTCAAAATCTGAAAATCACTCTAGAGAGAGAGAGAGAGAGAGAGGGGGGGCCGGTTTTAGAGAGAAGAAGAGGGAAGATTGTGCATTTTGGCTCAAAGTTTGTGAATTTGGAAGACTATCTCAAGAATCAACTATAATTTGCAAGATTGGAGCTCATAGGTGAGTAATTGAGCACAAATTCATAAGTTTGAGTTTGTAATTTTGTGGATTCAAAGTTAGATGGCAATTGAGAATATAATTTGAAATGTAATTGATGAATATGGAGCTTGTATGTACATGCTTGTGCATAATTGCCATGAATTTGTATAATTGAGCATGATACATATGATCCATGAAGAATTTGATGTCAATTCATGCCTTTGATCATCATCTACATCATTTAAGTTGGAAATAGGAGTTGTATCCCACATGAAAATACAATTCATAGAGGTATGAGTTTTGAATACATGAATTTGTTATGTTGGAAATAAGTTTGGTGTAATTTGGGGCATGCATGTAATTAATTCATGAGATTTGAGCTTCATAATGTGATGAATTGGTGTTTGTATCATGTTAGTAGATGTATATGAGAACTATGGGTCATAAAATGCAAGATATATCAATTTGAATGCAAGTTTGAGCCTCAAATAGAATTCTGGAAAACCTAGAATTCGGCATGTCCGCTCGAGCGGGGTAATGGCCGCTCGAGTGTGAAATGCTAGCTCCCAGTAGTTTTGCAGACATTGTCGTTCGCTCGAGCGCGGAGAATCACGCTCGAGCGTCCCTGTAGACGTCCCCAAACGCCCCGGGAGGATGACTCCCCCCGTTCTGTTCACTTGTGGGTCTACTACAGTTCAGGACTCAATTTGTGTCGGTTCTTAACCTGATCTCACAATGTTCAATGTGAGATTGATAAATCACCAAAGAGTCCAAATCCGGCAAATCATTTTTGAAAACAGATTTTTTTGAAAGAAGTGTCAAACATGGACTGCTTTGCCAGATACAGAGTCGCCACCTAAATATTTTATTTTGGGAAATTTAGGAAACCCTGACTCGTTGCCTAAGGCCACGTGTCCGTCATCACCAAAGTTGCCTCGGCTCGGGAACTTGGGTACAATTGGTGAAGGTCACTTCGTGAGCACCCCCGCTCGCCCGATCAAAGATCGGCCTCTACTGACCAGGATATCTTGTTTTGAAAACATTATGCCTTCTTATTCCGGTTATTAGCCTAGATTTACTATGTTATGCACACAGCAAACAAGTATAGACTAAGTCGCCTAAATTGGAACAAAACATTTCATGTTTGTTTGTTTGAACATGGTTTGATGGTGCTACCCGCAAGTAGGCTAAGACATGAATTTTGCCACCCTCAAGTGGGCTTAGAAAATATGGTTTTGCCGCTCTCAAGTGGGCTTAAAACTCGCATTCAATGCATTGTTCCAATTTAAGTAACCCAACCTTCACCCACAGGCATTCAGGCAGTTATATCACATAAGCACATAGCCTCATGGTAAGCATGCTATCATGGCAACACTCACACTCATGCAAGGATGCTAAAACATAAATGCTTACCGAGTACTCCAAGCCAAAACAGAAACTAGTTAGTAATCATATGCATGATCCTAGTTCATGTTAAGATGGCTAATGCAACACATGCAAGATGCAACTATGATAGGCTCGGCTATTCTAAGATGGCATATGATGATGCTATAACTAACACGTATTCAACTTGGAATTGAAATACAATGCAGTTAGTATGATGCGCCGAGCCCAGTGCATGCAAGACAAATATATAGATGCACGCATGCATAGCATAAGGTATGCTAAGTTAAATATGCCCTAATACTAACCATTGAAAGCAGGTAAGTAAAAGGGAGAAAGAAGTGGGGGTTGGAAGACATACACACACTCACACACACTTATTACACAATTGCCCTCGCTCGGAGGGTCCGAATAAATATTACAGTCCGAATAAATAATATTAAATTAATTATTACAGAACTTCTAATTAATTAACAAATTAAATGTAGAAAGAAGGTGGCCGCAGCCCTGCCTCGGAATGCGGGGATGATGCATGCTTGACTCGCCCCGCTTGGAAACTCGCTGCCATAGCACTGTTGCCTCTGTTTACACTGCCTTGCTCCTCTGAAATTTATGAAAGTCTCCAGAACTGCTTTGAACTTCATTCTGAGTGCAGTGGAGTGCCACCGGCCAGGGCAAAAGGCCACCGGCCGTGGGAATGAGTTTATCGGCCAAAGATGGTGTCACCGGCTGGACTTTGGTGGCCGGTCGGCACTTTATGTGGCCGGTCGGCCATTGCTTCCTGCAGAATCCTGCAGTTGACAGCAGCAGAGGGCAAGCAGTGTATGGCATGGAATTTCAAAGCAATGTGTGCATGGCCACTCTCCCAATCATTTAATGGACTCAAGGGAGTGTGGCCCTCGACCCTCGAGCCATCAATCACGCATTTCAATGCATGATGACCCAAAAGTCAAGTGTGCAACTTCAATATCAAATGAATTGCACAAAAAAAAACACATCAAAGGTCCCAACCTCTATCGTGCTTGATCAAGAGGGAAGGGATGCATGCACAATGCAATGCAACCTAAGCATGCAAGCAAGGCTAATGCAACATGATTATGCAATGCATCTAATATGCAATAGGCACACAACTTAAATATGTAAACATACATGGCATACAACAACATGCGATGATGGACTTAAACTAACATGGATAGCTCGCAAGCATGCCAAAATCAGTGGCCATACACAATTGAAATTAGACAAGAACACTCATGCAAACATGCCCAATGCAAGGGACCGAACCTAAGGCATCAAATGCCACTCTACCAAAGCATGGCAAGGGATGAGACATGACATACAATGACACGAATTCCAGCTCTGAAACATGATACACAATGGTCCCGAATCATACAAACATGCTACACAATGCAAGCTAGGAGGCCCGGGTACCGAAACTAGTGAAGTGCGTTACACTAGAGGTACCCAAAGCAATGCACAAAGGGCAAAACCAACCCCAAACAGACCCTAGACAGGTCTGAAACAGTGGGAAATTGGCCTAAAATGATGACTCGGGATACAACGAAACGGAGCTCATTCAATGGTCGGTAAATGGGGCATACAAGCCCGACTCTCAAACGCATTTAAAGAGATGAAAACATGGCAACATGGCATTCAAACAAGCTCTGAAATATGATGAATAATAGGCCCAAAACATGGACACACCTCAGTATATGCATGGAATGGATCTCAAAACTCAAAGCTAGGCATGGACCTTGAACTACAAGCATGCAAAACTAACATCATTCAACCACAAGACCTAAAAACAAAGCTAGGGCAGTCCAAAATAAGCACATTATCAATTTAAGGCATGGCCAAAATATGCTAGAATCAATGGCCTATAAAGCATGCAAGGAAAGCTAGTGAACCATGAGTTGTTCTACAACTATATGAAGCATATGAGGGCTCACCCAACCAGCCAAAAACAGAAGAATTTCATGCCAAAATATGCCCAAATAACCACTGAAACTCAGTCAACACATGCAAGAATGATGAGCCCCTTTGGAAAGCCATGCCAGGGGTTGCTCTACACATACATGATAGACAAACAAAAGGGCAAAACCATCTCTGGAAACAAGTTATGACAGCCCTAAAACCCACCAAATAGGCCCTGAAATTGGTCTAGGAAGCATGCAATGAAATGTCCCTTTGAAAGGCCTTGAATAGGATTGCTCTACACATGCATCATAGACATAAAATGTGGCCAAAAGGGCTCCGGATAGAGTCAAGGCAGACCTTGAAACTCACAAAATAGGGCCTGAAATGTGACTTCACAACATGCAAAATGGAGCTCCTTTGGAAGGCCAACAATGCTAGTAAAGAGAACAAGGGGTGAGAGGGTCACCCCTCTCTGATTTTGAGGCTCAAAAATACATCTAAGCCACTAAAAATCCACTAGATTTCAGTGGCTAAGAGGCCAAACTAAGGCCATCATCAATGCTCTAATGCATAGCCCTAAACATGAAGGAATGAAGCATGGAAGGGGGAAGATGACCCCAAACAGAAAAGAGTCCTTAAACAAACATGTTTAGAAGATCAAAATAAGACTTTTTCAAGTTTATGTCGAAGTCCAAAAATGCTTGCAAATGGGGCTAAGATGTGAAGCAAAATAGTGTCAAAATGGGGGAAATAGAGGCTTACCCTTGTAGAGCCGACCCCCAGCAACTTCTGGACCAAGATGATAAGCCTTCAACCTCTGCAAATCAGTTCCAAGATGCTTGGATGGATGGTGGAGGTGTTGTGCTAGGGGGTGTAGTGTAATGGGACCAAGAACAAGGGTTTTTGAACCCTCTAACACACCCAAATGTAGAGAGAGAGGGTGATATATATCATATATTAGATGTAAGGTCTGGTTTTTTGCTGAACCATCTCAATGGAGGAGGAGGGTCTCCTTATATAGACAAGAAAAAGTGTTTAAGCTTCTCAAAGAAGCTAAACAAAAGGGTCAAAGGGACTAAGCTTCTAAGAGAAGCTAATGCAAAGGTGCAAGCTTCTTGAGGAAGCCAAGACAAGGGGTCAAAGCTTCCTCAAGAAGCTTTGAGCAAAAGGTGCAAAAAAAGGGTCAAATGGTGGAAAACAACCACACACGTGCATGGGGAGCAGGGTTTGTGCACTCCAGCTGGCACAGCTGGCATGCATTCAATCTGTAGAATACTCCGGAAGGTCGTCGGCCAGCAAAATTGGTCGGCCGGCCACTTTAACTGGTTGGTCGGCCATCTATTTGGTCGGTCGGCCATCTGTTCTGGTCGGTCGGCAGGAAAAATCTGCTCTGTAGGTCCAACTTCAAACGGGCATAACTTCTTTATATGAACTCCTTTTCAGGTAATTCTTGTGTCAAAATTAAAGCCCCGGAAGTAAGCTTTCCAATGGAACCATCCTTGCATCAAAATTCCAACTTTTCAAAAAGTTATGGTTGTTTTGGTGAAGGCTGCTCAGTTTCGGTCCAACCGGGATGATGCCCAACTTCAACCAATCATATCTCTGCCCTCCAAACTCGGATTTAAGATATTCTTGAATGAAAAATGAAGCCCCGGAAGTCTTCTTTCCAACGGTGGTGGCCTCATAGCTTAAATCCAAGTGTATAGACAGATAAGCTTGATTTAGCGAGGATTGCTCGTCCCTCTCTTAGCGATTCTTGCCTATCTTCTTCTCCAACTTGGTTTCTTCTCTCTTCCCCTCCTTTCTTCAACTTCAAACCCCTGAGCAAGGTGTTTTGAAAGATTTTTCAAAGATTTCATCTCTCTTTCATTCATTTTCACTTTGTCCTTGCTCAGTTTACCGAAAAGCGCAACGTTTGACAACATGCGAGCCTCGGAACATCGCAGAAATTTTATTTCAAAAATATTTTGAAAGAGAGGGTTTTAAGGTCTAAAAACCATTCAAAATAGCTTTGGTCTAAAATGGGGTGTGCAGTTGACATTTGTCTCTCTCCTTGCCGAAGAAATTGAACCTTTGCCCTGCACACCTTTTACCATCAAGTAAACCGTCAGTAACGCCCAAGTCTTAAGGGCGGTCAAAAATGGGGTGTCTATAGTCCCAGGGACATGTTTGACATTCAGCTCGAGCGTCTGAAGTCGCGCTCGAGCGTGAATGTAAGGCAACCAGTACTTTTGCAAACCATGGGGGTCCGCTCAAGCGGCGAAATCCACGCTCGAGGGGGAGCCCTATTTCAGAAACTTTGTAAAGATGTTTTGTGTTTCATTTTCCGTTCTCTTTCATTTATAAGTACTCTTAGGCATATATTAAGCTTTGTAAATGAGTTAAAAGAATAAGAAAGAAGCCTAAGAGGGATGTATGAATTAAGAACGGATTGAATCGTTTGTGACCCATTATGTTCATGAAATGTGTAGGGTCAAGCACAAGGGCAAACCATCCGGCAGATCACTGTAAGTAATATCTTAGTAAAGATATTTTAAAGTATGTTATTTGTCCAATTACTTACTCCTACTTGAGTTCATAAGTTTGTTTGAATTGTGGACAAATACTTGTTATACCATACGATTGGGCCAAAGGCCGTTTGTCATAATTGGTTGGATCGAAGGCCGTCGGATATGAATGATCGGGCCAAAGGCCATCGAATACGAATGATTGGGCCAAAGGCCGTCTGACATGAATGATTCGGCCAAAGGCCATTTGACATGAATGAATGGGCCGAAGGCCGTCGGACATAAATAATTGGGCCAAAGGCCGTCGGACATGAACAATTGGGCCAAAGGCCGTTTGACATGAATGAATTGGGCCTGAGGCCGTTTGATATGTTTGGATCGCTAGTCATTTGATATATTACATAGAAATATGAATTGGGCCTAAGGCTATCTGATGTATTTTGTTCTAAATACCGTTCATGTACCTTCTCCGCTTGATATTATTCACTGAGCTTTCGCTCACTCTCATTCATGTGATTGTAGGTGAGCCAAACAATATCCAAACCTAGCCCCAGTGAAGCAGGTGTGAAATAGTCAAGTTTTGAGGAGTCAGCCCATACGTCTCAGGCACGAGACTTGTTTTCCCCCTTTTGTTCTTTTGTTATATTCTGTTATATTGGCGAGAACTTTGGTTTATGGTTGTATATAAGCTTTTGATTAGCTGACCATGACTTGAATGATCCTGTTGTGTAAAGCTATGTGTTAACTTTCTTTGGTGTGGGTTATTAATGAATATGTGGAATGTTATGATGTGCCATGTAAGCACAACTCTATGGACAAAAGTTTTAAGTTGCTTCCGTTTTGGCCCCTTAACTCTGTTGAAGTATATCTAATTTGGTCTGAGGCCGTAGGTAATCTCTTGGTTACTGGTCGGTTATGACCTTAACCCATGGGGGCGGGTTCGGGTCATGATAGAGTGGTATCAGAGCATGAGTTAATAACTCACACACTTGTTCAAATGAGCAATTAGCATCTAGAAAAGACCTAGGATGCATTCATGTGTTAAGTATGGATCTGAGAGCATTAAGAATGTGCTTAAATGTTTTGAGAAAAATGATTATTTGCTATATGTTTGTGATTTACTTACATTGTGAATTATGTAGATATGTATGCTCCTTAGTATATGCATACTTGTGAAACTTTTATGTAAAGAATAATGCAAGTCTAATCAGATGGTGAGAACGAGAGGTGATGAGATAGAGGAGTCCTCCACTGCTAGAATGGATAGGATGGAAAGATTAATTCAGGAAATGGCAGAAACATTGAGGTAACAACAACAGTGGCAGCAGCCACATCCTCTACCTCCACCTCCGGCACCCCCTGTGCCAGACTTACAGAACGATGACCGAATAATAGCCCTCACCAAAGAGTTTAAGAAAATGAAACCGCCACAGTTCCATGTGGGATTAGATCTGTTAAAGGCCGAAGCATGGGTTCTCGGAATCGAAAAACTGTTTGAAGTGTTTCCTTGTTCAGAGACACAAAAAGTATTGCTAGCCACTTTCACTCTTGAAGATGAGGCAAGAAAATCGTGGATGCTAATGCGTGAAAATAATAAAGATATTGGTTGGGCACGGTTCTTGGAAATATTCTATGATAAATACTTTCCACAATGTGTTCGTGACAGAAAGGTGTCGGAATTCATGGAACTTAAGCAGAACAGCATGACAGTAGCTGAGTATGAGACCAAATTTATGGAATTGGCCAGGTTTGCACCACATGTGGTTGACACCGACTACAAAAAAGCGAGACATTTTGAAGGAGGGCTTCGAGATGATATCCTAGAGAGGGTAAATGTTCTCAAGCTGGAAACCTATATTGAGGTGCTAGATCGGGCCATAATATTAGAGGCTAACATAGCCAGATAGACTAAATCAACAACAGACTGGAAGGGTAGTAAAAGGCAAGGCTTCTTTTCGAAGAAGAACAAAATACGGGCTCCTCAAGTACTTCGAATTCTTCCCGAGATACATCTCCAATGTGCAATATTTGTAGTAAAAGGCATCATGGGGTTTGTTACCATGTGTCAGGAGCTTGCTTTAAGTGTGGAAAAACGGGGCATATGGCCAGAGAATGTAATCAAAACAGTGGGAAGTTAGCTGCTAACTCCTCTGCATCGATCCCAAAACCGGGCAATATTATGAGATCTACTACCCCCGGAGATACCGTGAGGCAAGGGAGAGTTTTTGCGCTTGTTCCGGGCGATACACGGAATGCTGCAGCCATTGTCTCAGGTACTATCTCTATATGCAATCAGGATGCTTTTGTACTAATTGACTCCAGATCAACACACTCTTTCGTAACTTGTGCATTTGCATCTAGACTGAGTAGACCTCTAGAATCATTGCCATACTTATTATGTGTATCTACTCCACCCGGGGAATCTGTATTGTGTGAATCTGTATATTGTTTTTGTGACATGCGTATTGGGGATGCTACTCTGTATGTAGATTTGTTGCCCTTGAACTTTAGACACTTTGATATAATTCTGGGCATGGATTGGTTAACTAAATATTGTGCTACCATTGATTGTGTAACAAAACGGGTTGTATTTAAACCACCAAAATAGGAAGAAATTGTGTTTGTAGGTAACGGGATAATGCCTCCACCTTATTTGATATCTGCAATGAAAGCATGTAAATTAATCAGGAAAGGGTGCCAGGGTTATTTGTGTTGTGTGCTAACTAAGCCATCTGAGAATATTGAATTGAACAATATCCCTATTGTTAGCGAGTTTCCAGATGTATTCCCAGATGAATTGCCAGGGGAATTGGTTGACAGGGAAATAGAGTTTACTATTGAAATTGTGCTAGGCACTCAGCCTATCTCTAAAACTCCCTACAGAATGGCTACTGCCGAAATGAAAGAACTGAAAGAACAGTTGTAAGATTTGCTTGATAAAGGGTTTATCCAACCTAGTACTTCACCATGGGGTGCACCGGTGTTATTTGTGAAAAAGAAAGATGGAACCTTGTGCCTGTGTATCGACTATCGAGAATTGAACAAGGTAACAATAAATAATAAATATCCCTTACCCCGTATTGATGACCTGTTTGACCAGTTGCAGGGATCACAAGTGTTTTCCAAAATTGATTTGAGATCCAGGTATCACCAGTTGAAAGTGAAAGCAGAAGATGTTGAGAAATCTGCGTTTTGAACAAGGTATGACCATTATGAATTTCTTGTTATGCCATTTGGGGTGACTAATGCCCCTGCAGCATTTATGGACCTAATGAACCGAATATTTAAGACTTACCTTGATGATTTTGTCGTGGTTTTTATTGATGACATTGTGATATACTCAAAGGATAGACTTGAACATGAACAACATCTGAGGACTGTTTTACAAACACTTAGGGAAAAGAAATTATTTGTCAAACTAAAGAAATGTGAATTTTGGTTGGATGAAGTTATCTTTTTAGGGCATGTTATCAACAAAAAGGGGATTTCAGTAGACCCACAGAAGATAGAGGCAATTGTGAATTGGCTTACACCGACAAATGTAACAGAGGTCCGCAGTTTCATGGGCTTAGCTGGGTACTACAGGAGGTTTGTGAAGGACTTTTCGAAAGTAGCTGTGCCTCTTACCCAACTGATACGCAAAGGGCAACCATTTGAATGGGGTGACGAAAGAGAATCTGCCTTTCATGAGCTAAAAACAACTGACCACTGCACCAGTTTTGACACTACCATCAGGTACGGAAAAATCTGTGATTTTCAGTGACGCATCTTATAAAGGTTTGGGTTGTGTATTAATGCAGAATGGAAGGGCGATTGCATACACCTCTCGGCAGTTAAGGCCACATGAGAACAACTACCCAACACATGATTTAGAATTGGCCGCAGTCGTATTTGCTTTAAAAATTTGGCGGCATTACTTGTATGGGGCAAAATGTGAAGTCTACACGGATCACAAGAGTTTGAAATACTTCTTTACGCAGAAAGAGTTGAATATGCGACAGAGGAGATGGCTTGAATTGATAAAAGACTATGATCTTGAGATTCAGTATCACCCCGAGAAAGCCAATACAGTTGCTGATGCCTTGAGCAGAAAATCAATGGGGAATTTGGCTTGCTTGCTTACCGCACAAAAAGAGATCTTGCAAGATTTTGAGAAGTTCAGGATTCAAGTGGTATTGTGTGAACAGGGTGGATTGATAGCTGCTATTTCAGCCGAACCAGCAATCATTGATGAGATTAAACAGAAACAAAAAGAGGATGAATTCCTCAAGAAAGTGATTGACGAATTGGAGACAAGTCCAAAAGCAGAATTTAGCATTGAAAGTGAAGTGTTGAGGTTTTGAAACCGAATGTGTGTCCCACATGTTCCAGAACTAAAGAAGAGAATTCTAGATGAAGCCCATAAATCAGTGTTTGTTATGCATCCGGGTAATAACAAAATGTATCGGGATTTGAAACAAAGCTATTGGTGGCCCAAAATGAAGAAAGAGATTGCAGAGTATGTGTCCAAGTGCCTTCAATGTCAGCAAGTAATATAGTTCAGTGCACAACCCCTTTCTCTCTCTTTTGAAGATGGATGATATTTTAAATTAGTAAATTTTTTCCCTATCTTGTTACAGGCATCTGGGTTTAATGCAAGATATTGGGAGTCTCAAAACCTGAGATTTATTCGTCATCTGGAGATGGCAGAGATAAGGTTGTCTGATGGTGGAATGAATGAAGTGGAGCTAGGATTATTGTTGCTCAAGAATGCCAAAATTTTGAAGAATATGATTTTCTTTCACTTGCCTTCCTTTCTGCCATCAGATATTCATATGAAGATACACAATTGCGCTATGGATTCTGCTGCCACAGTTGTTTTTCAGGACGTATGAATTTCTTTGAATGGTTATTTATTTTTATATATGTAAAGTTGTTTCCTGGAGATAATTATGTTCTTTAGATGTTTATGAGGATTTTTTATAAGTTAAGTTGGAGACAGTTTGAAGTTTAGAATTATTGGTGTTAAAGTTGAGTTGGATTGTGGTAGTAATGTAAAATGAGCGGGTTCAATATCTTGAGTTGAAATAGAGATGCTCTGCAATGTTGATGAGCATTAACGTTCCAATTAAGTTATGTTTCTATAGCACAAGGTAAGTCACCATATTTAAAAAATCAGAAATGTTATTTACCGTTAGATTTTTATTTCACCATTGTTTCATCACTTATCTTTATTATTATGTAATAAAAGTCTTATATGAATCATTGTATTTTGAAAATGGTAAATCATTTTTCGGTGCATACCATATTTCTCAGTTATGATGTTGTGATTTTTAGTTATGATTTATTGTGACGTTCTGATTATATATAACAATTTCACATCAAAGGTGAAGTGTTCTAAGGAAAATATTCTGGTTATATATAACAATTTTCGTTGTGTACTATGTGATTTGTTATTATCACTATACTGGAAAAAAAAATATTGATAATACAACCAATTAAATCAATGCAATGATAATACAAAATAATAAATACAACGTAACAATGATAGTATCATTGTTCTTCAACAGATACCATCCAACTAGTAGAGCAATTAACAAGGCAAAGGCTTGGTTTGTTTGGCCCTTTAGAATCTTGTTTTTGTATGTTGTTTTTAATATAAATGTTTTCTATGTTCTTAAAACAGAAAAAGGCAAAGGCTTAGCCTAGTGAAAATGATTAATGAAAAAGACAAAACTAACCAAGTTAACCGGTGATAGAGTAAAGTTGACAGTTTTTCTCTGCCAAGACAAATTCCATTAAAGGTCGTTCCAGTTTGAATAGAACATTTTTCACAACAAAGTGGATGGCATTTTTGGTAGATGGGTGCCAAAAAAAATAAACCAACTTTTACTGTAGAAAACTCTAAGCAACTCTTATAGTATATAGATAAATATGATATAAGATATATAGGATAATACAATGAAAGTCAATGAATTACAATCATAACAAAGATCACATACAAAACATAATTCATCCCAAAAATAAAAAAGTTATCAAATAAACAATGAATTCTTTCCCATTTTACAATCAAGGCCAATTTAATCTTCCAACTTTAAGTCCATCTTAGTCCAAGCTAAATTAAAAACAATCTCCAAGAAACACCCAAAAGACTTCATGTCTTCTGGAAAACAATTGTAGCAGCAGAAGCCAAAGCACAATGATGCAACTTTACACGCACATTTTATGGCAAAGGGAGAGAATAAAAGATGGTCATCTTTGTTAGTTCTTTGGCATGCCTAAGAAAAAACAACGCTAGCTCCAAATCATTTTTACCATCAAAAAGCTCGATCATTGCCACAAGCAGATGATGAATAAATATCAAGTTTTGAGACTCCCAATATCCCGCATCAAATCCACAAACCTGCAATGAGATTTTGAAACATGAAAATTGTTACTCAATCTCACATACAATCCTACAGGTAAAGTGTGTTTGTGTCCCAGTCAGTATAGGCAAAATACCAGTAGTGACTCAACCAATAGGCAGCTTAGGTATTTTCCCAGGGCCCCAATAAGAGTAGGCCCCATGTTTATAGCTTTAGAATACTATAGACAGGCCCTGTTTGGTAGAGATTGTGGCAAACTAAATAAAATCAGTAATCTAAAAACATAATATGAAAGGCACTTACTCCAGCTTTTCAATAATCAATTTTTTCAAGCTTATTTAAATCATACGACCCAATATCAAACAATTTGGCACAAACTCCTGATATAAAAATAAAAATATTATGATCACCACTTCGTAAATTTGCACCAAATGGGGCCACATTAGACATGCAATAGATAAAAGTAAAAGCAGAGGTAAAATTGTCTTGACATAAAAGGGCAAAAGAGAAAGTGATAAAATCTCAAGTATATCAACTGTCACAAGAAAAATGAAAATGAAAGGTCAGTAAAACATAAACATAAAAACCTAATCACTAATTTTAGATCACAAAAAAATAGTAAATTTAATTATAAATAAAAAAAATTACAATGTAAAAATTTACAGAAGGGCCTCACTTAAAATTTAACTTGAAAGCCTTAAATATGTTTAAGCTGCCTCTGCAAAATGCATGCGGACGTGTGCACACAACGCACACACGGAGCTATGTAGAGTACAATTTTACTTACATGGGTGATAGCAGAGTCTGGGGAAGATTTTATGCTTAAAATCTTTAAATTAGGCATTCCTCTAAGAAGAGAGACCAATGCTGGGACTAGATCATCCTTCAAATTGCTAACATACATACACAGTCTGCATATATTACTGAAGCAAGTAGACAATCAACCTTGCTCATATAAAACCTACAAATTGTGAAGGAAAATTTTCAGCTTGAAGGAAAGAAACAAAGAAAAAGAGACAACCAAAAAAAAAAATATTGAGCTAAAACAACAAGAATAATAAAAATTCATCAATTCATGCAAACTATTGAAGGTTAGAACAAAATCTGACAATAAATAATAATAATAATAATAATAATAATAATAATAATAATAATAATAATAATAATAATAATAAAAGAATAGCTACAAAACTAAAGGAAACAAAAGTTGAGAATAGCAAAAGGAGTCAAATAAATTAATAAATTCATGTGCAATGGTTACTCTAGAAATCCATTTATGAATTGAAATTATATTGCAGAGACTATTTATTTAACATCCCAAAAGAGAAAATACACAGATTGTGACTGCAACTTAACAGGAAGCATTAAAAAAAAGGTTCATCAATAATGAAATCATCTAATATAAGCATAAAATGCACGTGGTGTCTGTTTACCTTGGTGATAAGGTCATCTAAAGTAAGGTCTTGGATCCAACTTATACCATGAATTACCATCTGTAAGTTCTCATAGGTATCTTCCTTGGGTTCAAGAAAAAGTTGAGTACCTTCTAAATTCATCAAATTTCCCAAACAATTGTCGTTTGTTGGATTCCCCTTCCATGTAAAATATTTAAGATTGGGAGCAGAAGTTTTCATTGACTTGCCAGTAGAGGAATTGTATAGCGATCCCGGGTTTTACCCCTTGTTGTACAGTGATCCGGACTTGTGTCCGTGGATGTTAGCAGTTGTTTAAATCTTGTTTACGTCCTTTCATACTTTGTATTTGAGTTATAGGATGTGTTGGGCAGGTTTGTTACATGTTGGTTGTGTTTAGGAGCAAATGGTTGCTGCCCAGAATTTTGGTCCTTCGCTCGAGCGAGCAGTTTGTCGCTCGAGCGAGCTCTTTGTTTTGGATCCTTCGCTCGAGCCAGGGTTTGGTCGCTCGAGCGAGAGTCGAGTTTTGTGTCTGGTGGATCGAGCGAGAAGTCCTGCGCTCGAGCATGCGTCTGCGTCTCATTTTGACCTGAGAGCTGTGTTTCTTGGCTCGAGCGAGATTTCCTTCGCTCGAGTGAGCGAGGTGTATGTTTTGAGTTTCCTCGCTTGAGCGAGCATTTTGTCGCTCGAGCGTGCTTCCGGGTTGCAGACCTGAAGCTTCGAGTTTTTGGCTCGAGCGAGTATTCTTTGTGTCTGGTCGCTCGAGCGACCAATCCTTCGCTCGAGCGAGCCTGTTTTATATCAGTAGGCAGCAGCGGGGAAAACATCACTTTTTCATCTTCTTCTCTTTTTCAAACCCTAGATCCGAGACCCTCTCTCTCTAGACTTGTCTTCTCTCTAGGATTTCATCTCCCTCTAGTGTGAATCTATCCTAGGTCCTTTGTTAAAAAGATAGAGGGTGACTTGGGCTTTGATTTAATTTGAAAAACTTGGGATTTGGAGCACGTTGGTTTTTAATCTTCATCTCTGTTTGAGCTCAAACTTCGAGGTAGGGATACCCTACTCCTCTTTATGAGCTTTGTCTTTGAATTTTGGTATTTTGATATGTTGGAGGTTGTTGTGTAATTATGAGAAAGTTTGGGTCTTTTGTGTAATTTTACAAAAGTTAGGGTTTTGTTTATATAAACCTATTTGAGTGTTTGGCATAGAAAAATGAGATAAATGTTGGGTTATTGATGAAAATGGAACCTTAGTGTTGTGATGTTAATTATGGGGAATGCCCTAATTACATTGATAAATTAATTGGTATAATTGATTTGAAGAAAAGAGGAATTGAATTGAGAATGTTGGAATTGGATGTGTATGGGATTAAAGGGTGTAGTTAGATTCATTCATCACTCACCTAGTTGGAATGTTGATTATATATCCATTTGGTGCATTTATTTTCGGTATAGAAATAACTGCTTTGGGCTATCGGTGGAGGATAGTCTTGATTGTTGTAGACAATGCATGATGATTAGGCAAACTGAAACTAATCGATTGAGTATGCTATCGAATATAGTGACTGGAATAATACATTAAATTTATGTATTGATTGACTGTATATGATCTATGTTTATATACATGTGTTGTGTGGAAGGAGATAGTGGATGTACTCCACGGTTTAGAGGAAGATAGGGGATGGACCTCTAAATCGGATTTTGTGTGACATTGATACAGCACTACAATGTGTATCAAGTGTTGATTATGGAAGTGTTCGAATTGATTTGATATAGCACTAAAATGTATATCGTTATCAATTGTGAAGTATAGAAGTGATTCTATGTTATGTTGATACAGCACCGAAATGTGTATCTTTCGTAAAGTATGGAAATGGTTTATGTGTTATCGATACAGCATTAAAATGTGTATCCATCATGAATTTTGAAAGTGTTTTAAAGATAAGTCTAAACCTCATTAAGTTATTTGGCTAAGTGTTGAGCCTTATTTTCAAACTCAAAGTTGAAAAAGAAATGAGAAATGAAATGTAACATGGACTTAATGTCATGGAACCGGAATGTGATATATGTAGATGTATCTGTGTTGACCATCTATCAACTGCTAATCTTTTAGTCATTGTTCATAGCTGGTTTAGTGTATTTCTGCTGGGCTGTGGTTCACCCTTTATGGGACATCATTTTCAGGTACATGTAGCATGCCACCTCCAAGGACATAGCTTGGGAGGCTAGAGGCAGACATACTTTTGTCGTTTTGTTATCTTTTGGATGTATTACATGTAAATTCAAGCCAAGGGCTTAACGTGTATTTGAGTTAGTACTCTCTTTTTGTAACCAAGTGTTAACTTGGAAAGCTGTAAGCCCGTAGGGCATTTGCTTTTGTTGTTAACATGTAATACTCATTGTAATGAACTACTCTGATGAATAGAAGAATATTTACCTTTTATATCAATACATATCTAAATTGATGGTTTTTAATGTCATTATTTTGAGGGCGTTACAAATTGAATCTCCACTCCAAATTCACGACTTCAAGTTTCTCACCTGCAATGCTGAGATGGCCGAGTTCAGTGAGAGACGAATTTACTAATGTAAAATGCACTAGAGATGAACTATTAATGCTGATACTGTTCATCTTTTCAATACTCTCAAGCCGTAGTTCCTTAAGGGATTTGCACAAGGATGAGATCCAATCACCAAAAGACTTGTTGAGCATTTTAACGGATGATACTGATAGGGATTGGAGATTAGTAAACCTGACCGCAGAGGGCAATACAAGAGAGCAACTGTTCAAATTCAATGTTAAAGACCTCAAGGATCCATAAGAAAATTAGCATAGTGGCAATGAAAACTTGGTATATGGTGAATAACCAAGGAGTTCGAGCTCAAGCACTTCCACATTACATTGCACTGCAATATGTAACCATGTAACAACATGATAGATTACACCCACGTAGCCCAGAACACACCAACGAATACATAAGTTACATATATTTCTCCTTTGACTTTGCATCAAGAACCTACTTATAGCATTCATACAAATCAGACGTTGGCTAATAGTCAACAATAGTTTCATCCCATCAAAAGTAAAAAATGGAGTAGTCATGCATAACTCTCTACATCATTTGCAAGTGAACATGAACCGAACAAGGTCTTTCATTGTCAGGAAGGAAAGAATGTGATGAGCAATATGGTCAGGCAGACTGTTGAATCTGTCATTTCTCCTCCCAGTGCACATTGTTAGACCTCGTGACATAGCAGTTGCCATTAACTTACACGGGCGTTCCATGATATTTGAATCTCCTCTTTTTGGCACTAGATGGACACAAGGGCATGAGAAAACTTGTTAAAATCAAGAACACATAAATTGGAGAGAAAAAAACTTAGAATAACAAGAAGAAAAACATCAACCATAGGAAGGTCGAGAATTTTGAAAAGCTTGATCTATCTTTTAATCCAGATTCCTTAAGTTATGTATTCTTTTTGCTTGCACCTAATTCAACCCAATTAAATTTAGTTTGAGTTCAATTAAAACCAATCATATAATATTTTAGTTTTTTTTAATATATCTGACTTCCAAATAACAAATAGTTTAAGAAAAATTAAATTTAAATGGTCTTTATACCATGTTAGATTATGCTTCATTAACGTTTTTACTTCTTTTCCTAATTTTTCAACTTTATTACTAAAAAAGAGATTATATTAACCCTTTTTAAATTTTTTAGATATGATTTTTGAAAATGATATTTTAGAAAAAGTAAATGTGAAACAAGACAATAACCCAAAAATGCTTTTAACTTATAATTTTTTCTTTATAGTAAAAAGCAAAATTTATAGAAGCTGCTTTTAATAAGAAAGAACCAAAATGATGTAATCAAATTTAGTTTGCATGTGTGTGTTAGTTGGCATGCGAGTATTAGTTAGTGGTGAGTTAGGTAGCATGTACATGGCACTTGAGTATTAGTTAGCGATGGAACTTACGACTATAAATAGGTGTTGTGGTGTCTTGTAACACTATTGATCAATTTGAAGTAAAAATTTTCTAAGATTGCTTAAGAGCTTCTCACTCTAGGATTTCTAGAACATCGCATCTCTTCACTACTGCCTCTGTTGGTCTCCATTGAATATGACCAAACCATCTCACTCGATTCTCTCTCAACTTATCTTCTATCGGTGCTACTCCTACCCATTCTTGAATACACTCATTCCTAATTCTGTCTTGTCTAGTCTTGCTACATATCCACCTTTTTTTTTTTGATCGGCAAAATAGAAACTTTATTGATGGAATAAACAAGTACAAGGTACAAGGCAAATTGTATCAATAAAGAAAATGGAAGTGCAGAAGCATCACAATGAGCTAAATGATCCAAACTAGGTTGGCACCACAAAGCTTATCCTATCATTTGCTAGCACTTCACAGTTGGTGAGAGACCAACGAAAAAAGAACAGACCAGGCATACAGCCAAACAACTGAGACAAAGCAGCCAACTAACCATTGCTAACCATAGCAGACTAGCCAACTAACCAATGCTAACACCTCAGCATAGCAGCAGACATGCCATAAAAGCAGACTACAACATCTGATGCAGGGCACCCCAGAGAGCACCAGTTCAGATCAAAATACAGAAATTTAGCCCAGAATCAACCTCATTTTGAAGTCATTATGCTCATTATGCTGGCATAATCTCCACAGTAGAACACAGCCTAATGAAAACTAGTTGACAAGAGCAAAGTAGATCAAGGCATCAAACCAAATATATATAGTAGCAAAATCCACCATAAGGTAGGAGCTGCCCATCTACACCAAACTGCAAACCAGAACTGCCACTCAGCATCAGCTCATTAAGCTGCCACACAGCAAGCATCAGCATCAGCTCCTTTGATCCAGCACAAGAAGACCTCCCAGAAACTCCTTTGAATCTTATAAGCAACTTCTAAACTCCACCCACATCAGAAATCAGCAATAAAGACTTCTGCTGGAGCATCCAAAATGCAGACCACAGATAGAAGCAGACCATCAATCAGGCAAGTAGTTCAGCACAGGGACAAAACCAGGATTTTATTACCGGAGGGGCCGGAAAAAAAAAATCACCAAATACACAAACACACATGTATGCATAATATGATATATAAATTATATACACATAGAAAAAAAAAATTAAATACCATAGAAGCAATTTCTAATAGGATGAAGAAATTTTTTTTATAGTGCAAAATAGAAAAAGAAGGCAAGATGTGAGAATAATAAGATATGCATTTTCTTATACTATGGGGCCATTTTATGTATAAAATGATATATATATTTTTAAAGTGTTATGACAAATAGTATTTTTCACAGAAACAGGGGGCCATGGCCCCCATAGTCTTCTTTTAGTTCCATCCCTGGTTCAGCAGCAGGACATCCAACAGATCAACACAACAGATCAAACCAGAAACCCAGTATACCATTATTTCTTGCAGCAACTACCATTAGAGGATGGAGAAGCCACCAACTAGCCACCATTCATCCAAGCACACAAAAACTCCTATGCTGACAAAGGACCAACAACAGATCAAACTGAGCTGCATACAACAACATACAGCAGCAGAGACATGCCTCAAAACCCAAACAATCTCTCATAAAACATCTGAAGCCATTGATATTGATGATAACAGACCCTCAGTCACAGAAACTAGAAAATCCAAACCAGAAACCAAAACTGGCAGCTCAATCTCATTCAACTATCAGCTCTAACAACTCAGACTTCAACACAGATCAAAAAAAAGGAAAAGATAACGAAAAAGGACCCCTGCATCAGAACCAAACCAGACTGGAGATTCACCTGGAGCAGAATCTGACCTGATGTAAATTTAAAATAATGTCATTCACTGAAAAGGGCAATCTTGTGTATGATGCTTTGGTCCATAATGCAATTCGCACTTTGACCAATTTACATAGCTCCTCCAAGCTAGGTTGAACATTATTGAAAATGCAATCATTCCTTGATTTCCATATTGACCATAACACCGCAAACGGAATAATTCTCCAAATCTTCTTCTCTAGTTTTTTCAACCTTATTCCTGACCACTAATGCAGCAGCTCATCCACTGATTTTGCTATCACCCATTGAATACCCCACCATTTCATAATTTTGGACCATACTAACCAAACAAATGGACAATGCAAGAGCACATGATTGTCTGTTTCCTCCTCCTCCTTACAGAACACACAGAGTAAGCAAGTATGGTTATCCAGAATCCCCAACCTTTGAAGATAGTTAGATGTCTTAATCCTTCTCTTCCAAGCAAGCCAGCCAAAGAATTGAACTTTTGGGGGTGCCACATTCTTCCAGATACACTCTGTCACCCTGTAAGTAGGACCAAGTGAGGATTCACACCAATTGTATACTGATGAGACAGAAAACACTCCTAAGGAATCCATATTCCAGTTCAGTTTATCAGCAACATTAACCCTTAACTCTGGAGCAGAAAGCAACATCCCCTTCAATCTATCTAACTCCTCCATTTCCCAGCCAAACAAGCTCCTTCGAAACGCTGAAGTCCAAGCATCTTGATCAATCCTATTTCTCATCGAAGACACAGATTCAGATTTGTTCAAAGCCAATAAAAAGAGTCTAGGGAATACATCCTTCAAGCAAACAGAACTTGCCCATTTATCAAGCCAAAACCTTGACCTCATCCCATCCCCAAGTACAATTCTAGAGTTAGAATAGAAAAGGCCCAGTACTTCAGTTTTAGATAACACACTTCCCACAATATCTTCCTATATTTTAGACATCTTTCCACCTCTTACAGATTCAGGTGACCACAGATCAGAAGAGCCATAGTACTTTTTACAAATCACCTCCTTCCAAAGGGGTTTCTCTTCTGCCCCAAACCTCCACCACCATTTTAGTAATAAACAAATATTCATCAAGTCAATTCTTTTCACACCCAACCCTCATTGGCTTTTACTAAGGGTAACATCACCCCACTTAACCAAATGAATTTTCCTTCTCAGATCCACCTTAGCATCCTACACATCCACCTTAGCATCCTACATACCATATGGATATAATTTCATGTTAATATTAAGACTTCTGTATAGAGCTACTTTAGTATGTGAACAAATGGGATATTGCAATCAATTAATCATATGCACATTGTTCTTATGGCTTCGACTAAAATGTGTCCATGGAATTTATTCTCTTTATAAGCCTGTAGATCTTGAGCTACATTAACCGATGTTAAGAGGCTTTCCTATGGCAATTTTCCCCCAGACAAGCATGGTGATACCCATGGTAGAGGCTTATTGATATAGAAGAGTATCTTCTTACGGAAGTCATTTTGAGTCTTGTGTTCTGATTGCACCTTCTTTTGTCGTGTTTTACCTATTTGAGTCGTGTTATTCCTGGTTACTTGTTCTTGTGTTTTCCTCTTCAAGAGTATTTTCCTTCATGTTTATTCGCTATAATGCTTAGAATACATCGATCCCTATGGTTCAACTTTGGATTCACATATATTACTTCGTAGCATCCTGCACTTGGGACTGCAATACAAAAGTCACATCGAGTTTTGGCTTTGTTGCAAGGATAGCAGTGTTATTAAACTGATACTGGGCCGTCTTTGAGGGAAGTTTCATTGTGAATTCTCGCAGTTTTGATAAACTTGTTCATTCTCTTTTTATATTAGCACGTGCATCTTTTGTATCATGATCATAGTAGGCGTTTGGTGAGTATTGCTTCCAATTTCAATACATTATTTGGTAATCTCTTTAAATTTAATTTTGACTGACTTGTACACCCTCACTGACTTGGCACCATGGAGAATAATGATACTAATGATGGGAGGAAATCAAACTCAAGAAGCCCAACTTGTTTGGCATTATTTTTTGTAACCTATATGCTAAGAAGCACTGACACAAACACATACACATGACGCAACGCGACACGCCAAAGATACATTGGCACCACAATTTTCAAAAAATGCAAGACATAATTTTATATACTCCCTCCGTCACAAAATAATAGTCATTTTTAGGGAATTCAACTTTTTTTGGTAGTACAATTATTGTACTTAAAAAAAATTGATTTTCCAAAATTACCCTTTGATAGTACATTTTTTTTTTAATTTAAAAAAATTACGATTTCCAACTAAGCTTCTCACCTTAAAATTTCTTAATTGAGGACAACGTAAAAAAAAATTTATAGACTATTTTTTTTACTTAATATTTTACTCTCTATTCACATAGTGTCATATCTTGTAAGTCCCACATACTATGTGAGTAGGGAGTAAAATATTAAATATTAAATAAAAAATTTGATTAAGTCTAACATTAATTTTTAAATTATCACATTTTCTATTATTGAATTTGTAATTCAACCCTTCAATTGAATAAAAATTACATCACAAGGTATGTCAAAAAATAAAAAAAGGCTAAAAACCCCAAACTCATAAGATGCAACCAACCTACCAAACTCAAACTCAAACTCAAAGAGGACTTTAAAAAAAAATAAAAAAATAAAAAAATGCAGTAACTCATCCAGGGAAAATTATTCTTTGCTCCAGGGACAAGATGATGTGGTGCTCCAACTTAGCTGTGATTGGTTGAATCAATGAGACCCGCTACATTTTTGTCTCTTTTTTAGGGACAATAGAACACTTGTCCCTCAATAAATGGTATAGGGCATTACCCCAAGACCAACCAAAAACTTCTCATCATCCAAACTCAGTGCGTCCTCTTCCTAGAGAGAGAGAGAGAGAGAGGTCTGATTGATTTTCACGACTTCAAAGCCCTAATTTTCTGGAAGAAAAATGACTCGTAGCTCAAATTCGGTGGCCCGAATTCGGCTCGAAACCCAAAACGACGTCGTTTTGGGTTTCGAATTTTTTTTCTTTTTTTCTGCCTTTTCTTTCTCTTCATTTTCTTTCTTTCTTTTCTTCTTCTTCGTTGAACACAGGAGAAGAGCAGAGGAAGAAGAGAGGAGAAGAGAAAGAGGAGGAGAGAGGGAGAAAGAGAGAGGAGGAGAGGAGATCGTCGCAGCACCACCGCCGTCGCCTCGCCGCCGCCGATCGTCGCAGCACCAGCGATCGTCGCAGCACCACCGCCGTCGCCTCTATCCCCGTCTCCGCCTCCTCCTCCCCCTGTGATTATGCACCCTCCAGTCCTCCTCCTTCCTCCTTCTCTTCTTCTTCTTCTTCTTCTCCGAATTCGAGCCTCCAAATTCGAGCTACCTATCAGAACCGTTTTCTAGAACATTCATGGCTCATCATTCGTCATCACCACTCATCTTCAAACTCAGCATCATTACCATCACCTTCACTCTCGTCCCAATCTCATCATCCCTTCCCTTCATCGTTCTCCACGGCAATCTATAGACAAATATATATGTACATATTTAATTTTTCATTTGGATAGTGTTGTTATGTAATTCAATTGATCTAATGATGAGCTAATGCGTCTATCTTAAGCTCATGGTTTATTTGTAATCAATTTTTCTCAATTTTTTTATATAATAGTTCATCAATTTCTTGTGTATTCAACGTGATTGTATAATCCAATTTCGATTGCACGACTTCATATGGCCTCACAAGGTATGTCATTCACTTTCTCTTCCAATCGATCAATTTCTCTTTGTCTCTCGATCATTTTTTCCCAAAACTTCGAATTCATCATTTGATTTGAAGTTTATTCTCGAAGACGACAACAAAACTTCCAATGTCAAGGCCATCAATCGAGCCACTCAGACTCTATGTGCATTGAAGGACTTGAAGTCCAAGAAATCAGTCTCTTTGAAACTGTGCAAAAACTTGGCTTGTCCTGAGTAGTTTTGTTGCCCTCTTTCCAAGAAGCTCATGAGAGATGCTGTTATTGTCGCCTCTAGCCTGGTTAGTTCTCTTCCAATTAGGTTTTTTTTTTTTTATGAATTTTTATATTTATGTGTATAATAATGTATGCATTTTCATGTGTTGCTTGATCAATTTTGAGGTCATTTTTATGGTGAATTTGGTTCTGGTTGTTGATGTATATGAAATTTGTGGACTTTGAAGTGGTAATTCTTTGATTCGGTGAAGATTTTGTTATTCCTTTTGCTCTGTTCTTGGTAATTTAATTTTTTTTTTCATTTGTTTTGAAAAGTCTTATTTTGTTCTGATTTTGTGACAGAAGCTCTCTACATTTAAGCTGTTTGACATTGATTATCCACTGAATCACCTTAACTGAGGTGTTGGACCTATTTTACTTCATTTTGCAGCTATTTTACTTATAGCAAAACGATGCCTGCCTCACTTGGTCATGAAGAACAAGATACCAAAACCTTTGCTTTGTAGGTATGATTTTAGGAATTATGTTTATGATGCCAACACCTTTGCTTCGTGAGTATGATCAAATAACGAATTAACACACGTTTCTTCATAGGGTATTGATTATTTGAAGTACGATAACTGTAACACTGATGGTTCAAGGCCAACTATTCGATAAGAAAATTGTTACTGCTGTTATTGTTCAACATCATCAATTTATTATGTGAATTTCTGTTTAAATTACCAGATATCTCATTACAAATTATTCTGCATTTCTCTTCCTCATGTAGATACCTTGTAATGACCCGAGCTTTAATGAAGGCATGTTGTCCTATCTTTTTCTCGCTATGTGAATGGTGATTCTAGTTTTTCTTTGACAATGTTTTTTACTACTCTTTAATAAATTCAATTTTAAACTCATTTTGACATAATTTTCCTTCTATACTGTATGTGTTTCTTAGGGAACACCTATAGCAACTCCGGTTTTGACCCGACATTTTATCATGTTCCGGACTCAGGTTTCATGGTTCAATGTTGTTGTCCATCCCTTATGCTCCTTGGATTGGTCATTTGGATTGTAGTTGTGTGTTTGGAACAGGTTGATTGCTTGATTTTCCAAACCTATGTTGCCCAGATTTTTGCTCCTCCGCTCGAGCGAGATTTGCAAACTCTTAGTATTTTTGTAGACCTACAAACGCTGGAAGAGTATATTCTATGCTCGAGCAGCGTTTCCAACACTCAAGCGGGCGGATGGTCGAACGGCCAATCTTGAGCTCGAGCGATGTCCTTCGTCTGCAAAACTTCTGAAAGTATCTATTCTACACTCAAGCGTCACTTCTTGTGCTCAAGCAGAACATTGTGTCTAACGCTCGAGCGTCACTTTTCAAGCTCGAGCGGACTGCGTGTATAACAGTTTGTGAAGATGACTTTTTTCATCACTTTTTCATTCCTCTCTCTCTCTAAAACTTTCCAAAAACCTAGATCTTGTGTTTCTCTCTCTAAAACTCATATTCTCTCTACTATTTCACCTAGATCCGTTGGGATCTTCCCCGTAGTACCTTTGAGGAAGAGGTAGAGCGTCTCAAGAGTTTCGTTTTGATCCAAGTAAAAGTTGATTTCGACGTCTTTGAAGCTTCTCCTTTGTTGCTTTGGTCTTCTAAGTTTGAGGTAGGGATTTTCTACACTTTCATATAGTTTTTAACTAAGTTATTTAATGATTATGTAACAATGGTGGGCTTTGGGTGTATTATAGACAAACCTAGGGTTTTGGTTGTAAAATCAAAAAAGGGGTTTCTAAGTGTATGTTATGGGAATGGTTATGAGGTTAAACATAAGGTGGTATGGTTACACTATAGTTGATTTTGGTTTTGGGTTGATATTTGAAAAGGAGGAGTTTGCCCTAAAATGATTATAATATTTATTTTGTATAAATAAATGAAATTGGTGTTGTAAACATGAAATTGGGCGAATATTGAAATAGATGGTGGAGTTAAGTATGTAATACCTCTCACATTTGGGAATTTTGAATAAATTATCTGTCTTGAGATTGAATATCTATTTAGAAATAACTGTATTGGGCTATCGGTGAAGGATAGCTATGATTATTGTAGAAATTGCATTAGAATTAGGTGAATTAAAACTAATCTATTGTTGATTGTCATTGAATATGATTGTGTTTTAAATACATTATATATGTATGATGTTTGAGAGGAGAAAGATGATGTACTCCATGTTTGGGAGGAGATAGGGGATGGACTCCATTGAAATTAAGTTGGCCGGAGTGTCCTAGGTGAAAGTCTCAAAATCATGCGTATACATAGGTGCAGATCCCACGGGCGAAATTTCTGTAAAATAGCAGATTGAAGTGTTTGTGTGGTAATTGTGTTGATTAGATAACCATTGAGTTATAGTCTTAGTTGGGTTATTGAAAGATAATCAAATTAGCTCATGGATTGAAATGAATTGAAGGAAAATGGAATAAGATATGAACATGGTACTTTATGATTATTAAAAATGTGATTGTTTTGTCACAGGTATTGTATATGCACATATTACTTATATTTTTTGTTAAACCTCATATATTGTGTTAGATTATTCTTTGGCTCACCCTATTTGGGAAAATCATTTTCAGGTGTTGGTGACATGCATCCCCCAAGGCAATAGCTTGGAGGGACTTTTGGAAAGTAAGAGCTTCTTTATTTTATTTTATTCTTTTGTATAGCCAAAGGCTTTAATTGTATTGAGTTAGGCTCACTTTTGTGTAACCAAACAATGACTTGGAAAGATGTAAGCCTATAGGGCATCTGACTATATGTTTAGTTTCATTTCTCTCAACATTGTAACATATGCTATAGATTCAAGATGAATATTGGTGAATGTATATCGCATGTGTTGACCTTTGTAAATGAACTCTGAACTCTGATGAATGAATGTATCTTATTTCTGTTATTCTTCCACTTATGAGTTGTATTTATTGCATAATTTTGGGGGCATTACACGACCTGCACCCAGCTTTATGGGGTGCTGAGGTTGGAAATAGTTGGAGAACTACTAATGATATTTCTGATACATGGGAAAGGTAGCTTTCATGCTTTTTTTCCTTTTTTTTTTGCTTTTAGTTTATAAATCATATTTTTATTTGAGGCTTGGTGTATAATTTTTCTTTAAGTTTTTTGGTTTAACAGTATGGTCTCTAGAGCTGACATGAATGAAGTTTATGCTGACCTTGCAAGGCCCGATGGCTGGAATGGTTAGCATTCTCTCATTATCATAGTAGTTTACCAATAATGATATGATTTGGAAAAATAAAAATTCATGTGTAAGATGTTCACAATTGTTCGTGATTTGATTTTGAATAGATCCTGACATGCTCGATGTGCACATCTATTTAAGGTGTCTTTAGGAACTTTAACCAAATAACCAATTTTGCTTATTTCGCTAAGGTGCTACCCATCCTAACTTTTTTTTCCACCTCAGAATTTTTGAAAAGTGTTTGATGAATTGTGAAGTTTCATTTTTTGCTTTAATTTATTGTCCAGTTCTTTCGTGATTTTCATATTATCTTTTAGATGGATTGGCGTGTTAAAAATGATCTATTGGTAAAATTGCTTCTTGCATAAAACTCTGTTTTGGTCAAGTTGTTTGTAGTTCATTTGTTTTTGTTTTATTTTCTATTGTGTTCTTCTTCTTCTTCTTCTTCCTTCATTTTTTTGTAACACCCAAGATCAAATCTGTATTGCAACTTGTGCGATGCCATTTATTTCCTCAACACTTCTGTAACATATGCTATAGGTGGTCAATCATTTACACATAAATTCAAAGTGGAGAAGTTCAGTATAGGAAAAACTGGAAAGTTTAAGAAGCAATAATCGCTTTATATTGAACGTCTTTAAACTCTTATTTTCGAATATTTTTCTTGTATTTTCCTTTGGCACACTTTCTAAAGGCCAAGGATGATAAACTTTTTGTCCCTTGCATTTTTCAAGTTGTTATTTCACTTCTATCAATTTAACAGCTATCCCGTATTGCCTATTTATATCTTTTTATGTTCATGCCCTTGTTCTTGGGTCTTTTTGTCTGCATAATTGTTTCTATTTCCCCCCCCCCCCCAACTCTCTATGTTAAACTTCCACTCTTTGTTCCTTTATATGTTTTATTGCTAAATATAATTATCTTTTGGTTCTGACTAACATCATCATTGAAATTCCCATTTGTAACCTCTTTCAAATTCAATGAGATATTGAGATATTGAGATCCAACTAGTACTTAGTGTTATCTCATTTTCGCCTCAACATTGATTGTTGTTGAAATTACAGTTTCTGGATGGTAAGTTACAGTTTCTGGCAAGAGATAGCTTGAAGAGAAACGTGGGTTTTTTTATTTGCAGAAGTAGAGAAGTAAAATAGCCATGACCCATGTACCAATGTAAATTATATAGATATATGGCTTTTATTGCCTGTGTGTACATACAGAGCTGGTTTGTAATTCTATACTTTTACTATCTTGTCCCAATTTGCTTGCTTTTTCTTGATTCCTCTCCCTCCCTTTAGTTGTTTGATCCAATATTTAGGAAGACCTGAGCTGACTTTTGGCCTTGTGTTGCAGGTTCAAAGAGGAGGCATGGTTTTAAATATCTACCGATAGATATTGAGATTTTAAACTTTTTTTTTTTTGATCGGCAAAAGAGAAGCTTTATTGATGAAAACATAACGAGAATTATAAATTACATCAATAAAGATGAGGGTGCAAAGAGCATCACAGTGAAACATTTGGATCCCAACTAGGTTGGCACCTAGATGCACACCAAATCATCTGCTAGCACACACTCAAGGTTCCAAGAAGGAAAGAGGCCATAGAGCTACAAAGATACCAAATTTTGCCATCCCCGCCCCAAACACCATTCAACCATGTGTCACATTTAAGAACATCCTCTGATTTGACTCCAATTAAAAGTTAAATCATCAATAGAATAGGGGAGGTTTTTAATAGATGCTTTTAGCCAAAGTGCTGTTCTGATTTTGATATTCTCACGCATGACAGGGAAAATAGGATGAGCCTCAGCAAAAACACATTCATTTCTGAGTTTCCAAAGCGACCAAAGAACAATAAGAGGGATGGCTCTCCATATTAACCTGTCAAAATTCTTGAACTTGGCATCCATCCACCATTGGAGAAGGTCATCTACTGAGCCATGCATGCACCAAGAGAACCCCCACTCATTAATTATAGATGACCAAATCATCCATGAAAAAGGGCAATGAAGCAAAATGTGAGCAGCAGATTCAGGAGCCAAACCACAAAATGGGCAGTTGAGGGAAGCAGAAGCATCTAAAATGCCAATTTGGTGCATAAACACTGCTGTCTTGATTTTGTTTTTCCAGGCCAGCCAGCAAAAGAATGAAACCTTAGGAGGGACAACCCCGTTCCATATATGTTTACAAATTTTAAAGTGAGGCCCTAGAAAAGTGTTAGAAGCAGAGTAAAGAGAGGCCACAGAGAAAAATCCAGGAGTTGCAGATGTAGAAGCCCAGAAAAGATGATCAGCTCTGCCACTTGACAAAGGGGGAGCTGAAGATAGTAGACAAAGTAAGTTAGCTTCTTCTTCCACTTCCCAAGAGAAAAGCACTCTCCTAGTAGGAAAATTCCAGTTGTTTGGGCTGGATTTTCGTGCTATGAACTGTTGTAGAGAGCCTTCTTTATCTGTTGAAATATTAAAGAGAAGGGGAAAAGTGGACTTGAGACTAGAGCTGCCACACCATTTGTCATGCCAAAACTTAATTCTACTTCCATCTCCCACTTGGATTTGGCAGTTGTCTATAAAGATATTGTAAATCTTTGAGCTATGAATCCCAATGTTTAAGATGTCCTTCCAAACTCTAGAATGTTTGTAAGTGGACTTCAAAGGTGAAGGTGTTCAAAATGACTATGACTGTAGTATTGATACTTAAAATCATAGTAGAAGGTGTTCTTAAGGTAATTCATATAGTATCTTTGAATTAGAAGATTGGAAAGATTGAAAAAAAAATTAAAAGATGAAGAAGAAGAAGTACTTGTCATGGATGGAGGTGAATGGGTCCAAAGAAGACATAATTTATGTGAATGTTTTTTGAGGATGTCTTGAGTGTTGACCACACACATGCTTCTATAGTTGTTTTAGCCTTTTGGCTTTGTCATCCATTTGTCTGGAATCACTAACCAGTTGATTCTATTCTTCACATAACTTTCTCATCAATAATAGTCTTCTCTCATGGTGTACAGTTCCTTTTAGTTTGAAAAGAGCTAAATGCTCTAAATTTTGTTTTGTAGTTTCCTTTTTGAAAAATAAAAAAGGGTCTGGAATTCTGCATTACCAGATAAAATCCCATTAATTGAGAGTGATCTTTTCGCTTTACAGCCAATTTTTGATATTCATGCAAAGAATATCAAGTAATTAATATAACTAATATAGATATATTTATTTCTTTCTTTTTTACCTTTCATCATCATCTTTTTTCTTTTTTTTTTTTGGAGGGGGGGGGGGGGTTGGGTCACAATTCTGCTTGATAAATCGTGGCAAAAACTAGATAATGCTAAGAGCTATTTTCTGTATAAATCAAATGTATAGAGATATAAAAAGTTGTTCTTGTTGGAACTTTCTAAATATTAGTGATATCCTTTCGCCATGCAAACCTATCATATACATAGCACTTGTATGAACTTCCATGAAATTGACTACACCTTGAAAATTGAATCAATTTATGGAAGTTAATGAAAATCTGACCATTTTTGTTTCCTTAGTTGTTATTTTGGAAGGGCTTTTGCTGCACATTCTCATTTGCTTCTTATTTGGATGACACCTGCTGCAGGGAGCACTCAAACATTGTTCTTGTCCACTACCGCAAAGTAAAGGTTACAAATTTATTCTATTATTTCTTTGTTTCTTCATTGAAGAAATTCACAATTGATAATTTGTATACCGTATAAGAAGATTCTTGAGCCAATATATATTATACATAATGCTGGCTATTTTAGAATAACATTGCTTTCTAGCTTTCCCACCTCTTTTGTTTCAAGGTTTCTTGTGTATATATAACTTCCATGTATTGGAATCTTGCTACAAAATATAATCTAATGTGTTTTGGAGGTGCATACGGCTAGGCAAGGTTATGTTCTTGTGTGTGTGTATACATATATTAAAAATAACTTTCTACGGCATGCAAAATTATGCCGTGAAAAGTGTAATGATTTATGGCATGCAAGAAAATGTCGTAAAAGATTATATACGACATATAAAATATGTTATAAATATATTAAAAATAACTTTTTATGCCACGCAAAATTATGCCGTGAAAAGTGTAATGATTTATAGCATGCAAAAAAAAGTCGTAAAATATTATATATGACATACAATATATTTCATAAATATATTAAAAATAACATTTTACGGCATGCAAAATTATGCCATAAAAAGTATGATGATTTATGGCATGACAAAAATGTCGTAAAAAATTATATACGACATACAAAGTATGTCATTAATGTTTAATTTAATACTTTTTACAACTTTACCTGCTTGCCATAAATGACACTCAACTTTCTACGGCATGTCATATAACAGCATTTGTGTGCATGCCGTGAAAGAGTTTTTACGGCATGCATTGCAAGCCATAAAAATTCAACTTTGTTGTAATGTATACTGTTTCCACCACTAATGTACGCCGCTGCGGTTGCCAACAAAGGGTGAGACTGTGGGGAGATCTCACCGGAGTTGCAAATTTTGGTCAATTTTTCAATCAGTTCAAGGATTGCGAAACTGTCATTGGACACAGCCAAATTGGAAGCCGCTGGAGATGAGAAAATTGAGCTCAGGACAGACTCAAAGTTCGTATACTGGTCCATTGACTTGTCCCATTTAGGATTGAGAAAACAATCTAAAGATTGCTCGAACGAATCGCCGTGGGTGGTCCATTTCAACCACATGGCCATCCACGAAACTCCTGAAATCTAGATCATTCAACAAAGGATAAATTATGCAAATGGTTCCTATAGTTTACATGATGTGTCAATTTGGTCCCTATTATTTTAATTTGCTCGATTTTGCCTTTTAATTTAACAGATTATGTCATATTGGTCTAATAAATAATGGTCGTTAGGTTTGTGGACGGAAAGTCGTCACATGCTCAAATGATGTATCAATTTCATCATTGTCAAAATCGAGCAAATTAAAATAATAAGGACCAGATTGACACATCGTGTAAACTACAAGAACCAAATTGGCACATTGTTTAAGCATGTGATGACTTTCCGTCCACCAAACCTAACGATTGTTATTTATTAAACCAATATGACATAATTCGTTAAATTAAGGGGCAAAATCAAGCAAATTAAAATAACAGGGAATAAATTTACACATCGTGTAAATAACAGGGACCATTTGCATAATTTACCCTTCAACAAACCCATCTCAAGAGCTCCCACCATGAAATGAGCTTGCAGTGCCAACTTTGATGACTTTTCCCATGAAAATTTATCTAAATTTGTCCAAAATTTTGAGTTATCAGAGGATGAAAACACCACCACTTGGTCAAAGTCTGTTGTGGGAACTGAAGAACCTAGAACCAATCTATCATTCAGGGATTTATTGTTTCCATGAAAGCTCGGATCATTAGAGCCTTTTATGCTTGGAATAGAGCCAGAGCCACCATAGTCCTTTTATTACTTGAAATTAATGATACAAAAGAGTTTAACATAATTAAATGCCCTATTGGCTTACATCTTTCCAAGCCTTGACTTAGTTACAACAGTGAGCTTCGCTCATTACATCTTAAGCCCTTGGCTTTACAAAAATATACAATCAAAATAAGACGCTCTTGCTCTCAAAAATCTCTCCCACACTATTGCCTTGGTGAAGGCATCCCATCATTACCTGAAAATGTTTTCCCAAATAGGGTGAGCCACAGCCCAGTAGGAATCATCTAACACAATATATGAGGTTTAGCAGAGATATAAATACAAAGTGCTCATACAATGTTTGGGGTAAAACTTTCACAAATGTATATATATTCATAAGATATCAAATTCAAGTCTTAATCCATCTTCTTTCAATTCATATATCGTTCACTTATCTTTCTCAATTCATGAGTCAATTTCATTATTTCTCAACAACCAAACTGAGGTCACAACTCAATGGTTTTCAAATCATGCAACACATACACATAAACACTTCAAATTTCCATTTCACGGATATTTCGTCCGCGGGCAGCCGTCAAATGAGACCCATGTAAACGTAGGCTATACAAGCACTACAGTTGCCATTTTATAGATATTTCGTCTGCGGGCTAAGCACCCATGTTTAATTTCAGGACTTTCACCCGGAACACTCCGGCCAACTTAATTATAATGGAGTCCATCCCCTTTCTCCTCCCAAATAATCATTTATACATATGCAATGTATATAAACACAAAATCATACAATGGAGTACATCCATTTTCCACTCCCAAATAATCATACATAGACAATGTATATAAACACGGTCATATTCAATGATTATCATTAACAGATTAGTTTCAATTCACCTAATTTACATACAATTTCTACAACAATCAAAACTATCCTCCACCGATAGCCCAATACAGTTATCTCTAAACAGATATTCAATCTCAAACAGATAGTTATTCAAAACTTCAATTCCACCATTTATATAAAAGATCATCCAATTTCACATTTTCAATGACAAATTCAATTATTTATACAAAATAACAATTTGATCCAATTAGGGCAAAAACCTCATTTTTCCAAATATCAACCCAAGTACCAAAACCCACCATTTTGACACAATATGAATATATTTCCAACCTCCAAACTCATTTATTTCATATTCGTCAAAAACCCCATTTTTTTTCACTTCACTCCCAAACCCTAGGTTTGATCAACTACTCCCAAATCCCACCATTGTTACACAATAACAAATAACTAAGCTAAAAATCATATATGAGAGTGTAGAAAAATCCCTACCTCAAAGGAAGAAGATGAGCCAAGCAAGAGTGAGACTTCAAAAACGATGAAACCAACTTTTAATCGAATCAAGAGAAAGATCTTGATGCACTCTACCTTTTTCTCAAAGGCACTAGGGTAGAAATCCCAACAAATCTAGATGAAATCTTAAAGAATGTGAGTTTTAGAGAGAGCATGTGTAGATTTAGGTTTTTGGGAAGTCTTAGAGAGACAAAGAGAGAAGAAAAAGTGATTCAAAATGACATCTGCACGGACTGATATATACGCAGTCCACTCGAGTATAGAAAGTGACGCTCGAGCGTTAGACACAAAGGTCTGCTTGAGCACAAAAAGCGAAGCTTGAGCCTAGAATACACACTTCTAGAAGTTTTGCAGACGAAGGACCCTGCTCGAGCATGAGAATAGACGCTCAAGCGTCCAATGCACTCTCCCAGTACTTGCAGAACTGTAAAAATACTGAAAGTTGACGAATCCCGCTCGAGCGCAAGAATAGCCGCTCAAACGGAGGAGTAAAATTAGTGAAGCTCGCTTGAGCGCAAGAATTCCCGTTTGAGTGGAGAAGCCAAAATCTGGGCAATAAAGGTTTGGAAAAACAAGCAACTAACCTGTCCCAAACGTACCACTACAACACGATAACCACAATATATGGGGGGAAACAAGGGAAACAAGATATGAATAACCATTCTAAACCATACCAACCCGAGTCTGGAATACAATAGATAATGGGTCGAAATTGGAATCGCTATAGCTTCAAACTCATGCATTGAAGATGAGAAAATTCATATCCTATGAGGATTTAGAGAACATCAAAACTCGAGTGCCCAAAGAAATGTATGGCTTTTTTCGTGTGGTTGTTAGAACAAGTTTTTTCATGTACACCATCTCTAACGATCCGTGTGATGATTTTTTAATTTGGCAGATTTTTCAATCTATTCAATGCCCCATAACACTACTATTCAAGACAATTCATTACTAGGTACAATGTGTAAAGCCACTGAAAATGTTTCAGCATTGGAGAGTATGGGGGTGTTTGTTTGGGCTTTTTTTAGCCAACTAATAGCTTCTAACTTTGGAAAAGCTATTTTGGATTTTTTTTGTTAAACTTATTTCAAACAGTTTATCATTTTAAAAACTTATTTTAACTCAAAAAAGCTGATTCTGAGAAACTGCTTACCCCTTGCTTCTGTTTATCAACTTCTGCTGTGAACATGTTAGTTTATGGTTATACTCTTAGATTTTTTTATTTTTTATTTTTTTAAAAATAGAAAAGACCCAAATAGACTATAGATTATTATTATTATTATTTATGAAAAATGTAGATAAATAGTAAATAATAAAAAATAAAAGTTAATTGAAAAAGTTACTTCACAACTTATTTAACAAACACTACTCAGCAACTTAATCTATAATCCGACAATTACACCAAACAGATTAACAGTTTCTGATTAAAGTCATAATCTATAATCTATTAAATTATAATCTATAATCTGTTTTAACAGTTATACCAAACGGGGCGTATGTATCAAGTACAATTTGAGTCATTTTCCAAGAAAATTAGTGGTGGTAGGAAAGTTCACTCTCTGCTAGATGATTTACACCATTTTTTTTTCAAATGACAAAATCAGTGAGGACACGAGGTGGGTTCGGTGCTGGATGAAGCCACTTGGATGTAAGAGGAATCAATGGATGGAGTTGTTGATCAATGGAGGAGGGAAGAATTGGAGAAAGAGAAGGAAAGGTGAGTTTGAGTAGGAGAGGGTGAGTTTGCATCTTGCTTTTAAAATTTAGGGCTAAAATGCTATTTTTTAACGTTTACCATTTCAAATGTGACTATAGAGGTAAAATTGATACGATTTCAAAAATTTTGGAGATAAAATTGAAATTAATCGAAATTTGGGGGTGTTATTGAAAATTGAGACAAAATATAGGAGTAAAAATAAAATTTTCTCTTAGAAAAAACCATAAATCAGTGGGATAATGAGAAAAAAAAAATTCATTTTCATGGAGTGAGAATTTATTTGTTTATTTTTATGTTAGACTTGCACTAAAAGGATTATCATATTCATTTATGTATTATTTATTTATTGAGTTTAGATGAACCTCGTAATTGGCTGGTCCAACCCTCTAGATGGTCTGGTTTTCTATATATTCTAATAATGGTGATAAACTTTATTCTATATACCAAACAAATACTCATGTATTGTATTTCATAAATTATATTTATTTGTTATATCATGTGTCGTCACTAATCGGATGGTAAAAGAGAAGTGCGGTTGGGCTTTATGGGCCTATTTTTTGGTCTTGTTCAATAATTTGAATCGTGCATATTTTAAGATTCGTTGAGTATATCATTCTTACAAAAAAAATCAAGTTGATCGAATAATGGGAACCATGTGTTTAGATTAGTTTTCTAAAAAAAAAAAAAAAAAAAGACGGTGAGAAAATAAAAAGTTCATACAAAACTATTCGAACATGTGATTTCCGTTATCTGATCGACTTTATTTTTTATAAGGATAATGTACTCGACGAATCCTAAAACACAAATTGTTAGAATTATTGAAACGGAGTTCAAAAGTGGACCCATTGGGCCGGAGTCCACTCTCCAGTCTGATTACGGACCGAAGAAGGTCCAATCCCAAAGAGAAATTCTATGATGTGCAACCTTTTAGGGATGCATACCATAGGCATTCTATTACAAAATATATCACTTTGTTATAAAATTTCATACTATCAATTATAAAATGCATAATATGTTCAAAAAAAAAAAAAATACAAAATGCATACTCTCGTAATAAATTAGCGTAACAAAACATGTCGTAACCAAGTTACAAACTTTTACAATATCATCTACAAAATTTTGAAAATTTTTGTTATGCCAATTTAGAGTGAGATTACGCATTTTATAATTGATATTACGAAATTTTATAATAAAATTATACATTTTTATAATAAGATATATATAGTATGCAACCCTAAAGAGGTGCATACTGGAAGATTTCCCATAAAACTAAAATTTCAAAGAAAATATAAGTTGTGTGGAGTAAAAGGGTGCACATTTTTGTATCTTTTAAAAAGAGAACAAAATATTTGTCCGAATATAAATTGTGTGGAGTAATCTTACATTACCAAATAACACGTGTGATGGGAATTTGTAAGAGTTAATAATAATACACTCAAAATAATTTAATATGATAGAACACAACAATTGAATCTAAACTACCATCGATGTGATAAACAATATCAATAGCCAATAAAATTTATTATGTCTCCCAAAAAGATGAACAGAGGAAAGTCTTTTTTGTCATTTGCAAAAGAATAATGCTATATGTACCAATTAGTATACTAATTAGTGTATCAATTGACAACGTGTCATAATTTAATATGTTTTTAGTATTTGTAATTTGTGTAATGAGTTGGGTCAATATTAATATCATAGCTAGTGTTGATACACTAATTAGTGCATGTAGCATCACTGTTTGTAAAACCTACAAATGATTTAGAGTCCAACTTTAGATGCATAAATAGAATTATATATCATTCAATCATTGATAACTTTCTCTTGTAGTTGTTGATCTAATGTTTGGAAGATGATAGAAGATCATCATAATATTGGTTGATCCAGCTTTCAATGATCTTAACCTCTACAATTCGTTGTTCTGTCAACCATTCTGGATCACTTTGGGATGTCGGAAGAAGATCCATGCAATGGGATCCTGTAAAGTTATATTTGACCAAATATATGTGAGAAAGAAGTCTATTATATATCATAAGATAAATTTTGTCATTTTTTTTTTTTTTGGTAAATATCTCTCTTGAGATTTGAAAAAAAATATAATAAAACTTACAGTTTTGACATAATTATTGAGCTCCTTTGTGATATTAATTATATAATAATTATCTCTCTTTTTGTCAATAATTTGTTAGTTATATGGATAAAAAAAATAATAATATTGTCATATCTGTTACATGAAAATATATATACTTTATGTTATTTATTTTTGTGTTTTCGCAATATTTACTTTAGTTTTAATCCATTCAATCTTAATAAAAAAAAGTCATTAAAATTATATTAAAAATTGTAAAATTTATTGAAAAATACCTTATAACTTGAAAAGGGAGTGGCTCGAATGACCCAAATTGGTGTTTATCGGACGATTAGGTGAAACACCTGTCTACTGCGGTTGTCACCTTATTGACCGCAACTGTCAGCCTTCTTGCTAGACAATCGGCTGGATGATTGGCGAGATGAATTTCGAGCCATTCAGACCAAACTCAAATTCGAGTTACGCAGTAGTGTTGTAATTTATTATATTTTTTAAAAAAACTTAAAGGAAGTTAATATAATTTATTTATTTTTTCCTTTAACCTATACAACATGTCGGAAATCTCTATTTTATAACAATGGCTATGAAAGATCTATTTACATAAATTTCTATTTTAGATAAAAAATTGATTAGGATAAATTTAAAAATTAATAGTAAGGTGATAATTATAGATCTATAAGATTCCTGAAAGCTTTTCTGTATATTAAATTGTAGCAATTTACAAAGAGTTCATTAGTTTATATAGCCCTAAATCTATGATTGAAAAAGGAAATACAAACTAATTCCTATTTATACAATCATGTCATATACACACAATATACCATATATACAATATATTCTCACACTCCCGCTCAAACTCAAGGTGATTTAGTAGAAAATACTGAAAGTTTGCAAAGAAGAAACTGAAACCGAGCAGTAATATGAGTCTTGGTGAAGAAATCTGCAAGTTGCAAAGCCGAGGAGACGAAAGAAAATGACATAGAGCCAGACTGCAAATGTTGTCAGATAAAGTGACAATCAATCTCAATGTGTTTCATCTGTTCATGGAAAACAGTATTATGGGCAATCTAAATAGCACTGCGGTTGTCACAATAGAGAGAAGTTGGAGAAGACTAAGGTACACCCCAAATCAGAGAGAAGACAACGAAGCCAAACAAGCTCAACAGTAGCATAAGCCAGAGCATGGTACTTAGCTTCGGCAGTAGAGCGAGTAACAAGAGTTTGTTTCTTGCTTTTCCAAGAGATCAAGGAATCGCCAAGAAACATACAGAAATCAGAGGTGGACTTACAATCATTAACATCACCAGCCCAATCAGAATCAACATAGGCCACCAAGTTTAAAGAGGAAGTAGATGGCAACAGTAAGCCTTGAAAGATGGTACCCCAGAGATAGCAAAGAATGCGAACCAAAACAACCCAATGGGTAGATCGAGAAGCAGAAACGAACTAACTAACCACATGAACAACATAAGCAAGATCAGGGCGAGTGACAGTCAAATAAACTAAACAACCCACAAGCTCACGATGGAAAGTGGGATCATCCAGAAGGATACCATCAGTAAAGTTGAGCTTTACATTAAGCTCAATAGGGATATCAGAAACCTTAGTATTAGTAAGATCGGTACGGTGAATAACCTCATTAGCATATTTGGCCTGAGACAGAAAATAGCCCTTTGGAGAAGAGGCAACCTCAATACCAAGAAAATACCGCAATAGACCCAGATCCTTCATTTCGAAGGTGCGGAAGAGATGTTGCTTGACCTCAAAGATAGCAGAAGAGTCAGAACTAGTGATGATCATATCATCCACATAAAGTAAGAGAGCAACAAAACCAGCTGAGACATGTCTCAAAAACAAAGTAGAGTCAGAAGTAGAAGGATGAAAACAGTAGTCTGAAAGCGATCGTACCAAGCACGAGGAGATTGCTTCAAACCATACAGAGCATGCCGAAGAAAATAAACCTACCCAAAAGAGTGGAGAAAGCCAGGGGGAGGACGTATGTAGACCTCCTCAGTGAGATGACCGTTAAGAAAAGCATTTTTAACGTCCATCTGATAGAGAGGCCAATGTCAAACAGCAGCAACAGAAATCAAGGTACGAAAAGTAGTCATCTTGGCAACAGAGGCAAATGTCTCTTCATAATCATTACCATACTCTTGCGAGAAACCCTTAGCAATCAAGCGAGCATTGTATCGCTCGAGAGAACCATCAGAATGAGTCTTGACTTTATAGACCCATTTGCAACCAACAAGATTCTTGCCAGCAGGCAAAGAAACCAACTCCCAAGTGTTAGTCTTCTGCAAGGCAAATAACTCATCTTCCATAGCTTGAACCCAATTAAGATCCTAACAGGCCTTCGTGTAAGACTGAGGTTTTGAAAAAGAATGAATAAAAGACAAAAAAGTACGATAGGAAGTAGAAAAACACGTATTAGACCAACTCAACCTGTTTGGAGGATGACACTCACGAGTAGGATATCGGTGTACAGTAGGATCAGAGTCATCAGAAACAGGAGGATCAACAGCAAGGGTAGAGACACCTAGTGGAGGAGGAGCCTTGCGATGAGAATAAACTAACAACGGAGGAGGAGAAGAAGCCAAAGGAGGAGAAGCAACTAGAGGTGAAGCAAGAGGAGAAGATGGAACAACCTCAGGAGGAATAGTGGAGATGTACTCAATAGACAGGACCTCAAAAGGAAGTGGATCAATATGAACCAAATCCTCTTTGGAAACTGGGGCGATGAGCGAAGGAAGCTGAAAGTAAGGTAAACGTTTGAGAAAAGCAACATAGCGGAAGACATAAAGGCGACGGGAAACAGGGTCATACCAACAATAACCTTTCTGAGTGAGACTATAACCTAAAAAGACACATAGGATAGACCGGGCACTGAGTTTGGTCCTATCTTTACGGGGTAAAAGGACAAAACAAGCAGATCCAAACACATAAATAATAGAGTAATTAGGAAGTTGGGAAAATAGAGCCTCATAAGGAGACTGACCAGAAAGAAGGGAGGCAGACATATGGTTGAGAAGAAAAGCAGCAGTAAGAACTGCTTCACTCCAAAACGGAGCTGGAACGAAGGCAGAAAGAATGAAAGACCTAGCTGTTTCAAGAAGATGACAGTGTTTACGCTCAGCTCAACCATTTTGGACAAGTGTACCAGTGTAAGAAGTTTTATGAATGGTATCCAATTTGGCCAAGTATTAGCAGAATTCAGTTTTAAAGTATTCCCTACCCAAGTCAGACCGCAACAATTTAATAGTAGACCCAAACTGTGTAGTGACCATAGACTGGAAAGTACGGAATATCTGGTAGAAGTCAGACTTATGAGTCATAAGATAAACCCAAGTGTAACGGGTACAGTCATCAACAAAAGACACATAGTATGCAGAACCCTCTTTGGTAAGAACAGGAGAAGGGCCCCAAACATCAGTATGAACTAGAGAAAATGATGTATCAGATATAAAAGCACTTTTATGAAAAGATAAGGTTGTCATTTTGGCAAGTTTATACCCTCGACATTTAATAAGTTCACTAGGAGAAACTTTACCGAATATACCTGACTGAGCTAAGACTGTAAGCGATCAGTAGACAAGTATCATAATCTAAAATGCCACAAGTAGAAATGACTAGACAAAGAATCTAACTGAAAAGAGGAAAATGTAGTCTGAGAAGTTGCCATAGACAGGTGCAAGGTCTTCACCATATAAAGGTCTCCAACTCTACGGCTGGTCCCAATCTGCTGCTTAGACATCTGATCTTGCGCATAACAGATCGAAAAAGAAAAGATAACATCAAAACTAGAGGCATCAAGCTGACTGATAGATAATAAACTGACAGATAACTGAGGCGCATAAAAGACAGCTGGAATAGAGACAACAGACATATCAGATGGTAGGACAAACGCAATAGATATAATAGACATACCAGAACCATTAGCATCATTGACAGTAATAGGAAAGGGAGGAGGAATACAATTTTGAAGTAAGGGGAGATGGGGAGTCATATGATGAAAGGCACTAGAGTCAAAAATCCAGACAGACGAAGAAATTCCTGAAGAAGACCCAAGCAAACTTAAATGAAGAGAGGAAACAATGGAGGCAAACGTGGATAGTTGAGAGGCAGACAATATATACTGAAGCTTATTAATCTGAGCACTCAAGGAAACTAAGTCAAGATCAGGAACCGGAGCAGATGCAGTAGAATCGCTAGAAGGCTGAAAGATATTTGGAGAAGGGGCACAGAACTGGATCAGAAACTACTGAGAAGACAAGGCAGACAAACATCCCTTCTTGGGACAATGATACTTCCAATGACCCCTCTGATGGCAGAAGGCACACTCATCTGATGCCAATGGCCCCTTCTTGTTTATGAATACACTCATAATATTGGAAGTCAAATGGATTCAACCAAAACCAGAGATATAAACTGTGGTCAAAACATAATAAAGGAGAAACTCCAGAACACCCAAGTAAATAGTACCAAATGGGACAAATATACACAGTGGGTGAGATACGATCAAACCTGAATCAAGTTACAAAATAGTGAAACAGAGATCCCGATGGGTCGAACAGAGAGAATGTAACGCCCCAACCCTTCACATGTCATCGATATTGTGCGCTTTGGGCCAAACCTACATAGATTTATTCTTTCCAGTGGGTCACCCATCCCAGAACTACTCCAGCCTAAGCACGCTTAACTGGGAAGTTCTGTTAGGGATTTCACCACTCTGGAAAAGGCCTCGATACTATATAAGGGTCTAGGTTTTTACTTTTATAACCCAGGAACTCCCCTTCCATTCCCCATGTGGGACATCGGGACCTTACAATCCACCCCACTTAGGGCTGCACGTCCCCGTGCAGTAGCCTGCCAGCTCACAAGCCCGCTCACATGCATCGAGAGACGCTAGGGGCTCACATTCGGTACTCTGGAGAGTCAGCTCTGATACCATTTGTAACGCTCCAACCCTTCACATATCATTGATATTGTCTGCTTTGGGCCATGACGACATGGATTTGTTCTTCCCAATGGGTCACCCATCCCAGAGTTACTCCAGCCTAAGCACGCTTAATTGGGGAGTTCTGCTAGGGATTTCACTATCCGGGAAAAGACCTCGATACTATATAAGGGTCCAGGTTTTTACTTTTATAGCCTAGGAACTCGCCTTCCATTCCCGATGTGGGACACCGAGACCTTACAATCCATCCCCCTTAGGGTTGCACATCCCCATACAGTAGCCTGGTGTCTCTCGGTGCATGTGGACAGGTTTGTGAGCTGGCAGGCTACTGCATGGGGACGTACAACCCTAAGCGAGGTGGATTGTAAGGTCCCGGTGTCCCACATCGGGAATGGGGGGGAGTTCCTAGGCTATAAAAGTAAAAACCTAGATCCTTATATAGTATTGAGGCCTTTTCCAGAGTGGTGAAATCCCTAGCAGAACTTTCCAGTTAAGCATGTTTAGGATGGAGTAGTTTTGGGATGGGTGACCCATTAGGAAAAATAAATCCGTGCTATTTTGGCCCAAAACGGACAATATCGATGACATGTGAAGGGTTGAGGCATTATAGAGAAGAGGCGAGTCACTTTGGTCAAACCCTTTGGCGTGAGAGGCGATTGTATAGACGATGAACTATGAATGGAACTAGTGATTGAAGATCAACAATCACGAATAGATGACGAATCCAACAACGTCGAAAGCAACCAACGATGGACAAGAGAAAGAGAGATATGTTATGAGGTCCAAGATGAACAATGAACCAGAGAGGGTCGAAGCAAATGACTAAAGACGACTGAACGACTAGACGAACCAGAGAGACAGCTGAAGCAGACGAACCAGAGAATCGTGATCTGGGGAGTGCAATTCGAACTCAGATGATTCGCAACTTGATAGGTTGCGATTCAAGCTCAGATGGCTCGCACAAATTCAAAAAGTAGAACCAAAGAACTCAAACGAACCAGAGAAGATTTGAGGGAGGCTAGGGTTTCAGACCTTGCTCTGATACCATGTAAGATTCCTGAAAGCTTTTCTGTATATTAAATTGTAGCAATTTACAAAGAGTTCATCAGTTTATATAGCCCTCAATCTATGACTGAAAAAGGAAATACAAACTAATTCCAATTTACACAATCATACCATATATATACACGTCATATATACAATATATTCTCACACATTGATTTTAAATTGTGATGATCTATTGTAATCTTATTTTGTGAAATGGACTTGCTCAAAATCCATGATTTATTGTATAGATTGATATAGGTGAGCACATAGCCCAAAAAAAAGAGCACATAATTATCTTTTCTGTTTGCTATCTTTTCTGTGTTCAAAACAAAGAACACATACCATTAACAGTATAAACTGCAACAAGACTCTCTGATATATCTTCCAACACCCTGCAATTATTTATGAGTATAGAATTAAATTAGGGACAACTAAGTAAATTTCTTTCATTTTTGCTTTTTGTTTGTTCATAATTGGAAAAGGCACATGGTTCACATTTACCCTCCACTGCTGTAAGGATCTCTCAGACCATTGGAGAAAATGATGTTGGTAGCAAACTTCTTGAGAACTGTTTTTATATCCTGCAAATTGCATTTCAAATATTTAGAAAGTTTTCCGTTACATATTCAAAGGTTTTTTTTCTTCTTTATTTTTATTTTTGTTTTTAAGCAATGGCAACAGCAGAGAGTACCAATGTGGATAGTTAGAATTCCAAATTATAAATAGGAAAAATTACACCAATGGTTATGTAATTTGTTCTTGTGCCATTTAATTTTTTTGCATTATGATAATCTAGTCTAATTAATAAAGTCTGTTACGAAATTAAAGGAAAATCATGGCCAAAATGGTGGTGCAAAGCAGATGAATGAGAGAGAGAAATAATGAAATGAACTAATTGTACTTGATTTTTGTCAAATTGCTTAGGGTATTATCAATTATATCAAATTGACACAAAGTAAAAAATTATGGGGCAAAATTGATACAATTGAAAGGTCCATTTGGATGGATGAATTTCAAATTAATAGATTTGATGAGGTTGTATTTTATGAAAATATTGGATATCAGAAGGTGGATCAAAAATTATAAAAACGTATAAGTTGAAATAGAATAGATATATTTTAGTAGAATCCTTATTGTTAGAACGATAATCTTTAGTAGGGCTGGACATAGGGTCATCCGACTTGCGAAAATCGCCCGAGCCTATTTGGGTGGTTAAGCAAAATTGTTAGGGTTGAATGCGGTTTAAGATTTTTCTGTTTTGCGGGTTGCGGGCTGGTCGCTAGTTTTACCTGCACCTGCACTTACCTGCCGGCATCTAAATACAATTTTTTTTTTTTTTTTTAAATCTAGACCATTAGATTTTCTTGTAAGTTTTGTAAGTGTGTAATCCTAATTTTCTCTTATCTCACTAACTTTAATCTGATTATCAAACCTGTAGGCTCTATCATTATAACATTATAATAATATCACACATTCCCTTGTTTAAAATACTTACTATTCAATTGAGTTTTTTTCAATTTTTTTGTAAATATAATTATGTGATTTTTTTTTCTATGTTAGTATTTATTTGATTTTCATTCTAATTTTTTATAATCTAGTTTTAATAGAGGATAGTGTTGAATCTCCCGCAATCAAAAATATTTAAAAAATGGAAAAAAAAAATAAGCTGAAAAATAAATTTTTAAAGGAAAAAACTCAATCCGCAAACTGACTGCACATCCACAAATCCTATTTGCACAAACTGCAACCCGTGTTACTGGCGGTTGTGGGGTTCAAGTTTTTCCAAATCACAGACATACAGACGGGCCCAAACCACAAACCGAACCATCAAAAATCGATCCACGAGCATCTTTAATCTTTAGCATAGCTTCAAATTTTTATTTTTTTTTCCTCTCTCTAAATCGGTTATGATAAAGTAATTTAACTAAACCTTAAAACCCATAAATTATGAAATCTAAAATTCAGTTATTCATTCTAAATGATTAATATCAAATTCATGTATTTTAAATCCATAAATACAATCAACCGGGCTAGTTTCATAGGTTCACCTCACTAGGAGGTTAGTGACTTTAATCTTTTCAGTGTGAGTCTTATTTCCACATACTTATTTAAAACTTTTTCTATCATTTTGAGAGTTTATTTGTATTAATTATTATATGTTGTATTTAATTTTTATTATTAGTACAATTATAATAAATTTTGTATGAATCAAATAAAAAAAATTCCATAAATACAATAGAACCGAAAAATTAAATTTACACAAGAATCCAATTATGCTTAGAAAATAGTAGTAAATTAAATTAAATAGAGATTAATGAAAACGACTTACATGCCCTCCATAGTAAGTTGTGACCCAATGAGGCCTTGGTGGGACCCCATAATTATATTGGCAATACTCAATGAAAGTATTTAGATCGAAAGGTTGTGCAAAAAACATAGTATCGTTGCTACCTCGGCCTATGGGCATCACCATCTCACTACATCTCTGCATATATAAATCAAATAATCTTGAATTAGACAATTAATTAAAGACCACACGATTACATTATGTACACAAAAGAAAGTGAATGCCACAATAATGAATTTTATGCATGGAAAAAGAAAGAAAGCTTTGCCAATTTTTCGTTGTATTAAAATTGCCCTTACCACATTTTATTATAGTTGGTTTAAATTGAAGAGAAAATTAACGAAAAATCTTTTATAAGAACTTGTTTAGTTGTAAATCTTGTCTTATGAAAGTACTCGTGATCCAATAAGTCATATATGTTTGGAATTATATTCTAATAGACACTTTCTTTTTATTTTATTTTTTTTTTTTTTTTGTTGAAAGTTCACATTTTTTTTTTTTTAAATATTTGAAAGTGTGAAAATTTTCCACTTCTACATTTACAATTTTCAGATTGAAATTTTTTCACTAGCATAATTTTATTTTTTTTTTTTAGAAAAATAAAATGTATTCTAGATTTGAATATTCATACTTTTAATTAAGGGTTAATTACACTTCTCAATCCTATAATTTGACTCGCATTTCACTTTAATCCTTATGATTTTAATTTGAACAATTTAATTCTTATACTTTAAGTCTAGTTTCAATTTGATCATTCTGTCTAATTTTTTGTTAATTTTGTCAATGTGTATACATCAAAAAATTAACAAGTGTCCTAAAATTGTAAATTTTAACTTCCAATTTAAATGCAAGAACTAAATTAAAACATTAGAAAATTGATAAATGTCTTAAAATTGTTAATTCTAATATTCAATTTCTTTCTTCTCTCATTGTTCCAAAAAAAAAACCTTAGAATTTTTCAAAGCGTTAGAACTTCACACAATTTGCTTGATTTTCTTGGGTAAAACTGAATTAATGCACTGTCAATCCTTGAATAACAGAAATATGTGAACTTACTTGCCAATCCCAACCCTCCCAAGCCCGACCCTCATATCGTTGAGTAGAATAGTTTTCCTGATTAATATAACATGGCCTGTTTCCGACATTAGCAACGACCCCGGCAAATGTCCGGCTAAGAATATCAGTTCCTTGAGATGCTCCGTCAATGCCGCCACATATAGCTGTCACTGGATGTTCCGGTGGATAATCAAATTGAGCTGCCATCGAATACATTTCATCTAAGTAGTCCTTGAGCTCTAATGAATTGTTCAACTGCCTGAAAAAAAAGAAAAAAAAAGAAAAAAAGAGGGAACAGGCATGGACTAAAGTAGGATTTTAATAAAAATAAAAGGGCTAAAGTAAAATTATAGTGATAATATAAATAAGATTCAAGTAAAATTTTTATTAAAATGTAAGCAACACAAATGAGAAGAAAAAAAATGTCACCCTTAGTTGTCGTACATAAAAGAAATGTCTACAATTATAATGTATAGTATAGATTTATATTTGGTGCGACTTGGATTATCCCCAAAATAAATCCACTTCACGAAAAGTTATTACAGGCACTTAGAGCAATAGACTCCACGCTTATTATTGAAACTTACGTGTAGATTTTAATAGGTGAATTTATTATTTAATAGATCTTGTAAAAATTAATGGTATTTTTTATCAAGTACTATTAAAAAGTATTACTAATTGTTAATTTTGAGCGACAGTTTAAAAATTATCATAAAAAAGTCACTAATTATAAGTTTTAGCGATAGTTTAAAACAATTGTCACAAAAAGTTCACTAATTTTTTACTTTCAGCGACAATTTGAAAAATTCGCCACAGAAAAATGTCACTAATTATAAGTTTTAGGGACAATTTTTTTTAAAAAAAAAAAAAACAGTGACAAAAAAATCACTAATTGTCAAAACTCGTCATAAAAAATTATTGTTAACAACGATTTTATTGAAACTTATTTTCAATAGAATTTTATGAGAAATATTAATAATTTAACCAATTAATAAAGGACACCTTGCATATTGGTCAAAACACAAACACACATATTTTGGAGCAACATACAAGTTTGTTTTGTTTATATATATATATATATATATATATTATTTTTAAGGAGAATTCTATAATACACATTCCATACTATATATACCTTTAGTTGCATTATTATTATTTTTAGTTATGGCCATTTTTCTTCTTTAATTATAATATTATTTTGAAATGTTTTGTTATGTCTCATGTAGTGTTTGGTTATGATTTTTTTATTATTTTAAATTTTTTTTTTAATAAATTATGACTAAAAAAGTATGAAATTATATTTTTTCTTCTTTAATTATAAGGTGCATATGATACACACCTTTTGAGGGGTGTATACCATAGTCTTTCCCTAATTTAAAATATAATTCTCTAGCCCAAATAATTTTAAACTTATTTTTCAAATCAGTATATCTTTCGTAAAGCTTGATCGTAAAAGTCATATTTTGAAGATACGATCATAATATTTTGGGGCGGTTATTCATAAATTATTGTACTTCTACTTATGTTCCACTTAATTCAAATTATTTTTTATATTCCAATAAGTCTTATGAATGACATAATTTCCAAAATAACCTAATAATAATAATAGGGTGAAGCACATTAATATTCACATTGATACTGTTAATTTTTCGTGACGTGAGCATTCAGACATCAATGGGAACATTCACATTGTAAAATATGAATGTTCACATCATTAAGTCACTAACGGTTTAAAAAATATTTGTAAAGGTAAAATTGTCCATAAAATACCTTAAATATAAGAATTAAGATTTGACATATCAAATATCTAAATAATAGGACTTATTGAAATATAAGTATAAGTTATGAACTAATTGGGATATAAATATTTGCAAAATGGTTTCCTAATAAATTCTCCTAATTTGTTTTTAAAAAATAAATCAATTGAAAATCATCTTTTTAAAAACACTTTTTGAAAACATGATTTCTACCCTAAAGTCGTGTTGGAAATAAGTTTAAAACTGTTTGACTCTAGAAATATTATTTTAAAACAACTTGTATTTGGTTAGAAACTCCCAACAATACTGGCTTCAGAAGCACATAGTAATTTCTTTCAACATTACAAATTTTGGACACTTTTTTAAGGGTATTTTTTTTTTTATATTTTATTTTTTAGTTAGGATAGTACTTTATCCTCTCAAACTATATCACAATATCAATTAACATCTCTAATCTTAAATTATAGATTTGTATCAATGTGAATATTTACTTAATAATTCACTACATAATTGGATGACAATTTGATATATATTTTGCACATCACATTTCAAGAATTTGCTAAAATGACCTTATTCTTCTCTTCTACTTCTTTTCTCTTTTTTCCTACCCCGTCAGTAACAATGGTTTCCTACACTATGGTTGCCATAGTGGATCATTGACGAAAGATTCGGATTAATATAAGGGGTTAAATTCATTTTACCCCTTGTGGTTTGGGGTTAGAACACTTTATTTTCCTATCGTTTAAATATAACTAAAAAGCCTCCATATAATTTTGGACTAAAGTGTTACTGTTAATTTTTTTTTATCCAAACTAACGGAAAGTGTGTTACACACACCATTTTTTAGAGTGGATTTTATTTTTTGAAAATTTAAAAAGAAATTAATATAGCTAAATGACAAATTTACTCCCATTTTCTCCAAACCTAAAATTAGATTAATATGCTAATTAAAATAAATTAAATTAAACTAAAATATAATTAATAATTGATCTAAAATATAAAATATAATTAAAAATTGACTTAAAATATAATTAAATAAAATATAAAATAATCAATAATCAAGAATTGATCTAAAATTTAATTAAATTAAAATTAGATTAAAAAGTTAGTAATTACAATAAATAGTTAAATAGGATTAATTTTGATCTAAAATATAATTAAATTAAATTTAGAATAAAAATTTAAGAATTACAATAAATGGTTAAGAATTTATAATTAACTGTGATTTAATTGAATTAATACTAAAAATTATAAATTATGTGTATGAAAGATAAGAGAGAAAGAAAATAACAATAGATATTAGATTTGAGGGTATTATAGTCATTTCATATTTATAGTTAACAGTGTTAGGGGTTGCATTTAGGTCTAAAACCACATGGGGACATATGGCTATTTTTAAAAGATAAGGGGGCAAAGTGCTATCAAGCCATACTATCGGGAGGTAAAATGGATTTTTTCCTAAGTAAATTAATAATTTAAGATTGTAAAATGTAATATTTTCTAGGAAAAAAAAAAAAACTTTGATCTTTGTAACAAAACAAAATAAATCCGGAGTTTTTAATTTTATCAATTTAAATACTTTGATTTATTTTCAATTTGAATCATTTGTGTATTGTCGTTAGGTAAAATCAAAGGAAAGATGATATTTTAGTTATTAAACTCAATATAAGTGTACATAAAATATATAAGATATAGTTTTTTTTATTGAATTTAATGATTAAAATATATATATATATATATATATATTTTTTTTTGGTTAACAAAAATGGGCATATGGTTTGAATTAAAAAGAAATAAAAAAAAATTAGAATTTAGATTAGAAAAAAAAAAAAAAAACATAGTTTATTTGTCATAAAGCTCAAAATCTAATGTTGCGTTTGGTAGAGTCTTCTAAATATGATTTGAGAGTATGAGTTGTATTTTGAGTTTGTGAGTTTTGGAATTATGATTTGAGTGTGGAAAATTTGTTTGGTGAAAGAGTTTTGAAAAAAGTTTTGAATTGAATGGGAAATTTTTGATGTGCATATGATATTTGATACAAAAACTTACGACTCATAACTAAACATACAACTCAAAATTCTATTAAAACACATAAAAAAATTTAAAAATTCGGAAAATATTTTTTTCTAATGTATAAAAATTAACATATGTCAAAAAAAAAAAATTTACTATTTCGGTCAACCGGTCGAAAGACCGGTTAGACCAAATTTGAAAAAAAATAATTTGAAAAACGCGCATGAGACAGAGTTTTTTGCAGAGTTTTAAAAACGAGATTTGAGAATTACAACCAAACATCATATTTGAATATAGGTGTAGAATAATTGTTTGGATTTATTTGTGTGTGTGTGTGTTATATTTTTCCTAATTTTTAATTGAGAGCGTAAAGTCATATAGTTCAATGAGACGAAACACAATTTGACCTCTGGTTCGGTCCTTTTTTTTTAGAGTTTAGGAAGATTATTTTATTTAATAGGATCTGGTTTGGCCAACATTTTTGGCCCGATATATTAATGGGCTGGGCTTGAAATTTATACTTTTAACCCAACCCGACTTGACCCGTTATTGAATTAATTAATTATAATATATTAAAAAATATATATACATATATATTATGTTAGAATGTAGACTTTATCTTTGTTAATTTTATTGAAATTCACAGTTTATGGTGATATTTGATTGAATTTATTTAAGAAAATTTTCAATTTATACACAAAATACTTCAATTTATAATATTGTCAGTATTTAAGAAATATAATATGTAATTGAATTTAATTATGGAACTTTAAAATAAAATTAACATATAACTCGATGGGTAGACTTAGGATTTATAATTATTTTTTGAGACGGGCTTTGTAGTGGTCCAGACCAAGACCCTACCTTTTTTGCCTTTTCGGTTGGAACATGGGGTTGTTTCGGTTGACTTTGACCTTACCTTGTTGAGTTTGGATCTTGAAACGCTTTGGGCTAGCTTCGGAACAACAACTCAGTAGTTCTGACCTTGCCTATTCGCGTCTGCAAACATTGCTATGATGCCCGTGATTGTTAAGGGTCGCGCCTGCGATGGGCCGCGACCAAAAACCACCTTCAAGTATGATGGCTTGAAGGAGTTGCATTGCCCGTGGTGGGCCGCAGTGAGGGGTCGCAAACAACATGGTCGCACCTGCAACCAAGTGTGTTATTTGATCGCACTCTCAAGGTGTTAGACCATTGCATCGATGGTGACTTTATATTCATCAATGTGTGGAAAATCTTACTTTTTCAGATCTTTTCTCTCTCTTCTATCTCCTTTTTGCCATTTTTGATAAGTTTTCAAGGTTTGTGTTTCATCTATTTCTACCCATTTCCTACCCCTAGTCCCATCAAAATATAAAGGGTGGTGAAAGCTTTGATTTACTCTAAGCAGATTGTGTTTTGATCGCCGGTGGATTTTCGACTTTCCTCATCTGCGCTTCAAGAGGTAGAGATTTTCTTGCTCATTTTCAATACCTCATTATAGATAGACATGTGATAATTTTTATTGCATAAAAAATATGACTTTGAAGATCCTGGTCCAATAAGGGGATGAAGAGCGTTTCTTTCTTCTCGACTCAGGCTTGGCCAAGGAGGAGGAGAAGGAGTTAGAGTCATTCTTGCGAGCAAACATAGAGTTGTTTTCCTTGACGCCATATGAGATGCCTGGCATTGATCCCAAGGTCACTTGTCATAGACTAAATGTAGACAGGTTGGCTTAACCTGTCACTCAGCGAGCAAGCAGGCCGACATTGGTTCATGTGGAGGCAGTAGAGGAGGAAGTGGACAAATTGTTGGAGGCCAGAGCCATTCAGGAGGTACTACCCAACTTGGTTGTCAAACACAATTGTAGTGAAAAAGAAGAATGAGAAGTAGATGGTCTGTGTGGACTTCACCAGCTTGAATAAGGCTTATCCCAAAGACAGTTTCCCACTCCCCAAGATCGATCAATTAGTGGATGCCACTTCAAGACATGGAAGGATGAGCTTCCTGGACGCTTACAGAGGGTACTATCAGATAGCAATGTACCTCCCTGATGAGGAGAAGACTGGATTTATCAGCCCAAAAGGTTGTATTGCTACAGAGTGATGTCTTTCGGGTTGAAAAATGCAGGAGCAACCTGCCAGAGGTTAGTGACCAAGATGTTCAAACATCTAATCAGCAAAATAGTGGAAGTATACATTGATGACATGGTCGTAAAGACCAAACAACCTGAGAATTACCTGGCCGACTTGAAGGCAGTGTTCGATATTCTTAGAACATATCGGCTTCAACTCAATGCTTTGCAATACGCATTTGGAGTTGGGTCTGGTAAGTTCCTAGAATACTTGGTTACCAGAAGGGGCATTGAGGCAAACTCAGATCAAATCAAAGCCATCATGGACTTGAAAAGCCCAACGTTAGCAAAACAAGCGCAAATGTTAACAAGAAGGGCCGCAACCCTGAATAGGTTTATAAGCAAAAGTTCAGATAAATGTAAACCATTTTTTCAGTTTATTGAAGAAGGCCACAGATTTTTTGTGGACAGAGGAGTGCGAAGTCACCTTGGTCGACTTGAAGAAATACCTGACCCCAGCTCCAGTTCTGTTGAATCCAGTACTTGGAGATGAGCTATTTTTATACTTGGCCGTTTCAGAGCACGCAGTAAGTGCAGTGGTATCAGAGAAGAGAAGAGAGAACGAAGGACAGTATATTATGTGAGTAAAACCCTAGCAGGCGCATAGACCAGGTACTTGTCCCTGGAAAAATTGACACTGGCCTTAGTGATGGCTTCCAAAAAGTGGAATCATTATTTCCAAGCTCACAAGATTATGGTATTGACTAAGCATCCCTTAAAGTCCTTATTACAGCAAGGAGATCTGACAAGCTGGGTAGCCAGATGGGCAATAGTATTAGGCCAATATGACTTAGAGTTTAGACCCAGAATGGCAATCAAATGCCAAGTTCTGGCCGACTTTGTGACCAAGTTCACACCTGGTGCCATAACATGTCGGGCTTTGGTGAGCCGTGGCTTAGGGTATCTAGTGGAACAAGAGAAGACCCAGTTGGGAATAAAAAAACCCCACAGGGGAGTAGAAGAAAGAAGAAAAACCAAAGCCCTACGATATCTACATCGGCGACTCCTTCCGCCTATTTGTTGATGGGAGTTCAACCCGTCAATGAGCGGGGACAGGAGTAGTGCTAGTATTGCCAGTTAGGCGGATATTAGAACAATCAATTTGTTTGGGGTTCAAGGCCTCAAACAATGAAGCAGAATATGAGGCACTGATCGCAGGGTTGAAATTAGCAGCAGCAATGGAAGTCGACAAGGTAGTAGTCTTCTACGACTCCCAACTTATTGTAAACCAGGCAACAGGTAAGTATGCAGCCCAAGATGAAAGAATGATAACCTATGTCAAAGAAGTTGTTAGACTGCTAGCCTTGTTTCATGATTACCGACTACAGCAGGTTAGTCGAGATGACAGTAGCCATGCCGATGCTTTGGCTAACCTGGCTAGTGCAATGAAATCAAGGGAGGCAAGGACAATAATGGTCGATTATTTGTCGGGCCTAAGCGTGGAACCACTAATCACACAATACGAAGCAATGTGTGTGGAGATGGGTCCAAGTTGGATGGATGCAATAGTGATGTTTCTTAGAGACAACAAGCTACCAGATGATTGCAAAGAGGCATATAAAACCAAACTGAAGTAGGCAAGGTTTAGCCTAACAGCAGAAGGATATCTCTACAGAAGGTCTTTTACTAGTCCCCTTTTGAGGTGTGTACATCCCTCCTAGGTTGAAGACTTCTTGTATGAAATACATGAAGGGCTATGTGGCAGCCATGCTGGGGGCAGATCACTTGCTCATAGGGCCATTACTCAGGGGTATTGGTGGGCCTACATGCAGAAGGATGCTGAAGCCTACGTCAGAAAGTGCGAGAAGTGCCAGAGGTTTGCACCTTTGATACATCAACCAGTAGCAGATTTGAACCCAGTATCCAGCCCTTGGCCATTTGCCTAGTGGTGCATGGATTTTGTTGGACAACTGCCCCAAGCAACTGGGGAAAGGAAGTTTCTGCCGGTAACAACTGATTACTTCACAAAATGGGTAGAAGCTAAACCCTTTGCAAAGATTTGAGATACTGATGTGAAGAATTTCATATGGAAGAACATCATCACTAGGTTTGGGATTCCACAGGCAATAATAACAGACAATGGCACTCAGTTTAACAGTAAGTTAATCAAAAGCTTCTGTGCAAAGTACAAAATTAAGAACTACTACTCTACTCCAAGTTTCCCTCAGAGTAATGATCAAGTAGAAGCATCCAATAAAACTATCTTGGATGGGATCAAAAAGAGATTGGAAGCAGCAAAGGGAAAATAGATGGAAGAGTTGCCTAATGTACACTGGGCATATTGGACTACGCCAAGAAGATCAATTAGGGAGTCTCCATTTGCCATGACTTATGGCATTGAAGCAGTTATCCCACTGGAAGTCGGCATTCCAGGGATCAGGACCTAGGGAGTGGAAAATGGTACTAATGAGGCATTTCTAGCCCGAGATCTAGACCTACTGGAGGAGAAAAGAGAAAGAGCAACAATTCGGCTGGGGGCATACCAGCAACAACTTGCTAGGGCTTACAACAAGAGGGTTAACCCAAGAGAGTTCAAAGTTAGGGACCTTGTGCTAAGGAAGGTAGTCGGCAACAAGAAGGATTCCAAGGAGGGCAAGCTTGGCCCAAATTGGGAGGGGCCTTATAGAATCATCTTGGTCACCGGCAATGGGACATATCGGCTTGAAGAAAGTGATGGCAAAGAGTTGTCAAGACTTTGAAACACTTGCAACTTGAAGTTTTTCTATCATTAGATTTTTGTTTTTTTGAAGTTTATGTCATTAGCCGAAGTAATAATAAAATTTTAGTTTGATTTTTATGATTATGAAATTTGTGTGATAGGACTGACCAGTCCTGTGTCGATGATTCTGAATGAAACATGATGAATAACTTAAACTTATTATATGGTGAAGTTGAATTATACTTGCATATAATAGAGTTGAACTAAGTTGGCGATGTTTCTGAATGAAACATGACGAATAACTTAGACTTATTATATGGCATAGTTGAATTATACTTGCATATAATAGAGTTGAACTAAGTTAGCAATGTTTCTAAATGAAACATGACGAATAACTTAGACTTATTATATGACAGAGTTGAATTATATTTGTATATAATAGAGTTGAACTAAGTTGGCGATGCTTCTGAATGAAATGTGACGAATAAACTTATCATATGATAGAGTCGAATTGTACTTGCATATGATAGAGTTGAAATAAGATTTGCCATGTCAGCAGAGTCAAACTCCGAATGGAACTAAGTGTGCTTTAATCGGATTGAATGAGAAACCCAAGTTAAACACCTCGGCTAGTCTTTGTTCAAATCTGACTTCGGCGAAAGGCTATAAGTGCTTAATGTGAACTTAAGTGAAACTTAGGTTCACATTATGGGGTAGAGAGCTGGAGAATGATGAATAAAACTTAAAAGTAAAAAGTTTAAGAGCTTGGGAAGACTTGTTGAAATTGTTTACAAACTAGAATTGGCTTAAACACTTGTTGAAATTTCAGGAAAATTTACAAGTTAAAGTTAGCCGAGGTCATATTGAAAGAAGTATCCGAGATACATCCTGGCCAAGATGACCAACTAGGTTGTCAAAATTTGGAAATGGTGAAGTTTTAATAGAAGACAGCATATGGAGGTAAACAAGTAATGCTTGACTGAATAACACTTGTAAAAGTATTTTTAAGTGTTATCCAAGGTATGCCAATTGTTGGCCGAGGCAAACAGTTAAGGTTTGTATTCGAGGTACTATATTCCAGAGTTATTATACTGTTAAGGTATCACTACTAAAAAAAACACTTTTTGCGACCGCCACATGCCGTCGCAAATAATAAAAATACAGTCGCAAAAGACTTTTTGCGACGGCCTATGCGACCGCACATGGGGGACGCAAATGTGGGGGTGGCAAATGCTTTTTGCGACTGCAAAACAACGGTCGCAAATAATTTGCGACCGCCTAAACTACTTTTTGCGACAGTTATTTTGCCGTCGCAAAAAAAATTAAAAAATTAAAAGCACTTTTAGCGACCATTGTTTTACTATCGCAAATAATTATTTATTAAAAAAAATCATGAGTTTGCTACAACAAAAAATCAATTACAACCACCAAACAATTTTTTGTAAATGAAAAATAACAAAATTAACAAATTAATGAAATTTATAATATCCATTTACCATCCTTAAATACACTGTACTAAAAAATTCAAGTCTTCAAAAAAGAAAAAGAAAAAAAGAGCAACATAATACTTGGCTCCCAACATCAACCGCTTGATCATATCAACTATTCCCTCAACAAAATCTGCAAAAACATATATCAAACTTAACTTGAAAATTTAATACACTTCAATGTATTAGTTTAGCTTGAAATAATCAAAATAAAACCATGTCAGTGACCTCTCCCTATGGCAGATTCAATGTGTGTGCTTAGCTTGAAATAATCAAAATAAAACTATATCAGTGACCTCTCTCTATGGCAGATCAGTGATTTGCAACAAGAGTTTCAATTACCTTGAAAGCAACAATTTTGATTTCACATATGGAAATGGTGCCCAGTAGGTGCATTTACCCAAAATTTATAAGAATAAATAAACTAACAAACAACAATTTTGATTCAAATAGTTCAATCAAGTAAAAACATAAAGGCGATTAGTTTAACTTTCTTTAAAACATAAAAATAAAATATGCATATAAAAGGAAGATCCAGCCATGTAAAACCAAAATAACAATAACATTGGAATGAATATACAGACATCAATAGATCACCTGAACACATGTAGACATAAGTGCTAGATCACATCCTGAACTAGTATAATATTGGTCAATTGAATGAACTGGCATTCAATAGTGAATCAACTTAGTTTTTAGGGACATGTCATATTTCTTGGCTCCAAAACTTTGAGCATGAACTGAAGCCAAAAATCTGTCTATATTTCAATGAGAAAACTTATAAAGCAGGTTTTGGGACAAATTCTGCCAGCTATAAGCCATTCCCACGCTAATTATATGCCAAGTGAATGCATGTGCACATCCAATGATGATTTGAATAAAAAACATGCATTATGCTAGGCTGCTAGCATCAGAAACCAGCAGCAGACAAAGAAGAATTCATGGTTCTGTGGATTAATCAGATGTACCTCTCCGTCTGGTGAAAAGCTTAAAGCTGAAATGGCAGTGATTACCACCACTTCTGAAGCTCCTCCAAGCAGACTTGGGAGTCCTGGAGGTCCACTTGCATCCAAAACTTTTATTGTTGTCATGCTGAAGTGGAAAACAAAGACATATACAGAGAGTTAAAAGCAGTTATAACCCTGTCATCATTAATTGCTAATCAAAAGAAATGCATGAACTTAATGGCACTCAGATGAGAAGTACATTAATGCTGTGTTGGATCGTGGATTTGGATAGGGATTTAGGAAAAAACGAGAGAAATGGAGAAAAAATTTAGCTTATATTTCATTCACTTTTCCCTCATCTTTTCATTTCCATTTCCATTTCCAAATCTCTACACAAATCCATGATCCAAACACAATAGAAGGTCCCTATACTTTCTAGACCTAACATTATCTTGGCAGTCAACGAAGATTTTCAAATGGATGGATAAGCTTTTTGACTTCAAAAACATCATCGATGCACATCCATTGGCTAGTCAAACAAATATTGGAAGCTTAAAACCAGGGATGTGGCCCCCATAATAAACAAATGAATAATCTAATGGGTATTTTGCAATATATGAAAATAAATAGCAAAAAACAGAAAAGAAAAAGGAAGAAAATTGACAGCAAACCTCCTCATGTGACGGAAATGAATAATCTAATGGATATTTTGCAATATATGAAAATAAATAGAAAAAAAAAAAGCAAGAAAAAGGAACAAAATTGACAGCAAACCTCCTCATGTGACGGAAATTAATAATCTAATGGGTATTGTGGGTGTTCAAGAGTTAAGTGAACCAGCATCTGCACTGCCACAACAGCAACTTAATAAGGATCATACTCAATTGAATTACAAGTAAGATACGTAAAGCTTAACAAATTTGTAATACAAACAGCCCGCCTTACAATACAAACAAGACGAAGAATTCTGAGAGAAAAAGTAGAAAACACCAGTGAGTGATTTCAGATTAATGATGCATTCTGAAACTAGTGCTGAAAAATATGTTCAAACATTTTACGAAAACACAACGCGCAAGAGCATAATACTGAATCAGTCAGACAAATTAATATTAATGTGGTTAAATTGAGAACAAGACAGAAATGTGCATTTAATTTACAACATAAATGAAACTCAAAGCGAGAGACATTACAATCTTGTGACTAGAATATTGATTAAGGAGGGAAATCAAGCAACGGCATGCTGTTAAAAAAAATTAAATAAATAAGAAGCTAGAATAAAAATAACTTATTCCTAATCAATCCATATATGTAATTCTTTTACATTCATCAAAAATATATAATTCTTATCCCAATATCTCTTTTTAATCTTTATGTCATTCCTTCTTGTTATGTTGAGAGGAAAACACAGACACAAAAATAAACAAATAAATAAATAAAAGAAGGGTACACAACTATATATAGTATAGCTGGTTAGGAAATAACTCTTTCCATCCATAACTGGATCGTTGAATAAACAATCTCGGGACGGCCTCCCATGGTATTTAGCTCTCAGCAATGATCCATTAGGAAGTACAAGCCTTTTCAGTATCTTGAAATCATGCTGCCTGGGTTTGTCACTGTTATATCAGCAGTGATATACTCAACATATTATTAAGAAGGAAGTTTTTTTTTTTTTTTTTTTTTTTCTAACCTTTTCTGCAGGAAGTGAAGGAAAAGAGGGATACGGGAAAAAAGAAGAATTTTTGAAAAAACGATTCATAATTGAATTCCTTGGCAAAACCATAAGTTCCAAGGGCATAACATGGAGAAAAAAAAAAACAGTGAAATGTAGAAATTGTAGAACGATCGAATAATTCTTGTTATTGAAATTGGCAATGTAATCAAGGACAATGAAACATTATTGATGCTTAAAACAGACCACAAGATTAATCCATAGACTTGGTCCTTCTCTTCAAGATATATGCTTCTAATGATAATAATAGCACAATAAACCACATACTTAGAGGCTCTGCTAAAAATTCAGGAAATCAGTTATACTGTTGGATCCAAATGTTTAAAACTAAAGGACAATTGGATCTCCTATTTGAAATTAAAGGACAATTGGATCACCAAGAACATAACACGCTACTTGCAAGTCTCAAAAGATGAAAGCTATATGCTAAGAAATTATGATAAGTTGGGTAAGTAAAGAAGTGATTTTGGGTAGTTGAGTGATTAAAAATAACTATGGAATGAAATCACAAAATCTTAAGATGACTGCTCAGGCCAACCAATTCCTTGTACAAAATAATACTGGTCAAAGAAAGGGGTAGTTTTCTCCTGTACAAGGTAAGATCAGGGAGCTAAATCCAATCCATGCTTCTTTTAATTTCAATATGTTTTCTTTCACCTTTGGATTTCCATATTTTCTGTTTCCGAGGAAATATGTCATCAGATTCACATGGATTTGTCTAATTCATATAATGGGTGCAAGCTGGGTATGTTACATGCTCTACAACTTCACAAGATGAAGGTAAATATCACATTGTTGCAATGTGCTGAGGTGCTTCCTAATACAAAATTGATTTTCTTTGAGCAAGTAGGTGATCAATGAAACATACTACTATTAAATTGAACAAACAACAACTTTACGGAACTTATTGTATTGTCGTTGATAATATATGAAACATGTAAGTTTAATAACCCAAAGAAATTAAACTATTGATTGGTCAAGGCACTCCACTTAGATGTTCTCTAGTAAAATTTTATCTTACTTACAAATCTACAAAGAAATAGGGACAATAAAAAATTAAAATACCAAGTTTGGTGGTGTGCAACAAGCGTGCAAGTAAGAAAAAGAAAATAGACACAGATATGACAAGGTGAACAATAAATTCTGGGGAAAAAAAAAAAAAACAGAAGAAGAAGCATTTGAAGCCTTGTTACTTGCTAAGTTATTATCCCAAACAGCAATATCTTATTCCTAATATACTGAAATGCAGCACCTTGATGTTCAATACATGGTGGATGCTTGTCAAGTTAAGAAACCTATTTTCAAACTATTAATATCCTTTGGAAATATCAAACACATTCCACATGTACACAAGGAGCACATGTCAATGTGATAAGTGTGCAAACAAATAGCTACCACAAGATACCAAACATGGTCTACCTGTAAAGATAGTCCTTTTCAAATAATTACAAAAGAACTCTTCCCACTTTTTTGTCTCTTTTGTTCACAAGATCAATACCTCTACAACATAAACCAGACTGTGTACTATCATCACCAATGATGGTTTCTTTGAACCAAATAACAGACTACTCCCTATTCCCAATCAAGAATCCCCTCATAAAAAACCAAAAACTTCGAAAGATTAATCATACTGTACTGAACACAATTATAAACAATAACATTACGGCAATACTACCAACTCAAAAAAATCTGCATTTCAAGGTAAAGACGGGATTTTTTAACATTCTATATCCACGAAGGATCTTCAGTAAATTCCACAAACTCATTGTACTAAACACTAGTGTAATCCAGTCCTCCATCTCGAGGTCAGATGGTTAAAAATACAATTGTACTTCAGTTACATTACACTAATTTGTTGAAAATATAAATCAAATACACCAGCAGTTACAAGTTTCAGAAATTTCACCTGTTCAAAACCACACATTAATGAACTTTTCACATCAGAACAACTTCAACACAGACACATATACACACAATCTTACAAAGCAATACATGAAAAATTAAAGCACTCACAAGCTTAATTGCAACCTCTTCATTAGTCTGAATATTAGTACCTACAAAACAAAGCCCCAATCATCGTCAATTCACACTACAATCGTCAATTCACACTACAACCAATAGAAAAAAAAAAAAAAAAGTGAGAGTAGAGAGAGTGAACAGACCGAGATAGATCTCTCCGAAGGATCCACTGCCGATTTTGCGACCGAGGCGAAACTTGTTGCCAACACGAGGCTCCATGGAAGCCAAACCCTAGCTTCAAATTCAAGCAACCAAGACCGAATTGAGCGATGAGCGAGCCCTAGAATTGTGGAGATGAAGATGTGTCATTACAGAGAGTAAGATTCGAGCGATGAAGATGAATCGATGAAAATGTGTCAAACGTTACAGAGAAAGACAAAGAGAAGTGTTTAGGCTTACCGATTATGAATCAATCGAAATCTTCTTCAACAGCATCTTCAAATCTTCAAATATTTGGCTTCAATCTTCATCAACAGCATCTTCAAATCTTCAAATTTTGAAATCAAATCTTCAAATCTTCACTGTCGAGCGAGAGAGACAGTGAGATTCGAGTGAGAGAGAGTGGAGATTCGAAAGAAAGAGTCGAGCGAGACAGATTTTGAGAGAGAGAGAGAAAGAGAGAGAGAGAGAAGAAAGAGAGAGTTCAGATTTGGGAAATTAGGAAAAAATGGACATAGGTCACGTTTTAAGCAAAATGAGATTTTAATATAAAAAAATAATTTTTTTTGCGACGGTTAACTAATCAGTCGCAAAAAATTAGACGCAAATAGTCATTTTTCTAGTAGTGTATACTTTGAAGGAGTGAAAAAATATTTTAAGTATGAACGCAATAAACTTGCTTAGAAGAAAGGAAGGCATACATTCAACATTTGGAAGAAAAAATAAGATTGGCATTCAGAAAAGAAACTTTTTGTTCATATACAAAAATGCACTTCAGCCTTGCATAAGAGATTACTTGTTCATCTACAAACACAAAAAGGACACATCGGCCAAATATAAAGCTAACATTATTCAAAAGTAAGAATGGAAAAGTACAAACAAAGAAAAGATCCTAAATAGACTGTTCTGCATTGGCGGTTGGCTGTGTTTCGGCCTCAGCAAACATCAGGGAGAGTTTCTCGACAGCTTTCTCAGTAGCCTTCTCGGCCTTGATTTCGGCGTCGATCTCTAGAAGAGTCTTGTTAAGGCTCTTCTCGGCGCTTTCAACCTCGGCCTCAAGAGTGTTCTTAGGGACCTTATTCTCGTCGTCTTGAGTCAACTCAATGGCTTGCTCATTCAGAGTTGGGGCCTTGGTCCCAACAACTTCATTCTTCTCAGAAACATCAGCGGCGCTGTCCTTGTCGGCCTCGACTTCTTCATCCCCTTCAGCCTCATCCTCAGATTGGATTAGAGCGGGAGGGAATGACACAATAAGTCGGCTCTCGTCCCAGAGGGACGAGTCTTCAGGGACAGCCAACTCCTTCAAAATAGCCATCCAACCAAGGGTGTAACCCCTGTTGCATGCTTATTTGACTTGTTTTTTGTATTCATCACGGACGTCAACTGCCCCTTCAACGTAAGCCTTCTCATCCGCCTCCTTTATCTTAGCTGCCTTGGTAGCAAGCGCCACCTGCAGCTCTGTTTGGGCTTGGACCTCCTTTTCTTTGGCTTCTTTTGCCTCGGCCTGAGCGACCTTAGCAACATTTTTTGCAGCCTCAGTGCGGTCCTCGACTTTCTTTAGGGCTGACTCAGTAACCTTGACCTGATCCAGAAGACCTCGAATACAGGCTTTGGCTTTATTTAGTGAGAAAAGGCGTTTGGCTGCCTCTTTCGTTTTTTAGGTTAGTTTTTTTTTTGAATTCATCAGTCTTGACTGCAAATGAGTGACCCTGCTGGATAGCCTACAAGAGTACAATGAAAATTCATTGAGTATAAAAACCAGAGTTAAAATTAGATCAAAAATTACAAGTATTGAGACTTACCAAGATTTAATGTTGCATTATCATCGCGTAATTTTCGTACTCCGAAAACTCGACCATCCGATTGATGTTGGCTGGGAGTAGAACGGCAAGGGAAATGGCAGCATCGACTTCTAAACTGTTGAGCGTGCTGTCCCCGGCTAAAAGAGATCGGTCTTCGACCGTGACAGATGGAGTCCAGGGAGCGTCGACGCAAAACCCAGAGGGCTCAGAAGGCCCGTCAGACCTCGGCTTTTTTGGTTGGGGTTGGTCAGATGCCTTGGCCTTGGCAAGCCTCTTCTCGGCCTACTTCTCTGTTTCAGCCAATTTTGAAATTGGCACTGTGTCTTCTGACTCCACCTCAGTGGCGTTGGGCTTGGCCTTGGCCCTTTTAACCCTCTTTGCCTTGGGTTTTGGCTGCTATTGGGAAGGAGAGGAGGAGTGGACTGACACCACGCCTGGGATATCGGCAAGAAGGTCGTCCAGAATGATATTTGCACAGCCTATCTCTTCGGCAGTGGTGGCAACAGTGACCTTGGTTCTAAGATGGATTGCTAGAAGGGCTATGAGAGGATTGGCTGGATCAAAGGCCGATGTTTCAGATTCTCGATGTCGGCGGCTACGAGTTCTGCTTACAAGAGTGGAGAGAGGAGCTCAGCGTCGGCGGTGGCGCTGGGATGAAGGAATCAACTGAGGGGTAGAAGTAGTTGGCTGGTCAATTAGGTCAGAGGTGGAGGCCTGATCTGGCCTTGGAGATAAGGCTGTTGGAGGAGTAGATGAAGAAGATGAAGTTTTGTTTTTTTTGGGGACATCGGGCAGTGGACTCTTATACGTCGGAATGAAGTTAAGGAGGACTGGGGCCTTGTGCACTTTAATGGGAAAACAAAGAAGGCGTACCAAATCCTTGCTTGGCACGTAGTATTGGCGAAAATCCTTTTCGGGTTGAGAAAAGGCTGTAAAAACACAAAAGAAAACATTAGAAACTGAAAGATAGTTAAGTAAAGCTATAGTCAGAGGGACTTTGGGAGGGGACTAGGTCCTTACCCTTGTTATCCCTAAAAACTTTACGGCATATGGGGGAAGAGGTAGAGTTCATCATCTGGCGCAAACTCCCAATTGCCCGAGATAATTAGGTTGTCGTCTGCCACGCCTTTATTAGAATCTGGGATATCGGCTATCAACTTGTATTGCGTAGATCTTGGCTTGAGGTAGTAGGTACAACCTTTGGATGTTTTTAAGCTACACATGGTGTAGCAGTATTTGATATTAGAGAGTGTGATTCTGGCATTTTGCAGACGTGCCAGTTCGGCAATACCATTGATGATCCTGAAGGAATTAATGGCCAGTTGCATGGGATTGAGCTTATAATAGTAGAGGACTTCCCTAAAAGGGATATTTAGAGGAAACCTAACTCCTCCTTCAACAATAGAGACGACTGGGAATGGCATGTAATCTTGGCCAGGCATAATTGAGTTGTCCTTCCCAGCCAACCTCAGATGGACGTTGGCTGGAATTGAAAACTCTTGCCTAAAGTATTCCATCTTGGAAGGGAGTCCACTCTCCACTTAAACATTTCCATAGTTTCGACTTAATGAAGAATGGTGCAAAATTTCAGAAAGGAATATTTGGTATGGGTTTAAATACCTCAGCTATATCCTAAACTCATACCGGAGCTGTGGTTTTTTCAGATCTAAGAGTGGTTTTTGGTTCAGTTTTTCCTAAGTATTTGGTTTCTAAGCAAATCCCAAGCCTATGGTCTATGCAAGTGAACAAAGAATTCGAAGGCAGAATCTGGAAACAGAACAAGAAGACCAGATAAGAAATATAATTCAGAAATCAAGATTGAAACAAAAAACAATAATAAGAATCCAAAAGATTGACAAAGCAAACAAAAACAAAACGAAGTTCAGGGCCAAGAAGGATTCAAAGGCAAAATTCGAGAATCACAAATATTGAATCCCAAATCCACAAAACACTGAGTGAGTGTGTGGGGGTAGTGTGCGTAAATCACAAATGTCATTGATAATAAAAAAACATAGTGGCAAACTTCAAAACATAAAATGAATCAACTCATGATGCAACAATGAGTGCGAGATTCAACAAACAATAATGTAATAAAAAGATCATGTGGTGAGTTCATGAAGGAAACGTAATCAGAACAGTGGAAAACTAAGATTTGGAAAGACAAAAAGTGAGAACTTATCAAAAAAAGCTAAGGAAACGAGGCTGGACAGAGATTCACCGGAGTCCGACGATGATGTTGTCTAGAGCCCGATGGTGAAAAGTTTGCCGGAGAAGACGAATGGAACGGTTGCAGAGCTTTGAACAAACAGTAATGGCGGTTCGAGAGTGGAAGTTTAGAGAGGGAAAATTTGTTCAATGAGGGAGATTGTTTTTTGCAAAAGTGAAGGGACGGAGAGAGAGGAAGAAGTTTTGTTGAAATTGTGAAAAAGGCAGTAGATTATAATGATGTGCCTTGGACGACGTGTTTGTCAGGCAATGTGCGTAGAAGTGACGTGTCTTGATAGCATGTGTCAGGTACGAACTAGTGAGAGAAGGACGCTTGGCGGAAATGGTTGGAAAAAATGTGCGTGACAGCTCATGAGTAGATTAAACTCTTGGAGTTCTTGATTTAATGAAGCAAAAACCTCGGCTAGAGGAATAATCTCAGTTAAGATACTTAAAGAACTTGGTTCTTGGTTCTTGGTTCTTGGTTCTTGATCCCTAATAAAAATGGACAATTAAGTACTAGGTACTTAAAGCTGACGAATCATGATCTCGGTCGAAGAAAAGAATGAATTTCAGCTAACGTAGTAAATGAACTAGTGATGTAGGTTCTATCACCTTAGATTGCCGAGGTAATGGAACCTAGGGGGCAGTTGTGGGGGCATATTTTGTGAATGATAGCACGTGGCCGAGATGATCTCAACATGTCAGCAAGAGTGCCACGTGGCTTGGTCATGTGCAAGATGATCTCGGCTAGGCCGAGGTTATCTTTAGAGATATCGGAATCCGAGATAAGCGAATAAGGGATAAGAGTCCCAAAATGGAGGAGGACCTCGGTCAGGATATAGATAAAGCTCTTAGGGAGTTTATATCTATCTAACTAGGAGTCCAAGATGAGCATTGAGTAAAAGTCTATTAAAGCTAGGCTTCTACAAAGATCAGGTTAGTGCTAGCTATAAAAGTAAGGCATCCTCGTGGGTCTAAGGTATGCATTTTATGCTCTGTCTAGTGAGTTAAACACTATTGGCTATCTTTGAGAGATAATTTTTGACTTGATCGTCAGACCGCCCCAGGTAGGTGAACCACCGCCGGATTCTTATCTTTCTGTAACAGGTCGTTCGGGCTTAATCTATTCTGCCGGTGCTCTCCTGTTGAGTTTCCTTGTTTGGTTGTGTGGTCAAAAATCAACACTCAAAAAAAGCATATGGATGAATTAGGATTTGAACTTATGGGTTTAAGGGTTAAGCTTGTGATTTATTATGTGGTATTTGAGCATGTTTAGGATGTAGGGTTGGGAAGCCTTAGCTTCTAACCAATCAATTGTAGAAAGTTAAAAGTGGTTAGTGTTATGTAGGCATTGGGTAATCTTTGAACATCAACAAATTAGGGGTTTTGATAAATAACAAAGGGTATTGACGAGTGTTGTGTATATTAGGGATTTGGAGTAGCGGGAATTAGTTTTCAAAATAATTTGATATTTGTAAATTCTTTTATAAAATGAGAGTTGGAAATGGGTTTGTACATAGAGGTACCTGTTGTTATCTTTGTGCATGGTCTTAAGTAACTAGTGTCCTTAGAGTTTTGTCCTTGGCCATCGATGGAGGATGATATCAATTGTTGCTTGATAGATGCTATGCGTAAGTGTTGTGTGTTGGACTATGTAATCTAGGATGATGTGTTGTTGGTTATTGGTAGTTGTTCTAATTTATTTGTTATTGAGTATTATGTTGTTAAAACACAATTGGTGAAAAATGAAGAAATTGGGAATATTGTGAGTATAATTGGTGAAATTATAATGTTGTTGAGTAGGTTGTAACCATTAAAAATAAATGGCATTGGTAGCTGTTAAAACTCATATTGTATTAATTTGAGACATTTTGGTGAGAAAGAAAACACATTGTTGAACGGTGGTGCAAGGAGCACATTTTGCAAGAATTGCTTAATGCCTTAGTGCATTGGTTATAATTAAAAACAGCTTGTTTTTATTTGAATGGTTAGGGTGAATCCGGGTCATGTATGGTTAATATAAGATTGTTATGGGTTAGGTGGTGCTTAGAGATGGCCACTAGCAAAGTGTAACTTCTTATAGTGTACTGATTTGTGGAGTGTAACTTATATTGTACACTGAGATACGTGGTACGCATATTGACCACGAGATTTGGTGATGCTCAGCGATGGTCATGGGATTTGGTGACACTCAACGATGGTCACAGGATTAGATAGTGCTCAGTGATGACCACTGGCAGATACATGGACTTGGGAGGATTCACCAGGTTGTAGTATTGACAAGAGAAGAAGGTTTAATCAAACAAAAATCTGTGTCAAGCAAACCATTGACGTGGCAAGACCATGAGTTGTATGTGTATTATATGAGACTTTGGCGGCAGTGCGTGTGTATCAAGAAAGTTGTTGAATTTGTATTAGGAGAAGTGGTTAGGGGACTTTCTAAATCTTTTGATTTGAAACGACAATTATTAAGATAAGAAGTGAGTGTTCTTAAAATGTCACATTGTAAATATACTTGTGTAAGTATATTTTGGATAGAAAATGTCACATTATATATGTATATATACTTTGATGTGGAGCATGCATGATTATAACTAACTATATGTTGCTATTATTTAGGATCTTTGGAATCTCAACTGGACTATATGTTCATCCTACGTGTTGACATATTTTTAGGTACAAGGCTGGACGAATTGTTTGGGACTTGAAGTCTCTTATTTGTGGGTGGCCCATTCTTGATTTGGCCGAATGCCACGCTGTGTATGTAAGGTTAATTGGTTTCATTAATTTTCTCTTAATGTAAGCCTTAGGACATTATATCACATTATAATAATGCAACATCATCTTTAGAGAGAATGTTTATTGGTTAGTCTTTACTTTTGTTTTCGCATGCATGCAATTATTAAAATTGAAAATTTAATAAAGGATTTGGTAATTGATTTGGGTAATAAAAGTTGGGGCACAACAGACTTGGGCAAATGTAAAGGCTCGATGTTAAGGCCGGGCTGGGTTTGGATAGAAACAAAAAATATCTTATTATGCAGTGTCAGCCTAACCCAACAAATGTCCACCCATGATTGAAAGTACAATGTGGACTACGCTACTTACGAGCATGTCTTGAAAATTTGGCTTAGATTTGAGAGGCCATTTGGCTGGGAAGCGACTTCATCAATAACAGACCATGATGCTTTTATTGTTTCATAGCAACTCTCACTAGCTTCCTGTCAAAAAAAAAAAAAATAATAATAATAAAATAAATAAGCTATTGTTTGTAGCTTGAAAAAAGAAGAAGGTAAATCCGGGTTATTTTCGAGGTAGGGTTCCTTAATAAATAAGGGAAAAATTACATTATTAATACCAATTTAGTAAGATATCGCTTTATCTTCTATAATTTCAATCTCGTTTATTTTAACTTTACACTTTCATTTTTATTTTAATGCAGTCCTTGCATATCAACCATGAGAAAACGATATGTACAACTAGACGAAGTAAAGTAAAATTTAAGTGAAACTATAAGCACCACCACGCATCAGTGGAATTTATTCATTTTTTTCTTTCTTGGACGGCAATTACTAAAATGACCACTGCATGAATTACACGTGTCATTATTCTATCTCAAATATTAATGGATAATGACAGAAATTATATTGTAACAAAAATAAAAGTATAGTATTAAAATTAAGGCCAAAACGAAATCTTGTTAAAATTATGTGAACCAATAACGTAATTTACTCCAAAAATCAATTGTCAAATGCAGGTTCTTTTGAATCTATTTACCAAACTTAAAGTTGTTTTATGAAATTGCATTGTTAAAATGCAATTTCAATATTTTACAATAGGCTAATTGAATTTGTATTTTCAAAACATGACGTCAAATAAGATGTCTTATTTTCAAAATACAACTATACAATACAATATGAGTTTGAGAAATAAATTTAAAAGTGCACAAGTTTGGGAAATATGGTTCAAAAGCACCAGTGCTATTTTTTTATTATTTATTTATTTATTTATTGAAGATTGATTTTTTTGATTACTTGAAAATCCTTGGTGACAATTAAATAATATCCATCTTGGGGAGTGATGTCATCGAAGTATAAGAGCGGAGCTGACGAGGCAAGAGCTCCAATAGCAACGTGCGGATACTTCAGCCGGAACCATGCAGCTAGCACTGTTAAATTTTAATGAAAAAAAGATAAATTAAACAAGGTACATTATAATAATAAGATAAAAAGAAGAGAAAATTAATGAAAAATCTATCTTAAAGAGTGTACAAGACATTAGATTCAAAGAAAAATCTTATATGGTGATAAAGACACGCCGGAAAGTCGCCGATGCCAAAAAAGTCACCGGAAAGTAGTTGGCGACAATAGGTAAGTAGTGATATAGAGAAATGTGTAATATTCAAAGATAAAGTGTTGAATGAGTGACATTTTTCTCATTTCAACATATAGGTTATTGAGTGAATTTGAACATATAGGAAAATAGGTTTGGTGAATTTCAACAAATAGAAATTGGTAATTCAAGAGATAGAGTGATTTCAAGAGATAGGTTGATTTCAATAGATAGTTGTTTTTTTGAACAAATTGTGTCCTTTTCGCCTAAAGAGATTAGAGCTTAGGCTTAATGGCCCAAAAAATTAAAAAATAGACCTATGACCTGAATACCCTAAAAAGAATGGGCTTATCTCTATATTGGATAGTGTCGTTCCCATTTTAATAATTTGATTTATTCATTTTGTTGATTTATATGTGTAAATCATCCATTAAAAAAAAAAAAAAAATAGATATCATAATAGTATTCATATGATTTCATCTAGCACTAGGCATTGAATCATCAATGTACAATTATCAAATTAATCTAATTTTTTTAATATGTGATATAAATAGAGGCCTGCAAAATAAAAGAGCAAAAATAATTAACATAGGATTCATATTGTGCTTGATGGACCCAAATAGTGCTGTTTAGTTTGAAGGAGAAAATTTCTTCTAACATATTCAACAATAGTTGTGGACATTTTGGTAACTTACTTCCTCCATATGATGCTCCAATAACGATAACCGGAGAGTTGTGTGCAAAAAGTGTTTCCTTCAAATATAAGATCACTTCTGCATAATCTGCTACAGCTTGAGCTGAGTTGAAATAACCTCGATATTCTACTGATCCATTTGGAATTGATTGTCCATAGAACCGGTGCTGCCATATATATATAAAATAATAATTCTTTAAAGTTTTGATAACCCATATAGATATTGGATCTTCAATCCTTGCATTTCAATACAAAGGTCAGTTAGCATTTAGGACTCAAATGGTTCATTCATGCACGACTTCTTTAACAACATAAATAAGGGTAAATTATATCAGTGATCTCTATATTTTACCTTGTGTATTATTTTAATTCTTACATTTTTAATTGGCTCAATTTTGATATTTAATTTTGGATTTTGTTTTAATTTAGTCGAATTGATAATATCATTAGTGTTTTTTTAAAAAAATTATCACTAAATTAGTTGAGATTAACTAGCTAAGTTGAGTAAGTTTATAATTTTGCCATAACACTTATGTTTTTTTCATTAAAAAAATAAAATAAAAAATACTAAGAGTTATAATTAATTGGACCAAATTATGATAAATCATAAATTTAGAGTCAAAATTGAGCCACATGACACTTATAATGTGCGTATTTTTCATTAAAAAAAAATTAAAAAAAATCAAGAGTTGTAATCAATTGAATCAAATTGAGATAAAATCATAAATTCATGGTTAAAATCGAACCAATTGAAATTATAAGAATTAGAATGACACAAAAATCAAAATACAAAGACTATCGTCATAATTTGCTTAATAATTAATAAAAATAACAAACTTTTTGACCTTATTATGAAACAATTTAAGCATGTGAGCTTCTCTTAAATCCATTAAAATTGTGTTTGGATGATAAATTTTGATTTAATGATTTGAAAGGAAAAGGGGAAAAGCGAAAAATGGGTAAAATGTACGTGAAATTAGCTCAATTAATATATATAGATATGTATATTTTACCTCTATGTAAACTATGAGAGCTTTGAAAAGAGGGGCATTTTCGGGGAGAAACCCAATGGCTTCAATATCACCATCTATTGGTTGCTCTGCACCAAGATAAACAAAGATTGGAGCACTTTCATTTGCACCACCCCAGTAATTGGAATTTATCACGTATCCCGAACAGACGCTGAAACGGTGTCGGAAGAGTTTCTAAGGAATGTTTGGCGGAGTATACCGAGCCTTGGAATATTAATATGTGGTATTGCAGAAATAGATGTTAAGAGGATTAGAAGAGATAATAGAAGACATTGTGATAACAAAGTAATTGACTTCATGGGAAAAATGTAATTGACCTGGGAAAATGTCAAGTTTGTTAGAACTCTTAGAAGTACACACGCATATATATACCACGAGAACCTACAGTCACCATGCACAACACATTAGTTTGACCTTGTACAATATATTGCTTTTTTTGGAAAATTGTATAATTCAGTGGAAGTTTGCGAAACAAAATTCAAATTAGTGGTATATTTTATCAACTTTAATAATTAAAATCATAACTATTTTCATGAATTTAGAAATATTTTAAGAAGACACCACTGATTTATAATTCTCCTTTGTTTTTATTATATTACCCTAGAATGTACAAAAAAAATTTATCGGCAAAAAGAAATTTTATTGATTGTAAGAAAAGAGAATTACATTAATAAAGATGTTATATGCACAAAGAATCATAGCAAAACATAATGATCTCAACTAAGTCGATACCATTATTAAGTAAACCCAATCATCTACTAGCATAATAACCAGGGCCCACTCTGATTTTTTCGGGGCTCAAAGTAAGCTTTTAACATTGGGCCTTCTACACATATTTAAAAAAAAAAAAAAAAGGTTTCAACAAAAGCTTCTAATATGAATCAACTTTGAATATTTTTTGTCAAAACTGGACTAGTTAGTAATTTAAATTTTATTTAAAAATTTTGAACTTTCATATGAATGTATATAAAACTCAAATTATTAGCTGTGTGGACAAGCCAGTTATTGTGAATGAGTTTGTAATTGTTATGAGATGCTTTTATAAGAAATGTGACTCCTCAAATGTTGGAATTATAGTCCGAAATCACATTCACATTCTCATTCCCTCCCAAGATTACTATCATTCAAATATAAACTAAGATGAAGGATCAAGATAATCTAAGCTAGCATCCTAAATAGAAAATAAACATACCATGACAATGTATCACTTAAACATGATAATTTTCACATTAGTTGTAAAATTACTAATCAAGTTTGTTTTATCCAATTTATCAATCAAACCCATTTAAGTTTTCTCGTTACATAGTTAATATAAGATTTAATCAATTTCAATTTTGAAAAGTTTCTTTTACATAAACAATTTTAACAATTGTGGTCAATAGTATTCTATACATAATTCATACATTTGAAAAACAATTATCTATTAGTTATAAAAAGTTCACTACATCAATTAACTTTTTGATTTATTTTTAGGAGGTCCTTTTTTTTTTTTTTATCAACAAATATAATGACATAAATTTTTTACGAGTCTTTTTTTCACTAATTTTTAAGGACTTAAAGCGACGACTTGCCCGAGTTGTCTCCAAAGCCGGCGGCCTTGATAATAACGAATTGACTAGCAACCAACGAAATAAGAACAAGAAAAAGAAAGAAAACAGAACATGAAACAACACCACTCCAGCTGCTAACACACACCTAGCTAAGAGCACAACAATGAATATTATAAAACTAGAACTAATGGAACAATACAATAGTGACAAAAGGGTCAAAAGAATGGTTATTAGAACTAAATTCCAAAAAGGAGAAACTATATTCTATTTTTAACTAGGACCCATCCTGAGTTATTAGGGGTCTAAGCCAATTTTTTTAAAGAGAAAATTTCATTTTTTACTGAGAAAATTGCCTTGATAAGCAATTACACCCCAAAAATTTCGAATAATTTCAATTTTACTCCAAATTTTTTTAAAATTGTATCAATTTTGCCCTTGCCATTATATTTGAAACGGAAAAAGTTCAAAAAAAATTATATTTTAACCTCAAATTTTAAAAGAAAGATGCAGATCTATCATCTCCTACCCAAACTCACACTCTTTCCTCTTCGTTCAATTCTTCCATCTCTTCTCCGCCCTTGCAAGCATTGCCACCACCACCAACCACCACTACAATTACTCAATCCTCCAACCAAACTTCTCTCAATCTCCACTAATAATAATCTCATCACAAACCCCTAAAACTAGTCACGCAGCACAACCCCCAAACAGGCCCAAAAATGGACTACTCCTCCTCCTTCTCATATTCTTTTTCCTCACAAGCCGCGATGTCATCGTCCAAGCATGTCGCATTGGCTACGTTGTTCAGAGCTTCAGTAATGGTGTTCGGAGCTTGCAAGGGCGGAGAAGAGAGGGAAGAATTGGAGGCAGATGAGAGAGGGTGAGTTACAGAAGAGGATAGGTCTGCATCTTTCTTTTGAAATTTGGGGCCAAAATATAATTTTTTTACTTTTTTCATTTTAAATGTGACGGTAGGGACAAAATACGTTTCGAAATTTTTTTATGGTGAAATTGAAATTATTTGAAGTCTGGGAATGTAATTGATCATCGAGGCAAAGTATAGGAGTAAAAATGAATTTTTCTCCTTTTTAAATTGGGCCCTTCATATATCACCCACGCAAAAAAAAAAAACAAAAAAAAAAAACAAAAAAAAAAAAAAGGATAAAAATTTATTTCTATTTCTTTGTGATTTAACAAAATTTAGATAACAATATATATATATATATAATAGTTGAATTCCAATTAGTTGAATCGAATCTTTATCTTTTGGCTTATCCATGTTATAGGAGTTAAATTAATTGGGTGTAAGAATAAGAATTTTCAACGTAACTCAAGCAATATATAAAATTAGCAAGTTTGGATTGACTATTTTTTAACATGAATCAAAATATGACACGACTCAATAACATAATTATTATATTTTAATGTTCATTAAGGGATTCCATGACAATTTTTTAATTTTTTTATTTAACTCTATTTAACTGAATAAAAAAGGATATAAAATAATAATTTAAGGCTGATATCTTTTTTTTCATCGAAGATATATATTTTTTGTTACCTATTTTAGAGTCAATCTAGTAAAAAATATATAGCAATAAGGTACAATTTTTTTAATTAGAAAAATGCAATTGAGTTGAAATCAAACATTTTATGAATAATTTCATTTAGTAGAAATAAATTTTATTAAATTTAACTTATGGGAAAAATTTTAATCTCGTCATACACTTGCTAAGTTATTTTTAATTAAAAGTGAAAGTTTTCACATTAAACATCAATCGACATAAATCAAAATAACAGCATACGATAACATGAAAATAAATAGATTGAGCTAATATTGAAATAATTATGAAATAATATGACATGATACACATCCCTAATTGGGGCTCCTAAATTTTGTTCAAAATTGAGAGCCCAAGACCACCACCTTAATAGCCACATCTTAGAGTCGGCCCTGTTTTTAATCCTCCCATCCAATCGAGTTGAGCATGACTAAAAAGGATAATTCTATATATAAACAAAAATTAATGATAAGATGATTTCTTTCATGGTGCTTTTTTATTATTATTTAATTTTAAAACCTTCATTATTATGGTTTATAATTTTGTTTAAAAATCAATTTCAAAATTATTTTGAATCTTTTAAAATCATTTTACCAGAGTGATATGAGGCCGGAGTACTTTGCCCCTTTATAATTTAATTGGAGACTTACGTGTATTTTCTAATAGGTGAACATATTGTCCAATAGGTCCTGTGAGAATTAATAATGTTTTTATCAAACACTATTAAAAAACGTCACTAGTTGTTAATTTTCAATGACAGTTTAAAATTTTTGTCACAAAATATGTCAGTAACTATAAGTTTTAGTGAGAGTTTAAAAAAACCGTCACAAAAAAACGTCATTAAGTTTTAACTTTCTGGAACAATTTGAAAAAGTTGTGACAAAATAATTTCATTAATTGTAAGTTTTAGGGATAATTTATAAATACCATAACAAAAAAAGTCATTAATTATCAATTTTTAGCAACATATACAAAAAAATTGTCACAAAAAATTATTTTTAGCAACAATTTGACTAGAACCTATTTTTAATAGGACTTGATTTGAATCAAGTTAAACTATTAGGAATGGTTTACCCTATTTCAAATATGGCCAAAAAGTCCCCATACGATTTAGGACTAAAAAATCACCGTTAGTTTTTCCATTCAAATTAATGGAATGTTTATCACAATACACAAAATTTTTTAGAGTGAGCTAGATTTTCTAAAAAGATAAAGTAAAATTAAACAACAAAAAGGTAATTTTACCTCCACCCCAAATAAAAAATTAGATTGAAATATTAATTAAAATGAAAATAAATTAAAATATAATTAAGGATTGATATAAAATATAATTAAATTAAAATTACATTAAGTTCTTATTAATTACAATCTATAATTAAGAAATTGTGATTTAATTAATTTATGTTAAGATTTATAAATTGTGTGTATGAGAGAAGAGTGATAAAAAAAAATAATATTAAAAAAATAGGATTTAAAAGTATTATGACTATTTTACATCTATAATTAACGGGGTTAACCTTAACACTTTGGTCCAAAACCAAGTAAAAATTTTGTGAGTATTTTAAATCATAAGAGATAAATTGTTTCAACATCAAATTACAAATTGACACTCCTTGAGGTTTGGTCCAATTACTATCCACCCCCTGATGTTTTGAAAATTACATTCTTACCCCTGTAGTTAATAGTCTCATTTCACAAGCCCTCTACTTATATAAAAGGTAATAACTCCTAGTAGAAAAACAGAGAAAATTATATTTAAAAAAAAAAGTAAAGAAAAGGGGAAAAAAAAAAAAAGAAGAGAAAGTAAAGCAAAGCAAAAAAAGAGAGAGTTCATGAGTTCAATGTCTTCATTCCGCCTAAATAATTACAATGACAGAGGGGTTAGTGTAATTTCCCAAACGTCAGGGGGTGATATCTATTAAATCCAAACCTTAGGGGGTGTAAGTGTAATTTACCCAATAAATTTTGTTGGTCAAAAGACCTGAACAGATATCCCTAAGAAAATAACATGAGCAAAAACAAACAAATACAAATTACAATCATGCCAAAAAAACGCCTTTCATTTATGTATTTTTCTTTTGGTTTTTTCTTTTTTATGAGTCGAGTTGAACCGCATAATTGGCTAAACTTTGTAGATAACGGTTTGATTTTCTATATTTGAATTATGGCGCTAATCTTTGTTCTATACCAAACAAACAAATGATTTTCTATATTTGAAAATGATGCTAAACTTTGTTCCATACCAAACAAAATAATATTTGAATTGAAGCTATACTTTGTTCTATACCAAACAAACAAATATTTAATCAGGTTATTTAGTCTAATGATTCTATACACCACTTTATCTTGTGAGATTTTGTGTTCAAATTCTATGAAAATGAGTTGGTTAAATTAACTTTGTACCAAATCTCACTTTAGCTCATACACATGAAATTATAACAGTCAACCTCTTACACTTTTAATTAAATCCCACTTTACTCCCTACACATGAAATTGTGACAGTCAACCCCCTATACTTTTAGTAAAATCTCACTTTACTCACTATACAAGTGTCTCTGTTATTCAATTGTTTAAAAAAATTTTTTACCCAGAAGTCAATCCAAGATGGAGATAAATTGGGTTTTTAAATAAATTTGAAAAATCTAGAAATCCCATAGATATTAATTTGTAATTATTTGTCAATTTTAAGCAGTAAATAACAATCTCAATCAAACAATCAAGACAAATCGACACAACGATTTAACGTGAAAAAATCATAATTGTAGCGCCTCCAATTGTGATAAAAAAATCACGGGCAAAAACCACAAAACAATCTACTAAGAAGACAAAAGGAATTACACAAGTGTACTGTCAATTACCTAGCGAATCCACCCCGAACTGAACCGACCCCTGTATGCCTCTTCTACCACAGTCTTCACCTCGGAATTGTCTTGCCCAACGTTGAATCCACAACGCCGATATCGAATCCACGACGATGAGCCACTCTAGAATCCACCAAAGCTTTAGGCCCAAATTCTCTAGAATCTACCGAAGAACAACTCTCTTTCTCTTTTGTATTAAAGCAAGCAAACAAACAAACCCTTTGATATAGTCTACTGAATTCATGATTAAACTCTCACAGATATCAAAGGAAACAAGCAAAGAAGCTCCAAAAAAAAAAAAAAAAAAAAAAAAATCCTAACACCCAAAAAGAAGATTTGGCAGCCGTAACCCTAAAATTTGATAGAACCACATATTTATAGCAAATAGATCCGTGATCTCCGCTCGAGCGCAAGAATGGCTACTCGAGTGGATCTACGCTCAAGTGCAGGAATGGCCGCTCTAGCGGAAGAACAACTTCGACTGTAATTTTGCATTTTGCTTTGAGGGCACTGCCTCTCGACCCCACCATCCCCGACATAGTCAGCGAAGTGGCAAACATGATAGGATTAAGATTACAAACTCCTCTGCATAGGCACAATTCAAGTTGAATTCGCATCTAAAACTCATAGCCTCACTGAAATAAAAGATCGAATACAATTATAACTGAAAGGAGTTTTGTCAAACGAGATTGCCAAGAATAAAAACCTAACATTTAAATTTAAAAAAAAAGTTAACCCAAATAATAAACAAATAAAAATATGAAGCAATAAAGATGAGAGTAATAAATTAAAATTTAATCCAAATGAGAAATAAATAAATATGAAGCAATATAAATAAGACTAATAAAAATAAATTAAGCGAAGAGAAAAGAGAGCAAACACATAATTTATAGTGATTCGGCTCAAATCAAGCGATGAAGTTGTCACTCGAGCGCACTTTACATGCATCTAGTATTTTTGCAGACACATTGCACATGGCTCAAGGAACCGAATTACCATTCGAGCGAACTCATGTTGCATACCATATGGCTTGAGCAACCATCAAGCCTATATTTCAACCATCTAGTACTTTTGCAGACATGCCACACCGCTTAAGCGACCAAAGGTGCGCTCGAACAAACTGCCCTGTTTTCAACATTTTTCAAACACACTTCCATGTGCATGCTTTCATCCTCATACTCTTTTAGGCATTCTTAATAAGGAAATGAACTAGAAACACTTTAAAAGGGAATTAAATTATAGAACGTTTGATTGAGACTTGTGTTTCAATGTGTGTATTGTTATGTGTACTATGTAGGTGGACGGCCGAGGCCTAATACCGATTTAATCCACAATAAGTAATGTCTTTATAAAGCTGCATTTGAATTCCTAGGTTGTTGTCAAATCGTTGTCTAATTATTCTAATGAAGGATGATAGGGACTAGGGCCCTAGACCATTTAGGTTTCTTAATGCTTTGTTGTTACATCCCAAGTTTATGCCATTTGTGAAGCAAAGCCGGTCAGAGTGTAGGGTGGAAGGATGGCTAGGTATAAATATCTTATGAAATTCAAAGCTCTGAAGCAAGCACTAAAACAATGGAATGTGGAGGTGTTTGGACAGGATGAAACTAGGCTTAAAAATGTTGAAGATGAGGCTCATGCTCTTGCTCTGTTAGCTGAAAAGAGACCTCTTCTTGGTATTGAAATGATTAGAAGAAAGAAAGTGAGGGAGAAAGCTTGGAAATTAAGTAAAATGTTAGAATGGATTTGGCTGCAGAAATCCAGAATTAATTGGGCATCTAAAGGTGATAGAAGCACAAGATATTTCCACATTATGGTCTGTAGTAGAAACAATAGAAACTCCTTAAGTTCAATCCTAGTGAATGGGTCAATGATTAAGGAGCCTATGGAAATTAGGGCTAAAGTTAAGGCTCATTTCATGAGGCATTTTTCTGAATCTTGGAATCTTACACCTAAATTATCAGGCCTTTTAAAAACATTTGTGATGCTCAGGTGGTGGATCAATTGGATCAACATGGCATTTTTCAAGAAATGTTGGGGAATTGTCAAATTTGATGTGTTACATTTCATGAGGGATTTCCAACAAAATGCAAGTTTTGTTGGTGGGATAAATAGTTCCTCTATAGCTCTTATTCCAAAATCTAGTAGCCCATCTTGTTTAAATGATTATAGGCCAATTAGCTTGATTGGTTCTATGTATAAGTTACTTGCATAGGTGCTATCAAACAGAATAAAATTGGTAATGCCCAAGATCATTAGTGAGGTTCAGTCAACTTTTTTTTTTTAGAGGAAGGAATATTCTTGATGGGGTTTTGATAGCAAATAAAATAGTAGATGGGTGGAGAAAATCTAATAGTAAAGGCTTGGTTCTTAAACTGGATTTTGAAAAGGCATATGATTCAGTTAATTGGGAGTTCTTATTCTCCATGCTTTCAAAATTTTGGCTTTAGAGATAAATGGGTGAAATGGATAAGAGCTTATGCGTCTTTACTAAGATTTCTATTTTGGTTAATAGGTCACCAACATTTGAATTTAGCCCACAAAGGGGTCTACATTAGGGAGACCCTTTGTCACCATTCCTATTTAATATTACAACAGAGGGCTTAAATATCTTGTAAAGTAGAGCCAAGGAGTTGGGCTTAATAAAATGGGCTGTGGTGGGTTCTAAAGGCTTAAAAGTTTCTCATTTATAATTTGCGGACGACACCATCTTGTTTTGTGAAGCTAAGTGGGTGGAAGTGGTGAATATCAAGCAAATTCTAAGATGTTTTGAGATTTTATCAGCCTTGAAAATCAACTATCATAATAGAGTAATTTGTGAGATTGGGATGGATGATGGGTTGCTGCATGATTTTGCTAATAGACTTAGTTGTCTACATCAGAAACTACCCTTAAAATATTTGGGGATGCCTTTGTGGGCCAATCCAGGTAGCAAAAGCACATGGAAACTAGTACTAGACAAGTTTAAGCAAAAACTGGCTTCTTGGAAAAAGGAGGCTGCTCTCCTTTCTTGGAAGATTGACCTTAATCAAATCTGTAATGTCTAGTCTGCCTATTTACTACCTATCATTACTCAAAATTCCCATTGGGGTGGCTAAGGAGATTGAGAAAATGCAATCAGCCTTCCTTTGGGATGGATCAGGCCTTAGAAGGAAAGTACATTTGGCCAAGTGGGATCGAGTTACTAAAAATAAAAAGTTTTTTGGTTTGGGAGTGAGAAGGATTATGAATGAGCATCTTCTTCTAAAATGGTGGTGGAGGTTTGGGGTTGAGAATCATTCTTTGTGGAAGGAAGTGATTTGCATGCAGTATAATATTGGGGATGGAAGTTGGTTCCCAAGTTTGGATGGAAGAGATTCTAGGATTTGGTCTGATATAATTAATCTATCCTTATCCAATCCAGATTTGCATAATCTATATCTTAACAACACATTGATTGCATTGGGAGATGGAAGAAGAGCTCACTTCTGATTGGATAGTGGGCTGGCAATGTATGTTTTAAGGAGGAATTTCCCAGGCTCTTCTCCTTATCTAATGACAAGATGGGTGTGGTCAGTGTTTATTATCAGAGAATGGGTGAAGCTGAAGGATGGAATCTGGGCTTTAGAAGAGCACTACTGGCTTGGGAAGAGAAAGAGGTGAATAGACTTTATTTTATACTCTCCTTTGTTCTACACCTGCATTGTGTAGCAATAAATCAGATGAGCTGTTATGGGTTAAAAATCCATCAAGACTATTCAGTGTCTTCAGCTTACAATTGGTGGAAATCTAGTCTTGGGCCTACATTAGACATGGCAGGTGTCATTTGGAACAATTGTGCTCCACCAAAAGTACATTTTTTTGGGTGGTTGGCCTAGCATGGTAAGGTTAAAACTACTAGCTTCCTTCATAGGATAGGGATCCTGGGGTAGGGGTAAGCATGGTTCGGATTGAACCGAATTTGGGTAAAATCAGAACCAATCCATTATCTGCGGTTCTTGGAAAATTTGAACCAATCCAATCCATTTAAATCATGGAACCAATCCGAATCAATCCATTTAAACACGGATTGGATCGGTTTAGGACCATGGATTCACATAATTAAATAACAAAAAAATATATATATAATACTTTAATTTCATAAAAATTTAAACATAGCGCTATATTAGTTCCACAATAGTAACTTGTCTTTCTATAATAGTGACATACTATTCTAGAATTTAAACAACCATAATGAAACTAGTTTCACCATAAGTATTTAGACCATTACAAATTAAAACTAAAAACTAACAAACAAAAGTAATAAAAGAAGGTATAATGCGGGTTTAGGTTTGAGTTTAGGTTTTATATGGAATAAGAGAAAATGCTATGGGGGAGGATGTATAATAAAAATATAGATTATTTGTATACGATCCGGATCGGTTCCGATCTGGAACCGTGGGGTTCAATCCGGAAACAATCCGTGTACTACGGATTTTTAATTCTTCAATCCGGAACCGAACCACGGATTTAAAAAACCAATCCAAACCTATGGGATTGGACTGGACTGGATCGGATTACGGATTTCACGGATTTCTTGCTCAGCCCTACGGGGGGGGGGGGAATGTTAATCTAACTTGTCTTTTTTTGTCAAAATGAGGTTGAAACAGTGGATCATGTTCTGCTTTCTTGTCCTTTTGTGTGGAAGCTTTGGTCAAATATTGTAAGATGATGGGGTTGTCAGTGGGCCTTACCTGGTTCTGTTAATGGGCTGCTGCAATGGTGGTCTGGATGTAGAATGAGGAGGTTGGAAAAGAAGATTTGGATGGCTCTGCCCCTTGTTCTATATGGTCCACTTGGAAGCATAGAAATGAGTGTATGTTCAATGATATTCAACCAAATTTGGAGGGGTTGTGTGATCTAGTCAATGTGAGAGTTGCAACGTGGATCATGTCTTCTCCAACTCCTGTGGTGTTCTCTGTGAATGATATTGTGTCAAATCTGCAACAAGTGCAGTATTGCCTTAGGAATGGTGGCTTAACTAGTAGGCTGTAGATGTGCTGTGTTGGATTTCAGTGGTGTGCTGTGTTAAGGTGTGTACTGCTTTAGGAATGGTGGGTGAACTGATATGCTGAGGCTAGGCAGTGTTCTGTTTTTTCATTCTTTTCATATTTGATAAAGGCACATCTGTCACATACCCTCCACTGCTATAAGGAACTCTCAGGCCATTGGAGAAAATGATATTACTACCAAACCTCTTGAGAACTGTTTTTATATCCTGCAAATTGCATTTGAAAATATTTAAGTTTTCCATTACGTATTCATGGGAAAGTATCACCTTTTTTCCCCTTTTACCTTTTCCATTTTTCCTTTTTTTTATTTTTTATTTTAACAGAAACAAGAATTTATTTGAAAAGTCAGCCAGCCAAACCACATAAGCAAATAATACAAACTTGGAAAGTTAGAATTCCATATTATAAATAGGAAAAATTATACCAATGGTCATGTAATTTGCTTCTTGTGCTATTTACTCTTGCAATTTCTCTATCTTATACGAATCAAACAAATACCAATAAAACCCAAAAATTAAAAGGCATTTGGTTCATAAATCCAAATTTAATTTTTCTTTGCCAAAAGGTCCAAGTACTGAAATATTATGTCCATAAGGACAAACTCTACAAAAATGACCAAAATACCCCCCTATATACAAAACTCCCACACCAAAAATTTACTCTTCATTTCGAGTTCCTCTCTCTCTCTCTCTCTCTCTCTCTCTCTAGGGTTTCTCTGATCTCTCTAGCTCATCGATTCATCGCAAATTTTTACCGTCACCATCAACTTGAATCACCACTCTCTCTCTCTCTCCTCTCTCTCTCTCTCTCTAGGGTTTCTCTGATCTCTCTAGCTCATCGATTCATCGCAAATTTTTACCGTCACCATCAACTTGAATCACCACCTCTCTCTCTCTCTCTCTCTCTCTCTCTCTCTCTCTCTCTCTCTCTCTCTCTCTCTCTCTCTCTCTCTCCATTCTGACACACCACCACTAGCGGCGGTGAAGACAAAAAAAATGTAGGGTTCGTCAACAATATTATCCATAAAAAAATTAAGTTAATTGGATATTTGTAACCCCATAATTAGGTCCTAATTGTTTTTTAAAAATTTATAAAAATTATGTTAACCGTTAATTTTTATAAAAATAAATGTGCTTTTGTTATAAGGCTGCAGATATCCAATTAACTTAAATTTTTGCATTGATAATTTACTTGACGAACCCTATAATATGAACGGTTCAAATTATCGAAAGAGACTCAGAATGACGCTCCACAAGAGAGTACAGCAGGCACAACAAAATCTCCAAATCCCTAAAACAATGAGCAAATTTGATCATCGAAATAACCACGTAATGAGCCCACAAATCTGAATTGAACCATTTAATTCATTTTATAGATAAGAGACCACCTAATTTTGAAAATTTAAAATAAATTTAAAAAAAAAAGATCAAAATAAATTTTACCAAACGAGCATTGTCACAAATTATATGTGGTACCTGTACCTCGATGTAAACCATGAGAGCTTTGAAATGTGGGGCGGTTTCAGGAGAAACCCAAATCCTACAACACATCTATCTACTAGTGCCTCGGCACCAAGAAAAACTTCGGTTTGATTTTTGAAATTAATTTTGAGTTTTGAATTGTATTGTGAAAAGTAAATTTTTTAAGTTTTAAAAAGAAAAAAATTGTTTGGTTATAAATTTTGAAAATAGTTTTGAGTTGTATTTTCGAATTGTTTTGGGTTTATTTCTTTCAAAATATTTAAAATTTTCTTAATTTTAGTTTTTTAGGATAATATTTTTTTTAATGTGCGCTATATTTACTACATTTGTTGACTGTATATTTTTAAATATATTTATTTTAAATATTTAAAATTTTTTAAAAAATTATTTTTTATTTTAAATATATATTTTTTTATTTTTTTACATATTTTAAATATGTTTTCAAAATTTTTTAAAAATCTTTTTAAATTTTTTTTTCAAATATTTAATTTTTTAAAATATTTAAATTTTTTAGATCACCCATATATCTAAATCATAACAAAATATTTTTTTTGAAAAAATAAAAAATATTTTTCTTCAAAAATAAGAATAAAAATAAATATTTTTTCAAAAAATTGAAAAATAAAAAATAATTTTAAAGAACAAAATAAAAAAAATAAATTTTTTGATTTTTTTTAAAATAGAGTTTTGAAAAAAAAAAAAATTGATTATGTGTGAAAAATCTAGATTTATTGAAAAGCTCTTTTGGAAAATCTAAATATGTCCCGTCATAAAGTGATTATTGATTTAGGCAATCCAATTACAATTAATACAACCATGATCAATATAAAAAAGAGAGAGTAAACACAAACCACAACACAAAATATTTTTTACATGAAAAAATCATAATTGAAATTCCACCAACTTGTAACAAAAAATCACGGGCCCTCGACCAGACGAATAATCCACTATAAAAAAATAATAGTACAAGAGATCTTACAAAGACCAATATAGGCTCACAGATCTGTTCAATCTATGAGTAACTCGACCTCCCTCTCTACTGGTCATTTGTTTCCACAATTGTTTGTCAAATAGCCATGACGCCAATGACTTCAGAATCTACCAAAGCCTACAATCTTAGAATCCACCAAGAAGATTCACTTTTGAAAAATGTGAAAAACTTATGCAACTTGATAATAGACTTGAAGCACTTATGAACTAATCAATCATCAAGCAAATGAGAAATATAAATAATTCTCATTACAAGTACACCCTCAAAAATAAATCTCTTTTAAAATAAACTTTCACAAAATATATTTCTCTAAAAAATAAACTCTCTCTAATCTTGACAATTTTGAGCTCTTGAGAAGTATGAAAGAGATAGACAATGAATTGGAGGAGGTTTTCAAGAGGTGTACAATCAACTCAGCTAAGAGTCCTTTAAATAGACCTGAGGCAGGGCACCTTCGCGGGCACGTATATTGATGATACTATTAGTCCCTGATGGACGGGTCGGGTTGATCCACGCCCCCCACACCGTTGTCCGGTCGCTGAGCTCACTGAGGTACCTATATAAAAAGTTCAACGGGAAACGAGAGTCCCCCAACGAACCCTCCGACGAGCAAGTTAGAAGAGAGAAATTAATGGAATGTAGAGATAGGGTGATGGTAAGGAACTTAACCTTCTTTTTGCCTTAGAAACCTGCTTATATCCTTTGTTCATCATTTCCTTATCTACTCTGACCTGTCGTGTTGGCCGAAAGTCTATGCTCCAGCTTGCTTTGTTCATGGTGAGGCTGTTCTGTTCCGACGTGAAGGGGTTATCGCATTAAATGCTGCAGGGGACCTCATTAATGGCTGATGTGTGGTGCAATAACTTTGCAAGATCTTTGTTTGCTTACGTGGCTAGTTCCTATCTTGACAAGTGTTTAGGTGTTATTGGTTCTTAGTGTAACGTTGGGTTCTAGAAATGTTAGGCCTTGGTGTTTGGATCGTATATTGGGCTCTAAGTGGTGGGCCAATAGCCCCTATGGGCCCACCTATGTCAGTAGTCCCCCATTCCCAAGTGCAGCTTCAGTCCAACGAAAGGAATAAGAAAAAGATGGGGGTTGTGGGTGGTCGAGTGAGGGAAGACCGACTGGAAGGTGGGCCGATCGTGAAGGGTGGTCGAGTGAGGGAAGATCGACTGGAAGATGGGCCGACCATGAAGGTTACCGGGTGAGGAGGTCGATTGGGAGAAGGGTCGACTGCGAAGGGTGACCGAGTGAGGAGGCCGATTGGGAGGAGGGCTGACCGTGAAAGGTGACCGAGTGATGAGGAGGCCCACTGGGAGGAGGGCCGACCGCGAAGGGTGACCGAGTGAGAAGGCCGATTGGGAGGAGGGCCGACCGCGAAGGGTGATCGGGTGATGAGGAAATGGCGGCGCACAGGGCTTGAGGAGCGGCGGTTCACGTGGTGATGTGAAGTGGAATAGACAGGGTAGGGGAAGAGGGTAGTGGATCGTGGTCGTACACGTGGCATAATCCCATAATGGGCGAGGTGACGCGTTAGCAAGAAGCGAAGGGATAGGGCAATATAGGCCGTTGAAAAGGCGGGGGCGGAAGTTTTCGAAAATTTTCAAACTGGCGAAATTTAATCTTGACCCTTGGAATATAGGCAAATCGTGGGCATTTGGAGTCATTCACTTTACTTACCTTATCGCAAAAAACCAACACATCCCAGAAGTGAACTCATTTGTTTTGTGTGATACGCCTCTGCAACACTTTGCGAACTTCCTTGTGCCAGCATCTGAAGCGATACGCAGACACGTAGAAGGAATGACTCAAGATGAAGTGCCAACAATGAGGCTAGACTCATTGGGAGAAGACGACGCAGTGGAGTTGGCGAAGCAGTACCGAGCAGAGCGAAGGGAGGAGAGGGGAACTAGGCAAGCAGCGTGGGCTCGCTCGTCGATGATGATCGTGGCCGCCAGGCCAATTAGCTAAGTGGAGCCGGACCACTAGCACACTAAGGCCGGCAGGTCGACATTTACGGCAGAGGAGTTGGAGGAGATACGAAGGAAGTACCAAATTCCGGCGGAGATAGAGTTAAGGCTGCCTACATCTAAGGAGAGGGCATTAGATGCGCGACCGTCAGAATTCACGTTGTACGAGGAAGCATTGCGGGGGTGCTAAGGTTGTCAATCCCCCAAGTAGTAGTAGATGTATTGAACCAATTGGAGACGGCGCCGGGGCAGCTGATGCTCAACGCATGGAAAATTCTAATTGCCTGCGCGGTCGCATGGCCGTGGGCGACCAATGGGGCGTCAATGACAATGGAGGAATTCTTTTCATGCTACAAAGCGTCCAGTCAACAAGAGATGTGGGTGACTTTGCAGGCGGTGGCGGGAAGGGGGTTAGTAGCCGGCCTGCCATTGTTGGTGAAGGGGTGGAGGCCGAGGTGGTTCTATGTATCGGCAAATGGTTGGGGGGGGAGGGAGTGCGTACGACATGGAAAGTCCCCACGAAATCGGTGGAGCCGAAGTTGGGGGCGGAGGCAGAAGGTAGGGTGAAAAGGGTGAAGGAGTGGAGGGAGAAGGAGGGTGTGAGATGAGACAACCTGGTCCGTCCTTCAGCTTTGTATGCCTTAGGTTTAGGACCGCAGCCGATGGCAGAGGACCCCGCATTGGAGGAGTTGGAAGCAAGGCGAAAGGCGGAGGAGGTGGAGGAGGCGGAGGAGCAGAAGACCTTTGCCAAGGTAGAAAAGTATAAGGAGTTGCAGCTGGGGCCTGCTCCTAAGTTGGTGATGAGGAAGAGAGTCCGATCTCGCCCCAAGCTATTAGGAGACAAAGACCTAACAGACTTTGCCCATCTGTCGCCACCAGTAGACCCGCTGAAGGAGAGGGGCAAACAGGAGGTGGAGACGGTGCTAAAGAAAACAAAGAAGAGAAGGGCGGGGGCAGAGGGGGGTAATGGCGCCCTTGTTGCAAAAAAAAATGAAGGCGGGCGGGGCGGAGGAGGCTCCAGAAGGGGAAAATGCCCAAGTGGTGAAAGAGGACAAATGTTCAAGTGCCCATATGGGGATGGAAGAGAAGGGCCCAAGTGCCCAAGTAGTGACGACGACGGGACCTGAACTAGAAGTGATCCCTAGTCCTGGTAAAGGAAAAACTGGGATCAGCAAGCCAGAGACGAGCGCCGCACTGATAACCGCTCTGTACCACACACACGCTTTGGCAGGTCGTTCGGCAGAAGAAGGGAGGAAAGCTAGGGTCGTGTGGTCGATGGCGTGGTTGGCGGAGGCTGACCTCCTGAGAGGGGTTTGCTCGGCCCAGATGAAGGCAGTGACCTTGGCGGCTGCCCTGATGAATAAAGCAGCGCGCGCGAGGATGGAGGTAGAGCCGCTGAGAGCCCAGCTAGAAGGGGTGAAGGCGCAGCTGCAGAAATTAAAGGTTGAGACAATGGGCTGGAAGAAGGCCGCTTGGAGTGCGTGCGCAAAGAGCAAAGAAGATGGAAGTATTGGCGGTGGTGCAGAGCTATTCAGCAGAGCGTGTTGGTGCCGAGCTCCTCGCGACCAAATCAGAGCTAGAAGTGGAACGCCGCAAGGCGATATCGCTAGAGTTCGAGCTGGAGAGCAAGAAGAGGAAGCTAGAGCTGGTCCAACAAGCTTGCACCATCGCCAATGAGAGGTGGGAAGAGGCCCTGACCAACAACGAGGATCTGCGCGACCAGTCGATCAAAGACAAAGAAGAAGTGGATTGTCGGATCGAGGAGTTGGAGAAGGCCCTGGCGGAAGAAAGGGCCAAGTTGGCATCTGAGAAGGTGGCGTACCCCGACTTATACATGGCGGCCATAGAGCAATTCAAGGGGTCAGCCGAATTCCAGATGGCCATTGATACCGCGGTCGCCAAGTGCTTGGCGAAAGAGGGAGATGGGGGGGGGGGCTGGGCCGTCGGGAGCGGCCGCTGGGGGTAGAAGTAAGGAGGAAGTGATCCAAAGCTTTCAGCGGTTTGACTTCTATAAGCACGAGATGAGCCAGTTCTGGGGCAGCGGCTGGATGACTTTCAAGTATAAGGCGCAGGAGCTGTTCCCGGATGTGGACTTTAGCCTCGTGAAGGTAGGAAAAGGCGACGTCGCCCAGACCCCCTTAGACGAGGGGATTGAACAAGAAGATCTTGCCTCCAGTGAGGAAGAGTGATCGTTGTTTTGTTTCTTTTTTGTTTTTGTTTTATATATGTAATTTCTGCAACGAATTGTATGAAAGCATAAGTTTGTTAATAAAACAACGAGTTTTCTTATGTATTGTGGTTGTCGTTATGCTTCTGATTTGTAAATTTGGAATAATGAAAATAGCTGAGCAGAATTCAATAAAAAGTGGGTGTAAAAATGAAACTTGTGCGTGACTTGTGAAACTGTAAGTAAATTGTGATGTAAAAATGGGTAATCAGGCAGACTTGTATGTTTAATGAAAATGAATGGGCATGAACTTTGATTTTGATTAAGTAAAAATCGGTAATGGGCATGAAAATGAAACTGGGTGTGTCATTTTGTCTTGGATTTTAACTAAGTATGGCAACAGCTGAGACCAGCTTTGATTCAGATCGACTGAATTCTTCATGCTAGTTCTGACTAAGACTTGGAGGGCTCTGTCGGGCTAAGGCTTTAATTAACTCAGTCTGGCTGAGCTCTTCGTACTCAGTCTGGCTGAGGCCTTAGCTAACTCAGTCTGGCTGAGGCTTTTGTTAACTCAGTCTGGCTAAGTTCTTCGTGCTCAGTCTGGCTGAGGCTTTAGCTAACTCAGTCTGGCTGAGCTCTTCGTGCTCAGTCTAGCTGAGGCTTTTGTTAACTCAATTTGGCTGAGCTCTTCGTGTTCAATCTGGCTGAGGCTTTAGTTAACAAGTCGTTATTGAAACACTACACAGATAATGGAGATATAAAGTCATTGTCATTTAAAGCATAGCCCATTGATCACAAGTTTACACCATGTACGGAAAGGGCAAAAACGAACAAGTGTGCAGATTCTCAAAAAGAACATACAACAATCGATCAGTACAAAAATAGGAGATGCCATTTTACTGAAAATAACGCTTCAAGTGCTCGGCGTTCCATGGATGGGGGAGGTCTCTGCCTTCCATATCTTGAAGTTAGTAAGTGCCTGGGCGAGGTCTGGCCTTAACAACGTAAAGTCCTTCCCATTTGGCTGCTAGCTTGCCCTTGGCAGGATTATTGGTGGCAAGAGTTGCTTTGTGCAAGACTAGGTCCCCCACTGTGAACTCTCTCGGTCGGACTTGGCGGTTGTAGTGTGTTCTCATTTTCTGCTGATATGAGGCCCGTCTGACAGCAGTGGTCTCTCGGAGCTCTTTAATCAGGTCCAAGTTAGCCCGACGCAATTCTTCGGTTAGTTCTGGATTTAGGTACAAAACCCTCAGGGTCAACAGGTTGATTTCCACTAGGATGACCACCTCAACGCCGTATGTTAAGCGAAAGGGTTTCTTCCCAGTAGGGGTTTGGGCGGTAGTTCGATAAGCCCAGAGTACGTTTGGTAGTTCCTCAGCCCAGAGTCCCTTAGCGGCTTCCAACTTAGTTTTGATGATCTTCAGGAGAGAGCGATTGGTGATTTCGACTTGCCTATTGGCTTGGGGATGACCTGGGGAAGAGAAACATGGATTAATGTGGAGCTCTGCACAAAATTTCCTGAACTTGGCATTGTCGAATTGTTTGCCGTTGTCTGAGACGATGGCCTGAGGGATTCCAAATCGGTATACGATCGACTGCCAGATGAATCTGGTTGTGTTCCATTTAGTGATTGTAGCGAGGGGTTCCGCTTCCACCCATTTAGTGAAGTAATCAATGACAACTACAACGAACTTGGTTTGGCCCCTACCAATGGGCAATAGACCAACTAAGTCGATGCCCCACTTGGTGAATGGGTAGGGATTGCAGAGTGTAATCAATTCTGTAGGTGGAGCATGGGGGATGTTGGCAAAGCGCTGGCATTTATCATACTTAAGCACAAATTCGGTGGCATCTTGGTTGAGAGTAGGCCAGAAGTAACTAATGTGAAGGATTTTATGGGCCAGTGACCTGGCACCTGAATGATTTCCGCATACGCCCTCGTGGACTTCCCTCATCACATAGGTCGCTTGAGCAGGGCTGAGACACCTGAGGTATGGGCGTGAAAATCTATGTTTGTATAGTAGGCCGCTGATGAGGATGTAATTGGACGATCGGGCTCTGACTTTGGCGGCCTGCTGTTTATCGTCTGGCAACTCCCCACTCGTAAAAAACAGAAGGATGTCTGCAGCCCATGGGTTAGGTTCGTTTTGGAGGAAGTGAACCTCCTACTGGTTTGGCGAAGTAGCCGGGTGGGCCAGGTATTCAAAGCAGACGCCATGGCTGAGGTCGGACTGGTCTGCCGAGGCTAATTGGGTCATTTCATCTGCCTTGGAGTTTTTCTGACCGAGGGATGTGTTTGATATGGAAAGTATTGAAAAGGTGAACAAGAGGGAGTGCAACATCCTTGTAGGCTCGTATCGTGTCTTCCTTCGTGTCGAATTCCCCCGTAATCTGCCCGACGATCAATTGGGAATCACTGAACACTTGGATATGGCTTACACCAATGTCTCTGGCTAGGCGAAGACCTGCTATCAAGGCCTCATATTCGGCTTCATTATTGCTTGCGTCGAACAGGAAACAGAGGGCACACTTGAAATAACATCCCTCGGGAACGGTGAGGATGAGACCAGCCCACTACCTTCTTTGCGGGATGACCCATCGACATTAAGGGTCCAGGAGTGGGGGTCTTCTGCCTCAGTGTTGAATTGCCTTGGCGGAGGGGGTGTGGTTGGAGTGGGATTGGTGAATTCCAAGAGAAAATCGGCGATAGCCTGTCCTTTGATTGCTGTTCGAGGTCGGTAAGAGATTTTAAATTGGCTGAGCTCGACAGACCATTGCATAAGTCTGCCGGATAGCTCTGGCTGTTGCATTACCTTCTTCAAAGGTTGATCAGTGAGAACTACTATGGAGTGAGCTTGGAAGTAAGGTCGGAGTCGTCTTGAGGCTATGACCAAGGCAAGGGCCATTTTTTCCAGGAGAGGGTAGTTCTGTTCTGCCCTCCTGAGAGCTCGGCTAATGTAATAAACCGGACACTGTACTGAGCTGTCCTCCCTGATGAGGGCCGCACTGATTGTGATGTTTGATACGGCTAAGTAAGAGAAAGAGGGTCTTGCTTGAGAGCGCCTGAGAGAGTAGGGGGGGTTGGCCATGCACTGTTTCAATTGTTGAAAGGCCTCTTCGGATTCGGTAGTCCACTCAAAGGCTTGTCGATGGACTTTGAAAAAGGGAAGGCACTTGTCTGTCGCATGGGAAATAAAATGGTTGAGGGCGGCGACTCTGCCGGTAAGTCGTTGAACCTCTTTGACCATTCTGGGGGACTGCATTTCTATCAGGGCCTTGATTTTTTCGGGGTTGGCCTCGATACCCCGCTGACTGACCATATAACCCAAGAATTTCCCAGATCCTACACCGAAGGCGCACTTCTCCGGATTCAGCTTCATTTAGTACTTGCGTAGGGTTTCGAAGGTCTCTCGCAAATCTGTCAGATGATCAGAGGAGAGTTTGCTCTTGACAAACATGCCATCGACGTAGACTTCCATGTTCCGACCTATCTGGTGGTGAAAGACGGCATTGACGAACCGTTGGTAAGTTGCTCTAGCATTTTTCAATCTGAATGGCATAACACGATAGTGCTAAGTTCCTCTGTCTATGATGAAGGAGGTGTGTTCCTGGTCGGCCGGGTGCATCAGAATTTGATTGTAGCCGAAGAAGGCGTTCATGAAACTGAGCATCTGATGTCCGGTAGTGGCGTCGACGAGCAGATCTATGTGGGGGAGGGGATAACTATCTTTGGGGCAAGCTCGATTAAGGTCGGAGTAGTCGACGCAGAGTCACCATTTACCGTTGTTTTTACGGACCAGGACCACATTTGACATCCATCTGGGGTAGTCTACATTCTTGACAAACCATGCCTCCAGTAGTTTGTCTACCTCAGAAGCAATAAGGGCATTGCGTTCTGAGTGAAAGACACGCTGCTTCTGGCGGAAAGGTCGGAAATGGGGCTCAATGCTGAGACGATGAGTGATGAAGGAGGGATCGATACCCGGCATGTCAGAATGGGTCTAGGCAAATACATCATTGTGCTCGGTTAGGAGGGCTGTAAGGTCGGCCTTGGCTTAGAAGGATAGTTGGCTGCCAATCTTGGCTATTTTTGTTGGGTTGGTAGGGTCGATGGGGACTTCAACAAGTTCTTTCATTGGTTTCCCTCTGACTAACTCGTCTTCGTCTTTGATGTCGAGTCCTTCGATGATCATAGCCTCCTTCAGCTTGATCTCTTTGAGTGAAGTGACGTAGCATTCTCTGGCCGCCGTTTGCTCTCCTCTCACGGTGCCGACCCCGAGGTCGGTAGGAAACTTCATGGGCAGATGGTATGTGGATGTGACTGCTTGAAAAGCGTTAAGGGCTGTGCGGCCGAGGATGATGTTATAAGTAGATGGACAGTTGACGACAAAGAAAGTGAGGAGCTTGGTGGTCTACCGTAGATACTCTCCGACGGTGATGGTAAGATCGATGGAGCCTATGGAAGTCACCCAATCCCTCGTGAAGCCAACCAGTGGGGTTTGGAGAGGGGACAATCTTTCTTCCCCGACCTTGAGCTGGCGATAGGCGTTCAGGAAGATGATGTCTGAAGAGCTGCCGTTGTCGACAAGGACTCGTCTGACTTTGTAATTGGACAGGAGAGCAGAGATGATGAGGGGGTCGTCATGAGGGTAATGGATTCCTGTGCAGTAGGCCTCCGTAAAGGTGATGGGTTCCATCCACTATTTGGGGTGTTTGAAGGGGCGATCTAATGTCGCGACTTCTTTGTCGGAGCCCTGTCTGATTTTTCTGAGTTTGACTCGTTAGGCTGAATGGGATGGTCCTCCGCATGCAAGTCCGCCAGCAATGACTCTGATCTCTCTAACCGGGGAAGCAGGGTTGCCTTGTGCTCGGGGTTGTGGTGGGGGCCGATCATTGCCTTGGTTAGGTTGTGCGGGTTGTCGGGGAGGGGTGTGTCGGTGGTTGCCCCTAGTAGGTTCGGTCCTTGGCCGTTGCTGGGGACTGGCTGCTGTGAACCGACTGAGGCGCCCCTGGCATATAAAGCTCTCTACCTGGTCTTTAAGATTAACACATTCCTCGGTATTGTGGCCATGGTCCTGATGGAAACGACAGTATTTGGATTTATCTCGCCGGTTGGATGAAGACGGTGAGGGTTGCGGTCATTTCAAGTTATAATCTTGTTGGATCTGGTTCAAGACTTGTTCTATGGGGGAATTGAGGGGAGTGTACCATTCGAACCGACCAGGCGGTCAGCTAGGTGCCGATCGGTCAGCTCGAGCAGTTCGGTCGGTATACTGAGGTGCTTCCTGTGTGTATTGGGTGGTTCTGGTTTCAGGTTCCTTTCTCTTCTCTCTGAGGGTTGGGTTTTTGGTTGTAGTATCTTGGTGGGCGGCCAAAGAATCTTCGGCGTTCATATATTTTTGGGCTTTGGAAAGGAGAGTTGCCATGGAGGTTGGAGGGTTTTTGGAGAGGGAGAAAAGGAAGTCGGATGATCGTAAACCAGCCATGAAAACTGTGAAAATGACCTTGTCGTCGTTTTCCGCCACCTGCAAGGCTTCGGTGTTGAAACGGGTGACGAAGCTACGTAGCGACTCCCCCTCTGTCTGATAGATATTGAGGAGCTGAGTCGCCGGACGTCGCTGGCGTTGGGCACCAATGAAATGGCTAAGAAAGGAATCACTTAGGTGTTGGAAAGTAGAGACAGAGTCCGTCGGCAACTGACTAAACCACAGTCGGGCCGACCCCTTAAGCGTTACGGGGAAAGCCCGACACATGATCTCATCAGGGAATGCATGGAGGATCATTAGGGTCCTGTAAGTCTCCAAGTGGTCGACTGGGTCTGTTGTGCTGCTGAAAGAGTCGATCGAGGGCATTTTGAACTTAGGAGGTAGGGGTTTGTCCCTGATGGAGGCGACAAACGGTGAATTGGCTGTTGTGGAGGGTTTATTCTGCATGTTCTGCACGACTCCTTGAAGCTGGAGTTTCATGGCTCGGAGTTCCGCATCCCAGATAGGAATGTTGTCACCACGAGAATGTAATGGAGACTGGACACTACTGGCCTCTCCCTCGGGAGCAAGTGCTTGGGCTGATGGATGTAGACCCTGAGGTGGCGGGTTCATGTCTTGGGGTGGAGGTCGCAAGCCTTCCAAGTTGGAGAGGTGAGCTTGCTGGAAGGGGTGGCTCGGGGTTCGTTCTCAGTTAGGTGGGGTATCTTGTGGTGGTGGAGGAGGCACGGGGAGGTATCGTTGAAGCAAAGCATTGATCAAGGTTTGGTTTTGTTCGGCTAAGCGGTTGATGCTGTTGGTGAGTTCTGTGAAATACTGATGTGGGTTGTTTGGGTTAGAAGGATCGGCTTGGGGGTCGGCAACGTTGTGTTGAGAAGCCATGGATCTCATTGTGGCCATCTACCCTGGCGGGTGGCAAGAAGGAATTATCAGGAACGGGTCTCTGGCGACAATGAGCACAATTGTCATGCAGAGTGAAAGTTTTCCACAGACGGCGCCAACTGATGATACTGTTAGTCCTTGATGGATGAGTCGGGTTAATCCACGCCCCCCACACCGTTGTCCGGTCGCTAAGCTCACTGAGGTACCTGCATAAAAGTCCAATGGGGAACGGGAGTCCTCCAGCAAACCCTCCGACGAGCAAGTTAGAAGAGAGAAATTAATGGAATGTAGAGATAGGGTGATGGTAAGGAACATAACTTTCTTTTTGCCTTAGAAACCTGCTTATATCCTTTGTTCATCATTTTTTTGTCCACTCCGACATGTCATGTTGGCCGAAAGTCTATGCTCTAGCTTGCCTTGTTCATGCTAAGGCTGTTCTGTTCCGACGTGAAGGGGTTTTCGCATTAAATGCTGCAGGGGACCTCATTAATGGTTGATGTGTGGTGCAATAACTCTGCAAGATCTTTGTCTGCTTACGTGGCTAGTTCCTATCTTGACAAGTGTTTAGGCGTTATTGGTTCTTAGTGTAACGTTGAGTTCTAGTACTGTTAGGCCTTGGTGTTTGGATCGTATATTGGGCTCTAAGTGGTGGGCCAATAACCCCTATGGGCCCACCTATGTCATATATGATGGTTGCGGGTGCGACATATGCCTTCACGGCCGCTATATTCTGTTCACGAGCATAGGTACAAAAGTACTAGGAGTGGCAGACTCGATTCGCAAGCGCTTATATTCTATTCACGAGCACAGGTACAAAAGTACTAGGAGTCGCGGACGCAAGAAGATACATCGCGAGCGCGACATGAATATTCGCAGGCACGATGAAGCATGCGTGCTCAGTTGTTTTTTCAGACTTTTTGTTGTTGTTTTCTTCCACCATTTCGACCCATGTTCTGACAACAATATTCAACAAGCTCAGCCTACTTTTAGGCTGAAAAATGTTGTCTTTCCACATGCTTAATTGCCAACACTGATCAAACAAAATCTTTAGCTCATTCCATGTCAACTCATAGAGTCAATCTCAATCAGCCACTTCTAGCATTCCAAAGTCTTTCTTTCCAAATCTGAAAATTCATCAACATTATTTTCATATTTTGGCAATCTTGAGCGTCCAAAAAATCTGCCACTTCTGTTTTTGAAACTTACAACCATCATACCAATTTACAAGACCAAGAAGATAATGTTCAAGAAATGAAAATTCATCAAATAAACTAAGGAATAAAAATCTTTTGAAATGGAATTGCCAAACCATAATAAAATCACATTAAGATTAAAAATCTTAACAATGAATTTTGAAAACTTTGTTTGGTTATGAGTTTTGAAAAATTATAAATTTTTTTTATTCAAATCATGATTTGAAAATTTAACCAAACGCTACCAAAGATTGGAACACTTTCATTTGCACCACCCCAATACTTCGAATTTATCACATATCTTTGCTTGAATGTGGCATAACTTTGAGGATTGTAGTTGAAGTAATCAAGTGTTTGGTTGAAAAAGTAGGTTTCAAAGTCTTTCCAAACAAACGCTGAAATGGTGTCGGAAGGGTCTCTAACTCTAAGGAACGTTTGGCGGTGTACACTAATGCTGTGTTTGGTTGGGGGATTTGAGGAGGGATTTGGAAAGGGAAATGGAAAAGGTAGGTGAAATAAGAATAAAATATGCCTAAATTTCACATAGTTTCACACACCTTTTCCCTTTCCCTTTCCAAATCCCTCCTCAAATCCTCCAACCAAACACAACATAAGTCTCAGAATACTACGTGGTATTGCAGAAACAGTGGTTAAGAAAATTAGAAGAGACAAAGGAAGCCGTTATGATGAAAAAACGATTAACTTCATGTGAAAGAACTAGAAAAATTATGTGAGAAAGTTTATGTTTGAGCCTCAAAGTTTGTTTGAATGGTGCAATTGTTATATTTTAACCCTAGACTCTACATGACGAGTATTTAAAACTAAAACTAGTGGAAAGTGACAAAAAAAAGCTTAATGAAATTGTTAGCATAAAAGAAAGATTCTATACTATTAGATGGAACATTCTTTGTTCCTTGGGCAAACCATCTTCTAGAGGTGACAATAAACAGAAATTCCTTGATAGAATTGCAAATCTTAGACTTGATAGAGATAATGTTAAATAGTAGGTAATGTTGTCTAATTTATATAGCATTGTTTCTTTTGCCTAGCTCTTGAGTTGGTGTATTATTGTTTTTTTCCTAGCCCTCTTGAGAGTTTTTTTAGGGGTAGGCAATGCTCTGTTTCGATGGCTTGCTCGGCCATTTTTCTTATTCTTGTGGGGGTATATCAAGCTTCATTGTAACATTTTCCTTTTTTGAAATATCTCACTTACCTAAAAAATGTATATATAGAAAAATGATATATATATATATATATATATAAGAAAAATGCTATTCAGTCTTGATTCACATTTTTAAACCCAATATTGTCATTGCAAGATTTGCAAATGGTCGAATGTATAAGTTTTATACTGGTAGTATGCCTTCAAATGTTTTAAAGGTAAACTATTAATAGGTCTTAATAATTGGATTTAATTCTTATCAAGTTTTATTGAAATTAAATCTTAATAAAATCGTTGCTAAAAATAAATTTTTGTGATCATTTTTTGCATATCGCTAAAAATTAACAATTAGTGACTTTTTTTTGTCACGGTTTTTATAAATTGTCTCTAAAACTTACAGTTAGTGACTTTTTTGCTAGTGATGAATTTTTCAAACTGTCACTGAAAACTGAAAATTAGTAATATTTTTTTGTGATGATTTTTTTAAATTGTCGCTAAAACTTATAATTAGTGATATTTTTATGACAAAATTTTCAAACTGTCGCTGAAATTTAACAATTAGAAACGTTTTTTAATAGTTTTTGATGAAAAACAATATTGATTCTCACAAGATTTATTAAACAATAAGTTCACTTATTAAGACTTACACATAAGTTTTCATCTTTTAAATCCATGAGGCCCGAGTCATAATAAAAAAATAAAAAAATTAATTCGGTAAAATGTGGACTTCATACAAACACAAATTGCATTCATTTGATAAATTGTGGACACATTTAAAACAAGAGCATTGCCACTAACCCCTACATTTCTTCTTACAACCCCCACCTCATTCATTTTTTTTTTTTAATTCCAATTTTCTCCCAATCTAAAATTCCACTTCTACCCTCATTTCTAATTTTCTAAACCTAATTTTTCAAACTCTAACCTAACCCTAATCACCTCGGCAATACCACCATCTCCGAACACCTCTCACCGCCACAACCACCACATCTCTGACCACCCTTCATCACTACAACCTCTACCATCTCTGGCCACTCCTCACCATCACAACCACTTCGCAATCAGCCATCACCTCCATCGACAAGCACCCCTATCCCCTATTGCAGATATAAATCAAAGAGGAGAGATCAACCCATTTAGCACTGTGTTATCGAACTAAAAGGATTTGTTCAGCATTGTGTTTCTGAACATTCAAGATTCATTCAGCATTGTGTTGCCGAACATCTAGGATTTGTTCAGCATTGTGTTGCCGAACCCACTTCGCCTTCGTGACCTTTATATCTATTGTGAGAGAGAACAAGAGAGAGAGAGAGAGAGAGAGAGAGATGAAAACCTAAGGTTTTCAAAAGAAGATGAAGAAGAAAAGAGATAAGAGGGAGAAAGAATGCAAGAAATCACTCGTCATAGCCTATGATAGATGTTTTAATGGTGGCCATTGTTGATAGGTCTCTTCTCTTGCTCTGTTTCTTACTTATACTTGATTTGAATGCAAGAAAACAAAGAAAACAAAAATAGAATCCAGATTAGAGAGAAGTGGAAGGGGTTAGAGTTAGGGTTTGGGTTTGGGTTTGGTTTGGTTTTGGATTAGGGCTATAGTTGGAATTTAAGGTGGGGGTTTAAAGAAAAAAAATGTAGGGGTTTCATTTTGCTGAGTGGGGGTTTAAAGAAGTGGGTAGGCCAAAGTAATTAAGTGGAGGTAAATATCAGTCCTCTTAAAACAAATGGAATATTACATTCTATGCCCTTTCTAAAAATAAAAGGGTAAATTATTTTTAGTCCTTACACTTTTAATTTTATGGCAATACGATTCTTTCGTTACTTACCGTTAGAATCTGGAATAAAAAAAGACCATATGTAAAATTAGAGGTCCAAATACTTTGTTTTGAATTTCACTTTGGTCACTCTAACTTTGCACCTTTTTTTTTTTCCCCCCAAAATTTTAGCAACTCATTATGAATGGACCACATTAAAACAAAAATGAAAGTGTAAGGGTCAAATTATCTACTATTATTTTAAAAGTGTGACCTGTCATGTTTTCCACTTTTTTAAAATTTCAATTTTACCCTCTCAAATTTATTATGTTTTCTAAAAGTCATGAAGAGTCCTATATAAACCAATTATCTCTTTATTTTTGGAGTTGAACACCCAAAAACGATATATCTGCTTCCAAGAGTCCTATATAAATATAAACAAACCATCTCCCTTCTTATCCAAAAAAAAAAAAAAATCGTCACCCTATTTTTTACATTGATGATGATTGAAGAACAAAAACATATATATATATATATATATAAATATTATTTCTTATTTTTTGTGTTTGCTTCTATACTGATATACATAATATTTACAATTCTCTATCATAAATCAAATCACTGTGAATAATTTTGGTTGAATTTTAAAGTTGTATGCATCCGTTAAAATCTAAACAGAGAAAAGCGCATATGTTTTTAAAATAGAGATTTTTGTTGCATCTCAAAAATTCGCTTGTTATCTTCGTACACCTTTTTTTTTTTTTTAGATTACATTTTCTGAACTGTAATATTGTACATGGTACTTTAATAATCAAGATATGATGTCAAAATTCTAAATAATAACCACTTTTGTCTGTTTTATTTTTTAAAATTTGTTTTTCAGTTTTTAATTTTTCATGTTTTGGTTGTTCATTTTTCATATTTTCTTAGTTTTGATAATTAAAGCTATTGAAATTTCTTGATATTTTATATTTAAATTATACTTTTACATGAATATCTACTATCTAACAATTTAAATAGAATTAAAAGGTAAAATATTGATAAAAATACTTATAAATTCGAACGTGTATTATTTTTTATTATTATATTTATTGTTGTTGTTGTTGTTGTTAATATTTTTTTTCCAAAAAGAATACACACCAAATTATTTTCTAAGTGTATTTAGATGAAGTGAATCTAAGTGAATCTAAATCTAAAGTAAAATTTAAAAATAAAAAAGTATTATTAAATTAAGTGAATCTAAAAAGAAAATAAATGGGTAATTAAAAAAAAAAACAGTGTCAAAGACAAATGAAAACCAAAAAATTCGAAACAAAAGTTTGAAAAAACAAACCAAACCAAGTACTATACAATTTTCTTTTTTTAAATATTTCTTCACTAATCTCTACTTTTACACAAATTATTCACAAATTTCTTTCAATTTTTATGTGAATTTAATAATCTAATAAAAAAATAGGGCATACACACAAAAATGTAACACCAAATATCTATATTATGACCAACTATTTAATTATGAATGATTATTTTCTTATTGTTACTTATATTATATTGCTGTAAAAAATTTCACATATTATTTTTATGATATCTTATATATGTCAGTGTCTACATATAAATATATATATATATATATATATATATGTAAATGTAAATTTATACATATTGTTGTATTCATACATTACCAATCCATAATGCTATATTACTATGATGTCCCAAATTTTTTGTAAAACAAATTAAGTATTTCAATCTAGAATTTCCACTTCTTTTGATCATTCTTACTACTTTGGAAACTTTATGAGTCTCACATTGTTGTATGTTCTTTCTTTGGAGTTATTCGAGTACATCCTAGTGTGTTCCAAGGTGTTGTTTTGCATTTGTGGGTGTCGGAGTGAATCTAGGATTAATGGGAGTGCATTAAGGTAGCTAATGTCTCTATTCTGAGTTAGGACCGCTCGAGCGATACTTTTGTTGCTTGAGCGGTAACGCTGTCCTTCCAGTATCTTGTTTTTCAATCTAAATTACTGGGAATGTGTATTCTTCGCTCGAGCAAAAATTTCATCGCTCGAGCGGTCTTTTGTAAGGAGGAGTGAGATTTTGGAAGTTGGTATTCTTTGCTTGAGCATAAGATTATTTAATCGAGCGTTCCAAATTTTGAATTTACCGTTCAAGTGTAGGGTTATTTTCTTGAGCGGTCCATCTGCAGTCTACTCCAAAAAATATGTCCTATCACTTAAAGTTGAGCCTTACACACTTCTCTTTTACTTTTCACTTCTCTCTCTCTCTCTCTCTCATCTCTATCTAGAAACCCTTCACACACTTCATTTATTTCCTTGATCTCTCCGCACCCTTTGAGATTTTGACCCAAGTGTCTTTATTAATATTGGAGAGCTCCTCAAAGGCTACATTGTGTGTGGTGGAGATTGGATTTCCACACCATTAATTTGGGGCCTTTTCTCATATTTCCTCTCCAAATATTGAGGTAGGAGTTTCTTTGAGTTATATATATGTTTGTGGCATGTTTAGCTTATTTTGCTATGATTTTAATGGAGGGTTTGAGGTTTGGAGTGATGTGTTTTGAAAAGTGTTTTAAAGATGTTTTATGTGTTTTGGTTCAAATTAAATTGTTTTATGAATTTATGAATCTCTTGGAAGTATATGGAAGGGTAATGTCTTGAAAATGAAGAGAAACCCTCTTTTGATTAAACCCCAAATTTTTTGGGAAAAATTGAGAGAAAACGAATTTTTGTAAGGCAATAATGAAATTGTGGAGATTTCTTTAAGAAATTGATGATATTACCTCATGTGATTATGTTATTATTGGAAAATCTTAGATAGCATGAATACGTATATGCTTGGACTATGAAATGAAAATGATTTTTGATTGTGAATATGAGATAGTATCATATATCACATTGACGTGGATTTCACTATAATTTGAGCAAATGTTGAGAATTATAGAATTTTACAATGAAACTTTATAATTACATTTCATTTAATTCATTTTGCACAAGTTTTGAATATCATTTATTATGGCTATACCTTGGGAATTGAATTATTGTTTGAGAAAATAATTGGAAACCTTGAAATGTTTTTGGGTAAATATTTGGTAAGTCCAAATAGGGATGTAAATAGTAATGTTTAAGTTGACCTAAGTATCCAGGGTGAAAGACCGAAAATACGCGCAGAGGACGTACCATTTGCCTTCCGGTTAGGAGTCGGTAAAGTGAGGGATTAGTAGTGGTTGTTATGCCTACTTACAGACTCTAACCTAGCTAGGAATTACCAAGGTCGTATTTACCACATCGTATTTAAATTTTGGAAACTATTGAGATAATGAATTGTCTTAAAAGATCATTGCATATGATTTTACAAAGGAATAAAATTTGTGATATTTGGAGTATGGCGTGGCATTGTGTTCAAGTAAATAAGACTGCTTAAACATTTATACTTTGTGAAGATATCTCTATGGGATTTTGTGCTCACCCCTAGTGGATTTGTCCAGGAAAAAATGTCGTGATTCCACCAGCTAAAGGCGGGGAACATGTTTTGAGAGCACGAGGCTCTTTTATATTTTGTTTTATATTTTGACAAGCCAAGGGCTTTAATTGAATAGGCTTTTTGAACCATCTTTTGTATAGCTGGGTTTAAGTCATGAAACTTCTAGCCTTTGGGCATTTATTTTATTTCATTTCTTTTGCATTTAATTAAATCATCACATATGCTATGGATTCACCTTTTAAGAAGTTTGAATATGTATCGCATGTAGACACCTTTTGTAAATCTCTCACAAGAATGAATACGAATATAGAGATTTGACCACTTGATTTGAGATTATTCTAATTAAATGATTTATCTTAATGTCTTTTATTTTAGGGCATTACAATTACCATTAAATAGTTTAATTTTCCAAATTGCATCGCTTTAGTAATATAGTTATATTTGATAGGAAAAAACTGCAGAATTGTGTATTATTCTCCTATCAACTTATGTTCAATACATATATATACATGTCTGTGTGTGTCAATTTCCGACCACACTGCCAACTTAGTACTCAACTGGAGAACACCGGCAGAATAGGTTAAGCCCGAACAACCTGCAACAGAAAGAAGAGATTTCGGCGGTGGCTCGTCCACCCGGGGGCACTCCGACGATCAAGTCAGTAAAATATCTCTCAAAGATAACCAATAGTGCTTAACTCACTATTCAGAGCATAAAAGACATACCTTAGACCCATGGGGGTGCCTCCTTTTTATAGCCAACACAATCATAGTCCCAAATAGAAGCCTAGCTCTAATGGACTTAGGATTACTGCTAATCTTGGACTCCCAGTAGGATTAGGATAAACTCTCTAAGAGTCTCATCTTTACCCAAACTGTAGTCTTCTCCCATTCTAGGACTCTTGTCCCTCATCCGCTTATCTCGGAATTCGGTATCCTCGTAGATAACCTCGGCCTAGCCGAGATGATCTCGGCGTCATGACCAGGACACGTGGCACCTCGGCCGACACTTCGGTGTCACCTCGGCCACGTGTTTTCATTCAAAAATTATGTCCCCACAACTGCCTCCTAGGTTCTATTACCTCGGCATCCTGAGGTGATGGAACCTATATCATTCATTCCTTTAATCATGGCCCCAGTTTAATTTCAACTTGTAAATTTTTAAAATTTCAACAAGTGTTAAACATGTCCTCGGTTTAACTTCAACTTGTAAACTTTTCACAAGTTTCAACAAGTTTTAAACATCATCTTAGTTTAACTTCAACTTGTAAACTTTTCTCAAGTTTCAACAAGTGTTAAACATGACATCGGTTTAATTTCAACTTGTAAATTTTTTAAAATTTCAACAAGTGTTAAACATCATCTCGGTTTAACTTCAACTTGTAAACTTTTCACAAGTTTCAACAAGTGTTAAACATCATCTCGGTTTAACTTCAACTTGTAAACTTTTCTCAAGTTTCAACAAGTGTTAAACATCATCTCAGTTTAACTTCAACTTGTAAACTTTTCACAAGTTTCAACAAGTGTTAAAACCATTTTTCTTCTCTTGTTTGGACATCTTTGTCCCCGGCGTGTCCTCCTCGACTCTGGCATACTTTTCTATCCTGGCCATCAGCTCCTCCATGCTTTTCGGCAATGTCTTTGCCAGTGATTTTCGAAGAAGGCAGTCATCCTTCAAGCCGTTTTTAAACGGCACGACCGACACCTCTTGATTGCATCCTGGTATTCGGTTGAATACCTCATAATATCTTTTGGCATAGGTCCTAAGACTTTCATCATCGCCGATCTTCAGGGCCATTAGGGCGTCTACTATCAATGGCTGTAGCTTGTTTGTCACGAACTTGGCCACAAACATCTCGGGCAGGCCTTCCCAGGTTTTCACAGTTCCCTTCGGCAACTTGTGAAACCAGTCCGATGCAATTTCTTCGAAGATGAGGGGAACACCTTGCAGAGCAACGGCTCGTTCCCGGTGTACAACGCCATCGAGTTCAGGTACAAATCGACGTGAAGGTTGGGGTTCAACTTACTGTCGTAGATCTGGAATCTCGGCATGCTAAACCTCTTCGGGGCGTTGAATTTGTCCAATTCTACCGAGAACGGCGTTCTCGGCTTGACCGGGGAGGTTACCTCGGCATCTTGTTGCTTCCTCTGTAGGTGATCCCCCAGATCCTCTTTGGTCCGTCCAGGAGCTCGGCTATCTCTTGACTTCAGCCTTTTCGCTGCACTACTCCCAGTTTCATTATGGGTCCTTTTGGACTTCCCTCCATTGGTTGCGTCGAAGCAGAACTCCTGCCTTTGAACATGCCGATGTTCTTTGGGGTCGGCTTCCTTGGTGCGATGCGTCCTCCTCGATTCTTCCCTTCTTGACTCTCCTCGCCCGACCTCCCGTGAAGGCCGATGAGAATGCCCTTTTGCCCTGTCGTGCTGAGGGACTGCAGGAACTGTGTTCTGCCCCCCTTTCTGGGCATCTTTCTTGGCCACTGGAATCGGCGTATCTTGTAAAGGGAACGGGGACTGCATGACGTTGTTCTGTATCATGAAATTGACGACCGTTTGCAAGTCCACCAATTTGTCCGCCATTCCCTTTATCTCGTCGTCCCTCCGCAGGCATCTATCTTTCCATACCTGGAGGTCGTCCTCGTTATAATACCCACTCCGGTCCGATTTATTCGATACGCTGCCCTCCTGGCCGACGTCATTTCATCCGTGATTCTTATCACGAGTCTTTTCGTTGTAGTTGTCTTCTTCGACGTCAAGGTCTACATGTTTCCCACTTCCAGTAGGGATGTCGTTCCGAACTTTCTCTTTCTGTCCGTTGCTGGCTATCTATTCTTCTTTCTTTCCCACAGACGGCGCCAAATTATGTGTGTCAATTTCCGACCACACTGCCAACTTAGTACTTAACTGGAGAACACCGGCAGAATAGGTTAAGCCCGAACAACCTGCAACAAAAAGAAGAGATTCCGGCGGTGGCTCGTCCACCCGGGGGCACTCCGACGATCAAGTCAGTAAAATATCTCTCAAAGATAACCAATAGTGCTTAACTCACTATTCAGAGCATAAAAGACATACCTTAGACCCATGTGGGTGCCTCCCTTTTATAGCCAACACAATCCTAGTCCCAAATAGAAGCCTAGCTCTAATGGACTTAGGATTACTGCTAATCTTGGACTCCCAGTAGGATTAGGATAAACTCTCTAAGAGTCTCATCTTTACCCAAACTGTAGTCTTCTCCCATTCTAGGACTTTTGTCCCTCATCCGCTTATCTCGGAATCCGGTATCCTCGCAGATAACCTTGGCCTAGCCGAGATGATCTCGGCGTCATGACCAGGACACATGGCACCTCGGCTGACACTTTGGTGTCACCTCGGCCACGTGTTGTCATTCAAAAATTATGTCCCCACAATGTCATACAAACAAGTATCCATAACAAACACTTTCAATAACAGATTAAGACTTTGCAAAACACCTCTATCAAGACAATAATTGTACTTTTTTTCCCTTCATAGAAAAATCACATTATTGAAGGTAAATGGATTTTAAAATTTATAACAATATGATATCGCCTCAAACTCTTACTCATCCAAACATTTTTATTACAATGAGTTATAATGGTTAGTAAGAACAAAAACAAGAAGATGGTAAAACAAAAACTATAGAAGATCTATTACAGCGTGCTCTCGAAGAAAAGTTAAATGAGCTGCAGCAGGAATTGTTCTATCTGTTGTGAAGTTCAAGAAGAAATAGTACACCTCATGCACATATTTTAGTCAAATTATAAGGAAAAAAAAAATCAAATGATGCCCAAACATTATCTTAGCACTCAATGATGCAGAAAGTAAGTACATCAAATAAAAAGTTTTGATCAATTTTTGTCATATGCTAATTTCTAACAGATGACATAATAAATTATGTAACTTGATAGTTTCATAAAAGTGACCCTGCAAACACTTCTAAGTATGAATCTATAAATATCGTGAAAATAATTATGAAATTCACTACAACAAAATGGTTCTTTAATGACAAAATCACTTCGTCTCTAATAGTGAAATTTTCATCACCAAATTGATCTACGACAAAATAATTTCGTCACCATGTTTGTCGTCTATTGGTTGTCGCTAAAAGTACTTGGTGACGAAATTTTATTTTGTCACCTGTTATTGGTATTTGGTGACGAAACATTTTATCTCTCAATGTTAAATATTTTGTCACTTATAATATCCATTTCGTCACTAGAATTAAATAAATTTTTATTCTATTTGTTTTGGGTGACAAAATATTTTGTCATTAAAAAGAGTGATAGAATTTTTAGTGATGAAAATATTCGTCACCAAAAGATGCAAAAAGAAAAGACCCTTCAGTGAACGAAAATTTTGCCAACAAATATTTTAATTTAGTGACGAAATATTGAACATGTGTGACGAAATTATTTGTTAGGATTAGAAAATTTTAGTGACAATTTTTTTTCATCGCCAGCAATAAATAAATTTTAAAAATTGTGTTGGGGGGAGGGGTATTTGCAATTTATATATTTTTTTTCAATAAGCAATTCCTATGCATTTTAATAATCTATTAAATAAAATATCTAATACAAATCAATATAAAATTAAAATATTCATTTTCATAAAACAACACAAGCAAAATACATGTCTCATGGTATCAATAAATTAATATATTACATCCAAACTATAACATCTATTCTAGTAAAATAAAAAACTATGACAACACAATTGTCACGCCCTACTTTTTATTATTCGGATTTCCATTACCAAAGCCATTATTATAAATTCAATTTCAAAGATGGCATACAGTAGCTCATTATATTTACAAGGAATACCTAAATAAGAATTCTCTCATTCGAATATAAAATGAATGCAACATGAATAAGTAATGAAATAATTTGCCCGCAGGCTTACATCATTTAATCCAAGAGGAAGGATTTAACCCTTTTATATCAATGGCATTCCGCCTACACATAAAAGGCCTCGTGGCCACAAATAAGGAAGATCCCTGACCTTGAAGCACTTTTCTATGTTCACCTGAAAAAGATTAGCAACGTAGGATGAACATATAGTCCAGTAGGGATCTCAACATGATCCTCAACAAAAATTACTTACAGATAGCTATGATCATGAATGCTAATCTCATACCATATAAATAATGTGACATTTGTAACCAAAGTATACATACATACGTACTTTTCTCAAAATCATTCAGTTTATTCAACAACACCAAGGTTCGCTTTTACTGCCATTTTCATTTTAACAATTATTACACGATAACCGCATTTTTCATTTGTAACAAAATACCACATAATACCCGCTTTATTTTTGGAAACACGTTCACCAAATCCGATTCCTTCACATTATTTATAACCCAACACATAACCAAAGCCCGTCCCCGCACGTTCATCGCATTCTCAATGTTTAAGCTCAAGTTAAAAGAGATACTTTTAATAACTGATTTATGGTAGGGAAAATCCCTCAACCACTCTCTAACACCTTCGAATATACATAAACATATCTACTCAACATATAAGACATTACAATCTTACTGAATCATAATCATCATAACACATGACACACAAAATCAAATGAGACAACAATGATAAATAATCTCTGCTCTACTTGCCAGAAGCACAGTAAGCCAATGATACATCTTTCCACAATGAAATGCCAATTTACTAGACACTAGCTGAAGGGAATGGTACCTCTGCTAATTTTCCAGGCGCTAGCTGAAAGGGAATGGTACTTCTCATTCTTAGCGCAATACGCGTTACCAACCATCACAACATGATAAGGTACAACCAACAAGTGTAATGCAGACACACAACTAATCAACACAACAATGTCATCCTCCACCAATGACCAAGGACAAAACCTCTAAGTAAAAAGTATTCAACTTACATATTAATAACAGTAATTCTCATGAAACTTTTGATCCAATTACAACAATAATGAAATTGAATATTTGTGATTCAATCCCAAGTTAATTTCCGAAACTCACACGATGTTAGTATTTCATTCTTCCATTTCAAAATCAATTATCTCATTCTTCCACATTAACATTCTCCACCCTGTGCCTCAATCCATTTATTTCAGTTCACAAAGAAATGACCAACTCAATTTCGTTTATTTTAAATAGGGATTCCAATCATGGGTAACAAAGTTATAATTTGCTCAATTTCTATTTAACAATAGTGTAACCCAATAATATTCTAATCTCATGGTTAATTCTCTTTTTATCGATTTACATATTACCAATTCGCTACAATCAACTTTGAACAACACAACGCCAAGTAAATGTTAAATTTCATGAGGTTCGATTAATCACAAGTAAATCAAAAATTCATCACTTAACTCCCTAGGTTCTGTAACGCCCCACTTTTTATTACTCGGAACCATTACTAGATTCATTAATTTAATTCAAATTTAGGGATAACATGCGGAGAACTCTTTACGTCAATGAGTAAGAATAAATAAAGATTCTCTCAACCAAATGCAAATTAAATGCAACATGAGCATAACTAAATAAATTGCCGTAGGCTTACATCTTTAAAAGTAAAAGAAAGGGTTTAACCCTTTTTCATCAATGGCATTCCGCCCACAAATAAAAGGCCCGTAGCCAATAGGTAAAGAAGATCCATGACCTTGAAACACTTCTCGATGTTCACCTAAAAAAGGATTAGCAACGTGGGATGGACATAAAGTCCAGTAGGGATCTCGACATGATCCTAAACAATAGCAACTTATAGATAGCTATAATCATGAATGCTTAGTCTCATACTGTATAAATAATGTGACGGTTTATATAGAAATATACGTATATAAGAACTTTTCTCAAAGTCATTCATTTCATTCAATAACATAAGCAATTCACTTTTCTTTCTTCTTGTTACCTTTTTCCAAAATTCATATGACTATAACAAATTTCTGAAGAAAACCCATTTCACCAAGCCAATTACGTTTTTTCTCACTTTCCAGACTTATACCTGATTTGCCTTTTCAAACATGTTCACAAGTATTCAAAGTCTTTCACATTTTTCACAATCTCATCACAATACTTACATTCGTTTCCAACACATTCATAACTATACAAGTATGCCTTTAATACAAAAGGAAAACAAGAAGCAATCAATAACTATCTGCTTCAACAATTGAGGCAACACGGCCTTCCAGAACAATAACCATCATAACCCCTGATATACCCAGATACACTGAGACAATAATGATAAATAAATTCTGCTCTACCTGCCTTAAGCACGGTAAGCCAAGGATACACATTTCCACAATGAAATGCCAATTTACCAGACACCGGCTGGAAGGTAATTGTACCTCTGTCAAGTTCTCCAGGCGCTAGTTGGAAGGTACTGGTACCTCTCATTCTAAGAGTAGCCAATTCTCCAGGCACTAGCTAGAAGGTAATGGTACCTTTCATTCTCAGCGCAGTATACGTTACCAATCATCACAACATGACAAAGTAGAACCAACAAGTGTAATGCATACACACAAACTATTCAACACAACAATGCCATCCTCCACTGATGGCCAAGGACGAAACCTCTAAATGTATGTATTCAACAAATGTATTATAATAATCCAACTCTCATGAAATTTTAAATCCAACAACAACAATAGTAAAATAACTAAGTGTCACGACCCAAACCCGCCCCTATAGGTTCGGCACCGCAACCGGCCAGTAATCCGGGGATTACCTACGGCCTCTGAACGGATTAACAAAATATAAGGGGCTAGCGGAAGCAAATATAAAGTAAACAAGGTCCAATGAGCTGTGATGACGTACATGAGACAGAAAATTTTAAAACTTATTTATAAACACAAACATGCCAGTCAAAGTACCCCAATATGTATAGAATATTTACATAAATACGTTACAAAACACAAACATTGACTAGCACGAAGACAAAACTGCCATGGCATCGGGCTTCAGGCGGAACCTCCTAGGGAGGCACAACAGGTGGCTGACCAAAAACAACAATACAGAGGGCCATCAACTCTGGCCTGGGTCCTGTGCCGGCTCACCTACATATATATATAATAAACTGTGAGCGAAAGCCCAGTGAATAATAACAGAGTAAAGGGGTCAATGAATGAAGTCCATCACAGAGTTTATATCAGAAACACATTCATATCAGAAACAGAGTCTTATGCATGATCAGATTCAATTCAGATATAGGTTCACATACATGCTCATATTCGATTTCATATTCGTATACAGATTTTGCATAAGATCATATGTGGTACACCCATTAGCTATCAGATCAGGCAGGTCCGAAGACCACAACAGGCAGGTCCGAAAACCACAACAGGCAGGTCCTAAGACCACAACAAAGTTGGTACCAACGACCATAAAGGTCCATATCTTGCGCGCAAGTAGCCATGGTATTGTTACCCCCAGGCAAGGGCCATAGGCCACGGTATTGTTACCCCCGGGCGAGGGCCATCCGGACTAAGGGTGCCACAAATACTTTTCAGAAAACTGGACATTCATTCATTCATTTCCAACTTATCATAGTTTTTCAAGAACCAATCATTTCGTATTATAGTATACTGAAAATACATAACATTGAACATAACTTTACAAAGTTATTACTCACAGTGGGCGCTGATACAAGTAGACGAAGTCAAGAGGGTCAAACGAATTGCGGCACGCGACCTACATAACACATCACGGATACACACTTTGAAACACGCTCTCCAATTGTACAAAACTTACATCAACGATTCTAAGTGTGTACCTAACCCCTTACCCTTAGTATGGAGTCTTAAACATGGCCTAGGAATGCCTAGGATGGAATGAGGGTGCAAAATTGCCTTAGAAAACATTTTTCAAAAGTTGCTGAAAATAGGAGCCTCGCTCGAGCGAGCCTTCCTTCGCTCCTTCGCTCGAGCGAGCTTCCAAAATCAAAGGCTTCGCTCGAGCGAGAAATCCTTCGCTCGAGCGGTCTGTCGAAACAGTAAAAATACTGGATGCTGTGATTTTACGCGCGATGGTCGTTCGATGCTCGCTCGAGCGGAGCCCTGGACAAAGGTGCTCGCTCGAGCGAGGAATCCTTCGCTCGAGCGAGGAAGCCAAATCTGGGATTTCCAGATTTGCCTTCCAAGTTCGAACCAAGCATTCTTCAACCAAAAACTCAACCTCTTGGGCCCAAATTCTGGAAAAACACTTTAAACACATAGTATATCAAGTTTCAAAAGCCAATTTGTAAATTCAAGGGCCAAGAGTGAGTCAATTTGAGCATCATTTCCAAAAATCTTCAAGAACAAGATGTAATCCAACATGCATGAGTTCAAGTGCATTTCAAAGCTTCAAAACATGATCTAAAGCAAAGTTAAACTCAAAATTTTGATGAATTCATGGACTATAGTAAAAATATGCACATGCATGTAGAGATTTGATACAAAGCAACCTCATATGCCAAGAACATGTACATGCACGCATGTTATGGACTTCAATTCAACATGCTACACCCATTCCCAACTTTAAACTCTAATCTAACCAAGAATCATGCAAGAACTAGTTCATGTACATGAATTAGAGGATGAGTTCCTACCTTAAACCTTCAATTCACAATGTGCTAGCCCAAATTGTTGTTATCTCCCAATTTCTCCTAAGTTCCAAGCTTGTTCTTGAGCTAAGACCCAATTCCCTCAATTACCAAGCTAAAACTTGTTGAAATCAAACCCTCTCTTCTCCCAATTTCTCCCCCACGTTTGGTCTCTCAAAGGAGATGAAAACAAATGTTTTTAAGGTAACCCCCCAGATGGTCATAGATAATGGCCCTCAATGGCATTATCGTAAATAAGCTAAGTTCATTATTAAAATGTTATTTAATCTGATTTAAACATTCCAAATCGAATTTTAATTGAATCTACCATAAAATCACATAAAGTCTAACTAGTCCAAAACACTAATCAATTTCGGAATCAGGCGCCGATAAGGCTTCCAATTTACAACTTAAAGTGTAAAACACGAATAGATATTCCGACACCGCACAGATAAAGACACATAATTCATGCAATGCACATGCTAATGAATTCCAAATTTCCTCTTAATTATTATTAGGCATAACTAAACTCCAATTAGCGCTAATCAGGGTCGGGGTTATTACACTAAGGACTAAACCTCCAAATGTATGTATTCAACACACGTATTATAATAATCTACTCTTATAAGATTTTAAATCCAACAACAACAATAATAAAATAAAATAATCATAATCCAACCTCCAGTTAATTTCTGAAATTCACATATGATTTCATTCTTCCTTTTTCAAAAATCAATCCTCTTATTTTCCAAGTTAACATACTCCACTCTTTATCCCAATCCATTCTTTTCATTTCACAAAACTAATTCCATGGATATAAAAGCCATAACCCAACTCAATTTAATATGTTCAATCCAAAATAATTCCAATGCCATAGTTAATTCTTCCTTTTAGCTATTAACACATTTACACAACCCATAATAACACTTTACAAACATTATTCAACTTTACCCATTTTTAATTCACCAAGTCAAAACATTAAATTAGGGCTTTTTCTTCTTTCAACATAGACATGCTAGATTACTCCCCAATTAACTCAAATAACAATCAATTTAACAATCTCATTCCGAAATAACAAACCCTAGGTTCCCTTTCATGACTTTCAAAGAAATCTATAACGGATATGATTTTAATGCAATACAAATCTATCACATATCTATCTATAGATGAGGTATTGAAAAGGAACAAGGAAATCCCTGCCTCAAGATTCAAAACTCAAGATTTGAAGCTAAAGATGAAGACCCAACTTCAAATTCCAATGAAATTGCAAAACAATCGATAGAAGTCTTGATCTATGCTTGCTCTTCAAAATTCTTGAAATATTTTGGGTGAATCTTGGGTGAATAGAAGAGAAATCAAGAGTTTGGAAGGTTAGGGTTTCGTTTTGGAGCATGAGAGGAGAAGAGAGGAAGAAAAAATAAAGTTTTAGGGCCAAAAAATAACTTTATAATGTTTGTTAGTGATGTGGTCACTCGACTGAAGAAAGCTTGGCTCAAGCGTACAAAAGAAGCTCTCAGAATTTCTAAAACTCGCACAGTTTGCTCGAGCGAAGAAAAGCTCGCTTGAGCGAGCATGCTTCCAGCATAGAAACTCTAAATTCAAACAGGTATAACTCTCTCGTCTGGACTCCGTTTAGGGTCGTTCTTGTGTCCAAATTGAAGCCCTGGAAGTAAGCTTTCCAATGGTTCTAACCTTACATCAAGATTCAAAGTATGGAGAGAGAAAATGATGAAAGAGTGAAAACTACTCAATAACAATTATTCAAATTTGGAGTTTCTCATTCAATCTCATCCAACCACTATGGCAATACCTTAACCAAGGCTCAAATAACATTTAAGAAGGTTCTCAATCAAGGTAATCAAAGGGTCAAATATAGTTCCATTATAATAGGAAGCACAGAGTGCTACAGGTTCAAAACATGATTATTCCACAATTAAAACCCTTTTTATCCAATGAACATTATTATTAAAATTAGGGCTTCACCTCTTTCTAAACATAAACATGTTAGTCCACTTCCCAAAATACACCCTACAGCAATAGATATCCCAAATCTCAACCTCACATAACCAATCTTAGATCCCCATTCATGATTTTAAAAAAATTCCATAACAACATGGTTTTTATGCAATAGAATATGCCACATGTTTATCTATAAGAGAAATATTGAAAAAGATCAAAGAAATCCCTACCTCAAGAGAGAAAAGGAGAAAAGATCAAAAATCAACTCCGCGGGAATTCGATCTCCACTGGTTAAGATCAAGCCCTCAATACGCTTATCATTTTGGTATAAGGAACTAGCACCAAAATCCCAATGGATTCTTGGGATCAAAAGAAAATGCAAAGCTTTGGAGAGTTTGGGTAGAGAGAGATGAGAGAAAAAGAGAGAAAGATGATATAGAGAAACCAAATCAGAAAAATGAAAGAAAAAGAGCAAAAGACCAATACATAGCTGTAAAGCATGAAAAACGAGATAGAAAACGCGCATGGCCGCACGTGCGGTGCCCTTTCCCACACATGCGGAGCGGCCTCCCGCACATGCGGCTCCCACCCCCGCACATGCAGTCTCCCCTGCACCACCACTCACGCACCTGCCTTTTAGGCAATGTGCACACAACCCTCTCCCTTGCTTCTCGTACGTGCGGCCTGGCCTCCCACACGTGCGGCCCTGGCCCCCAGCCTGGAAAAACTTCAGATTCTCACTCGACACTCTAGAGTCGACCTCGCACCCTCCGAAACGAATGAAAACTCAGAATCGAGACAACTACAACAAAAAATATTTTAAGAAAGAATTTTCAACAACAACTTACTCGGCATCTTAGCAAAGATAATTCTATCATAACTCAAGAGTACAAAGCAAAATACGCACCAGTCATCACAACAATCAAAATAACTTATGCATTTAAATAACCTGTTTAATATAATATCCATTACAGATCATTACAAAAACCTATTCATTTGCATAAAGCAACAACATAGTCAAAATATATGTTTGATAGTGTCAACAAAAAGATAAGATCCATCACAATATAATCATAACCCATGATAACATAGTCAAAATACGTGTTTGGTAATATCAACAAAAAGTACAACTATACTGTGATGGATACGTGTCTGGTAATATCAACAAAAAGCTGTTGCTATGCAGGTTACCAAATTCGTTAATCTTCAATCTGTCATTTCAAAAAATAATAATAATAACAATAATAATAAATAAATAAATAACAAAAGGTTAAGGTAACCATTCAGTAAATACGTTAACATGCAACCTAGAAGAGAAAAAATGAAAATTTCAAACCAAAATCTACCGTGCTTGAGTTTTGCAACTTAGATTAGTCTCTCCCAAGGTATTCATGATGTTTCCCAGGCCTTTTAATTAGTCTAATTTGACTTTCATTAAGACCTAATTAATTATATTTAATTTTACCAACCTGAATCAGATTTTTTTATTCAAACTCCCAAAAGGTTTCAAACATCAAATTAAACTTATTTCTATCATCAATTTTAGATTCTCAAATCATTTAAGCCTTCAATTTCTGATCAGATTCAAAATTTCTGTCAATAAATTACATATTCAAATTATGCACCTCATAAGTGAATTTAATTCAGAATAATCACAATTCCCATTCCTCATAATTTAATTAACTCCAACTTGGACCCAATTAATCAAATCTTAATTTCACTATGCTGAATAGAAATTGAATCGAATATTTAATTAAACCCTCATATGGTCTAATACTTGAAATTAAACTGATTCAACTCATCGATTTCACCTTTTAAGCCATTTAGGCTTTCAATTTCTAATTCCAAAATAACTCTTTTATAAAATCATATATGAATCAAACCCAATAATGTTCATCAATTGCACAATTAAATCAGAATAATAACTAATTAAAATGCAGATCACCTTGATTAATTAAATGCAAAATATTATACATAGCGGGATCATCACACCAAAATAACACAAGTCTCAAATTATAAGGACTGCTAGTGTAATTCGCCCTAGATGTTAATCATTATATTTTCCATATTTTTTTCCCAAATTAAAATCATTCAAATTGTTCTTGGTGGCCGTGTGTGTGAAATGAAAGAGCAATAGATTATTTGGGTCAGGAGAATGGATTGGTGAGGAATAGATTTTCTCTTCAAGACACAAAACTACGTAGTTTTGTACATTGAAATATTTGGTGACAAAATATTTATCCTCACTAATAATATTTTTAATGGAGATGAAATTTTTTGTCACTAACTGGCGGCACAATTCCCCTCCAATGTTTTAATAGCAGGAAAAAATTTTGGAGACGAAAAAAATAAAAATAATGACGAAAAATAATTTCATCAGCTAATTTTTTATTATGTAGGTAGTTTAGTGATGAAATTTTATTTTTCTCTCTAAAAATGGTACATTTGGAGACGAAATATTATTTTCTTTACTAAAAGGTACATCTTTCGTGACAAAATTTATTTTCGTTATTAGTTTTCGTCTCCAAAGGCTCTTTTTGTTGCAGTGATTCCTATATCGATCGAAATACTAAGATACAATATCATTCAATTTTCTTAAAAATATCATGGGCGAATTACACTAATGGTCCCTATAGTTTGGGACTTGTGGCATTTTAGTCTTTGACTTTTTAATTTTGACACATTTGACCCTAAATTTTGAATTTTGTTCCAAATAAAGACAATTAAAGATGTCATTGCTCAATTTCAAGGGTAGAATAGTCAATTTGATAGAATATATATACTAATTTGAAAAAAATAAATGTCAAAAATATTTTTAAATTTTTAAAAAATATTTTTACCCATCAAAGATGAAATTATGTAAAATTGATAAATCTTTTACACATTTAGTTTTTTTTTACCAAATTAATTTTTGCTATGTGTTTGGATGGTGATCTAATGGGTGGTTGGTGTAGACGTCCCCGAACGCCGCGGGAGGGTGAGTCCTGTTCCGTTCATCTTGGGCTCACTACAGTTCAGGACTCAAATGTCACGGTTCTTAATCTGAACCAAAGAGTCCAAATCCGGCAAATCGTTTTGAGAAAACAGATTTTTGAAAGAAGTGCCAAACATGGACTGCTTTGCCAGATACAGAGTCGCCACCTAAATATTTTATTTTTGGGAAATTTAGGAAACCTTGACTCGTTGCCTAAGGCCACGCGTCCGTCATCACCAAAGTTGCCTCGGCTAGGGAACTTGGGTACGATTGGGGAAGGTCACTTCGTGAGCACCCCCGCTCGCCCGATCAAAGATCGGCCTCTACTAACCATGATATCTAGTTTTGAAAACATTATGTATTCTTATTCCGGTTATTAGCCTAGATTTACTATGTGATGCGCACAGCATACAAGTATAGACCGGGTCGCCTGAATTGGAACAAAACATTTCATGTTTGTTTTTGAAAGATGGTTTGCTACTCGCAAGCAGGCTTAAAATGCAGATTTTGCCACCCTCGGGTGGGCTTAGAAAAGATGGTTTTGCCACTATCTAGTGGGCTTAAAACTCACAGTCAATGCATTGTTCCAATCCAAATAACCCAACCTTCACCCACATGCATTCAGGCAGTTATATCACATAAGTAAATAGCCTCATGGTAAGCATGCTATCATGGCAGTCACTCACACGCATGTAAGGATGCTAAAGCATAAAAACTTACCGAGTACTCCAAGCCAAAACAGAAACTAATTAAAAATCATGCATGATCCTAACTATACAAAAATGCCTAATGCAACACATGCAGGAATGCAACTAAGATAGGCTCGGCTATTCTAAATAGGGCATATGGAATGCTACAGCTAACAAGTATTCAACTTGGAATTGAAATACAAATGCAATTAGTATGATGCGCCGAGCCCGGTGCATGCAAAACAGATGAATGAATGCAAACATGCTATCATACTGTATGCTAATTGAAACATGCCCTAATCTAACCATCATAAGCTGGTAAATAAAAGGGAGAAAGACGTGGGGTTGGAAGACATACATCACACTCACGCACACTTATTACAACATTGCCCTCACTCGGAGGGTCCCAATAAATAATATACAGTCCCGAATAAATAATTACAGTCCGAATAAATACATAATCCTAATTAATTAACAAATTAATCTAGGAAAATGGTAAACTAGCATGCAAGCTAGGGGACTGCCTCGACTCTGCTCCGGATGATGAATGATGCATGTTCGGGTTGTTTGGCGCAGAAATCCATTGCGACGCCCCGATTAGCCTTTGTTTACAATTGAGCCCGAAATATTGCGCAAAGTTCCAAGAGATTGCCGGTTTCTGATTTGCTGCAACAGAGAGCAGGAAAGGGGCATGGCAATGTATTTTCACATATGTATGCTTGACTACTCTTCGGGGAGTGTAGTCTTCGATCCTCGTGCCACCAATCACGCATCTCGATGCATGATGGCCGAAGAGTCGAATTGCATGACTCAATATGAAATGAATGCACATATAAACACAACAAGACCTAAACTCCATCATGGATAATCCGGAGTGTCGGTGACAGGGAATTGAGACACGTTCCGTCACTCAAAGTATGAAACGTCCCTCGTTTTCCGTGCTCGGGCTAACTCCTATCCCAAACACAATGCAATATGCATGACTTTATGAATGCAACTAATATACAACCTAGCATACACAATGCTATGGAATGGCATACACAATGCTCGATGTAACACGATATGCACGATGCTCTAACATGCAACCTAGCATACGCAATGCTATGAAATGAAATGGCATACGCAATGCATAATGGACTTACACCAACATAAGTGGACCTCAGCCGCACTCACATCAGTGGCCATTAAATGGAAATGAGACACTCGAGATGCGTGCACACGTGCACGCGAATCGAGGACCGACCCTAAGGCACGAATGCCACTCTACCAAAGTATGGCAAGGCATGGAATATGGCAAACAAACATGCGAATTTCAGCACTAAAATATGATGCTAAACAGCCCCGAAACATGGCAATATGGCACCCGATGCATGAGATGAATCCCGAAACTCAAAACCAGGCACATGTATTGACTTATAGCTATACAAAGCATGCATTATTTGATCATGAAGCATGAAGACGGAGTCAAGGCAGTCCCAAAACATGAACTTTCTTAGTTCAAAGCATGGCCAAAAGGTGCTAGCAAGATGGGCTAAAGTAGCATGCAATTTTGACTAGCAAACATGGTTTACATGGAAAGTATATGAAGCACATGGAATCTCATCAAACCAGCAAAAATCAGTGAACAAAACATGTGGAAATATAACTAAATAATCACTGAAATGCAGCCAACATGTGCAAAAATGAGGAGCTCCTTTAGAGGGCCATGCAAGTAGTTATTAGGCACATACAAGATAGACATGAAGCATGACCAAAAAAACTCTGGAAATCAAATATGGTAGTCCTAAAACTCACCAAATTGGGCCTGAAAAGTAGCTAAGAAGCATGCAAAGAGGGGTCCCTTTGGAAGGCCAAAATGACCACCAAACAAGTCAAGGTGAGAGGGGGTCACCCCCCTCTGATTTGGAGGCTCAAAACAGTGTTCCAGCCACTGAAAATCCACTGGATTTCAGTGGCTAGAAGGCCAAACAAAGCATGCAATTGAAGCTTAGGTGTAAGGCTCAAAACAAGGGACAATCAAGCATACAAGAAAGCATGTGACCTCAAATAAGAAAATTCCCTTGATAAAACATGAAGATGGTGTCAAAACAAGCCTTTTTCCAGTTTATAACAAGTCTAAAAAATGAACATAAATAGGGCTAATCTATCATGCAAAAATGGCCCTAAAAGAGAGAATAGAGACAAGGGACATCAGCTGGCCCCAAATGGCAAAGAGCCCTTCAAAAAAATTGAAGAGGGGCTCAAAACAAGGCACTTTATAGTTTACATCAAGTCTCAAAAATGAACAAAAGTGAGGCTAAATCAACATGCAAGAAAAAGGCCTAAAAGAGGGATAAAGAGACAAGTGGTAGCAGCTGACCTCAAACAGAGGAGAGCCCTTCAAAAAAGTTGAAGAGGGGCTCAAAACAAGAATTTCACAGTTTATGACCAAGTCCAAAACAGCTCACAAATAAGCCTAAAATATCATGCAAAAATAGGCATAAAAGAGAGTTTAAACACAAAGGGTGAGGAGGAGACCTCAAACAGAGAAAGATCCTTGATCAAACATGGAGATGAGCTCAAAATATGACTATTTACAGTTTAGGTAGGAGCCCAAAAATGCAAGCAACAAAGGCTAAGAAAGCATGCAAAATAGAACCAAAAGAGAGGGAAAAGAGACTTACCCTTGTAGCCTAAGTCTTCAACAGCTTTTGGTCCAAGAAATGGTGCTCCTAGCCTCTAGAAATAGCCTTCAAGTTGCTGGAATGGAGTGTGGAGGTGTGGTGCTATGGATTGGTGTAGAAATGGCCAAGAACCAAGGGTGTTTTGAGGGTTGGAATAGAGAGAGAGGGAGATTCAATGCAAGAGCTCCAAACCAGTTTTGTAAGCCCTGAAAATGAGTTGGGGGGGCTGGTTTTATAGAGGAGAGGAGTGGAGAAAAGGGGGGGAAAATCAAATTCAAATTTCCCCCCCAAAAGACCCCCCATCAGATACAGGATCTGGGAGGAAACAGAGGGTGCAGCTGTAAGGAACCAGGTGAGAGGGTCATGGCCGGCCAGGTTCAGAGGGTTCAGGTTGCCGGCCGGCCACTTCCCCTGGCCGGCCGACTAGGTTTAAAAGGGTCAAGCAAGAAAAGATGGCCAGCCACCCATATTGGTGGCCTCCCATGTGTGCACAACACAGCTATGTGGTCAAAACCCTAAAAATGTGAACCAGGAGAGAGAAAAACCAACTTTCTAGAGGGGTTCAAAAGGGTCAGGAACAATTGCTGGCCGGCCATGTCATATTGGTGGCCTCCCAGGTGTGTACAACACAAATATGTGGTTGAGGGCCAAAGAAAGTGGCCTAGGAATGGTCAACACCAGCTTTCTAGCGAGGAAAACGGGCGACAGAGAGCGATGAAGGAATAAAGCTGGCTTTTCGGAACAATTGCTGGCCTCCCACTCTTCTACAAGCTTCATAATAATGAAAATGAGGTCTCCACCAAAAATGAAACAAAACGGATGCAAAACGAAGGTTTGGGGGCCGAAGGTGTTCGACCACGAAGTTGGTCTCTCGGACCACAATGTCCCTCAAAAGGGAGGAAATAAGGTGTATGCCAAAAACCGGAGCAAACGGAGGTGGTCAAGCGGTCCCGAACCGAGGCACACGGCCGACGGCTCTGAAAAACCGGAAACCAGGCTCCAAACGGGAAAAATGGCCTACGACCATGAAACGTAACCTATGGCCACTGAGAGATGATCTACGAGACCTCTTCCTCCCTTCGGGAAGAGAAAACAAAGAAAACAGGGCCTGGTTCGCAAACCGAGGCAGAGCACAAAAGAGTCCGAAAGTCTGGAGGCAAGGCTCGCAGCCGAGACTTCGCAACCTCAGAACGAGCACAATATGCAACATCACCGGGCGCTCAGTTGGTGACGTCTGAGTCTTAAGGTCGGTCAAAAATGGGGTGTCTACAGTTGGTTTTATTTTCATTAAATTAGTTTCTATTTTTTCGAAAGTCAATTATGACGACAACTTTGATATCATTATTAAAAAAATCTATTAAATAAAAAAATTCAAAACTAAAAATATTTTATATATTAAATGTATCGATTACACATTAAAAGCCTAACGACCATCTATTACATGATTATCATCCAAACACATCATAAAAATTAATTTGGTAAAATAAATAAATAAATAAATGTTTAAAAGATTTATCAATTTTACACAATTTTATCTTTGGTAGGTAGAAGTAATTTTTAAAAATTCAAAAATGCTTTTTGACATATATTTTTGTCAAATTAGTTTATATTGTCTCAAATTGACGACTTTGCCCTTGAAATTGAGCAATGGTATCTGCATCTTTAATTGTCTTTATTTGGAACAAGATTCAAAATTTAGGGTCAAATGTGTTACAATTGAAAAGTCGGGGATTAAAGTGACACGAGTCCCAAACTATAGGGACTGTTAGTGTAATTCACCCAAAAATTATTTTACATTTTCTACATAAATGAAAATTTACTAATGATTAATATTATATTTTTTATCATGCAAGATATTCATGGCACAGGAAACGAGACTCAACAAATTTTAATGTATAAAAATATATTATATATTAATATTAATGCATTCTCGCACCAATAATATGTAAATAATATGTAATAGTGGATTCAATGAATTTATATTATAAGATGAACTATTAAACAAAATTATGTAATTATGCAATTAATTTCATACCTTCAGTTGTATCACAGGTACAAATTATGAAAAATTGAAGTGGGAAGTTGATAAAAAAAGATTTGTATAACACTATATATTTAAAAAAATTACTTATTGTTTAAGTTAAGATTGTGATCTCAACAATCTAACTATAAATTAATGTTCATGTTTATAAAATTTCTCATGTATCATTTAAATTCTTCAGCTAAGTATGGATTCAGAAGTTTCACTCAAACTGGAGGGTCAGCGATGTAATTAAGCCAGAATAAAATTGTGTCTCTATCCATTCTATTCTAGACTATATATATAGAATAATGTAAGAAGATATACTAAATTAGTAAAATCTTCAAATATGTAAGTTAGTCTCTTTCATAATATGCCAATATTAAGAGGACGGCTTCATATGTTTCTAATATGGGAGCTTTTTTGATAAATCCACTTTCTAAGAGCTTTATTCCATCCAACCCATATTCTTTTTGACTTTTCCATTAGGTCCTATTTGAGATAAGAAGACCAAAATACCCTTTTCATCTACTTATGTTCCATTTAGTTCACATTATTTTCTTATGTTTCAATAAGTCCTATGGGTGACATAATTACCAAAATACCCCTAATGTGAATGTTCACACCGTCAATGTGAATGTTCATATCGTCAATGTATAGGGGCCTGGCCCATGTCGATCCTCGTGGGTGCTCGAAAAAATTCGAGTCGGGCCGGGGCGGCCCGGGCCCATTGACAATGTGAATATTTACATTGACATGTTAACATTCACAGTAATAGGAGTGTAAAATTGGCTCGCGTCTCGTGGCAGCGTGAAACCCGCCCGCGGCCCATGGGCGGCCCGGGGCGGGCCTGGTCTGGCCCGTTGATAATGTGAATATTCACATTGATAAGAGTATAAAATTGGCCCGCGGCCCATGGACGGCCAAAAGCTCGCCCGCAGCCCGGGACGGGCCCGGCCCGTTGACAATGTGAATATTCACATTGACATGTTAACATTCACATTGATGGGAGTGTAAAATTAGCCTGCACTTCGTGGCTGCCCGAAACCCACCCACAGCTCGTGGATGGCCCGGGGCGGGCCTGGCCCGGCATGTTGACAATGTGAATATTCACATTGACATGTTAACATTCACATTGATAAGAGTATAAAATTGGCCAGTGGCCCAGGGCGGGTCCGGCCCGGCCCAACCCGTTGACAATGTGAATATTCACATTGACATGTTAACATTCACATTGACATGTTAACATTCACATTGATAGGAGTGTAAAATTAGCCCATGCCTCGTGGCTGCCCGAAACCTGCACACGGCCCGTGGGCGGCCCGGGGCGGGCCTGGCCATTTTTTTTTAATTATTTTTAATTTTTTCTACTAAAATTTTATTATTTTTCACAAAAAAAGACACTAGGCCTCGGCGCGGGCCGGACCTCGGATCGAGCCTTGAATGGGCCTTAACCGGGGCCGATGGGCCGGGCTGGGCTTCAAAGTGATGGCCCAGGCCCTAGCCTAGGGTCTTGGACTAGGCTCGAGCCTGGGCCCAAACGAGCCTTTCCCGGGCCGGGTCGGGCCGGCCCACGGGCCAAAAAATTAGGCCAAGGCTCTAGCCCTTAGGCCCAGGCCCTAGCCCTGGCACAAGGGTATTCGGGCTTTGGACGGGCTGATGGATCGAGCCTCGAGTCGGGCCGGTGGGCCTGGGCCTAACCTCGAGCTTAGGTCGGGCTTGGACGGGCCTGGCCATTTTTTTTTTATTCTTTTTAATTTTTTCTACCCAAATTTTATTATTTTCCACAAAAAAATACATTGCGCCTCGGGTGGGCTGGGCCTCAGACTGAGCCTTGAATGGGCTTTAAGCGGGCCGATGGGTCGGGCCGGGCCGGGCCGGGTTCAAAGTGATGACCTAGGCCCTAACCTAGGGTCTCGGACATGCTCGGGCCCGGACCCAAACGAGCCTGCCCCGGGCCGTGGGCGGGCTTCTGGCAGCCCACGGGCCGCGGACCAATTCTACATTCCTATCAATGTGCATTTTAACATGTCAATGTGAATATTCACATTGTCAACGGGCTGGGCCGGGCCTACCCTGGGCCGCGAGCAAGCTTTGAGTAGCGGGCAAATTTTACACTTCTATCAATGTTAATGTTAACATGTCAATATGAATATTCACATTGTTACGGTTCGGGCCAAGCCCGCCTCGGGCTGCGGGCCAATTTTACACTCTTATCAATGTAAATGTTAACATGTCAATGTGAATATTCACATTGTCAACGGGCCGAGTCGGGCCCGCTCTGGGCCGCTGGCCAATTTTATACTCTTATCAATGTGAATGTTAACATGTCAATGTGAATATTCACATTGTCAACAGGTCGGGTCGGGCCCGCCCCGAGCGGCCCAAGGGCTGTGGGCGGGTTTCGGGCAACCACGAGGCGCGGACTAATTTTACACTCCTATCAATGTGAATGTTAACATGTCAATCTGAATGTTAACATGTCAACGGGCCAAGCCGGGCCCGCTCCGGGCCGCAGGCGGGCTTTTGGCCGCCCATGGGCCGCGGGCCAATTTTATACTCTTATCAATGTGAATGTTAACATGTCAATGTGAATATTCACATTGTCAACGGGCCGGACCGGGCTGGCCCCGGGCCGCCCATGGGCCGCGGGCGAGTTTCGCGCCGCCACGGGATACGGGCCAATTTTACACTCCTATTAATGTGAATGTTAACATGTCAATGTAAATATTCACATTGTCAATGGGCCGGGCTCGCCCCGGCTCACGGGCGGGTTTCGGGCCGCCCATGGGCCAATTTTACATTCCTATCAATGTGAATTTTAAAATATGAACGTTCACATCATAAAATTGTTAACCGTTCAAAAAATATTTATAAGGGTATCAAAATTAAATATAAGGGCATAAGTGTCCAAGAAAATAGTGTAAATCAAGAAAAATGACTTTATGGAATAAAACTATACATACATGGGACTAAATGGGTTAAAAAATTCTTTCATGGACTTCTTGGGTTAAAACACTTCTAAATGGGATTTATCAATAAAAATCCCTAATATATATATATATGTATATAAAAGAAAAGAAAAAAAAAATTAAAATGAAAGACCTTAAAGTTTCTTATGAAATGACACGTCCAAAAAAACAAATAGAATCATGCCCCAAAAAATACCTTAATTTATGTATTTTCCTTTTTCCTTTTTTCTTTCTTATTACTCAAGATCAACCTTATCATCTTATTTTCTATATTTGATAGTGATGTTAAACTTTGTTCTTTATCAAATATGTTGGACAAAAAATTCACCTTCATGAACTCTATTTTTTTTTCACTAAAATTTTAATTTTCAATTTTCACACTACAACATATAAGGATTTTAGAGATCACATTTTATTTTCAAAAGTGAAAATTTTGTTATAAAAAATATTTAGTGACCAGTTTTTATCATCGCAAGCAGCGGCAGAGTCAAGATTGTTCTGGTGGAGGGGGCAAATTGCCAAATAACATAGGATAGTTACGTCGAGCCGCTGATGGATCGGCTCAAATGTTATTTAATTAAATCATTATTAAATATTACTCAATATTGGTCAATTAGACCAAGAAAATTATAAGAGATTAGTCTTCATTACATATTATTTATTTGAATTTTTATAGTTAAGGAGATCAAACTGTACGGATTTTTAGATAAGTGGTAAGATGATATCTGCTAACATTTAAACAAATTTTAATATAATTAATCTATTAAACAATATATTTAGGTCTATAAAATTTCACAAGTGATTCCATTAAATAAATTATAGGAAATCACAAGTAAAACATATTCTTTCTCTAAAAATTTAATTGTTAATGAATTTTTTTTGTTCACTATTATTTCTTACCAATTAATTAATTAATTAAATTATATTATTTTTTTATTGCAAGATTTTTAAACATGTGATTACTAATAGCTTTTTAACATGGGCTAGATTAATTGTTTTTAATAATATTAGGATAATCATTTTTTTATTTTTTATTTTATCACAATTTGTTTATTTTCTTAACCAAAATGTTTGATATCAATATAGTGTTGACACATAAAATAATGAATAAAACATAGTAAGAAATTATTATTACTATTATTGTAAATATTTATTTGAAAGGTAACTCTATTTCATTGTGAACTTTACAAATTTAAGAGTGTTAGATTGAATTTGAGGGATCAAAATGTAATATATCCAAAAAAAAAAAACAAACAAACAAACAAACAAACAAGAAGAAGAAGAAGAAGAAGAAGAAGAAGAAGGGGGGGTATAGTATACATATAAAATTGAAGATTTCGAGGAAGTTGGAGGGGTAAGGACCACTGCCCTGCTCCTCATCGCGAGGATCGTTATTTAAGATTATACTAAAAAGTCAAAAAAAAATATTTTTAGTGATCAGATTTTAAAAATATTGTCAATAAATATACTTTTAGAAATAAAATAATTTGAACAAAAAACATTTACTTCTTTAGATAAAAAATATGGTTCAAAAAAAATAAAAATAAATAATCTTCAATAGATGTCTAATTTCGTTATTACAAATATAACAACAGCACTTTTAACAGCCAAAATAATTTGTTCCTAGTCATCTCGTCCCTAAATCTTCGTCTCCAAAATCTTAATTTGTTGTAGTAATCTAAAAACATAACTTCAATTAAGAAAAACAATTTTATTAATTTATTTCTTTCTTTCTTTTCCTTTCAATTGAAGTAGCCTAATCAGGAAAATAAAACCATGATCTTTTCAATTATATAACACCTAGCCTTCATTGCAACCTTGCAGGTGATGAGATCATGTACTGTCACGATCCAAATCCGTCTCTAAAAGTTTGAACATGACTGGCCTGTGCTTAAGCCTCCAAACAAAATAGTCAATAAATATTTGTACAACATCGGGGCCTAAAACGGAAGCAATTATAATGACAAAGAGAAAACTTCCATTGAGCAGTGTCTAGATGCCAGGATCTGAGTATACAAATCATATACATCCATATTTACACATACCGCTCAAAACAATAAATCCATGACATGCCACTCTAAACAAAAGGGGATGGTCCATCATTTACATATTAGTAATGTATCTATATTCGTAGCAAAATGGAATATACAGAAGAAACCCCAAAATAAAACAAAAGGGTTTAACTTGGGAGACCAACAAAAGACTCTTGGAGCTGACCTAGGGTTGACCTCGGGCTGACCACCTACAAAACATACATGAATACGAAATGAGTCAAGCTCAGTGAATAATAATAATGTACTAAAGCATGTAAATGAGTATGTACGTAACTCATGTATGCCCTTTTTGATTAACAGAATGGCCTCGGGGCCAAATTCTAGTAATAGAACGGCCTCGGGCCCAATAGTAGCAGAACCGCCTCAGGCCCAATAATAGCAGAACGACCTCGGGCCCAATAATAGCACCATAAATAAATCCCATCTCATATCTACATTCTATATTCTTTTTTCTTTTTCTTTTTTTTTGTAACGCGTTCATTCGAATAACATAATTTCAGAAAATCACGCATTAACGTATCAAAAGAAATATAAGTGTTTTACACTACTATTACTCACAGTGATCCGGTCTTGTAGTGGTCTCTTTTGGTGAGTGACCTACACATCTCACACAAAAACTGATAAGTAATGCATCCATTTTCTTAGTTTCTTGCCTTTTATCTTTATTTCTTGTTGTTCACTTCCCATTCATTTTTAGGTGTTTTGGAGGCATAAAATATACAGATTAACGGGTTCGGAAGGTCAAAAGGGGTATCAAAAGACAGTAGAAATTTTCTCCCTTTCCTGCACGTGCGGAGGGTGTGTCGCACGTGCGGCCCGCATGTGCTTTTATTTCAGAAAGCCAATTTCTACCTCTCCTGTTTTCTGCACATGCGACTGTGCTTCCTGCACATGCGGGCATGGGCCCCGCACTTGCGGTTATGGCTCTGTTTGTGCAGTCCGAAAATGCCTAAAAATCAAGCTTTCCAAACACATTTTCAAGGCTCAAATTAAGTAATTTCCCTCCAAATAACATGGTATAAGTACATAATAAACATGATACACAACTCAATGAGATCAACTCCCCTTTAATTGGACAAATAACACTTTAATTTCTATGAATCTCCCATCTTTCTTCATCTTTTTATATATATATATACATACACACCCATATATACACATACATACCTAAATTCAAGGCATGCAAGAGATAAGATTAAATGACAAAAGCCAACTCAAATCAACTTAAATGAAGGAACCAACTCTTACATCAAGTAATTGTAGTTCAATTCCATGGAAAGTGTTTCAACCATAGCATATCCATAAACCCTAACCTTCATAAGTGTCAAAACTTCATTTTGAGTCTTGATTCTAATCAATTAGGGCAAAATATATATAGTATTCTTAGTGATAGAAACATACCTTAAGCTAGAGTCCTTAAACTCCTTCAAATCTTTAATCTCCAACTCTAGATGAAATCCCCCTTTTCTTCTTTCTTTTCTATTCTTTCCTCTTTCCAGGAGATATTTTTGTTTTGTTTTTGTTGAGTGTAATTGTTAACTCTAAGGCTCATAAGGCCCCTCCATTCCTACTAACCCAAGGGTCAAGCTTAACTAATGGTTTAAACTAAATAAATCAAATTAATTTGTTACGAATCAAATTTTTACAAAACTTTATATTATGTCCTAAAAATCATGCTCATCATAACTATAAAGTCAATTTTTGGTTATCGCGCATCTAAGGCTTTCAATTTCTAGTCTAAAGGTCACAATTTCAACAGATTTTCTTATAATGGATAGATAGAAGTTAATAGACATACAATTCACACACTAGCACATGGATTTTTGTATTAAACACATAAACACACATATAATCACACCCCTAATGAGGGATGTAAGCATATGAAAGGGTCGGGTTATTACATGTACTCTAAATTTCATCTAGAAATGGAAAAATGACCAAAATTTGGTCGAATTCGACTCTTTTTGAAGACAATGTCTCTGGCAAGTCTCAAAGTTGTCACTCGATTATTGATGATTTTGGTCTTCTGTAGTTGTTGATGTCTAATGTTTGGAAGATGATACAAGATCAGCATAATACTGGTCGATCCAGCCTTGGATGATCTTAACCTCTGTGTTTCGTTGATCTGTCAACCATTGAGGATCACTTTGGTCTGTTGGAAGAATATCCAAGCAATGGGATCCTGCAAAGATAAATTTCATCAGATATATATGAGAAAAGAGGTCTATATTATATATTGCCAAATAAATTTTTTTTTTCTTTTCATTTTTTTGTGAACTCATACATGTGTTATATATACATATAGGTCTCATCATATCGGAAAAGAAAATAGATTGCCATTTATAAGTTTTATCAAGGTGGATTGGATGTGGGGCCATCACGAGTTCCACTCTACTGACTTAATCTGTTCATTTTGTAGATATTTGCATGTATATCGTTTGCAAAAAAAAAAAAAAATCATATTAAGACAATAATTGTAGCCATAGTATTTTCATCATATTTTGTTGTGTCAATACATACACAACGAAAAATACAAAAATTTTGTGAAATGCTTATACTAGCAGTGATTCAGATCCTTATCCTTTTCATTTCATAAATGGCTATGAAAAATTTATATCCATAAATTTGTATTTTAAAAGTGAAAAACAATTAGGATAAGTATTAAAATTTATAATAAGAGAAAATTATAAATTATTGATTTTAATTGTGATGATCTATTATAATCATTTTATCTTCAATGGAGAAGATCAAAATCCAAACAAACAAATGTATACCCATTATATGTATGGCATTATTTATTGTACCAATTGATATAGATGAGTACATACCGTTAACAGTATAAACTGCAACAACACTTTCTGATATGTCTTGCAACACCCTGCAATTATTTATCAAGACAGAATTAAACTCGGGACAACCAGGTAATTTTCTTTCAAATTTTTTTCTTCTTATTTGTAAAAAGGCATATTTTTCACATATACCCTGCACAGCTGTAAGGATCTCTTAGGCCATTGGAGAAAATTATGTTGCTTGCAAACCTCTGGAGAACTGCTTTTATATCCTACAAATTGCATTTCAAAATATGTGAGTTTTCCATACGCATTCAAAGGAAAGTATCACTTTTTTCTGAATTTTTTTTTTCTTTGACAAGTGCAAGAAATTTATTATCAATCAAATATAACCAACAATGACTATCTTGGATATGGGGGTGAGAAGAGAAATTAGAGCCTTAGGATTTGTGGGCTCGAATGTAATTTTATGTAAGAATAAAAATATTAAAATTAAAGCATAATGAAGAAAAATGATGGTATAAACTGAATCACCTTGGATAGTGCACAAAAAATAGTAATAATTTTAAGAGGGAATCATCATTCAGGGATAATTTTTAAAAATTATTATATGTTTTTTTTTTTTTTGATAAATTAAAAATTATTATATGTTAATAAAAAAAATTATAATTATAATTATTAATATTTATAATATTTACCATTTATTTGTAATTATTTAAATTAAATAGAGAAGAATAAATGTAATTATTTAAATTAAATAGAGAAGAATGAAGAGGACATACATGGCCTCCATAGTACGTTGTGACCCAATGAGGCCTAGGTGGGACCCCATAAGAACTTACGCAATCCTCAGTGAAGCTGGTTAGATTGAAAGGCCATGCAAAAAACATAGTATCGTTGCTACCTCGGCCAATGGGCATCACCATCTCACTACATGTCTACATAAATAAAATCAATAATCTTCAATTAGACAACTAAATAACAATTTGATTCTGATTTTCAGAAAATAATTTTAATGTTTTTAATGATTTTTTTTTAATATTTTACGTAAATTTTTTTTTTTTTTTTAAAGTTTTAGACACACCTAACATAAATATACTTAAAAAAATATAACATTTGTGAAAAAAATCTTTAAAAATACAAAAAAATCATGAACACATGTTATAACAATATAATTTCAAAATTATGAATCTCACCTATTATACAAACTATAAAGACTCAAAATCAATAAAATTATATCATATTATCTATTAACACACTAATTAATATACTAATTCACATATATAACTTTATTCACTAATAAAATATCACAATACTAATAAGCACACAAAATAAAGTGACCTTTGCATTCCGTGTGGATAGTACAGTGAGAATAAAAAAAATGATTGTATTTATTATTATATATATATATTTAGATAAGTAAAAAAATAATGTATGTAAGAGAGAAATATGAGGGAGATTTTTTTTCTCTTACTTTGTACTTTAATGGACAATATTGGTATTATAAATATTTTACATTCTCACCAAATCTCTTTCATGAGAAATTAAATAAACTTAGTAAGAAAGTTCTATCTCTCACCATTTCTAATCATTTTTCACCATTTTTTACTCAACTTATAAACTAACTATAAGAAAATAGTTCGCTTATTATTTCTTATCATTTCTCACAAAATCACCCAATCCAAATAGAATGATAGTTGCATCAATAATAAATTGAGAAAATTTCATTTTTGTCCCTATATTTTGTCTCAATTTTCAATTACACCCCAGACTTTGAATAATTTCAATTTTACCACCAAAGTTTTTGAAATCGTATTTGTTAGGTCCCTTTGTGTTATCAATTCTGCAAACAAACACATTTAAATTGTATTTTAGTGTTTTGTTTTTCCTTGGCCCGCTCGAGCAACATTGGTGGTTGGAGCGAAGAATCTTGTCTTTCAGTAGTTCAGTCATGCTTGCATAAATATTGGGATGTTTGACTCTGCGCTCAAGCGAACTTTTTATCGCTCGGGCGAAGGCACTTATGGTTTCTCCGCGTACACTATATACTACTCGAGCGACAATTTCTTCGTTCGAGCGATCACCACAACCCTGTTTCCTATAAAGCTACGCAAAAAGACTAATTTTAGGGTTACGACATCCAAATCTAAAACCTAAGATTTTGTTCTTGCTTCTGGAGTTTTTTTCCCCTTGTTTCCCTTGATGTCTTTGTGAGATTGATCGCATCACATGAGTTAAGTTGATCACATCAGAGGGGTTTGTTTGATTATTCTAATCAAAGAGAGTTTGATTGGTGGATTCTGAAGGTTTGAGCGTGAAGGCTTTGAAGGAGTTCAAAGTGGCTTGTTGTTGTAGACTTGACGTGGGTGTTATAGATTCAACATCAGCCTAATCAATTCCGAGATGAAAGCGTTGGTGAAAGAGACACAAGTGGTGAAAGACAGTTCTTCAGTGTGTTGAGTAATTGTTGCTAATCTTGTGTATTTTCATTATCTTCATAATGAATTGATTAGTGACGTTTCACTCGTAATTTTTTTTTTATCACAATTGAAGGTACTCCAATTGTGGTTTTTTCATATTAAAATCGTTTGTGTTGATTTATTAATTGTAAAACAATAATCTAAATCACTTTTGTACGTATTAGATGGTTTAGATTGTTAGTTTTGTTCGTTTGGGAATTGTGGCAATTCAATATATTTCAAATCATGAATCACTTTGGTTTTTCAGTATCAATTTTGCCCTTGTCATCAAATCTAAAACAAAAAAAGTTTTTTTTAAAAAAATAAATATATCTTGGTCCCAAATTTCAAAAGAAAGATGCAAACTCACCATTTCCTACCCAAATTCACCTTTTCCAGCACACTCTCTAGCAACTCACATCACCACGACCACCGCGACCCCACAGCATCATTGTCGCAAACCAACTCACCCTCCTATTGAAATGAACAAAAACCCACATACTAAAATGAACAAAAACCCACACTTTACACACAACCACCATCATCAGGGCAAAATCACCTCCTTAAATGAGAAAAATACAAAAACACAAAAAATAGAAACCCAATTGGTAAAGGAATAAACCAACATTTCTTCCAAATCCTAGTCATCTCTAGATAAATTATGTTGCATACACTGTAAATATCAACAACAAAACACACCCATTTGCTAAATCAAACAAAATCCACTTGGTTAATTGCACAAAATCCTAACACATGCTCACTACAGTGATCATCATCAACCAAAAACACCCACTTCATTTGATAGCACAAACACAGATATATATATACATATACATATACGTGAAGTTAATGAAGGTGATGAAGAGATGAGATGATATTTATATATATATACACCCCAAATGATATGTATATATAGATGATATGTATATATGTAGATAAGATGAGCATTAACTTCATCAATATCACCACCTGAACCACCAACTTCACCGCTACCGAACTCCATTACCGCCACCATGAGCATCACTATCACTACCATCTTTCAACACCAAACCTACCTCCTTCACAACCAAGTTCCATTACCACTACCATCAAGCTCCATGACCACTATTACCGCAAACTCTGCTACCATCACTGGACCACTACCACCACCATTACCAACTTCGTTACCACCTAGAACCATGTTCCACATCATGTTATAAGTGAAAAAGAAGAAGAAGAAGAATGAGGAAGATGGAGGAGAAAGAAACAAAAGATGAATATTTCAAAATTTTCGAAGTTAGTTTTCAGAAAACTTTCGGCATACCGAAATTGCCCATTACATGAAGAAGTGAGAAAGTAAGGTAATGTAGAACGAAATAGTAAGTGAGGTGAAGAAAATGGTGAAACAATGAAGTAAAACTGTCAAGAATTGAGAAAGATATAAAGTCCGAAAGATAACTCGGAGAAAAATCAACAACAGAAAGAAAAGTTTTATTTTCTTTATCAACTTGCAGAGCTCCAGCAGCATGCAAAAAGAGGAAGAATAAGATGTGTGAGAGGTGATACAAAAATTGAGCCGTGAGATGAATCTAATGACGTAAAAATAAAGCGAAATAGAATTATGACGAAGGAGATAGAATGGCTTGAAGTGGTGGTTGGTAGTGGTGGTTTGATGGTAGAAGATGGTGGGTCTGCATCTTTCTTTTAAAATTTAGGGCCAAAGTATAATTTTTTTTTTAACTTTTTCCATTTCAGATTTGACGACAGGGGCAAAATTGATACAATTTGAAAAATTTTGGAGTAAAATTGAAATTATTCAAAATCTGGGTGTGTAATTGAAAATCAAGGCAAAGTATAGGGGTAAAAATAATTTTTTTGTAATAAATTTTATACATATAATTATTTCCCAACCCATGTTTAATATGATTATGGATAAAATAAACTACACACTACAACAAAAACACATTTTAGTGACACCATACTAGTGACATGTTTTTAAAAAATGTCACAAAAAGAATATTTGGTGGCATTTTTTAGAAAAATGTTATAGAGCCATAAACATACAAGGCTCTAGTGGCATTTTAATTAAAAAAAGTGTCACTTCACTACAACAAAAATGTCACTACAACAAATTTACACTTTAGTGACACTACACTCGTGGCATGTTTTTAGAAAATGCCACAAAAATCAAAATTGGCATTAAATGTTTTAGAAAAATACCACAGAACCACAAACATATAAGGCTCTAGTGGCATTTCAATAAAGAAATGTCACATCAATTTTATGACATTTTATAAAATAATGACACAAAAAATTATATTCGTGACATTTACCAACAGATGTCACTAAACTTTAGTAGCAATGGCATTTTTTAAAAAATGTCAAGACATTAGGTAGGTGCAAATTACTTTTTATGGCACTTAGGTGAAAAGTGTTATAAACAAATATTTTATAACATTTTTGAGAAATGCCACTAAGCCAAAAACTTTCCAAGCTCATAATGGCATTTTTGAAAAAACAAAAAATGCCAATATATTTTCTAAATTTTTAAAATGCAGTAAATGATTAAAAATAAATAAATTAAACTCAATATACACTACAGGAAAAAACACATTCGGTGACTAAATTTCCTGACCAAAAAAAATTTGGTTGCTGAAAGTATAGCTTTCAGCGATCAAAACAGTATTAGTAGCCAAAAGTAAAGCTTTTTGGCGACTAAACAATTTTAGTGGCCAAAAGTCTACAATTGGTGACTAAAACTAAGTTTGGTCGTTGATTATATGGGTTTTAATGACTAAAAGATTTTTAGTAGCCCAAAGTAAAGCTTTTTGGCAACTAAAAAAATTTAGTAGCCAAAAGTCTACAATTGGCGATTAAAAATAAGTTTGGTCGCTGATTATATGGGTTTTACCGACTAAAAAAATTTTAGTAGCCAAAAGTAAAGCTTTTTGATGACTAAAAAAATTTTAGTAGCAAAAAGTCTACAATTAGCGACTAAAAAATAAGTTTAGTCGCCAAAAGTGGTCATTTTTAGCGCGGGAGAACTAAAATCCTAAAGCGGGAATTAATTTTTTTGGCGATCAAAATTTTGGTAGCTGAAAGTGCATCTTCGGCGACCAAATCCGATTTTGGTCGGCAAAAGTTAAGTTTTTTAGCAACTAAAAAACAATTAGTAGCTAAAAGTATAGAATTGGCGACTAGAAAATAGTTTTAGTCGCCAAAAGTGGTCTTTTTTTTTAATTTTTCTAGTAAATAGTTTATTTTACATAAACTATGTTCAATAAAATAATTATGTTTATACATATACTTTTATATTAATATGGATGTATGTACTACATAAATAATAGGGGGATGCACCAATAAATCTCAAATTAATAACTTATACATTATTTAGTCCTACAAGTTTTCTTATAGACTGAAATGTCTCATTATAATGTTTCAAACATCAGATTAATGTTTCGAACATTAGATTTCGAACATCAGATTAATGTTTCGAACATTAGATTGATGTGCAAATGGGACTAAATGGAGCATAAGAAAACTTTTAGGACTAAATGGTTCAACTTTTCAGAAATTAGGACTTATGGGTAAATTTTTCTAAATAATATATGTTGCATATATAATCATGTGGTGCTATAGAGGTGTAGTGGGAAGAGTGTGGTGTATAAGGTTTATGGTGCGGGAGGTTGGCGGTTTGAGTCTCCGCAAGAGCGGATCAAATTGTTCTACAACGAATTATCGTCACGAATGATACTTGATAGCGTCACGAATAGTGCCTACCATGACATTAAAGTGTCACTGGAAGGTTTTAGTCTTGATGGTGTAATGACACTTATAAGTGTCACTAACTCTTTTTTTAATGGCGCTTGATAGTGTCACAAATAATATCTACCATGACATCAAAATGTCATTGAAAGTTTTTAGCCATGATGGTGTAGTGGCACTTGCAAGTATTTACCGTGGCACGGATACAAATGGCACTTGTTCAAAATGCCACAAGCCTAAAAAATGTCATTAAACCAATAGTTTTGTGGTACTTTCAAATGTCACTAAACTAAGAAGATGTTGTAGTGACACTAAACTTATTTTACCCATTTAAAGTAGCGTCAATTTTTCATTATATTAAAATTATCTTCAAACTTGGTTTTAAATTCGATTCTATTTTTATTATTTCAAGAAAAAAAATATGAAAATGCATATTTTTGGGGACAATGTTACTGCATACATCAAAAAATACTTTAAAAATTATTCAAAATTTGAAATATGTTAGTCATATTCACTTTTTTGGTCTTAATATATAGATCATTTTTGGAAAATATCAATTATAATCCCATAATTATAGTCACATAATTTATAACTTCTTCTACAAAAATAGAAGGCATATTTTTTAAATCAATTTACATTTTTGTCATGAATGTCTATATGATGAGACTTAAAAAAATTAAACAGAATGTATCATCTACCCATCAAATTAGATAGTTCAATCCACTTTAGTGTACCGGGTTGGATTTCATTTTTTTCATAAGTGAGTCTCAAGTACATTTATTAATGAGTCTTATTACTTTATTAAAATTAAAATAGGATTACTATGAGCATGTTTCGTAACATTTATTTTTAGAATCTTTTGTTATATTTATAGAATTCTTAAAAAGTATAAATAAAAATTAATTTGATTTCTATTTTCATTTTCATTTTCAAAAAAAATTATAAATAATTTACAAAAAAATTTAGAAACACACAAAATAAAAATAAAAATTGACTTACTTGCCAATCCCAATCCCCATATGGGTCATGAGAATAGTTGTAGTGGCCATTTACATAACATGACCTGTTAACTCTGGCAGCAACGACGCCGGCAAATATCCGACTAAGAATATCAGTTCCGTTAGGTGCTCCGTCAATGCCACCACATACCACCGTTACTGGATATCTTGGTGGTCTATCATATTGAGCTGCACGCGAATACAATCCGTCTAAATAGTCCTTCAGCTCAAACGAATCGCTCAACGGGCTGGAAAAAATAATGTAATGACAGATATTGGATTAAATACCCTCTGTTTCTTTAAAGTTGTATTTGGATCATAAATTTTTGTAAGAATTTGAAATGGTAAACGTTGATGAAATATAGTTATATTTTATTCATATTTCAGTTATTCTATTTTTTTTTTTCATTTTTAAATCCTTACACAAATTGATACTCCAAACATTACATATTTTTTTCTATATTTAGGCCAAGTTTTACATATTGCAAAAAAGTTAAAATGTCAAAAAGTTACTCAAAAAATTAATAAGTTAACACTATTCATCAAAAGTCAACAATTATGGCTGCACAACTCTTAATCCTAATTTTTCCATACAAATCAATTTTTACAATTTTTTATTACACATTTTTCTATAAAAAGTCAAAAAGTTAACTTAAACATCCATATTTTCTTGCTCAATTTTTTAGTCAAAAAAGACAAAAAGTGCACTTATTTAAAACACCCCAAACAACCCCTTACTTGAAACTAATTTATTGTTAGTAGTGTTTAGATTGCTGATGTGGTGGTGGTGGTGGTGGTGGTGGTGGTTACGGTGACTATAGAAGTGTGATGATGTTGATAAAATTTTAATTTGAAAAGTATTTTTCATCCCTTAAAGGTTGAAAATATTATTGAAAATATTATGGAAAATATTTTTCTTCTACATAAGTTTATTTTGTATGGATTTTCATTTTCCATTTGTGCTTATAATATAAAAAATATTTTTCATCCAAACAAACTGACCTGAAGGGGTGATTTCCAAATTGCAAAAATGTTGTGTATGCCGAAAAATTACCAAAATTTAAATTTATAGCATATATTTAAATTTGATATAATATGGGTCATACTTATAGTAATACGATCCTCACATTCCAAATTCATAATACTTTTTTAAAATACTTTTTCTACAATGGGTATTGATAAATTCAACAGAAAATAAAATATACCTAGAAAAAAAATCATAAATGTATTTAAAATTTAAATTTTAGTGTAGATTTATACTTTATGTGAGGTAATAAATTTGTTTTACAAAAAGTTGTTTTGGGCTCTTTAAACCATGAATAATATTATAAACACTAATTAATTTATCAACTAAGATGTCAACTAGATATAATATTAGGTATCAAGTGATGAAACTTACATATATATATATATATATATGAATAATGTTAGAGATTCTAAAAATTCTACACTTCACACCAGTCTCACTTTTGGGATCTTCATTAATGTATTAATTGATACACTAATTAGTGTTTCTAACATTTTTCTTTTACAATACTCCATGCCAATTAATAAAGGGCACTTCCTAGCATATTGAAGAAGCAGAGTCTACACTTCACACCAGTCTCATTTTACCCCCCTAACCTTTAAAAAATAGCAATCAACCCCTCAAACTTCCATTCAAGTTCCAATTGATCACCGCAATTATTAACCCATGTTAATGATCCAGTCGGAAAAGTAGCCACGTGAGATTCACGGACACTTTCAAGGGCAACATAATCAAATCACTTGATTTCTCACTCAAATAGGCCCAAGTTATGCCCTTGCACTTTGTAATGTTTATGTATATATATATATTCTTTTCTTACACAAAAATAAAATAAAATAAAATAAAGCAGAGTTTGTAAAAACAAGAAGAAAGTAGAAAAATGAGGGCGGGAATGATTGAAATGCTGTGTTTATGGTGTTTGCCACTTCAAAAAAAAAAATTAAAAATTTTGAGTTTTTAAATTCTACTCAATTAGATGAATCAAAAAAGAAAAATAAATTTTAAGGATTGAAAATAGTATAAAAAATAGTTGATTTTTTTATTTTAAAAAGTAGGTTTTTTTAAGATTTTATTTTCAATTTTTTTTTATGAACCAAAAAAGTACCAAAAAAAAAATGACAGAAATTTTTTTTAAAAAAAATCACCACAAACAAAAAAAGATATAAAAAAAAAATGTGACTATTTTAGATAATTACTATATATTACCTTTGAAAGGGACCATGTGATTCTCAGAGCTCCTTTTTGGCTATTTTAGCTTAGGAGTAAAAAGTCTTATTTGGGATAAGTTTTTTAATTTTTTTGACTTTTATGAGAAAAAAAATAAAATAATTATGAATTAGATGTGACATTTTATCCTATTTAAGTAAAATAACTTATTTTATCTTATATGACTATTTTAATCCAAATGTTCTTACCAAACAAGCTCTCTGGCGGGTTAACAAATGAGGTGGATTGGACTTATTGGAAGTATGAAGGGTCAATTGTCACTTTTTAAAGGTTTGGTGGAATGTTAAATGCAATTTCCCGCCCCGCCGCCGCCCCCCCCCCCCCCTCCCCCCATATCAAATGCAAGTTTTAAAATATAGTGTAAATTATATAAATGGTCTATATAATTTATATGATGCGTTAATTTAGTCTCTTTTTTTTTTTGTTTTAAGTTGCTTGATTTTGCCCTTTAATTTAATAGATTGTGTCATATTGGTCCAATAAATAACGTTCGTTAGGTTTGATGGACGGAAACTCAAACGACGTGTCAATTTGGTCCCTGTCAAAATCGAGCAATTAAAAAAATAGAGATCAAATTGACACATTGTGTAAACTACAAGAACCAAATTGACATGTCGTTTGAGCACGTGACAACTTTCGGTTCATCAAACCTAACAACCGTTATTTATTGGACCAACATAACACAATTCGTTAAGTTAAGGGACAAAATCGAGCAAATTAAAACAATAAGAACCAAATTGATACATTATATAAACTACAAGGACCATCTACATAATTTACCTAAAAATATAATTTGCAAACCCAAGTAATTTTAAATTTATTAGTTCTTAAATCCAAGTAAGGTTGTTTTGTTTGTGGTATTTTAAAAGCACAAATTTAAATTCTCTTTACAATAAATGAGTTAAAAAATGTGTTGTGTTCAAAATAAGTTTAAAACTATTTAAATTACAAAATACTGTTCTCAAACAACTTATACTTGATAAAAAAATAGAAAAATGTTTTGGAACACTAATTCTTGAGCTCTAAAGCCAGCTCTAATGAGCTGGCAGTGAGCTCCACCAATTGTGATATGATGTTTTGGTCTTGGTTTGTTTGTTTGTTTATTTTTTTTTTCTTCTCCTTGCAATGTCATTAGTGCTCCATTAGAGTACTAAAATTAGTGCTCTGAATCATTGCTGAAAAAAATATATATAAAAAATAAAGAATAATGCTTGGGACCCCATTTTGGGGGTCACCCCCTCACCCCCCATTTGCCACGTGGCGGGTGGTGATTGGAGGAGCAGGAAAAAAAAGAAAAAGAAAAAGAAAAGGGGACCAATGAGAGAGAGAGGGGGTCAAAGGGGGTGGGGGAAAAGGGGGGATGAATCATTGTTGAAAAATAAAATACCAAACTATACTTGCTTTCTTATTCAATTTTTTTTTAAAATTTTTTTTATTTAATGGGAAACTATACTTATCCAATAGTTTCTTCAAACTAACACTACAAAATTTTGTTGTGAATTTAATCAAAGGACAGGTAGACTGTGCAAATTTACTAGCATGTGTTGAATCTTTGACTGAGGATTGAGAGGCCATTGGGCTGGGAAGCAACTTCATCAATTACAGACCACGATTGTTTTATTGTCTCGTAGCAACTCTCACTAGCTTCCTGAAAAGAAAAAGAAAAAAATTAAAAGAAATAAAAATAAAAGCTAGATTCGGGTTATTTTTCAAACTAGGGTTTTTCCAAAAAATTAAGGAAAAAATTACACCGTTAATTCTACTAATTTTAGTGAGGTTTCACTTTTGCTTCTGTAATTTTAATTTCATTAATTTTAATCCTACACTTTTATTTTTATTTCAATATAGTAACAAAGATGATTGGTTATGTTGGTCTTATGACAAAAGGACTACACTGTAATAAAAACCAAAACATATCATTAAAATTAATGAAATTGGAACCATGAGTATCAAATTGTAGGAATCAATGATGTAATTTATTCCAAAAATCATTTCTCAAATGCAGGTTCTTCAAAATTTATTTACCAAACCTTAAGTTTTTATAAAATTGTGTTTTTAAAATGTAACTTCAAATTTTTTTATAATAAACTAAATGAAATACGGCTTTACAAAAATATGTATATGATCAACACGAGTTTCAAAAATATGGTTTGAAAACTCTTTAGCTTGGTTTTTTTTTTTTTTTTTTTGTAAAAACAAAAAATATACTTTGAAATCTTTGGAGACAATTGAATAGTATCCATTTTGGGGAATGATGTCATCAAAGTAAAGGATGGGAGCTGATGAGGCCAGAGCTCCAAGAGCAATGTGAGGATACTTCAGCCGAAACCATGAAGCTAGCACTGCAAAATTTTAATGAAAAAAGATAAATTAAATAATAAAATAATAATAAAGGTATATTATAGGATTTAATAATAAAATAAAATATGGACATTGTAATAATAACTTACTTCCTCCATAGGATCCTCCAATGACAATAACTGGAGAGTTGTGTGCAGATAATTTTTCTTTCAAATATAAGATCACCTCTGCATAATCTGCTATAGCTTGAGCTGAGCTAAAATAACCTTGATTTTCTTTCACTGGTCCAAATGGAACTGATTGTCCATAAAACCGGTGCTGCCAAGATATATAAAAATTAAAAATAAATAATTCTTTAAAGTTTTTGATGACCCATAAAAGGATCTTCAATCCTTGCATTTCAATACAAAAGACAGTTAGCAATTGGGACTCCAATGGTTCTTTCATTCATGCATGGTATGTACAGCAGCATAAAAAATTAATTAAATAAATAAATAATAAAAATAACCAAATTTTTAACCCAAAAAAAAGAAAATAAGTTCAAAACTTGAAAAGTTTTACAAAATAACTAACTTTTCAGATATTTAACAATTTAAGCATGTACTTCGCTCAATTCCATTAATGTATTAGAGGATACATTTGAGCTATATGGACCACCACATGGGCTATTCTTGATGTTCAATTTTGTAAATATTATTTACCTATGGTGCATATTATTCATAAAAAAATTAAATTAAATTAATTCAATAATTATAATCACATAATTTCATTGTATTAATTTGTTAGTAAATTCATAAAATCGAACTTGCATTCATAGCTATTATTATCGATTAATCCAATTTTTTGTTAGATCATTGAAATAACCACATGATGGGCCCACATATTTGGGTTAAACCATCTAATTTATTTAATATATGCGAGAGAAGCCTAATTTTTAAATAAAATAAATAAAAAAGATCAAAATAAATTTTACCAAAATGTCACAAATTATGTGTAGGTAAGTACCTCTATGTAAACTATGAGAGCTTTAAAATTAGGGGCGTTTTCCGGGAGAAACCCAGTGAATTGTATATCACCATCTATTGGTGCCTCTGCACCAAGATAAACAAAGATTGGAGCACTTTTATTTGCACCACCCCAATACTTAGAATTTATCACATATCGTTGCTTGAATATGGCATAGCTTTGAGGATTGTAGTTGAAGTGATCAAGTGTTTGGTTGTAAAAATAGGTTTCCAAGTCCTCCCAAACAAATGCCGGAATGGTGTCAGAAAGGTCTCTAAGGGATGTACGGTCAAATACACTGAGTCTTGGAATATTATGTGGTATTGCAGAAACAGAGGTTAAGAGAATTATAAGAGATAATGAAAGCCATCGTGATGAAAAAGCAATTAACTTCATGGGAAAGTACTATAAAAATTATGCAAGAAAGTTTTAGTTTGAGCCTCAAAGTTTGTTTGAAATACACAATTTATAGCACCAGAACCCTTTCCATTCAAAACAAAATAGTTTGAATGGCACAGATGTTTTATTATATAAAGTTTGAAACTACTTGACAGGTATTTAAAACTAAACTAATAGAAAGAGACAAAAAATTGAATGAATTTTATAGTATATATGAATTTGACTGAAACCTTCCGGATTTTTCTAATATAAAAGACAAGAAAATAATAGTAACTAAAATGGGAAGAGGGACGGCCATGGACCGTAAATGTTTCTTATGAAACAACGTGATAAAAAAAAAATAAAAAAAAAAAAAAAAAAAAAAAAAAACTAAACATGTAGAATCATGCCCAAAAAATACCTTTCATTTATGTATTTTCCTTTTTGGTTTTTTCCTTTCTTAGAAATCAAGATCAACCTCATTATTGTATAGTCCATTCCTCTAGATAACGATCGGATTTTCTATATTTTAATAATGATGTTAAACTTTGTTCTGCACCGAATATGTTGGACAAAAAATTTACTTTGATTAATTCGTATAAAGGTTTTAGGCATCAAATTTTATTTCACAAAATATTTAGGAACCAATTATTGTTATCACGAGGGTCGAGACTAAAAAGTTGCCTTGAAAAGTTAAAAAGAAAAAAAGAAGAAAAAAGTACTTTTAGAGACAAAAATTTAAAAATGTTGTTAATAATTTGGTCCCTGTAAATTAATTTTGTCTCTAAATTTTGGTCCCTAAAACCTTAATTTTTTTGAAGTGAATGCACTTTTATAGATAAAATAATTTGTATATCAAAAAGGTTTACTTTTTTAGATAACATTCTTGATTCTAAAAGAAAAGTAATTCATCACTAAATAATTCCGTCACTAAAAATACAACAATCACACTTTTAACAACAAAAATAATTTGTCCCAATTTTTTTTTCTTTAAAACCTTAATTTGTTATAATATCATCTAGAAATATAACTTCAATTAAGAAAATTAAACAATTAACTAAGTTTAGAAAGATCAAGGGAAGATTTCGATAAATTCTACTGGCATTTCATATTACTAGAAATAGCGCCACATATTTTTTATTTTTTTTTTATTTTTGCAATAAATCAACGTACATACAAAAAGGAAAAACAAATTTTATTAGGGACTTTTGACATTTTATTGATCACATTCAAAGCCATGTATGGTTCATGACTCAATCAACTAGACAAGAAGAACAAATATCAAAGAGAGCTTTTTTAAACCCTACAATGATTTTGAGTCCAATTTTGGATGCATAATTAGGGGTTCAATCTTCAATCAAATTGTATCCTTCGATTATTGATACTTTTGGAGTGGTCTTGTAATTGTTGATCTAATGTTTGGAAGATGATTGAAGATCACCATAATACTTCTTGATCCACCCTTTCATGATCTTGACCTCTTCTTTTCGTTGATTTGTCAACCATTTTGGATCACTTTTGGTTTGTCCGAAGAATATCCAAGCAATGGGAACCCTGCAAAGTCAAATTTCACTTATTTTTTTTTTCATCATTTGTATATAGGGGCCTAATCATATATAGAAAAGGAATGGATTGTCTTCAGTTTTGAGTCCACCACAAGCCTCACTCTAATAATCCAATATACTTATTCATTTTTTAAGTTCTTGAGTGTAAATCAATTCAAAATTTTTTTTTAAAAATTATCAAATTGATCCGATAATTATAGCTATATAATTTCATTATTTTTATATAAAAAAAAAAGATGACAAGCATAATTTTGAAAATATTTCCATCTATTTTTTGGGAAAAAATTGATGAAATTATTATTAAAATTATCGAATTAATTTAATTGATATTTTTAATTTTTTTTTAATGGATGATACATACTAAAAACTTACAATCTATTTAGAACTAGACGGTCCAAGACAAGCTGCATCTATCTAGAGTTCTATGACTTATTTTGGCAACTCGGCTAAAAGTCATTTTGTTGGTTTTTTGGCTTTTTTTTATAATTTTTTTTATCACATAACATCTCTACATATTTTTTCCAAAAAAAAAAATCAAAAATACTAAAAAGTCAACTTTTAACCCATTATCCAAATAACGTTTGCCATGCAAATCCACACACAATTCCAAAAGATAGAAGAAAAACTATTGAATATATATATATAAGCAAACAGATGTGTTGATTGTTTATTGTAGAGATATAGGTGAGCACATCTACCTACTATTATAAATCTACTTATCTATTTACTATTATAAAAGTGTAAAGAACCTATTAATTTTTTACTTTTTTAAATCCCAATTTTACCCTCTCAAATATACTATACTTTCGAAAAGTCATAAAGAGTCCTATATAAATCAACTATATCTTTATTTTTAGAGTTGAACACTCAAAAACGAGATATTTGTTTTCAAGAGTCTTATATAAATATAAACATACCATCTCCCATCTTATCAGAAAAAAAAAAAGAAGAAGTTGTCTCCCTATTTTTTACATTGCTGGTGATTGAAGAACAAAAAAATAATTACTATTTCTTATATCATGTGTCTGCTTCTATACTGATATACATAATATTTACAATTCTCCATAATGGATCAAATCACTGTGAATATTTTTTGTTAAATCTTAAAATTGTATGCATTCGTTTGAATCTAAACAGAGAAAAGCACATGCGTTTTTAAAACAGATATTTGTGTTGCATCTTAAAAATTTGCAAGTTATCTTTATACATTTTCTTTTTGTTTAAATTATATTTTATGAACTGTAATATTTTACATTGTATTTTAATTACCAATGTATGATGTCAAAATTCTAAATAAGAACCAATTTCATTGGCCTTATTTTTTTCAATATGCTTTTCAGTTTTCGATTTTTCATATTTTCTCAATTTTGGTGATTAAAAGTACTGAAATTTCTTCATATTTTATATTTAAATTATACTTTTACTTGAAAACCGAATATCTACTAAGCTAAATAGAATTAAAAAGTAAAATATTAGTAAAAAAAATAAACTTTCATGTACTGATTTTTTATTATTATATATTATTATTGATATATTTTTTTTCTAAAAAGAATACACAACATGTTATTTTCTAAGTGTGTTAAGATTAAGTGAATCTAAATGTAAAAGTAAAATTTAAAAAAAAAGGTATTAAATTAAGTGAATCTAAAAAGAAAATAAAAGGGTAATTAAAAATAAAAATAAAAAACAGTGTCAGAGACCAAAAAAAAAAATAATAATAATAAAATAAAAAATTCAAAATAAAAGTTTGAAAAAACAAACCAAATCGAACACTATAAACTTCTCTTTTTTTTAAATATTTCTTCACTAATCTCTAATTTTACATAAATTATTCACAAATTCCTTTCAATTCTTATATAAATTTAATAATTTAATTAAAAAATGATGCGTGTACACAGAAATGTAATACTAAACATCTACATTATCACGAACTATTTAATTATGAATAATTAACTTTTCATTGTTACCAATGTTATATTGTTTGTCAATGTCTACATAAATATATATAGATTTATAAATGCAAATTTATATCTGTTCCCATTGGATATTTTAATTTTCTAAGATGTATCGTTTTAGTAATATAGTTATATTTGTTAGGAAAAAACTACGAAATTATATATTGTTCTCGTATCAACTTATATTCAATATATATATACATGTCATACAAACAAGTGTTTACAACAAATACTTTCAATAACAAACTAAGACTTTGTAAAACACCTCCATCATGACAATAATTGTATTTTTTTCCTTAAAGAAAAAATCACATTATTGAGGAAAAATGGATTTTGAAATTCTTAATAATATGATATCGCTTCATACTCTTACTCATCAAAATATTTTTATTACAATGAGTTATAATGGTGAGTAAGAAGAAAAACAAAAAGATAGTGAAACAAAAACTATAGAAGATCTATTACAACATGCTCTCTAAGTAAAGTTAGAGTTGAAATATGAATTGTCTTATCTGTTGTGAAATTTAAGAAAAATAATGTATGTTATGCACACATTTTATATTTATAAAATTTCTCATTTCTGATTTAGATTCTTGTGTATGGTATGTATTCATTTCTTATTTAATTATATTTTGAATACAAATCAATTTACTCATATAAGTCTTCATACTTTGTGTATATATATATATATATATATATCACATACTAATTTAAGAGACATGCATAATTACAATACTAATAATTGATGAAAAATCACGTGTCACGTGCAATGCACGTGCCCAACACTAGTACCATTAAGCTTATGAACAACAAGAAGACTATTTGATATGTCCATCAATACCCTACAATTAATAACGAAAATATAATTACACTAGGGTCAACCAGGTGAATTTTGTTCAACATTACTTTTATTTTTTCCATTTTTGAAATAGACAAATCTTTTTCATTTACCCTCCACTGCTGTAAGGATCTTTCATGCCATTGGAGAAGATGATGTTGCTAGCAAACCTCTTCAGAACTATTTTTATATTCTACAAATTGCATTTGAAAATATTTAAATTTGTACGATGTATCAAGAATTTGTTTGATAAAGGCAACAAATTTATTAGAAAGACCAGCAACAAAAATAGAGAACACCCAATTTTAAAAGTTAGAATTCCAAATTATAAATAGGAAAAATTACACAATTGAGCCTACAATTTGCTTATTGTGCCAATATAGTCTTTTAGTTTCAATTCCATCCAAAAAATAAAAAATTATGAGTGCACTCTGAGTGCCCCAATAGTAGACTAAGGCCCGCCACTGAGTCTCATGTACTCTGTCCGATCGATGAGCCAACCTATCTGCATTATTCTTAAAGGGTTTGTATGCCATTTTTTTCACTCGACTTTTCCAATCTCTCAATTTCTTCCCAAATGAAGCCATTATTGTTCTTTTCATGGATTCACCTATATCCGTATGAGCCTGCATTACAACACTCTTGTAATATGCAATGTCAACTTCACTTGTGATATGCATTTCATATGGAATCTAATTGTAACTAACGTTGCACCGTTTCAACTTATATACTTTAGGTTCAATGAGATATTTCATGTTAAATGTCTCTGTGGGGAAGTGGTTTTGAAAATACTCTTCAGATCCTGGAAGATGCTCTTGATACTCAGCTAGTCACCTGCAAAGACAAATACTCCGGTTGGGGGTGCCGGGATTAGCACTCCGACGGGCAAGTCAGTTCTTGTACTCGAGAAAGCTTGTTTACTAAGTTTAGTGAAGTGATTCTTACCTCCCATTCCAAGAACGCTGCTTCTTTATTTATATCTGTTCCTTCTGAGGCCTCGGGGCCTGGGCCTATTTTTCAATCATTACCCGTTCTTATATTCGGCCCCCAAAGATCCATTTTTTAATCGGCTTAATCGGCTTACGTATTGTATTCGGCCTATTCTAGTCTTGCAGGATGGGGCCGATTAATTTTTGCTGGACACAGCCAGTTAATGTCAGTACTAAAATATGCCCCTTCCGATTCAGCCATATTTTCGGCTCCCACAATTGCCCCCCGAACTCCCTATTGACGGTAGTTAATCGGCGTGTTTGGTTTAGAATTCGAAAAGCCTAGCATAGATCAGGCGACTTCGCGTATCCTAAGGCGTCAGAAAATGTCAGAAGGCACACGCCTTTTCGTTTATCATTACACTTTCCCGCTCCATTCATGCGTCTCTCGCATTTATTGCGATTTGAAACTTCAGTCCTTTTTGGTGCACATTTCGTCGATCATCTGATACGTTTGGACCGCCAGCGCGCATCCCTTCTCTCACTCGCATTTTCTGCAACTTTCGTCCGTCTACCTTTGCCTCATCTGCTCTTCGTAAGTTTTCTTCCCTTTCTTTGTAGCCCTATTCTCTGTTTATCATTTTTACTTTCGGCGAATCCTTGGATCCCCGTCGAAATGGCTAAACACTTGAAGGACCTCCTTTCTGAGAGTCGCATTTCCAGATTCCGGCGACATTTTTCCATTCCCGATGACGTCCATCTAACTCTTGTAACGGACAGTACTCTAGATATGGAGAGGGAGGATCAGAATACAATCTTATTCTCCCTCCTGTCCATAGCAGAAGGCGGAGTCCGTTTCCCCCTACATCCACTGCTTAGGGCCGTCCTTCGCTATTGGAGTCTGATTCCTTCTCAACCCAATGTAAATTTCTTTCGAATCATTATGGGTGTTATAGAATTGAATGACGCCTTAGGATCGATCTCGGAATTTGGCCATTCGGCACTGCTACGCTTTAGCCAAATCCTCTGGTCGGCTGGGTCGGTACTTCCTTAGGGCCAAGGATACTGACCATCATTTGGTGACTATGCTTGCCAGTTCTGGTAAGAGGGTTGACGATGTAATGGTCAATGTCCGAGGTAATTGGGAGTTCGCTGAAGGCGAAGATCGCCTAGACCCCATTCCCAGACATAAGGGTGACCCAGGTTGCCACGTAGTATCTTATGTTTGATGATTTATCTTTTAATCGGCTCTCTTTCCTTAATCACTCATCTTTTGCAGGTAATAAATTGAAGAAGATTCTGACTTCGTTGACGACGCGGTCCTTAGGGATATTAAGATTGCACTTGACTACTTTGGCCGCCCAAACGTGCAAAAACAGGGGAGAGCCGCCCACATTTTACTTCGGTACGAGCCCACTTATACCACGTTCTCGGCTGCGGACAACATTCCGATTCCATCCGGCGATCAGCACCTCTCGGCTCTTATCTTCCCCAGCTACAAGAACCTTAGGCAAATTGGTCTCGAAGATTCTGATTCGGGGCAAGACGCAGAGCCGGTAATAGAAGTAGTTGCCGATCCGGCCGGAGAATTCACTGAGGAGGCCGAAGAAGTTGACGAGGCCGTGCGCTCGGCGTTTGAGGCTGCCGGACTCAATCAGCCTTCCTCACCATCCGCTTCGGGTCGGGCAGAAGTCTCTCCCGGAGATATTTTCGCGAATTTGGGCGACCTACCCGGCGATTTCTTCGAAGGTATGGCGAAGGAAAGCCTTACGCAAATGGCGCGTAGGAGAAACGCCGAGCGAATGGCTGCTCGACAAAAGGCCGAGGCTGGCGAATCTGATCCCAGTTTGACTAAGGCCTCCGTACCCATTGTTGAAGGGATGGTTCAGGTTACGCCGGTTGAAACGGAAAAAGGGGTGAACAGCAGGCCGGTGAAGAACGGCAAATTCCGGAAGAGCGCGGTCAAAAACGCAGCGCCGAGGGGGAACCAGTTCAGAAATTAGTCCTTCTGACAAACGGCCTCGCCTCGAAGAATCGGACGTGGTTGCTCTTTTGTTATTCAGCCAAAGATCAGAGATACGCCGATTTCTTCCGATGCTTCTGCCATTGAGGATCCGGCCGTTGCGTTGAGCTTGGCGGCTTCGATTTCCTTGCCGGCTGACAATGCAGCCTTTTGCGCCGTGCCGGATATTATGGCCGTAGCCCTATCTGCGCAGTCGGCACTTCTGGTAGGAATCTTAAATCTATTTCTAAATTTATTTTTATAAAGGTATCTAATGATCCCTTATTCTTGCAGACCGTCGGCAGGATTGCCGACTTGGGCCGCCGCCTGCATGATGCTCTTGGCAGAATTGACCGTTTGCAAGCCGAAGTGGAAGGTCAGAAGAGTAGAGCGGAGTTTGAAAAAATGAGGGCCGCAATGGAGAGCGCGCGAGCCGAAGCGGAGAAGGAGAGGGCTCGCACTGCTGAACAGCTTCGTTCTGACGCTGAGGCTAGAGCGAATGCGAGTGAGGAATCGCTCAAGCTCTCAAAGACGAACTTGCCAAGGCGGAGACTCAGCTAGAGGAGCTGAAGGCGGCCAAGGAGAAAGCCGAATCTGAGGCTTTTGAGGCGGGAAAAGCGCCGCCTACACGGAATATGTTGATGAAGTTCCCAAATTTGAGAATCGGGGGTTCAAACATGGGTGGCTCAAAGCCCTTGCTGCCGCTGGGGTTACATTGGCTTTGCCAATTCCTTACGAGCAAGTGGATGTTGAGCCACTCGAATCCGACACCGAGGATGATTTGGGAGGCGTTTCCTAATTTATTAAGTTTTTTGTGTAAGTTTTTTGTTTGGTAGGGTTTTGTTGGTTCAGGGTAGTTTTCATGTATAAATTGGTTACTATCTTGTACGCAATTTATTAATGAACATTTCCTTGTAATGTCACTGCTACTTGTGCACAATTTGTGTGATTATGTTAATGAAACATTTTGCTGAGTTTGGCTCAAAGCCTTTGCTACTTTGCGTAAAATTGTTGCTGAGTTTCAGCTTTTAGAGATTGAATATCCTGTGCCAATATTGATTCATCTTCCTCATGCCGACTTGATTCGAATTATGAACTGTCAATTTGTGAGCCGGCTGGGGTACCTGAGCCGAATATATTGATGAATCTGCCCTTGCCTCAGACGGTTCCTGCAGAGTCGGAAGTCGGCTGGGGTACTTAAGCCGGATAGATTGATGAATCTGCCCTTGCCTCAGGCGGTTCCTGCAGAGTCGGGAGCCGGCTGGGGTACTTGAGCCGGATAGATTGATGAATTGCCCTTGCCTCAGGCGGTTCCTGCAGAGTCGGGAGCCGGCTGGGGTACTTGAGCCGGATAGATTGATGAATCTGCCCTTGCCCCAGGCGGTTCCTGCAGAGTCGGGAGCCGACTGGGGTCCTTGAGCCGGATAGATTGATGAATCTTCCCTTGCCCCAGGCGGTTCCTGCAGAGGTTAGAATCGAATATCCTGTCAATATTGATTCGTCTTTCTCATGCCGACTGGATTCGAATTATGAACTGTCGATTTGTGAGCCGGCTGGGGTACTTGAGCCGAATATATTGATGAATCTGCCCTTGCCTCAGGCAGTTCCTGCAGAGCCGAGAGCCGGCTGGGGTACTTGAGCCGGATAGATTGATGAATCTGCCCTTGCCCCAGGCGGTTCCTACAGAGGTTAGAAGAATTGATTGGGGAGTCGGCTGGGGTACTTGAGCCGAATAGATTGATGAATCTGCCCTTGCCCCAGGCGGTTCGCGATTATGGTAAAATCGTGCCCCTGCCGTCGACTCAGCCGGCGTCGGGCGATTCAGGATCTCCAATTAATGAGATTGCCTCGAACGTGCTGCCTCTGTGAAGGATAAATGAACAAAGGTACATCCTTTATGAGCTTGGTAGACAACTGACTCGAGCTCCTGGGGAAGACTGATTGCGCGAATGTCGAACCGACTCTTCTTTAACAGTAAAGGGGAAGCGAAGACCCTAGCTGAGCTTGGCGGAGATATGAATCGAGGTGGTGAACCCTCGCGGGCAGGAAGTAGGAGTTCCAGGGGTCGAGAGAGGCGTCAGTCTCCCCGACGTCGCAGTAGATCGCCCAGGCGAGAAAAGCAGTCGAAGGGTAAATCTCCACAGTCCCGAGTCGAGAGGAGGTCCGACGCGAATCCGTGCCCATTAAGCTTTGCGGTATTTGTGAAGAATAGACCCATGACGGAGGCGGACTCGATCGTTCGAGACCCAGACGTAGCGGTCGACTTTGCCCGACAAATATTTCCTCCTGAGGTTCAGAAATCAATGCTGGGTCGACAGGACTACGAGGTGTTTCGCGAGGGCATTCACGGAGCGGTGAAGGGGCTTTACACTGCTTACGAAGTCGACATGCGACTGCGCGTTGCCCGTCAAGAGATGGAGAAGAAGAACGAACGTATTCGAAGTTTGGAGGCCCGCGTGGAGGCGGCCGAGCGGGAACTAAGGAAGACCAAGGTGGCTCAGGCACAATCCACCGCGCACGCGAACCCAATTGTGGAAGAGAGGGTTACTAGTCGGCTTATCAGCTCCGCACTTGCCGATCGAGAGACGGCAAGTATGTTCGCAATAGAGAGTGCGAAGGGGAGGCCTATGAGAAAGGTTTCCATGAGGGCCGAAAGGTGGGAATCGAGAAAACCAGGGAAACACTGGCCGAAGAAGTATGCCGATGTGAAAATCGCGGGTTTAGGCACGGTTGGATCAAGGCATCTCAAGCCGCAGAAGCTCTTCGAGCGTCGGGAATTGATTTGGCATCACCACGCTACAGGAGTAAAGATTTTCCGTTTTCTGCCTTTGAAATTGAGAAGAGTGAGGATGAGGGTGACGCCGTATGAGTTTTATAGTTGTAAGATTGGAACGCAGGGCGCGTTTGAAACTATATAACTTATTGTTTTATTGAATAAAGATTGTTTCATTATAAATGTTTCGTTGTCATTCATATTCGGCATATGTGTATTTCGTGTTGCTTAAATGTTTGAATGTCTAAATATTGTCCGACCCAGATAGCCGTTAACTGTCCGGCAATACACGGGCTTATCGGCAGGATCTGCACATGGGCAGGATCGACACGTCCGCGGCGACCGTTAAGGTTTTATTGAGGCTATTTCAACGGCCATTTATTTTTGACTTGGGTCAGCGCATTGATGCTTGACCAGTCGGATTAATGGGCTGGTCGAGGGTGATCGGCATGTGAAGATTTGGCCGACCGGTTTAATAAATCTATTTCGCTTTGGCCCAGCCAGCGCGCGTTTCGGCCAGCCGTCGGGATGGCGGTCGTGGCGAATGTCAATCGACGCTTGTCTTATTCAACCAATGCGTTTTTGGGCGTTAATAAAATTTTCTTGGGATTGGGACCTCGAGATCGCGGTCGTTGTTGAGAATAAAAGGAGTAGGCGCTTCGCACCAATAATCCCACTAGACTCATCATTCTTTGTCTGGGATGGTGATTTTGGTTACAAAGGCTCAAACTTCGGTCAAGTTCGGTGTTGAGATGGTTTGCGGCAGAAAACCTATCCGTGAGGGAGTTAGGTCATCCAAAGAGCTTGAGATCTGTGAATCTCCAAGTCGTCGAAGCAGATCACCCCGAAAGGAGAGTCAACAACTGTCAAGTTCATTCTTCCTTGTCTTGGATCTTTGCCTTGACATTGTCAATGGTGTCAGGGGAAGTTTGGCGCTATGCAAGTCGTGGGCTTAAGCACAACTGGTTCAAGGTAGTGCACGCCGTGGAGGGGTTTAGGGCGACGGTCGTCGATCCGGCGATGCTGCTTTACCGGCGCGTCTTGTTTCTTTTTTGCTTTCGATATTGTAATGTTCGAATGCGGGTTGTATTTATGTAACAACTGTTTAATCAAATAAATGGTTTTATTTTAAATCTATTTGCGTGTTACTCTGAATTTTGCTTGTGTACTAAAGCACATTACTTCGAATGTATGATCTGTTCTAGTATGTTACATAGGATCAATTATCAATATCTTTTGTTCGTGACCACGTTTGCTCCAGATTCGGAGACGCGATTAGCACTTAGCACTTAGCACTGTATGATCTGTTCTTGAACCTAGGGCCCATTCGGCCTTAAGGAGATTAATCGGCTCGAATCCGAAATCTTAATCAGCCCTAAGGCGTCATGCGCCAAAGGGGGCCCCGAATCCGGAGACTTGATTCGGCCGATCGTGATATTCACGAACGGCGCTTCGAATCCGGAGACTTAATCGGCCCTAAGGCGTCATGCGCCAAAGGGGGCTCCGAATCCGGAGACTTAATTTGGTCAATCGTGATATCCACAAAGGGCGCTCCGAATCTGGAGACTCAATCGGCCCTAAGGCGACATGCGCCAAAGGGGGCTCCGAATCCGGAGACTTAATCGACCCTAAGGCGTCATGTGCCAAAGGGGGCTCCGAATCCGGAGACTTAATTTGACCAATCGTGATATCCACGAAGGGCGCTCCGAATCCGGAGACTTGATTTGGCCGATCGTGATATCCACGAAGGGCGCTCCGAATCCGGAGACTTAATTTGGCCAATCGTGATATCCACGAAGGGTGCTCCGAATCCAGAGACTTAATCGGCCCTAAGGCGTCATGCGCCAAAGGGGGCTCCGAATCCGGAGACTTAATCGGCCCTAAGGTGTCATGCGCCAAAGGGGCTCCGAATCCGGAGACTTAATTTGGCCAATCGTGATATCCACGAAGGGCGCTCCGAATCCGGAGACTTGATTTGGCCGATCGTGATATCCACGAAAGGCGCTCCGAATCCGAAGACTTAATCGGCCGTAAGGCATCATGCGCCAAAGGGGGCTCCGAATCCAGAGACTTAATTTGGCCAATCGTGATATCCACGAAGGGCGCTCCGAATCCAGAGACTCAATCGGCCCTAAGGCGTCATGCGCCAAAGGGGGCTCCGAATCCGGAGACTTAATTTGGCCAATCGTAATATCCACGAAGGGCGCTCCGAATCCGGAGACTTGATCTGGCCGATCGTGATATCCACAAAGGGCGCTCCGAATCTGGAGACTTAATTTGGCCCATCGTGATATCCACGAAGGGCGCTCCGAATCCGGAGACTCAATCGGCCCTAAGGCGTCATGCGCCAAAGGAGGCTCCGAATCCGGAGACTTAACCGGCCCTAAGGCGTCATGCGCCAAAGGGGGCTCCGAATCCGGAGACTTAATTTAGCCAATCGTGATATCCACGAAGGGCGCTCCGAATCCGGAGACTTGATTTGGCCGATAGTGATATCCACGAAGGGCGCTCCGAATAAAGAGACTTAATCGGCCCTAAGGCGTCATGCGCCAAAGGGGGCTCTGAATCTGGAGACTTAATTTGGCCAATCGTGATATCCACGAAGCGCGCTCCGAATCCGGAGACTTTATTTGGCCGATCGTGATATCCACGAACGGCGCTCCGAATCCGGAGACTTAATCGGCCCTAAGGCGTCATGCGCCAAAGGGGGCACCGAATCCGAAGACTTAATTTGGCCAATCGTGATATCCACGAAGGGCGCTCCGAATCCGGAGACTCAATCGGCCCTAAGGCATCATGTGCCAAAGGGGGCTCCGAATCCGGAGACTTAATCGGCCCTAAGGCGTCATGCGCCAAAGGGGGCTCCGAATCCGGAGACTTAATTTGGCCAATCGTGATATCCATGAAGGGCGCTCCGAATCCGGAGACTTGATTTGGCCGATCGTGTTATCCACGAAGGGCGCTTCGAATCCGGAGACTTAATTTGGCCAATCGTGATATCCACGAAAGGGGCTCCGAATCCGGAGACTCAATCCGCCCTAAGGCGTCATGCGCCAAAGGGGACTCCGAATCCGGAGACTTAATCGACCCTAAGGCATCATGCGCCAAAGGGGGCTTCGATTCCGGAGACTTAATTTGGCCCATCGTGATATCCACGAAGGGCGCTCCGAATCCGGAGACTTGATTTGGCCAATCGTGATATCCACGAAGGGCGCTCTGAATCCGGAGACTTAATCGGCTCTAAGGCGTCATGCGCCAAAAGGGGCTCCGAATCCGGAGACTTAATTTGGCCAATCGTGATATACACGAAGGGCGCTCCGAATCTGGAGACTCAATGGGCCCTAAGGCGTCCTGCGCCAAAGGGGGCTCCGAATCCGGAGACTTAATTTGGCCAATCGTGATATCTACGAAGGGTGCTCCGAATCCGGAGACTTAATTTGGCCAATCGTGATATCCACGAAGGGGCTCCGAATCCGGAGACTCAATCGGCCCTAAGGCGTCATGAGCCAAAGGGGACTCCGAATCCGGAGACTTAATCGGCCCTAAGGCATCATGCGCCAAAGGGGGCTCCGATTCCGGAGACTTAATTTGGCCAATCGTGATATCCATGAAGGGCGCTCCGAATCCGGAGACTTGATTTGGCCGATCATGATATCCACGAAGGGCGCTCCGAATCCGGAGACTTAATCGGCCCTAAGGCGTCATGCGCCAAAGGGGGCTCCGAATCCGGAGACTTAATTTGGCCAATCGTGATATCCACGAAGGGCGCTCCGAATTCGGAGACTCAATCGGCCCTAAGGCGTCCTGTGCCAAAGGGGGCTCCGAATCCGGAGACTTAATTTGGCCAATCGTGATATCCACGAAGGGTGCTCCGAATCCGGAGACTTAATTTGGCCAATCGTGATATCCACGAAGGGGGCTCCGAATCCGAAGACTCAATCGGCCCTAAGGCGTCATCAGCCAAAGGGGACTCCGAATCCGGAGACTTAATCGGCCCTAAGGCATCATGAGCCAAAGGGGGCTTCGATTCCGGAGACTTAATTTGGCCAATCGTGATATCCACGAAGGGCGCTCCGAATCCGGAGACTTGATTTGGCCGATCGTGAAATCCACGAAGGGCACTCCGAATCCGGAGACTTAATCGGCCCTAAGGCGTCATGCGCCAAAGGGGGCTCCGAATCTGGACACTTAATTTGGCCAATCGTGATAAGCACGAAGGGCGCTCCGAATCCGGAGACTTGATTTGGCCGATCGTGATATCCACGAAGGGCGCTCCGAATCTGGAGACTTAATCGGCCCTAAGACGTCATGCGCCAAAGGGGGCTCCGAATCCGGAGATTTAATGTGGCCAATCGTGATATCCACGAAGGGCGCTCCGAATCCGGAGACTCAATCGGCCCTAAGGCGTCATGCGCCAAAGGGGGCTCCGAATCCGGAGACTCAATGGGCCCTAAGGCGTCATGCGCGAAAGGGGGCTCCGAACCCGGAGACTTAATGGGCCCTAAGGCGTCATGCGCCAAAGGGGGCTCCAAATCCGAAGACTTAATTTGGCCAATCGTGATATCCACGAAGGGCGCTCCGAATCCGGAGACTTGATTTGGCCGATCGTGATATCCACGAAAGGCGCTCCGAATCCGGAGACTTAATTTGGCCAATCGTGATATCTACGAAGGGTGCTCCGAATCCGGAGACTCAATCGGTCCTAAGGCGTCATGCGCCAAAGGGGGCTCCGAATCCGGAGACCTAATCGGCCCTAAGGCGTCATGCGCCAAAGGGGGCTCCGAATCTGGAGACTTAATTTGGCCAATCCTGATATCCACGAAGGGCGCTCCGAATCCGGAGACTTGATTTGGCCGATCGTGATATCCACGAAGGGCGCTCCGAATCCGGAGACTTAATCGGCCCTAAGGCGTAATGCGCCAAAGGGGGCTCCGAATCCAGAGACTTAATTTGGCCAATCGTGATATCCACGAAGGGCGCTCCGAATCCGGAGACTTGATTTGGCCGATCGTGATATCCACGAAGGGCGCTCTGAATCCGGAGACTTAATCGGCCCTAAGGCGTCAAGTCCCAAAGGGGGTTCCGAATCCGGAGACTTATTTTGGCCAATCGTGATATCCACGAAGGGCGCTCCGAATCCGGAGACTCAATCGGCCCTAAGGCGTCATGTGCCAAAGGGGGCTCCGAATCCGGAGACTTAATCGGCCTTAAGGCGTCTTACGCCAAAGGGGGCTCTGAATTCGGAGCCTTAATTTGGCCAATCGTGATATCCACGAAGGGCGCTCCGAATCCGGAGACTTGATTTGGCCGATCGTGATGTCCACGAAGGGCGCTCCGAATCCGGAGACTTAATCGGCCCTAAGGCATCATGCGCCAAAGGGGGCTCCGAATCCGGAGACTTAATCGGCCCTAAGGCGTCATGCGCCAAAGGGGGCTCCGAATCCGGAGACTTAATTTGGCCAATCGTGACATCCACGAAGGGCGCTCCGAATCCGGAGACTTAATCGGCCCTAAGGCGTCATGCGCCAAAGGGGGCTCCGAATCCGGAGACTTAATTTGGCCAATCGTGATATCCACGAAGGGCGCTCCGAATCCGGAGACTTCATGTGGCCAATCCTGGCAAGTGCCCCATTGGGAATTGACATATGATTTTGAGCGACGAGGAAAAATAGTTCGTATTGCAGAGGCGAAATATATTTACAGGTATCAGAGCCCACAGATCGGGTCAGTGATAGGGTTTTCATTAGAACTCTGCTTGTGCCGATTGGGGGGAACCACGTATTTCTTCAATGCCGTGGGTTGTTGGGAAACGCAGGATCTGATGGTAGGTACTTGGGACGGCTTTCATGATATGTAGCCAGGTTCTTCCCATTATGGCATTATACGGCGAGGGGAGCTTCACGACCAGGAATTCCGCTTCGACCGTTTTGGAACCCGCTCGAACAGGTAATATGACCTTGCCCAATGGATATTCGGGGTTCGTATTAAAGCCGAACAGTGGGTGAGGCGCCGGAGATAGATCCGACTCGTTGAGGCCGAGCTTGATGAAAGTTTGATAGTACATGACCTCTGAACTACTCCCTGGATCTATGAGGATTCGTTCAATGATGAACCGGTTTATGCGTAATCCAATGACCAATGGATCAATGTGGGAAGCCGCTGAGTCATTGAGGTTGGAGTCGTTAAAGGCAATTGTCGGAGCTTCTTCGGACCGGTCAGTCGAAATACGGCGCCCCTGTAGAGTTGGATGCGATCGAATCGTATGCATGGCTGGGAGTGTAGGCAGGCTGTAAATTACGTGGATCACGCCAAGTGGGGGAAAGTCCTGCCTCAATGCTAATGCCTTGGTTGGCTTTCCCTGTTTCACATACTGCTGCAGTCGGCCGTCTTGCACCAGTTCTTCCAGGTGATCTTTCAATGCGTAGCAACTCTTTGTTTCGTGGCCGTGATCTTTGTGATATTCGCACCTCCGGTCCCTTCGTCGTGTATCGGGTGGCCCCACCATCTTTGACGGCCATTTGAAGAATGGAAGGTGTTGGATTTTGGTCATTACCGCGGTGATTGGCTCTGACAGTTCCGTGTACTTTTTTTCGGCGCGCCTCGAGTGCCTACTGTCAACTTGCAATTGCTCATTCGTCGGGTGGGAGCATTGATCACTCGATCGGCGAGAGTCCCGCCTTTTGTCTCGTTTAGCACGTTGTCGTGGCTCGGGGCTTAGAGGTGGCACGAAACTTATCGGCTGAGCAATATCAGGGGGTGCCGGTTTGGTGGACACTTGTCTGGCTTTGATCCTTAAGGCATCGTCTTCCACTTTGCAATACTCTTCGACTTTCTTCATCAGCGCCCAAACTGTTTTGGGGGGTTTTCTGGTCAGGGAGTTGCATAGGGCACTGTCAGGTTGTAGTCCCATTTTGAAGGCGGTGACGGCCATGAAGTCGTTGCAAGCGTCATCAACGAGATTGAAGCACTCCTAATATCGCGCCGAATATGCTCTCAACGTTTCTCCTGGTTGGATTTGCATAGCCCAGAGAGAGTCGGCCTGTTTCGGCTGTACCTCGTTGGTGATGAACCTGGCCCTGAAGGATTTTTGTAATTGATGGAAACTTTTGATCGAAGCCGGCTCCAGCTTGTAATACCATCTGACAGCTAGTGGCCCCAAGCTGCTGGGGAATATTCGGCACATGAGGGCTTCATTGTCTACATGCAACGTCATGGCCTGCTTGTAATGACGTATATGATCAGTGGGGTCTGATTTTCCGTCGTAGAGAGTAAATGATGGAGCTTTGAACTTCTTGGGCAGGGCCGCCCTCGCAATTCGTCGGATAAAAGGATCGTGCCGGTCCTCTTCGTCTGAACTGCTTCTTCTGTGCTTGTTCCTTGTGTGTGGGCTTTTTTCAGAGGAGCTGGAAGTGTCTGAGCGTCCCTTGTTATGCTCCGTGGATAATGAGTTGGAGTCGCTATCAGTTTCCCTTGGTCGGGCTTGAGGTCGTTGTTTACCTGCCCTCAGGGGTCGTTCGGGGTCTTGGCGCGCGGCTTCTTTGGATTTTGCTACTTCCAGGGCCAAATCTTGACGGAGGCGTTCATTTTCTGTGAGCATATTTTCCAGCCTTTGCTCATTCTGTTTAGCTTGTTCTATGATGGCTTGCATCGTCTCCTGCACTGAAGTCGTTGGCGAGTCAAAATTCAAGGCGTGTCTCGCAGCGATGGTTTCCTTCCGAGCATATTTGCCGGAGTGATGTCGTCTCTCTGTGTAGTCTCGTCGGTGACTATCGGAGGATCTTGCATCACGCCTTCCATGGATGTACTTGAGTATTCCCACAGACGGCGCCAATTGTGGGGAAGTGGTTTTGGAAATACTCTTCAGATCTTGGAAGACGCTCGTGATACTCAGCTAGTCACCTGCAAAGACAAATACTCCGGTCGGGGGTGCCGGGATTAGCACTCCGACGGGCAAGTCAGTTCTTGTACTCGAGAAAGCTTGTTTACTAAGTTTAGTGAAGTGATTCTTACCTCCCATTCCAAGAATGCTGCTTCTTTATTTATATCTGTTCCTTCTGAGGCCTCGGGGCCTGGGCCTATTTTTCAATCATTACCTGTTCTTATATTCGGCCCCCAAAGATCCCTTTTTTAATCGGCTTAATCGACTTACGTATTGTATTCGGCCTATTCTAGTCTTGCAGGATGGGGCCGATTAATTTTTGCTGGACATAGCCGGTTAATGTCAGTACTAAAATATGCCCCTTCCGATTCAGCCATATTTTCGGCTCCCACAGTCTCTAACAACCTAACAGCCAAGCTATGAAATTGATAACAAATTTTCATGAGGATCAATATTCCAATACAAAAGCTCAATCTCCATTTACAATTTAAGAAGCAAGTGATAGGGATGGGTCTAGACATATACTCTTTCTAGTTCCTAGTAATAATTTAATTAATTACGAAAGTTCTACATCCGTATTTACCTTTATTTCCCTCCATATGTTATCTTTGTTTTGTTCTGGGACATAATGCCAAGTTGTAAACATGAGTGGTGCAAGACTCCCATCTCGTGCCAAAATGCCCAAATGTTAGGGACGTGTACCCTTCAACTACTTGATTCAACTCATTTGAAACAACTTTTAAAATGCCATCTTCACTAGTACCCCATGGACCATGCACATATGCGGGGCCCCTCGTTTGCTTTTGTGTGACTTGACTTGAATTGGGACCTATAAAAAAAAGAAAAACAAGGCCAAAGATCAGTCATTAGTTTCACTCACTTGCACATTACATTGCAAGATACCTCAAACAACAAATTCAGCAAACTTCAATTCCTATAAAATTCAATTTCATTGTGCGACGAGTAACATAAGATGGACCACAAACACACTGAACATGTCAAATTCTAAATAATTAATTTGTGAGCACATAAAAAATAAAAACTTAGATGCCAAAAACAGAACTGATAAATCCACAACATGTGCAAACCCACCCTACCAATTATTTCACTAAAAGAATAAATTTAGATGAGATTTAAATGCTAGTAAAATATATTTAACAGTTGGGCAAACCTTTAAGTTGATAAGAGAATAATACCAATTCCAACATATAAAGCAACCCTAAAAGCTTATACATATTAGCTAAAACTGAGCCATGTGATGTACTACCGCTACGTGATATGGTAGTGTAGTTCGACTTTTTCGCGCCCCCTTTCGGAAGACGAATAAGCCCTACAGTATCGGATTCCCGCGGTTCTGAATCTGATTCCACAAGTGCAAAGTGAAATAGATAAACACCAAAGAGTCCAAATCCGGCAAATCTTTTGGGAAAATTGATTTTGAATCAAAATGCCAAAAATGGACTGTTTTGCCAGATACAAAGTCGCCACCTAAATATATATATATATATATATTTTGGGGGGAAATTTAGGAAACCCATGACTCGTGCCAAAGGCCACGTGTCCGTCATCACCAAGATTGTCTCGGCTCGGGAACTTGGGTACGAGAAGGGAAGGTCATGAATTGAGCACCCCCACTCGCCCAATCAAAGATCGGCCTCTACTAATCATAATATGAATCTTATCTACATTATATGCTCTTCTTCCAGTTTATTAGGCTAACATTACTATGTGATGCGCACACACACAAGTATAGACTAAATTTGTGAGAATTGGAACACTTGATTCATGTTTGTTTTGAAAATTGTTTCGAATATGTACCACTTGAAAAAGTGATCGCATATGAACATTACTCAAATTATTTCAATACAAGCAATTAGCCTTTATCCACAATTAGCATTCAAACAGTTTAACACTTAAGCACTTAGCCTCATGGGAAGCATGTTAGACATGGCAACAATCACACATATGTGATATGCTAAAGCGAGTAAAGGCTTACCTAGTACTCCAAGCCAAAAAGGATGATAAAGCTAGAAAGATGCATGATCCTAACTAGGCAATATGACTAATGCAACACATGCGATATGAAATTAATAAGCTCGGCTACTAATATGGCATATGAATCAATTAAATAGCATGCGGTCTAAGCACGTATTCAAAGAATGTTTAAACTAACAATGCAAGTTAGAATGATGAACCGAACCTCGGTGCATGCAATACAAGTGGATGCAAACATGGACTATCCTAAACAAAACATGATGTTCCTAAACTAACCATCATAAGCTAGTAAATAAAATAAAGAAAGACGTGGGGTTGGAAGACATACACGTTATTACAACATTGCATTCTCACAGAGGAGAGTTCCAATGAACTAACAAATTAACTAGCTAAAGCTAAGCTAATTAATTAACTGTTACAAATGAAATGAATAAATAGCTAAACTACTTAACTAATTATTATAAACCGAATTAATTAACTAATTACCTAATCTAGCTAACTAAAATAATTACAACACGAGACGAACTAGCTATTCTAACTAATTAAGTACAAAGCCACTATTCTAAAACACAGCATTAATATAACATAACACGGATCCCAAGGATTGATGGAGGGCTCATGCATGAATACGGTTTCCACTCGAAAAAGCCACTATTTTTGCTGTTGAATGCCTGTGTTGCACAATAGGACACTTGAACTAATTTCCACCTCTAGACCAACTCTGTTCTGTTGGGGGAGTACTTTGCTGGATTTTGCACTGGTGGCCACCAAAGGGCCTGTCGTCCACTGATAATGGCCTGCCGGCCACTGATGATAGAACTTTCCTACTGCAACAGAGAGCAAATAGAGCAGAGACAGTGTATTCTCAAGGGTTTGTTTGCACAATTTACTCCTCCTTATCATTTGAACGGCTCAAAGGAGTAGTAAGCTTGGTTCACAAACCATCAATCTATGCAATTTCATTACATGATGGCTTATGAACCAAACTGTGCAAGTTTAATAAATGCAATAAAACAAGACTCTCAAAACCACCCCCTATCATGAAAGATCAAGGGAAGTAGTTGACAATGAATCTTGAACCGTTTTCATCACTAATGAGTATGAAACAACTCAAGACTCAAGGGTTCAATTAACGTCCAATTGAACCCCAAACAAGTTGTTATCTTGCACCTTTTTTAACCTCAGTTTTATTACTTCATTTTAGATTACCATCCATTCTTTAGTCAATTGAGTCCAAAGGTGAATTTAAGTCTTCTAATGGAAAGAGGGCTCACACCTAGAGTTATTTTAGGCATGAAAGAGACATCGTACCGTTGGTAATGAACCCCCAAAAGGATTAAACCATTAAACATGGCATCTCAATCTCATGCTTAAACAAACACATAGTTTGAAACCACTTTCAAAACAAAACAAAAGCCAAGAAAGGAAGGAGGTTGCAGAGGTGATTAAGAGTGATAACAAGGATGGAAAGCCGTAAGTAAACACTATCAACTCAAATAAGATGGTGTCTAAGGCCTAGAACACCAAACTTATGAGGACAATTACACTAGAAGCATGCAAAACAAACCTCAAATGCGACAAACACTTAAAAACAATCCTAAAACAGTCCTAAATAAGTTCTAAAATATGCTGAAATAAAGACAAAAATAGCTAGATTAATAAGCTAAAACAAGGATCATGCTAGGCTAGTAAGCAAAACACAAGGAGGGGAGGCTAACCCCTCCAATTTTGGACTTCAAACCATGATTTTAGCCACTGAAATAGCTCAAAAAATTAGCGTTTAGAAGCTCAAAAAGAGATAATGCAAATGTGGGAAACACAAGGGAAAAGGCCTTGAGAGCAAGGTGCACAGAAGGGTGAGCCACCCCCCAACCTTTATTGGCCTTAAAACCCAAGTTTTAGCCCAAAAACATAGAGTTTTTTATAGCCCAAAAATAGTGGGAAAACAGCAAGAAAAATAGTAAATAAAGCAAGTAAAGAGACAAGGCTTTATACCTCTTGAAGAGGAGATCACTTCCAAGCAATAAACCAAGGCGAACACACCCTCAAGAGCTCCAACAAGGCTTAAAGATACCTCAACTCAAAGATGGAGAGGTTTGGTTAAGAGTGTATAGGCAAAGGTGAAGAGTGTATAGGCAAAGGCTAAGAAATTTGCAATAGAGAGAGAATTATAGCAAGAGAGGAAAAATTTTGATCTAAAATTTTTCTAACTCCTAAACATTAAGAGGGAGGTCATCTATATATAGAGAACCAAGAAATTCCCTCAAAAACATCCAGCCATACACGTGGGAACAGATGTCTGCATCTGTGCAAACAGCTGGCACAGCTGTCATAACACGTCTCCAAAAGACATTGGTGGCCGGTAGCCCAAAGCAATGGCCAACAGGCCACCAGGGGTTGTAGGCTTGAAAATTCAAGGTTTGTGTAATATCCTTGTTCTGTAGTATGCTAATTGGTCCTTAACATGAATATGATTGTGTGTTTGATATGATTTTGTGTGCCATTATGTGAAAATATGTGGTTTTGAATTTCTATATGTTCACCATAAGAATATCTGTTTGATTGTCTGCTTTGGAAATTAAATTGAAGGCCCTATCGGCCACCGAAACCGAAATTGGTCGCGCCATTGTGATTGGCATAATTTTTAGAGCCTACGGTGAAGTTTAATTGAAAAATTGATTCGGACCAGATTAAATTGATGAATTAGTGCGCAATTATTTATTATTATTAAATTGGAATTAGTGGGGCTTTATATAAAGGGCCATATACACTCTCATGGTTTCTTTTTGAGCTCAAAATCTGAGACATACATTTGAGAGGGTGAGAAGGCCGGCTATAGAGAGAGAGAGAGAGAGAGAAGGGAGAATTGTGCAATTTTGGCCTTGAAGCTTGATAACTTTGAAGCTATACTCAAGAATTTGCTATTGATTGGAGAAATTGAGCCTCTAGGTAGGTAATTGATCTTGAATTCAAGTTTGAAAAAAATGGTCAAGAACATGGATTAAATTCATTATAAGGAAATTGAGTTGATTTTGTTGTATTTGAAGTCATGGAATGCATGCATGTGCATAATAGCCATGAATTTGTATAGTTGAGCATGAAAAATATGATCCATGTAGAATTGTGGCTAGAATCCATGCTTGTGACCACCATTTGTACAATTTGAGTTGAAATGGAAGTTATATCTCACATGCATGTACCATTCATAAGAAGTATGAGCTTGAATGCATGAAATTGTTATGTTGAAAGTGAATTTGGTGTAGATTGGGACATGCATGTGATTAATTTGGAAATTGAGCTCCATTGTGTTGTAATTTGGTGTTCGTACCATGTTAGTATATGATTATGTGAAGTTTGAGCCAAAAGCATGCATCTAGAACCATTGAATGTCAAATTGGAGCTCAAGAACATGTTCTGGAAAACCCAGAAAATTTGATGTCCGCTCGAGCGGGGAAACCGCCGCTCGAGCGTGAATTTCGTGCTCCCAGTATTTTTGCAGACTTGGATGTCCGCTCGAGCTGGGAAGTTTACGCTCGAGCGGGGAGCTATGTAGACAGACCTTCAGCTCGAGCGCAAACTTCACGCTCGAGCATAATTTTGATGCATCCAGCACTTTTGCAGACCTCATGGGTCCGCTCGAGCGGGGAAGTTCACGCTCGAGCGGGGACCTTATTTTTTGAAATTTTGAAAAGGCATTCTGAGTTTCGTTTTCCATCCTCTTTCACTTCTAAGTACTCTTAGGCATGCATTGAGCATTGTAATTGAGTTAAAGAGATAAGAATGAAGCCTAAAGAGGAAAATGTGAATTTAGAACGGATTGAATTGTTTGTGACCCTTTTGTGTTCATGGAATGTGTAGGGTCGAGCTCCGGGGCAAACCAACCAACCGATCACTGTGAGTAATATCTTAACAAAGATATCTGAAATATGTTGTTGTCCAAATTACTTACTTCTATGTAAGTTTTATAAGTTCGTTGATTCGATTGGTGGACAATGTTGCCATGCCAAATGAATGGGCCAGAGGCCGTTTTGATAAGAATAAATAGATGGCCCAGAGGCCGTTTTGACAAGAATGAATGGATGGTCCAGAGGCCGTTTTCACAAGAATGAATGGATGGTCCAGAGGCCGTTTTGACATGAATGGATGGGTTAGAGGCCGTTTTGACATGAATAGATGGGCCAGAGGCCGCTTTGACATGAATGAATGGGCCAGAGGCCATTTTGACATGAATGAATGGGCTAAAGGCCGTTTTGACATGAGTGAATGAGCCAAAGGCCGTTTTGACATGAATAAACGAATGGGCCAAAGGCCAGTTTGATACGAATAAATGAATAGGCCAAAGGCCAGTTTGACATAAATGAAAAAATGAATTGTGCCCAAGGCCGTTTGAAGCATGTTGTTCTACATACCGTTTGTATAACTCCTTTATTAGATATTATTCACTGGGCTTTCACTCACGCTTATTCATGTGTTTGTAGGTGAGCCAAGAGAAGTCCAAACCCAGCCCCAGTGAAGTCTGTGAGGAACAACAAAGGTTTTGAAGAGTCAGCCCTTGCGTCTCACGCACGAGACCCGTCTTCGCCTTTTTGTCATTCTGTTTTATTTTGTCATGGGGGCGAAGTCTTTGAATATGTTATATATAGTTTTCTTGGGTTGACTTAGACTTATATGATCCTGTATGTACAGAACCTTGTGTAGTACATATTTTGGTTGAGTTATTAATATGCATATGTATGGTTTGTTATGATGTGCCATGTAAGCACAGCTCTATGGACAAAGTTTTAAACTACTTCCGTTTGGCCCCCATTAACTCTGTTAACATACTTTTGGTTTGGTTTGATTTGAGGCCGTAGGTAATCTCATGATTACTAGCCGGTTATGTCCTCAACCCACAGGGGCGGGTTCGAGTCATGACAGAGTGGTATCAGAGCACGAGTTAATAACTCACACACTTGTCCAAAAGAGCAATAAGCGCCTAGAAAAGATCTAGGATGCATTCATGTGATAAGTATGAATTTGGAAGCATCGAGAATATGCCTAACTGTTTTGATATGAATGATTATGTGCTATAAGTTTGTGAATTGCTTGCATTGCAATTGTTTGAATATGTGTGCTTTCTAGTATATGCATACTTGTGTATCTTTTGTATAAAGTATAATGGAAGTTTAATCAGATGGTGAGAACAAGAGGTGATGAGATAGAGGAGTCCTCTACTGCCAGAATAGACAGAATGGAAAGATTGATTTAGGAAATGGCAGAAACGTTGAGGCAACAACAGAAGTGGCAACAACAGTGGCAACAACCACACCCTCCACCTCCACCTCCACCTCCGGCACCTCCTGTGCCAGATAATCAGAATGACAATCGGATAATAGCACTCACCAAAGAATTCAAGAAAATGAAACCGCCACAGTTCCACGGGGGACTAGATCCGTTGAAAGCCGAAGCATGGGTCCTCGGCATTGAGAAACTATTTGAAGTGTTCTCGTGTTCAGAGACACAGAAAGTACTTCTAGCCACTTTTATGCCAGAAGACGAGGCAAGAAGATGGTGGATGTTAATGCGAGAAAATCATAAAGATGTTGACTGGGTGAAATTTTTGGAGATTTTCTACGACAAGTACTTCCCACAATGTGTTCAGTATAAGAAAGTAGCAGAGTTCATGGAACTTAGGCAAGACAGCATGACTGTAGCTGAGTATGAGGCCAAATTCACTAAATTGGCCAGGTTTGTACCACATGTAATTGATACTGACTATAAGAAGGTGAGACATTTTGAAGGTGGACTTCGAAGTGACATTTTAGAAATAGTGAATGTCTTGAAGCTGGAGACCTACATTGGGGTGCTAGACAGGGCGATCATATCAAAAGCTAACATAGCTAGACAGACTAAGTCAACAACTGACTTGAAAAGTAACAAAAGGCAAGGCTTCTTCTCAAAGAAGAAATTTTTGAAAAAACAAAACACGGGCTCTTCAAATACTTCAAATTCTTCCCGAGACATAGCTCCCATGTGCAATATTTGTAGCAGAAAGCACCGTGGAGTTTGTTACCGTGTGTCAGGAGCCTGTTTCAAATGTGGGAAACAAGGGCATATGGCCCAAGATTGTAATCAGAACAGTGGGAAACTAATTGCTAGCTCAACTGCATCAATCCTGAAGCCGGGAAATACTATGAGACCTGCTATCACCGGGGATACCGTGAGACAAGGGAAAGTTTTTGCGCTTGTTCCGGGCGATACACGGAATGCCAACGCAGTTGTCTCAGGTACTATTTCTATATGTAATCAGGATGCTTTTGTGTTAATTGACTCCGGATCCACACACTCTTTTGTGACATGTGCATTTGCATCTAGATTGAGTAGACCTCTAGAATTACTGCCATATCTGCTATGTGTGTCTGTTCCATCTGGGGAATCTGTATTGTGTGAATCCATATACTGGTTTTGTGACATGCGTATTGAGGATGCTATCCTATATGTAGATTTGTTGCCCTTGAACTTTAGGCATTTTGATATAATTTTGGGCATGGATTGGTTGACCAAATATTGTGCTACCATTGATTGTGTGACCAAACGAGTTGTGTTTAAACCACTAGAACATGCAGAAATTGTGTTTGTGGGTAATGGGGTAGTACCTCCACCTTATTTGATATCTGCAATGAAAGTATGCAAACTGATCAGGAAAGGGTGTCAGGGTTATTTGTGCTATGTGTTGTCTGAACAATCAGTGAATGTTGAATTGAACAGTATCCCTATTGTTAAAGAATTTCCAGATGTGTTTCCAAATGAATTACCAGGGGAATTGGTAGACAGGGAGATAGAGTTCACTATTGAAATCGTATCAGGCACCCAATCTATTTCTAAAACTCCCTACAGAATGGCTACTGCCGAAATGAAAGAATTGAAAGAATAGTTGCAAGACCTGCTTAACAAAGGGTTTATCCGACCTAGCACTTCGCCATAGGGTGTGTAGACACCCCATTTTTGACCGACCTTAAGACTCAGACGTCACCGATTGAGCGCTTGGTGATGTTGCATATTGTGCTCGTCTAGAGGTTTCAGAGTCTCGGCCGTAAGCCTTGCCTCCGGACTTCCAAGCTGTTTTGTGCTTTGCCTCGGTTTGCGAACCAGGCTCCGTTTTCTCTGTTTTCTCTTCCCAAAGGGAGGGAGAGGTCTAGTAGATCATCTCTCAGTGGCCGTAGGCTACGTTTCGTGGTCGTAGGCCATTTTTCCCATTTTGGAGCCTAGTTCCCGGTTTTCGGAGCCGTCAGGCCGTGTGCCTCGGTTCGGGACCGCCTAACTACCTCCGTTTGCCCCGGTTTTTGGCACATATCTTATTTACTCCCTTTCGAGGGACACTGGGGTCCGAGAGACCAACTTCGTGGTCGAACACCACTTCCGGTGCCTAACAGCCCACTTTCGGGGCCCCGAACTGCGTGTTTCGGCTCCCGAACCTTCGTTCTACATTTTTGGGCTCCGACCCAAACTTGAGATAGTCATATTTTGAGGTCCTTTTCATGTTTGATTAAGGAACTTTTACTGTTTGACATCTCCATCTGTCACTTGTCTCTTTGCCTCTTTTTAGGCCTGTTTTGCACGGTATTTTAGGCGTATTTGTGGGCTGTGTTGGACTTGGTCGTAAACTACAAAGTGTCTTATTTTGAGCCCCTCTTCAACTTTGTTGAAGGGCTCTCGGCCATTTGGGACCCGCAGCTATCACTTGCCCCTTTACCTCACCCTTTTGCACCTTTGAACCCCCTAAAGCTTCTAGAAGCTTGAACCCTTTGGACAAGCTTCTTGGGGAAGCTTGACCAGCTGTATTAGCTTCCTCTAGAAGCCTAGAACCCTTTGCACCCTTTGCCCCTTTTGGCATAGCTTCTTGGAGAAGCTTGGAGCACTTTTTGTTGCCTATATAAGAGAGGTCCCTCCTCCATTGTTAAGGGTTGGAGGATTTGAACAAAAAAACCAGAGGATATATACATACATTCTGATATATACATATATCCCTCCATCTCTCTCTATATCTATCCCATCCAAGCCTCCAAACACCCTTGTTCTTGGGCCATTTCTTCATCAACTCATAGCACAAAGCATCCTTACTCCATTGCAGCGACTTGGGGCTGTTCTTCAGAGCTTAGGAGCACCCAAACTTAGTCCAAGAGGCGCTGGTTTGCTGGTCTTCAAGGGTAAGCCATCTTCTTCCCTTTTCTAGCATTTTCTTGCTTCACATCTAAGCCTTGCTTGCAAGCACTTTTGGGCTCCGACCCAAACTGCAAATCATCATATTTTTGGGTCCTCTTCATGTTTGATTGAGGACCTCTTGCTGTTTGAGGACAGTAGCTAGCACTTCCTTCATTAGCCCTCTTTATGCCATAATCTTGCATAGTATGTTTGGCTTGTGTATAATCTGTTTTTGAGCATGTAATAAACTGTAAAGAGGCTTGTTTTGAGCCCTTCTTCAACATTGAAGAAGGGCTCAACCTTGTTTGGGACCTCCATGTATGACTTGCTTCAATACTCCTCGATATGCCACATTTTTGCATGGAATTTCTGGCCTGCGTGTGATCTGTTTTTGAGCATAATGTAAACTGTAAGTAGGCTCATTTTGAGCCCTTCTTCAACATTGAAGAAGGGCTCAACCCTGTTTGGCCTCTCTATCATGCACTTGTTTCATAATCTCTCATATTTACCGTAAAATTGCATGATTTGTTTAGCCTCTGTGTGATCTGTTTCGGGGCATGTCATGAACTGTGAATGGGCTTATTTTGGGTCCCTCTACAACATTGTAGAAGGGATCAACTTTGTTGGAGGTCTCCATGTTATACTTGTCATTATATCCCTCCTTGACCCCCATTTTTGCATGCTTTGTTAGGCCTATTTTGCTTCTGTTTTCGGCCATGATCAGTACTGAAAATATCCATATTTTGGCCTCGTTGTCATGTTTCATTAAGGGTCTTTGCTGGTTTGATGAATGTTTGGGGTACTTCATGTTATACCCTCTTGTGGCCTATTCCTTGCATGGCATTTTTAGCATGTTTGTATACTGATTTGGAGGTTGTTGTCTACTGTTAATGTTCATATTTTTAGTCCCTTATCAGTGTTTTAGAAGGGCATTTTTCAGTTTGGGCATTTCATATACCACTTGCTTCATAGCCTCCCTTGCGGAGCCATTTTTGTATGCCATTCTAGCCCTGCTTGTGGTTGCTGTTTGGACTTGTTTTGTACTGAAAAAATGCTTGTCTTGGGGCTGCCTTGCTACTGTATTTTCATTCCATATCCATATCATGCATGTATTGTATAGCTGTAGGCCATTTTATGCATTGAAATCCATGATTCGGGACCATTTCATGCATCGGGTATTGTTTTGCCATCTTTCGGCACTGTTATCCCCCACATTTCAGTGCTGAAATTCCATTTGCATGTTTGCATATCATTTTCCATGTCATTTCATGCCTGTATGCCATTGCCTCGGTTTGCGTGCCCATGTGCACGCATTTCGAGGCACTTCATTTTCATCCGACGGCCTCTTATGTGAGTGTGGCTGAGGTCCACTCGTGTTAGTATAAGTCCAATTTGCATCGCGTATGCCATTTCATGCCTTAGGGTCATTTTCTCGGTTTGCGTGCACGTGTGCACGTATTTCGAGGCATCTCATTTTCATAGCATTGCGCATGTTAGGATTGTATCTTAGTTGCATTTCATGCATATCACGCATATTGCATTGTGTTCGGGATAGGAGTTAGCCCGGGCACGGGGAACGAGGCGCGTTTCGCACTCTGAGTGACGGAACGTGTCTCAATTTCCCAGTCACCGATACTCCGGATCATCCATGATGGAGTTAGGTTTTTATTGTAGCATTCATGTGCATTCATCCTATATTGAGTTGTGCATTTCGGTTCCTCGGCCATCATGCATCGGTATGCGTGATTGGTGGCACGAGGATCGAGGCATGCATATATTTGTGAAATACATTGCTATGCCCCTTTCCTGCTCTCTGTTGCAGCAAAATCAGGAATCAGCAACCTTTTGGAGTTTGGCACGCATTTCAAGAAACATTACAAAACAGAGGCTAATTGGGGCATCGCCGTGGATTTCCGCGCAAAGGCATCCGGGCATGCATCATTTCATCATCTGGAGCAGAGTCAAGGCAGTCCCCTAGCTTGCATGCTAGTTTTAATGCTTTCCTAGTTCAATTTGTTAATTAATTAGGGTTTTGTAATTATTTATTCGGGACTGTATTATTATTTTGGACTGTAATATTTATTTGGGACTGTATATTTATTCGGACCCTCTGCGCGAGGGCACAACTGTAATAAGGGTGCGTGTGTGTGTGCATGTCTTCCAACCCCCCCTTTCTTTCTCCCTTTTATTTACCTGCTTATGTTGGTTAGATTAGGGCATATTTCAATTAGCATACAGTATGATAGCATGCTTGCATTCATTCATCTGTTCTGCATGCACCAGGCTCGGCGCATCATACAAACTGCATTGTATTTCAATTCCCAAGTTGAATACTTGTTAGTTGTAGCATTTCATATGCCATGTTTAGAATAGCCGAGCCTGCCATAGTTGCATTTTGCATGTGTTGCATTAGGCATTTCTGTATACTTAGGATCATGCATGATTTCTAATAAATTTCTGTTTTGGCTCGGAGTACTCGGTGAGTTTTATGCTTTAGCATCCTTGCATGCGTGTGAGTGTTGCCATGATAGCATGCTTGCCATGAGGCTATTTGCTTATGTGATATAACTGCCTGAATGCCTGTGGGTGAAGGTTGGGTTATCTGAATTGGAGCAATGCATCAATGTTTGTTTTAAGCCCACTAAATAGTGGCAAAATCACATCATGTTTTCTAAGCCCACCTGAGGGTGGCAAATCCGCGTCTTAGCCTACCTGCGGGTAGCACCATCAAACCATTTTCAAACAAACAAACACGAAGTGATTTGTTCCAATTCAGGCGACCGAGTCTATACTTATTTGCTGTGCGCATCACATAGTAACCTAGGCTAATAACCAGAATAAGAACACACAATGTTTCCAAATACAGATATCATGGTTAGTAGAGGCCGGTCTTTGACCGGGCGAGCGGGGGTGCTCACGAAGTGACCTTCCCCAATCGTACCCAAGTTCCCGAGCCGAGGCAACTTTGGTGATGACGGACACGTGGCCTTTGGCACCGAGTCAGGGTTTCCTAAATTTCCCAAAAATAAAAAATATTTAGGTGGCGACTCTGTATCTGGCAAAGCAGTCCATGTTTGGCACTTCTTTCAAAAATCAGTTTTCTCAAAACGACTTGCCGGATTTGGACTCTTTGGTTCAAGATTAAGAACCGTGACATTTGAGTCCTTGAACTGTGGTGACCCAATATCGAACCAGAACGGGGGGGACTCGCACCCTTTCCCCGGGATGCGTTCGGGGACGTCTACAGTTTCTGGCGACTCTGCTGGGGATTTAGAGAACTTAACTCGAACTCATGATATCTGGTTTTGACTACACTTGTGTGTTTCTTTGCATTGCATTTGCATTGGTGCGCCTAGGACACCGTGTTTGCCATATGCCATTCCCGAACGATTTGCCGGAGGCTTGTCTTGTCAAGTCATGTCCATAAGGCTGATCGGCTCTGGGCTCTGACAGCATGGGAACACAAACCCCGGTTTTACCGGGGCACCCTTTTTGACCATTCGACCTAGTGCATATTCGGATCCATAGTGACCATTCCAAACTAGGACAGGTTGCTTACCCAATATAGGTTGTTTGAAACCGCTGCGTGCGTAGTGAAACCCTAGCTCCTGACAAAATATGACAGGGAAACCCTACCCCAACATAGGGGTGTTTTGGCTCTCACTTATCTGTTATGTGCTTGTTAGAGTGCGTCTCTACAGGGAACGCATGTATCAGTTCATGAGTTTGGGCATCAGGCCTGCGGGCACCGGTTCAGTATTTTGGGATTCAGTTTACCTGAGGGTATCAGTTTGCAGGACAGAGATTTGGGCAGAATTCAGTAGAGAGCACACTCATTCAGCTTTGCTCATATTGGTTATGGTGAAATTAGGCTGAGATGCTGTCGGTTTTCTCTTTTGCTAGGTAGTCTTGGAACCATAGCTTCAGAAGGCTCCAATATCCCCCGAGGTTCATCGAATTTGTGCTAATAGACTTTGTCAGGTCAGAGGTTCAGTTCAAGGGCAATCAGTGGCAGGGTAAAAGGGCCAGTCAGGCACAAATCACCAGTTCAGCAGTTACCAGATCAGGGGCCCTTATCCACCCCATCAGTGAACAGTCAGGCTGAGGTCTCAGTTTCTACTACAGGGATAGATATACCAGTCAGTCAGATGGATCAGCAGAACACGTCAGGGATGGAGGCAATGATGCGTCAAATACAGGAAACTATGAAACTCATGCAGCAAGACGCTGTCCGCCAAGCGGAATTTTCCAAGCAGCAGGCTGCAATCATGGCTCAGCAAGCCGAGCTCATCACTAGGTTGCAACAGCAAAGTGGAGCGTCTGCTTCACATCAAGCTCCTCTCCCACCAGGAGCTCCAACACCCGGAGAGACACCAAATCTCCAGGCAGATACGGACATTCCAACAGGGTCGGCTCCGCCCCCAATTTTACCCCTGCTGTCCAAAACACCTACCAATCTACCGGACTCTCCCTTCGAGTTCGAGGTCGACCCTACAGCGTTGAAGTTGAGTAAGCTTGAAAAGTTGTTCAAAAAATCTCAGGGGGTAAAGTCCATCCCGGACATTGAGGACGGGTACACCGACTCAGCTGTAACTCTGCCGGACAGGTTCAAGATGCCTCACATCGACCGTTTTGACGGGTCGGGAGATCCCATGGTCCACCTGAGTTTGTTTTCAGATGTTCTGCGCCCGATGGGCTTGACAAGATTACAGAAGCTCTCCCTTTTTGGCAGGACCCTGTCGGGTATTACGGCCATCTGGTATGCCAAATTGGAGGATTCAGTTAAACGAAGCTGGGAGGAGATGGCCGAGGCCTTCGTCGCACAATATTCATACAATACCCAAATCGAGATTACGACCCGTGATCTTGAGACGACGAGGCAGGAGCCTAAGGAGAGCTTCTCAGAATTCGTGGCCCGCTGGAGGGCCAAGGCCTCAATGATGACCGTTAGGCCAACGGATAAGGATCAGATACGGATGGTTGTGCGCAACCTCCAGCCCAAACTAATGCAGAAAATGATCGTGCTCCCCTTCCCTACCTTTTCAGATTTGCATGAGATGGGAGTACAGATCGAGGATGCTATGAAACAGGGCCTCATTGACCAGGAGAAGGAGCAGCCCAGGAGGGCATTTACCCGCAGTTCGAATGCGACCACCAGCGGTGACGCAGCTGCAAGATCTTCCGAAGTGGGCATGGTCGCCACCACCACACCAAGAGCAGCCACCCCCTTTGTTGGTGCATCCACTTCAAACCCCCGAACTTCAGACTATCTACCCCGAGGCAAGAGGGTTTTCACTCCACTCTATATGTCTTTGTCTAAAGCCCTGGGGGTCCTACTCAGGAAAGGACATCTGAAACCGTTGGAACAACGGCCTCTACCCGATCCTCTCCCTCCAAAGCATGACCCGACTAAGTACTGTGCTTTCCATCAACAAACCGGTCATGACACCGACAGTTGCGTCCGTCTCCGCCACGAGATACAAAATTTGATTGACAATGGGGTCATCCCCGCACCAGGTCCTGCAAAGTCTATCGGCACTTGATCAATGAACTTGTGGGGGATAATGTGATGTGATCAAGGGATGAACCACCTGCGGGCGGCATTCAGTTTACTCCAGCTGTGGTGGATGGCATGCACTGTTTTGAGCAATGTACAAGTGCTGTTAATTTCGCATTCTGACTTGGGTATTGGGTCAGTCTTGTTGTTTTGTTTTGAGTCTGTCTTTTTGTTTTGAGTCAGTCTCTTTTGTTTTGGGTTTGTCTTGTTGTATCGAGTCAGTCCTGTTATATAGGAGTCGGGTGATTCCAGGGGTGTTACCTCGGGCGTCACCATTTTGTTTTGCGTTTGTCTTTTCGTTTTGAGTCTGTTTCTGTCAGGGAGCCAGTAATGCCAACAGATTTGAATGAAACAGCAGTGATTTTCACGCTCTCGCGTTTGCTTCTGCCTTGTGCCAGTTATGCCGGAAGTTCTGAATGAGATGGCAGTATTTGACTAAGAATTCTGTCTTTTCTGTGCCTTGAAGTCATTGTATTGACCTAAGTTTTTCAAAACTTTTTTGAACACTGCGGTGAAAACGAAGAGGAAGGAATTCCTCGGGATTTGCAAAAACTTTGATCAATTGAGAGAAAGAGAGGCGTGCTAAGCCCTTAATGAATGAAATCATGCTCGTTAGCGTGAGTACTGAGAAGGACCCTGGCTTGATCCAGACTGGTTTCACACTATCTTCAGCGCGAGCGATTTGTCGCTTTCTTAAAAATTTTCAAAAACAAAATGTTTTGTGCGGTCCTGCGAAGACCTGTGTGGAATCGCTCTTGAGATTGTGCAACCTAGGATCGCTCTCAGCCTCGAGACTCAACCCCTTTTGCTTCCAAACCTTGAACTTGAATTCAGAAGGTTCAACGGTCAACTACGATGTGAGGCCTGTGTGGCCAGATTTGAAGCAGCCCTCGAACAAGAGGCACCAAAATCAGATCAAGAAGATCAGACCTCATCAGAAGAAGCTTGCGAAGCTAAATCAGAAGCACCCCTCGAACTAGGGGCAAAAATGTCCGATATGCTCGAAGAGCCGAAGATGAATCCTTCTGCGAATCAATACAATAGTCATTTTCCGGGATTCAGATGACTTCAGGATCTCAAAACCATTTGGCATGGACCAGCTACACTTTTACCCTTTGAGAGGCTCGCTGGGCCAAAAACCCGGGAAGGGCGACCCAGGCAAAAGTTAGAGCAAGAAAAGATATATACAAAAAGCAAAAAGAAAAAAAAGAAGAAAAGAGAAAAAAGAAGAAAAGCAAAAAAAAAAGAAAAAAGAAGAAAAAAAAAAGAAAGAAAAAAAAAATAAAAGAAAAGAAATGAAAAAGAAAGAAGAACAAAGCTCGCAAGGTCGAAAACCTGCGACGGGCGCCTTGGCAAAAGTTAGAGCCTAAAAAGGAGAGGTTAATACCCGAGTGTACCTTAACCCCGAACTACGTAAGGCTTGATTCCCATGTTTGGGATACGTAGGCAACTTCATTTTGAAGTCCAGCCGTAAAACACTTCAATTTGATTGTGTCCATGCGATAGTTCTGGTCATCTTTGTCTTCTCTGTATCTGAGGATTTGGTTGTGTTCGTCACTCTGAGGACTGACTACAATGCGCCGCTGTGCTATCCAAACAAGGGGCAACTTTCCGTTGCCATTCAGTGTGCTGCGGTGCCATCCAAACAAGGGGAAACTCTTCGTTGCCATTCAGTGTGCCGCGGCGCCATTCAAACAAGGGGCAACTTTCCGTTGCCATTCAATGCGTCGCGGTGCCGTTCAAACAAGGGGCAACTTTCCGTTGCCATGCAGCTCCCCTCCAGCAAGGGGCAATTTTCCTTCGAATCTGAGGTTGTGCATCTCGAGAGTGGGTTCTATGCTCGTTGAGCAGTGGCCGTTTGCAAAAATAGTTTTTGAGAATTTTTACTGGGTTGACTAATTTTCTCGAAAATTGTTTCATCTTTTCCAAAAACTGGACCATTTCTTAGACCCAAAAAAGGAAAATCTTCAGTGCTCATAGCCTGACTTACATGATTTCAAATCAAAAATCGAACAAGCGTGTTAATCTAACTCTCATGTTGGTCAAAACTGTTTTAGTAGAAAGTAAAAACAAAAAATGGTCAAAATGATGAACTAGGGGCGCAGTTGAGTCAGGTTCTCTGTCTTTCCCCTTTTATCAACATACTTGCCAGAAAGGGCACCATACTTGCCAAGAAGGGCACTCTACCTGCCAGAAAAGGCACAACTGAGGTTAACAACAAAAGGCTGAAAGCTCTCAACATCCTCCAAGCAGCGAGGTATCAAGCCAGGTGCGAAGCACGAACTGGACTGGAGCAAGGTATTCCACTCCATCATCTGGGCAAATCTAACCATGTCCAAACTCCCCGGCAGAGCATCGTCGACCAATGTCAGCCACAGATTCGCTAAACACCCAATTGTAGCGCGGCCCCTCTGTGGAAGAAACTCACTGTTGTGAACAAGAAGAAGAATCTAGCAGAATGCTAGGGGCACGAGCCCACAACTTTCTGTTTATCCATCAACCATCTAGGGGAGGGATTGAAAAATGAGAGATTGAAGAATAGAGAGATGTGCGATGAGAGAAAAAGTGAGAAAAGGGCTTTTTCAGAAAACAAGAGATTGAATGCCGAGTGATGTGAGAATCACAAATGAGAAAGGGTGGGAAATAATACCCGGTGAAACAGGCTCCCTGTGCGCATTTGAGTCTTTCGTTGTGTTTTGTTTGTCTTGATTCTTGTTTTGAGTCATTTCAAGTGTCAATAGATGTGTTTAGGTTGTTTACCTTTATTTTCCGTTGTTGGGTCGTCTTTGCTGTGTTCAGTTGTAGGCTCAATACCCGGTCGAGAACTCATTTTCTCAATTTCAAAAATGATTTGTTGTGTGCTCAGAGTGCTGTGCCATTCTCCACATTTGTGCAAAAAAGGAATTTGTTCTTTCGAAAACTGCAGGGTCCACCCCCGATAAGTGTGAACAGTAGAACCAGGACCTATCTGAAGCTATAATGGTTCCGGACTGCAAAGCAAAAGCAAAAGAGGGAAATGTCGGGCATCTGAGTTTGTTCCAACTTCGGTAAGGTCTGAGATCGCATTCCGTATGTACCTCTTCAGACCTTGTCGGTGTTCCGAAGAATGAGCCTGCCTCGACCCCAAGTGTAAGCCTGCTTCAAGTCAGAATGGCAATTAAAGCAGCAGCAGATGTTATCTCTCTCTAATATGAACAGGGTGTGCCCGTTCTTGAGCTGAATGTGTTGCAAACCCCTCCGAAAGGTAAATCGGAGGTCGCGTTTTTATCTGGTCTCGTTAAGGCTTGTATACCCTTATTCGGCATTTTGTTTCAACTATGCGTTGTCACGCACATTCCACTTGCATTGTTATGCACCCTTCCACCCGCATTGTTATGCACTTCTCATACTTGCATTGTGATGCACATTCCAATTGCATTGTTATGCACCCACTTCACTAGCATTGTTATGCTCATTCGTTGCATTGATTGTGCACATCTATCTAGCATTGTTTTGCTCATTACTTGCATTGTTATGCACCTTGTCTCTTGCATTTGTCATTATTTCTCCTCGCGTGTGCGACGGGTTAGACCTCCTCTGGTTTAGAGCATTTGGAATACGTTCCAACGCTTATATCTTTTTGAAACACCGGAATGCGTCCCTACGTTTCTTCTCCCTTTCCGAAACACCGGGATACGTCCTTACGTTTCTCTCTCTTTTCAAAACACCGGGATACGTCCCTACGTTTCTCCTCTCTTTGCAAAACACCGGGATACGTCCCTACGTTTCTCCCTTCTTTCTGAAACACCGGGATACGTCCTTAAGTTTCTCCCTCTTTTCAAAACACCGGGATACATCCCTACGTTTCTCTTGCCTTTCCGAAACACCGGGATACGTCCCTATGTTTCACATTCCTTGCGGAACACCGGGATACGTCCCTATGTTTCACATTCCTTGCGGAACACCGGGATACGTCCCTATGTTTCACATTCCTCGTGGAACACCAGGATACGTCCCTATGTTTCTCCTTCTTTCCTAACATTTGGGATACGTCCCTAATCCTTGGGATACGTCCCTAACCTCTGGGATACGTCCCTAATCCTTGGGATACGTCCCTAACCTCTGGGATACGTCCCTAACATTTCGGATACGTCCCTAATCTTTGGGATACGTCCCTAACCTCTGGGATACGTCCCTAACCTCTGGGATACGTCCCTAACATTTCGGATACGTCCCTAATCCTTGGGATACGTCCCTAATCTTTGGGATACGTCCCTAATCTCTGGAATACGTCCCTAATCTTTGGGATACGTCCCTAATCCTTGGGATACGTCCCTAAACCCCGGGATACGTCCCTAAACACCGGGATGCGTCCCCATATTTCACCATCTTTGGTTAAGAGCATCTGGAATACGTTCCAATGCTTATACCTTTCCGAAACACCGGGATACGTCCCTATGTTTCTTTTCATGATCATAAGTTATGTTCGGCTTCTTGCATTGTCAGTTGCATTTTGCCCCTGCCTGCGGGCACATATTTTTCTATCTTGTCTGTTTTGTCTAAGTCTTCGGCCTTGTCAAAAATGGGTCGTCTCTGGGCTTTGACATTCACTCCCGTCATTCTTATGACTTTCGAGTTCTGTCAAAGAGGGGCAACTGTAGACACCCCATTTTTGACCGACCTTAAGACTCAGACGTCACCGATTGAGCGCTTGGTGATGTTGCATATTGTGCTCGTCTAGAGGTTTCAGAGTCTCGGCCGTAAGCCTTGCCTCCGGACTTCCAAGCTGTTTTGTGCTTTGCCTCGGTTTGCGAACCAGGCTCCGTTTTCTCTGTTTTCTCTTCCCAAAGGGAGGGAGAGGTCTCTAGTAGATCATCTCTCAGTGGCCGTAGGCTACGTTTCGTGGTCGTAGGCCATTTTTCCCATTTTGGAGCCGGTTCCCGGTTTTCGGAGCCGTCAGGCCGTGTGCCTCGGTTCGGGACCGCCTAACTACCTCCGTTTGCCCCGGTTTTTGGCACATATCTTATTTACTCCCTTTCGAGGGACACTGGGGTCCGAGAGACCAACTTCGTGGTCGAACACCACTTCCGGTGCCTAACAGCCCACTTTCGGGGCCCCGAACTGCGTGTTTCGGCTCCCGAACCTTCGTTCTACATTTTTGGGCTCCGACCCAAACTTGAGATAGTCATATTTTGAGGTCCTTTTCATGTTTGATTAAGGAACTTTTACTGTTTGACATCTCCATCTGTCACTTGTCTCTTTGCCTCTTTTTAGGCCTGTTTTGCACGGTATTTTAGGCGTATTTGTGGGCTGTGTTGGACTTGGTCGTAAACTACAAAGTGTCTTATTTTGAGCCCCTCTTCAACTTTGTTGAAGGGCTCTCGGCCATTTGGGACCCGCAGCTATCACTTGCCCCTTTACCTCACCCTTTTGCACCTTTGAACCCCCTAAAGCTTCTAGAAGCTTGAACCCTTTGGACAAGCTTCTTGGGGAAGCTTGACCAGCTGTATTAGCTTCCTCTAGAAGCCTAGAACCCTTTGCACCCTTTGCCCCTTTTGGCATAGCTTCTTGGAGAAGCTTGGAGCACTTTTTGTTGCCTATATAAGAGAGGTCCCTCCTCCATTGTTAAGGGTTGGAGGATTTGAACAAAAAAACCAGAGGATATATACATACATTCTGATATATACATATATCCCTCCATCTCTCTCTATATCTATCCCATCCAAGCCTCCAAACACCCTTGTTCTTGGGCCATTTCTTCATCAACTCATAGCACAAAGCATCCTTACTCCATTGCAGCGACTTGGGGCTGTTCTTCAGAGCTTAGGAGCACCCAAACTTAGTCCAAGAGGCGCTGGTTTGCTGGTCTTCAAGGGTAAGCCATCTTCTTCCCTTTTCTAGCATTTTCTTGCTTCACATCTAAGCCTTGCTTGCAAGCACTTTTGGGCTCCGACCCAAACTGCAAATCATCATATTTTTGGGTCCTCTTCATGTTTGATTGAGGACCTCTTGCTGTTTGAGGACAGTAGCTAGCACTTCCTTCATTAGCCCTCTTTATGCCATAATCTTGCATAGTATGTTTGGCTTGTGTATAATCTGTTTTTGAGCATGTAATAAACTGTAAAGAGGCTTGTTTTGAGCCCTTCTTCAACATTGAAGAAGGGCTCAACCTTGTTTGGGACCTCCATGTATGACTTGCTTCAATACTCCTCGATATGCCACATTTTTGCATGGAATTTCTGGCCTGCGTGTGATCTGTTTTTGAGCATAATGTAAACTGTAAGTAGGCTCATTTTGAGCCCTTCTTCAACATTGAAGAAGGGCTCAACCCTGTTTGGCCTCTCTATCATGCACTTGTTTCATAATCTCTCATATTTACCGTAAAATTGCATGATTTGTTTAGCCTCTGTGTGATCTGTTTCGGGGCATGTCATGAACTGTGAATGGGCTTATTTTGGGTCCCTCTACAACATTGTAGAAGGGATCAACTTTGTTGGAGGTCTCCATGTTATACTTGTCATTATATCCCTCCTTGACCCCCATTTTTGCATGCTTTGTTAGGCCTATTTTGCTTCTGTTTTCGGCCATGATCAGTACTGAAAATATCCATATTTTGGCCTCGTTGTCATGTTTCATTAAGGGTCTTTGCTGGTTTGATGAATGTTTGGGGTACTTCATGTTATACCCTCTTGTGGCCTATTCCTTGCATGGCATTTTTAGCATGTTTGTATACTGATTTGGAGGTTGTTGTCTACTGTTAATGTTCATATTTTTAGTCCCTTATCAGTGTTTTAGAAGGGCATTTTTCAGTTTGGGCATTTCATATACCACTTGCTTCATAGCCTCCCTTGCGGAGCCATTTTTGTATGCCATTCTAGCCCTGCTTGTGGTTGCTGTTTGGACTTGTTTTGTACTGAAAAAATGCTTGTCTTGGGGCTGCCTTGCTACTGTATTTTCATTCCATATCCATATCATGCATGTATTGTATAGCTGTAGGCCATTTTATGCATTGAAATCCATGATTCGGGACCATTTCATGCATCGGGTATTGTTTTGCCATCTTTCGGCACTGTTATCCCCCACATTTCAGTGCTGAAATTCCATTTGCATGTTTGCATATCATTTTCCATGTCATTTCATGCCTGTATGCCATTGCCTCGGTTTGCGTGCCCATGTGCACGCATTTCGAGGCACTTCATTTTCATCCGACGGCCTCTTATGTGAGTGTGGCTGAGGTCCACTCGTGTTAGTATAAGTCCAATTTGCATCGCGTATGCCATTTCATGCCTTAGGGTCATTTTCTCGGTTTGCGTGCACGTGTGCACGTATTTCGAGGCATCTCATTTTCATAGCATTGCGCATGTTAGGATTGTATCTTAGTTGCATTTCATGCATATCACGCATATTGCATTGTGTTCGGGATAGGAGTTAGCCCGGGCACGGGGAACGAGGCGCGTTTCGCACTCTGAGTGACGGAACGTGTCTCAATTTCCCAGTCACCGATACTCCGGATCATCCATGATGGAGTTAGGTTTTTATTGTAGCATTCATGTACATTCATCCTATATTGAGTTGTGCATTTCGGTTCCTCGGCCATCATGCATCGGTATGCGTGATTGGTGGCACGAGGATCGAGGCATGCATATATTTGTGAAATACATTGCTATGCCCCTTTCCTGCTCTCTGTTGCAGCAAAATCAGGAATCAGCAACCTTTTGGAGTTTGGCACGCATTTCAAGAAACATTACAAAACAGAGGCTAATTGGGGCATCGCCGTGGATTTCCGCGCAAAGGCATCCGGGCATGCATCATTTCATCATCTGGAGCAGAGTCAAGGCAGTCCCCTAGCTTGCATGCTAGTTTTAATGCTTTCCTAGTTCAATTTGTTAATTAATTAGGGTTTTGTAATTATTTATTCGGGACTGTATTATTATTTTGGACTGTAATATTTATTTGGGACTGTATATTTATTCGGACCCTCTGCGCGAGGGCACAACTGTAATAAGGGTGCGTGTGTGTGTGCATGTCTTCCAACCCCCCATTTCTTTCTCCCTTTTATTTACCTGCTTATGTTGGTTAGATTAGGGCATATTTCAATTAGCATACAGTATGATAGCATGCTTGCATTCATTCATCTGTTCTGCATGCACCAGGCTCGGCGCATCATACAAACTGCATTGTATTTCAATTCCCAAGTTGAATACTTGTTAGTTGTAGCATTTCATATGCCATGTTTAGAATAGCCGAGCCTGCCATAGTTGCATTTTGCATGTGTTGCATTAGGCATTTCTGTATACTTAGGATCATGCATGATTTCTAATAAATTTCTGTTTTGGCTCGGAGTACTCGGTGAGTTTTATGCTTTAGCATCCTTGCATGCGTGTGAGTGTTGCCATGATAGCATGCTTGCCATGAGGCTATTTGCTTATGTGATATAACTGCCTGAATGCCTGTGGGTGAAGGTTGGGTTATCTGAATTGGAGCAATGCATCAATGTTTGTTTTAAGCCCACTAAATAGTGGCAAAATCACATCATGTTTTCTAAGCCCACCTGAGGGTGGCAAATCCGCGTCTTAGCCTACCTGCGGGTAGCACCATCAAACCATTTTCAAACAAACAAACACGAAGTGATTTGTTCCAATTCAGGCGACCGAGTCTATACTTATTTGCTGTGCGCATCACATAGTAACCTAGGCTAATAACCAGAATAAGAACACACAATGTTTCCAAATACAGATATCATGGTTAGTAGAGGCCGGTCTTTGACCGGGCGAGCGGGGGTGCTCACGAAGTGACCTTCCCCAATCGTACCCAAGTTCCCGAGCCGAGGCAACTTTGGTGATGACGGACACGTGGCCTTTGGCACCGAGTCAGGGTTTCCTAAATTTCCCAAAAATAAAAATATTTAGGTGGCGACTCTGTATCTGGCAAAGCAGTCCATGTTTGGCACTTCTTTCAAAAATCAGTTTTCTCAAAACGACTTGCCGGATTTGGACTCTTTGGTTCAAGATTAAGAACCGTGACATTTGAGTCCTTGAACTGTGGTGACCCAATATCGAACCAGAACGGGGGGGACTCGCACCCTCTCCCCGGGATCGCGTTCGGGGACGTCTACAGGGTGCACCTGTATTGTTTGTGAAAAAGAAGGATGGAACCTTACGTTTGTATATTGACTACCGAGAACTGAACAAGGTAACAATAAAGAATAAATATCCCCTACCCCGTATTAATGACCTGTTTGACCAGTTGCAGGGATCACATGTGTTCTCTAAGATTGATTTGAGGTCTGGGTATCATCAGTTGAAAGTTAAGGCAGAAGATGTTGAGAAAACCGCATTCAGAACTAGGTATGGACATTTTGAGTTTCTTGTTATGCCATTTGGAGTGACTAATGCTCCGGCAGCATTTATGGACTTAATGAACCAAATTTTTAAAACCTACCTTGACGAATTTGTTGGGTTTTTATTGATGACATTTTGATATATTCTAAAGATAGACTTGAACATGAACATCATTTGAGAACTGTCCTACAAATACTTTGGAAAAGGAAATTATTTGCTAAGCTAAAGAAATGTGAGTTTTGGTTGGATGAAGTTGTTTTCTTAGGGCATGTTATCAACAAAGAAAGGATTTTAGTGGACCCACAGAAAATAGAAGCAATTGTGAATTGGCCCACACCGACGAATGTAACAGAGGTCCGCAGTTTCATGGGCATGGCCGGGTACTACAGGAGGTTTGTGAAGGACTTTTCGAAATTAGCTATGCCTCTTACCCAATTGACACGAAAAGGGCAACCGTTTGAATAGAACAACGAAAGAGAAGCTGCCTTTCATGAACTGAAAACAAGATTGACCACTGCACCAATTTTGACACTACCTTTAGGTACGGAGAATTTTGTAATTTTCAGTGATGCGTCTTATAAAGGTTTGGGTTGTGTGTTAATGCAGAACGGAAAGTAAAAGACATATTGAGAGAGTGATTGAAAGAGATAATATGGTAGAGTGATTGAAAGGGATAATACACTCTGTATTTCAATATATCTGAGAACCAAGCAGAGACTCCATTATATAGGAGTGTGATTACAAACATTATGATGATACATTGTAATATAATAAGGAAAGCAACCGAAAGCATAAGTGAAAGAAGCCGAAAGCAAAAGCAAAGGAATCCAATCCTATCATCTGAGCTAGCAGCTGAATATATTAATATATTAACAGCATACAGCTGGTATTATTTATCAATAGCTTGATTTCCAACACTCCCCCTCAAGCTACGTTGTAGATGTTAATCATTCCCAATTTTTCCGTCAGATCTTCGAAGTTTACTCGAGCAAGAGCTTTTGTGAGAATGTCAGCCTTTTGACAGTTTGTTGGAGTGTAGCTGACTTGAAAAACTCCTTCTTCAATCTTTTCCTTGATAAAGTGTCGATCTATCTCCACGTGTTTAGTTCGATCATGATGAACCGGATTCTTAGCTATACTGATGGCGGCTTGGTTGTCGCAGTATAAAACCATGGGATGCTCAGATGGAACCCGTAATTCTTCTAACAGCCTGTTCAACCAGATTCCCTCACAGATACCTAGTGCCATAGCACGAAATTCTGCCTCAGCACTACTACGGGCTACCACTGACTGTTTCTTGCTTCGCCATGTAACCGCGTTCCCCCAAACAAACGAACAATAGCCAGAAGTTGATCTTCGATCAGTCACTGAACCTGCCCAATCTGCATCTGAAAAAATCTCAATTTTTCTATTTGTTGTTCTTTGGAAGAAGAGACCCTTTCCCGGTGTCCTTTTTAGGTACCTTAATATTCTGGTCACAGCAGTCATGTGTTTTTCGGTTGGATTATTCATGAATTGACTGACCACACTAACAGAGAAGCCGATGTCTGGCCTTGTATGAGAAAGATAAATGAGTTTTCCCACAAGACGTTGATATCTCCCTTTATCACTTGGTGCACTACCGTCACTTTCTTCCAGTTTGATAGTTGTGTCCATAGGTGTTTCTGCCGGCTTGCATCCTAGCATCCCTGTTTCATTCAGTAAGTCTAGAACGTATTTACGTTGTGAGACTGCTATACCTTTCTTTGACCTAGCAATCTCCATTCCAAGAAAGTACTTAAGGTTTCCAAGATCTTTAATCTCAAATTCCTTTGTTAGGAATTTTTTAAGTAAGCCAATTTCCTCTTCATGATCACCTGTTAAAATTATGTCATCCACATAAACAATGATAATTGCCAATTTCCCTCCTAGGGAGTGCTTCACAAATAATGTATGATCGGATTGACATTGAACAAAACCGTACCCTTTCACTGCCTTAGTGAACCGTTCAAACCAGGCCCTGGGAGATTGTTTGAGACCATACAAGGATTTTCGGAGTCTGCAAACTTTGTTGAAATTTGATGTCGTCTCAAGTCCAGCAGGAATGTCCATGTAAACTTCTTCCTCTAAGTCACCATTGAGGAAGGCATTTTTCACATCAAGTTGGTGAAGTGACCAATCGAGATTAGCTGCCAAGGATAAAAGTACACGAACAGTGTTGAGCTTGGCAACTGGAGCAAAGGTTTCTGATAGTCAATGCCATAGGATTGGGAGAATCCTTTGGCGACCAACCGAGCTTTATAACGTTCTACATTACCATCTGCCTTGTGCTTTACTGTGAAAATCCACTTACACCCAACTGGTTTCTTACCTGTTGGAAGATCAGTAATTGCCCAAGTACCATTCTTTTCCAGAGCCCGAACTTCCTCATTGACTGCCGCCTTCCACTTCGGATACTTGAAAGCTTCCTGAATATTCCGAGGAATGGGTATCTCCGTGATGCTAGAAGTGAAGGCACGAAACGAAGGTGATAGCTTATCATAAGAAATAAAGTTCCCAATGGGATGCTGAGTACATGATCTAACTCCTTTTCTCCAAGCTATGGACATATTAAGAATACTATTTTCTAACTCAGAATTATCAGTACTATCTGTGGGAGGAATATTGTCACCTGGAATGTTGCTTGGATTAGAACCCGGTTCAGCCTCATTGGATTGTTGAGAAAGTGCTCCTTCCTCCGTTTCCTCTTGGATGTGCTCATTATCCCGCAAGTCAACAATGAACTCGGAATTGTCGGCAGGTAAAGATTGATTAAATGACTCAGGAGGTGTGGGATTTTTGGTGGTGAGGGATGGCTCACTAAATGACTCAAGGCTCCAAAATTGATATTCCTGGGTTGGAGTGTAACACTTATACCCTTTTTGATGTGACGAATACCCAATGAAGATACACTTGAGCGACCTGGGATCAAGTTTACTTCGATACTGTTGATGGATATGAACAAAGACAGCACCCGGAAATTTTTGGTGGGATGGTGGAGATGAGGCGAGTAGTTGGAAAGGATTTTAGGAGAAGTTGACAAGGAGTTTGGAATTGTAGTACCTTAGATGGCATCCTATTGATAAGGTAGGCTGCTGCAAGAACAGCTTCCCCCCAGAAGAATTGTGGAACATTTGTGGAAAACATTAGCGATCTAGCAACATCTAACAAATGCCTATTTTTCCGTTCAGCGATGCCATTTTGTTGTGGGGTGTCAACACATGAACTTAAGTGAACTATCCCTTCTTTTGCTAAAAATTCTCCTAGAATGGAGTTGAAATAGTCCCGAGCATTATCAGACTTTAGAATTTGGATTTTTGACTGGAATTGTGTCTGAATCATAATTTGAAAATTTTTGAAGATTTGGCTTGTTTCAGATTTGTCTTTCATGAGGAAGATCCAGGTTAATCTAGTATGATCATCTATGAATGAGACAAACCACCTAGTACCAGTTACATTTTTTATTCTTGATGGACCCCAGATATCACTATGAATTAGTGAGAATGGACGAGACGCTTTATAGGATTGAATGGGAAAATGGGACCGTACATGTTTAGACAATTGACAGATTTCACAATCAAAAGGTTTTGGAGTTTTAAATAATGAAGGAAATAAATGCTTGAGATACATAACATTAGGATGACCTAAGCGATAGTGCCACAAC